>CM046456.1:47905892-48624107 GCA_025506515.1 Flaveria trinervia
CGTTCAAACTGTTAACGTTGTTGACCCAGAAAGACAAGAAGTTTGATTGGGACATGCACAAGAACATGTTGGACCAAAAAAAACCATGAGCCAAGATCAGAAAACCTCTAAGTCCCACATGGTATCACAACAACTGCTGAAAGCCTCATCAGTAGTTGACAAGTGCTGAAGACTTCAACAGCTGAAGATCAAGTGCTGAAGACCTCAACAGCTGAAGAACCAAAGTGCTGAAGTACACAGCTAAAAGACCAAAGTACTGAAGTACAACAGCTGAAGAGTTTACAAGTGCTGAAGATCAACAACTGATGTACAAGGTCTGAAGACAAAGACTGAAGGCATCAGCTGATGATATCTACTGAAGTCATCAGCTGATGAAACACCTGATGGTCAAAGTCTGAAGATCAAGTACTGAAGCCTCAGTAGTTTGTCACAACAGCTGAAGAGTACTTCTTCAGTAGTTGTGATATCAGTAGTTTTATATTTTATGTTTCAGTAGTTTTGTAAAACGACTGAAGAGCTTGTTCTTCAGTCGTTGTAGTTTCAGTAGTTTTATATTTTGTACTTAACATGCTGATATGTTCTCAGTAGTTGTGAACATTTCAGTAGTTTGTTAAGAATTAGTTATTCTTGTATTAGATCTGCCAGTTGTCACTTTCCGTGATAACAGCAGTGATTGTTGCACTCTATATAAGGAGTGACAACTCATTGTAACATGATGAATGAGATGAATGAATTCAATAAACGAATGATTTGATTAGAAATATTCTTCATCCATAAACATTCCTTGAAATCAGAAATATATATTCTCTCCCTATAACCGTATGCGCTTTTAATGCTTACAAATATCAATTGCTTGCTACAATTTGTCTAATTCTTGTTTGTATTCCGCTGCTTTGTATCCTAATACATCAAACTTGTGATCGCTGATCCTGTCAAATGGTATCAGAGCTGGTTCATCATTGATCGATCTAATAATTGATCATTGAAACTGCTATTCAAGATCTAAGTTTGATTGAATTAGCTTTGTTTTTTGCAAGAAACAGTTATAGAGATTGAATTTTCTGTATTTCTGCTCATTCATCCTGAGATCTTTTCTTGGTTCTCATTGAGTTTGTTGTGGTCTGTCTAAAACTTTTAAAAGCTTGAACTAAATGTTTTTGAACTGAAAATGACTACTCCTTCCAATGATCCTCACAATACTGGTTCCTCAACCAAGCCACCTATGCTGGTTAGGAATGAGTATAACATATGGCAAAGACGTATGCTCCATCACCTGTCTGTTAACAGCGCAGGTGTTGGACATCAGTGGTACATGGTCCACACAAGCCTATGGTGAATAACCCGGAAACCAATCAAATGGTTCCGAAGAGGAGGGAGCAATACTCAGATGAGGATAAGAAGTTGCTTGAGATTGATGCAAAAGCCCATGGAATTCTGGCCATGGCATTGCCAATGAAATCTATTCTGGGCTAATGCATCATGAAACTGCCCATGACCTCTGGATTGCTTTGAAAGAACAATTTGGAGGAACAGATGAGGTCTTGGCAAATAATAGAGAAATTCTTGCCCAACAATATGAGACATTCTCTCATAGAAAGGGTGAGACACTGACTCAACAATATGAGCGGTTTTCTTGTTTGATCTCTGAACTAAAAATGGTCAAACTTGAATACACCAATATTCAGATGAATAACAGATTTCTCAGATCACTGCCTGAGAGATGGGACAATATACTATTGTCCTACGCTCCAGTGCAAGTTTGGACAAACTATCTCTCACCCAACTCCATGGGAAACTGCTCACTTTTGAGAGAGAGATAGAACAGAAGAGAAAGCTGTCTTCATCTGGAAAGCTCACTGAAGACTTTATACAAGGCAACACTGCCTTGGTGGGTCATGAGTCAGAATATGCTTCATCTGAATGCCAGTATGATGAGCATATAATTTCTCTTCAAGCACTTCTGATTCTGCATTTGTGAGTGTGATGGTCAGTTTACTGGGTGTAATAATGACAATCTATGTTTCATTATGGATGATCTCAAGGGGATTGCTGATGATGACTTAGAAGAGATGGATATTTTGAGCCAAATGGCCTTGATAAATATCAGATCTCAGAAGTTCTATAAAAGAACTGGAAGAAAATTCCCAGGACTCTCTGGCAAAACCAAAGTTGGTTTTGACAAGAGCAAGTTGAGGTGTCACAAATGCCAAAGGCTTGGACACTTTGCGAGAGAGTGTAGATCAACTGGATCTAACTCTACTGCACCCTTTGTGACTTTTCCTGGCAATAGTCAACAACACAGAGGGCAACATCCTGTCACCTCTAGTCATCATCCTCAACAACAATCTCCGGCATATTTTGTTCCTCAGGGTCAAATGCCATATCAGTACCCTTGTTATTACATGCCAAAGTCAAATCAAGTTCAAGTTCCTATGACACCACAACCTCATGCATTACCAGAACCTCAGCCTTCCCTATCTCATCAACAACCCAATCTCAACAACACAGCTTCTTCACCCCAGGAGTTGTTGACTGGAGCAGTTTACCAGATGACTTGTCTGGTCATGATCAACTGTTTTCAGGTGCTGGTCAACATGGTGGTGACAGTCCCTTTGGGAATCTAGCTCTTATGGCTTTGGAGTCTGCTGATGCTTCATCTTCCAATGCCTCTACACCTCAGGTATCACAGGTATCCTCTGAGGCAAAAGCCAAATTATGTTCTGAACCATGCATAGCAGCATTTGCTTCCATTAGAGAAGCAAATGTAGCTCTAATTAATAAGAACATTGAGCTAGAACAAATAATTTCCAAAAACAAAGCTGTTTGAGTTTGTGCTCAAAGATAAGAATGATGAGATTTATAAACTGAATTGCCAAATAATTGATGATAAGGCTAGAGAAGAAGTACTTCTAGAGAAGTATAAAGATCTCAAAGAAACCCTTGCAGTTACCCAGGTCGAGTGTGATAGATGGGTACAATCATGCAAAGGTTTTGAAATGCTTCTTAGTAAGCAATCTGCTTCAAATGTGAAGTTTGGAATTGGTTACAATCACACTGCTCCACCTACAGATTTTACCCCAAGAGCAGAGGTAGAATCTGATAGTGAGAGTGATAACCAATCCATCACATCATGTGATCTACCTTCTGATACAGCACAATCAGAAGTAGCAGTCAGCATCAAGCCCTCTTTGAACCTATCAGCTGATGTTGATGGTTCAAATGCTGACATTCACATGATCAATAGGCTGATCAACTCAGGAGTTAATCCTGAAGGTCCTGAAAGGACTGGAGAGCAGGATTTAACACCTGAAGTTCAAACTTCAACTGCTGTCAGTACTGAAGAGAAGAAAACTGGCAGTAGAAAGAGTTTGAAGACTACTAAAGAGGTATCAAGAAAGCAACCAATGCTTCCAAAGCATTGAAGAACAAGTCTTCTGTTGCTTCACCATCTTTAGTTGATGATCAACCTAAGATGAAGAGAAACCATGTGAAGTATGTGGTTTGTTCAATCATCTTACAGATGATTGTTGGTACAAAAGAGGTTCCAAACTCAAACAAAAAGAAGAAATTAATGAGAAAATGGTAAAAATGAAAACTGAGTTTGAGACCACATTTGTATCAGCAACATCAAATCCTGGAACCCTTAAGTCCTTAAAGAAATCCAAAAAGGAAGGGTTAAACTGGTGACAGCTGAGGGTGCTCAGAAGAAGAAGGTGCAACATAGGAACTTATCAAACTCCACTAGCAATGTGTCTGATGAGCTGAAAGCTTTATCACAAAATCAGACACAGCTGGTGATGATGGTACAACATCTGTTGGGTAGAGTTAACCAACTAGATTCTCCTATGTTGAAACCACAGAAAAGGAGGTCCAAGCCAAAGGACTCCTCTTCTACACCATCTTCTTCCTCTCAGGCTGTTGTTACAAATAAACATGTTAGTTTACCATCTAGTGATGAGACCAGGCCCAAAACAAAAAGGTTTGGGTCTCTAAAACTAACTGATTGTTATTATTGCAGGGTTCTTCAACATGCCAAAGTAGCATCTGGTATGTAGACAGTGGGGGATCTATGCACATGACTGGGAACAGCTCTCTTCTTCATGACTACTCTCAAGGAAAGAGGGGATTTGTCTCTTTTGGCAATGATGCTAGGGGTTACATCATCGGTAAGGGCTTTGTCTCCAATGGAGAAATCAAATTTGATGATGTTAATCATGTGGAAAATCTCAAGTACAATCTCTTGAGTGTCAGTCAAATGTGTGATAAAGGCCATGTTGCCCTTTTCACCAGTCAAAATTGTAGGATTCTGTCATCCAAAGTTTTGCACTTGATTGACAAGGTGTTGGATGATCACACTCTCCTGAAAGCCAACAGGACAGGAAGAGTGTATGCCTTAGATCTCTCTAAGAAGATAGATCTCAAAGGCAATCCTTGCCTATATTTCCAAAGCCTCTTCTCAAGAATCTAAACTGTGGCACAGGAGGCTTGGTCATGTTAATCTCAAAAACATGAATCAGCTTTGCCACAATAGTTTAGTCAGAGGCTTACCAATAAAGGAGTTCCACTGTGATGAAACCTGCACTGCTTGTTTAAAAGGAAAACAGCACAAAGTCTCATCCCTCCTATTGAAGTGTCCAAGTCCACTGCCTGCTTGCAATTACTGCATATGGATCTATTTGGTCCTGTGAGAGTAATGAGCATGGCAAAAGAAATACTGTCTGGTAATTGTGGATGATTACTCCAGATTTGTATGGACTTTCTTCTACACTCAAAGGATGAGGCTGCTCAGAAGATTATTCACTTTGTGCTGTACATTGAGAAGCAGTATTCCCTTCCAGTCAAGTGTATTAGGAGTGATAATGGAACTGAGTTCAGAAATCATACACTTGATGACTTCTATCTTTCAAAGGGAATCAAAAGGCAGTTCAGCATTCCAAGGACTCCAGAACAAAATGGAGTAGTGGAGAGAAAGAACAGGACCTCATTGAAGCTGCAAGGTCCATGCTGGCTGACTCAGGTTTGCCACTGACCTTTTGGGCTGAAGCTGTCAACACAGCTTGTTATGTGCAAAATAGAGTTTTAGTAAATCAGAGGTTGATGAAGACTCCATATGAAGTTCTCCATCATTTGGCTCCTCTGATTTCATTTTTCAAAGCATTTGGGTGTCCCTGTTTCATTCTCAACACAAAGGATCAACTCCATAAATTTGATCCTAAGGTGGATGCAGGGTACTTTGTTGGTATTCATCTACTTGCAAGGCATACAGAGTCTTCAACTGCAGAACAAAGATGGTTGAAGAAACTCTACATGTTAAGTTTACTGAATCTCCAAAGGACAAGATTCCACAAAGTCCTGTGGAGTTATTTGATTTGGACATACTGCAATATGTTCCTTATCAAACTCCTGCTGTTGCTCCTGTCAACAGTTCACCACCTGGTGGTACTGCTGATGATGATGATGATTGCAGTACTCACCTCTTCAGGTTTAGTGATCAGCTGCCTGACTCAGCTAGACCTGATGTTCCTGTAGCTCCAGTAGCAACATCCACAACAAATGCTGATGAGATTTCTTCGAATTCAACTTCCTTTGAATTACCATCCACTGATTGGTTTCAAGGAAATGATTCACCATCACCATCTGTTGCTGCTGACCAGCTACAAACACTTGCACAGATCTCATTGTGTATCAAGATCTGAAGAATCACCCTATGTCTCAAATCATTGGTGATATCACTGCTGGAGTATCAACAATAAGTCAATGTCAAATTTCTGCTTCTATGCTCTCTTCATCAGTCAGCAAGAGCCAAAGAATTATCACATTGCTTTAAAGGACAATGGATGGGTTGATGCCATGCAGCTTGAGCTTCTTCAGTTCAAGAAACAGCAAGTGTGGGAACTGGTTCCTCTACCTCCAGGTAAGTGTGCAATAGGCACTAAATGGGTGTTTAGGAACAAAACTGATGAAAATGGGCTTATTGTTAAGAACAAGGCCAGACTGGTTGTTCAGGGGTTTGCACAAGAAGAAGGTATTGATTATGATGAAACCTTTGCCCCCGTAGCCAGACTGGAAGCAATTCGATTTTTTTAGCTTATGCTGCTTATCAAAGCCTTAAAGTTTTTCAAATGGATGTCAAAAGTGCATTTTTGTATGGAAAAATTAAAGAAGAGGTTTATGTATGTCAACCTCCAGGATTTGAGGACAATCAACATCCTAATTGGGTGTATAAGCTTGATAAAGCTCTTTATGGGTTAAAACAAGCTCCCAGAGCCTGGTATGAGACATTATCAAACTTTCTTCTGGAAAACAATTTCACTAGAGGCTCCATAGATAAGACTTTATTCATTAAGAAAGCCGGGCAGCATAATCTACTTGTTCAAATTTATGTAGATGATATCATTTTTGCATCCTCTGATCCAAAGTTGTGTGATGCCTTTACAAAGTTGATGCAACAGAAGTTTGAAATGAGTGCCATGGGAGAATTACAGTTTTTTTGGGGTTGCAAATCAAACAAAAGGCTGATGGAATTTTTATTCATCAGTCCAAATATACAAAAGATCTTTTGCAAAAGTTTGATTTACAAACTGTAAGTCTTGTTCTACTCCCATGAGCAGCACCACACAACTGGACACAGATCAGAAAGGTAAAGTGGTTGATGAAACACTTTACAGATGTATGATTGGGTCCTTGATGTATTTAACAGCTTCTAGACCAGATATTATGTTGCTACATGTTTGTGCTAGATTTCAGGCTGCACCTAAAGAGTCTCATCTGATTGCAGTCAAGAGGATCTTTAGATATCTGCAAGGCACTCCATCTCTAGGTTTATGGTATTCTACCGGACATTCTGGTAAATTAGTTGCTTTTTCTGACAGTGACTATGCAGGGTGTAAGTTGACCAGGAAATCAACTTCTGGTGGATTTCAATTCCTAGGCAACTGCTTGATTTCTTGGCAGAGCAAGAAACAGACCTCAGTTGCTACATCCACTGCTGAAGCAGAGTACATTGCTGCTGCAGTTGTACATCTCAGGTACTCTGGCTTCAAAACCAACTTTTGGATTATGGCATTACAGAGACTAAGACTCCATTGTTAATGGATAGTGCTTCAGCTCTTTGCATTGTCAAAAATCCAGTCCAGCACTCTAGGACCAAACATATAGAGATCAGACATCATTTTATAAGGATTGTTTTGAAAAAGGTCTGATTGATCCTAAGTTTGTGCCTAGTGCTGATGAGCTTGCAGACATTTTTACTAAGCCTTTGGATAGTTCAACTTTCCAAACCTGGTGTTAAGGCTTGGTATGCTGCAGCTAGAATAAGTGACAACTACTGATGATCTTAGTAATTCATACTGATGATCATGAGTACTATGTCACATATAAGTACTGGTGAGCTCTTTTAACCTCAGTAGTTTTTATAACTACTGAAGGCTAAATGTCTCACAAGTACTGAAGTACTTCATCTGTTCTAAACTACTGATGTAGTTACAACTACTGATGCAGTTACAACTACTGCAATCAGTAAAAACAGATAAGTACTGATGTCCTATGAAACAACTGAAATCAGCCAAAAAGACTGATGAATGTGTTGAGGACAGTTTGAAACAGCTGAAAAGCTAAGAATTGACGAAAACAGCTGAAGAGAACTTTCTCTTCAGTCGTTGTACAAACTGCTGTTTCATTTTAAACAACTGAAGCAAAACACGTCTTCAGTAGTTTTATAACTACTGATGACCAATACCAAGTCTTCAGTTGTTTACAACAGCTGATGACAAAACCACTGTCTTCAGTAGTTTCATAACTACTGATGACAAACACCAAGTCCTCAGTTGTTTCAATCATCTGAAGTCAAAACCACGGTCTTCAGTAGTTTTCTAAACTACTGATGCCTAACACTACGACTTCAGCTGTTTCAACGTCTGAAAGGGTAATACCATGTCAACGGTCGTTTAAAACTACTGATGACTAACACCACATCCTTTAGTCGTTTCCTTACCTGTACCCTATATATATCCCTAACCTTAGCTCTCATTGCTTCATCTTCTTCAAACCTAACGTTCCTCTCCAAAACTTCCCTCTTCTCAATGGCGTCTATGCAAATTAAACCGCGACACAACTGCGTTGCCTACCTCACTAAATCACCCATCTGGACTAAGTTCGATACTGCTATCGATCTTATGTTCAGTCCCAATACAACACGGCATTTCTTCTGAATCCCATTTTACATGCCGAATCCTTGCACCAATTTTAGATGAACGTTACTGTTACCACTGGGGAGAACAACACACCATCCCTCCGGTCAGTCGTCAACACCAAAGAAGTAGTCATCACTCCTGCAATAATCCGCCAAATTCTTCAACTGAATGATGCTACTTCTCCTGCTGGATATCCGAAGGGAACCATAGATCTATCCTTTGCTCAACATGGATATCAAGGCGATCTCAGTGCCTCCACTATCATGAAGAAACACTTAATGACGCTGAGCGCCTGATCTTTCACATGGTGAATGTATGTTTGGCCCCTAAGACGTCGTCTTGGGATCAAATGTCCACCAAATGGCAGCAGGTAATGTTTTCTATTCTTGAGCAACAACACTTAATTTTTCTGAAATAATATTTTTAGAGCTCAAGGATATGGCTCAAAAACTAACTGCCAACCGTTGGATACTCTATCCACGGTTCCTAATGGCCATTATTACAGACTAGCTTAATGCTGAGGGACTTGTTGGCTTGGGAGTCCCTGCTACGGCTATTCTGCCGGAAGTATACTCCCGGCACAACTCTGACCGGACACTCAAAATGGCTGCCAAGCTGCTCAAACCCACGCAGCTGGAACCCACAGCCACCACCTCCAAATCCAATGTCCCCACCAAACCCACCAAAAAGAAACCCAAAACGGCTACTCAGGGAATTGAGTCCCCTGAGGATGCCCCTGCAACACAAACGCAGGATATATCCACTAGTCCAAACCCCCTAGTGGATACAATGACTCCTCCAGCCACAGCCGCTCAGGCTTCTTCTCAACAGGAGCCTGCAGCACCACACAAGGGGTACCTACTTCTGGGATCTTCCTCACTTGAGGAGATTGCCATTGAAGAGCACCAACCTCCCCAGGTGCACATTGCTTCTATCCCCTCACCCCAAACAACCGCCCCTCACAGCCCAACTTTAATAGTTGCACAAGTGCTGACTCAATTGCACTCCTCACCCCCTCCCCAGAAACCACTTACTACTAGGAATACCTCTACAATTGAGGGGGAGGAACACAGTGCACTTGAGAACCCACAGCACAGGGGTTTCCCACTTCTATCTCCTAGTGTAGACAAGGAGCTTAGAATATCTGGTGAGGCTGCCACCTCCTCTGACTCAGCACATGACCAGAGTGAGACTGGTAACATTGCTAAGACCTCACTAGAGGCAACAGCTGATGATGGACACTGTCCTGAGGCGGAAGTCCCCAGTACCAAGCACAAGGGGCACATGCACCAACTGGTCTACACCTAGTGCATGTAAATCCTGCTCTAAGCAGGAGGTCAGCTGATTCAGCTTCGGCTGATGATGACCTGGGCTTTTTCTATGATGTTCTTGCCCAGAACACAATCCTTGAAGAGAAGTCAGTAGCTGCAAAACCTACTTGACCAACTCTCACAAGGAGAAAGACCATCTGCCTCTATCCACCCACAGATGGCACCTTCATTTGGAGGTTCCCAAACACCGAGCCACTCCAAAATCAACCACCTGCCTCTGCTTCAGGCCCTACTTCTCAGGAACAGAACCCTCCTGAGCAAATAGGTGTTGTACTCCAAAATTCCCTCCCTCTCATCACACCCATAATCACTGATATAGTGATCAAAGCCATTGATGAGAGGCTTTCCTCAACATTACAGCCCTTGGTTGATGCTACTGTCCAAAAGGCTCTTTCTGCGGTACAAACCCCTTCCTCCAATGCAACCAAAAAGGGGGAGAGTACTGCAGTGAAAGAAAAGAAGAGGAAAAGATCCGAGGAAAAGAAGGAAGCGAAGCAAGCCCAAAAGGAGGAGAAAGAACAGCAACCAATGCTCACCTACAAGCGGAAGAAAGGTGCTGATGAGCACATTGCTGAAGATAAAGCCTTGGAGCTACTGATAAAAGAGGCTGATGCCGAACACAGCAGATCAATGGACAACATCATTGATCAGTTGTTTAGGCAAGGCCATGACACCAACAAACTTGACTCTGAGATTCGAGGACTAGAGATTGAAGACATCCAGAATAGATGGGCAAGTTATGAAGTGTTAGAAAGAGAAAGGCTTGAAATCATGATAAGATTTATTGCAAAATATCTTGGAAGATCAATGATTGAAATCAAAGCTTGGTCCAGGGACAGTATCTTGGCAATCACCACCAAGATCTGTTCGTCTGAAGCATACACTAAGGGGCTTGTTATTGAAGCTTTGAATGAAGCGGGTGCTGGGAGCAGGACTGAGCTAGCCAAGCAATCAAAAGCCACACTCACCTCAAGGATGCTAGCACAGCCTGTCAACAAGAGCTAACCATGGAGGAACAAATCACATTCCTTGAGGCCTACACAAGAGAGTCGTACAGACTCATTATGGGGAAGTGAACCTCATGAATGGGATAACAACTCTGTGTCCTGTTCCCCAAAACAGAGTTCCCATTCATACTCTGCCAAACAAATATTTGAGGTTCTTCCCAGGCCGGAGCTTACATGGGTCATCTTCTCTACTGATCAAGAAGGAAAAAGACCAACATTTTGCCATCAATAAGTGGGAGAATAAATAAGTTAGAGGTTTTGGCTGCATTGGTTCAGGGGGAGTTTGTTGGACCAAAAGAACCAATGAGCCAAGATCAGAAAACCTCTAAGTCCCACATGGTATCACAACAACTGCTGAAAGCCTCATAAGTAGTTTGACAAGTGCTGAAGACTTCAACAGCTGAAGATCAAGTGCTGAAGACCTCAACAGCTGAAGAACCAAAGTGCTGAAGTACAACAGCTGAAAGACCAAAGTACTGAAGTACAACAGCTGAAGAGTTTACAAGTGCTGAAGATCAACAACTGATGTACAAGGTCTGAAGACAAAGACTGAAGGCATCAGCTGATGATATCTACTGAAGTCATCAGCTGATGAAACACCTGAAGGTCAAAGTCTGAAGATCAAGTACTGAAGCCTCAGTAGTTTGTCACAACAGCTGAAGAGTACTTCTTCAGTAGTTGTGATATCAGTAGTTTTATATTTTTATGTTTCAGTAGTTTTGTAAAACGACTGAAGAGCTTGTTCTTCAGTCGTTGTAGTTTCAGTAGTTTTATATTTTGTACTTAACATGCTGATATGTTCTCAGTAGTTGTGAACATTTCAGTAGTTTGTTAAGAATTAGTTATTCTTGTATTAGATCTGCCAGTTGTCACTTTCCGTGATAACAGCAGTGATTGTTGCACTCTATATAAGGAGTGACAACTCATTGTAACCATGATGAATGAGATGAATGAATTCAATAAACGAATGATTTGATTAGAAATATTCTTCATCCATAAACATTCCTTGAAATCAGAAATATATATTCTCTCCCTATAACCGTATGCGCTTTTAATGCTTACAAATATCAATTGCTTGCTACAATCTGTCTAATTCTTGTTTGTATTCCGCTGCTTTGTATCCTAATACATCAAACTTGTGATCGCTGATCCTGTCAAACAAGCGTTCCAAACATGGAAAGAGAGGTTGTGCAACGCACTGATATTGTCCCTCCCAGACGGAATTGACGATTTTGTGGTATACTGCGATGCTTAACATCAAGGATTGGGATGTGTACTAATGCAGAAGGATAAGGTGATTGCCTACGCTTCGTGACAACATAAGGTGCACGAAGAGAACTACACAACCCATGATTTGGAGCTGGGCGCTGTAGTATTTGCACTTAAGATATGGAGGCATTACCTGTATGGAACCAAATGCATCATCTACACAGATCATAAGAGCCTCCAACATATCCTGGATCAGAAGGAACTTAATATGCATCAACGATGTTGGGTAGAGATTCTTAGTGACTATGATTGTGAAATCCGGTATCATCCGGGGAAAGCGAACGTGGTGGCTGATGCTTTAAGCCGCAAAGAACGCGCGAAACCACTACGTGCTCGAGCGTTGGGATTGAGGATTCAAACGAATTTGAAAACTCAGATCCAAATTGCACAAAATGAGGCATTGAAAGAAGAAAACCTTGCGGGAAGAATTTCGAGGGTTGGATAAACAAATGAGTTGCAAGGATGATGATGATATATAGTACTTCATGGATTGTATATGGGTACCCAGATGGCGAGGTGTACGTACCTTGGTCATGGATGAAGCGCACAAGAGATGATATTCTATTCATCCTGGTGCAGACAAGATGTACCACGATCTTAAGGATCTGTACTGGTGGCCAGGCATGAAGAAAGACATTGCTATGTACGTAAGCAGGTGCTTGACATGCTTGAAAGTTAAAGCTGAACATCAGAAACCATCGGGATTATTGCGGCAACCTGTGATTCTCGAGTGGAAATGGGAGAACATAGCCATGGACTTTCTTACCAAACTCCCTAGAGCGAGCAGTGGGCATGCCTCGATATGGGTCGTAGTGGATTGGATGACGAAGTCAGCTCATTTCTTGCCGATCCAAGAAGACTACAAAATGGATAAGTTAGTGAGATTGTACATCAAAGAGGTCGTGACAAGACACGGAGTGCCAGTGTCTATCATATCCGACCGTGACAGCCGATTTACTTCACGATTTTGGCAGACGCTATAGAAAGCGATGGGCACTCGATTAGATATGAGCACACCGTATCACCCATAGACAGACGGCCAAAGTGAACGAACTATATAAACATTGGAAGACATGGTGAGGGCATGTGTAATCGACTTTGGAGGTAGTTGGGACACTCATTTATCGTTGATTGAGTTCTCTTACAACAACAACTACCTTACCAGCATTGGGTGTGCTCCGTTCGAAGCGTTGTATGAAAGGAAATGTAGATCACCCGTTTGTTGGGCCGAGATTGGTGAAATTTAGTTAACAGGCTCAGAGATCATTCAAGAAACAACCGAAAAGATTTTCCAAATTAAGGACCGACTAAAAGCAGCCAGAGATCGCCAAAAGAGCTATGCCGACAACCGTCGGATGCCTCTAGAATTTAACATTGGAGATCAAGTTTTATTCAAAGTCTCTCCTTGGAAGGGAATCGCTCGATTTGGAAAAAAAGGGAAGTTAGCCCCAAGATACGTAGGACCATTCGAGATTACAGAAAAATTTGTCCGGTGGCTTACCGATTAAGGTTGCCACAAGAACTCAGCGGCGTACATTATACTTTCCACGTGTCAAACCTCAAGAAGTGTTTGGCTGACGAATCACTTCACGTACTGATAGAGGACATCAAGATTGACGAAAAGGTTCATTTTGTTGAGGAACCCATTGAGATCATGGATCGAAAGGTCAAGCAATTGAAGCGCAGTAGAATACCAATTGTTCGCGTGAGATGGAATTCAAAACGAGGGCCAGAGTTTACATGGGAACGGGAAGACCAGATGAAACTTAAATATCCACATCTGTTCGAGAATGACACTCTTGGACCTAACTCCAGCTGAATTTCGGGATGAAATTCTCTCAACTAGGGGATACTGTGACATCCGTCACCATAAGGTCCGTCAATTAACGCGGTTTACGTTAACTTTTCCTTGATCGTTCATTCCTCATCCTTATTAACTATTCGTGTGGATATCGTACTTGCTTTATCTTCCTTATTCTTGTGTTCTTATCGTTAACGAATGATACGCCTAAAACTTTTGCAAATTCCATCACCGTTATCACTAAATATACCGATTTTATATAATATTATAGTCATTAATAAAACCATTTTTAAGTTACCAATTATCATTAAATACATTTTTATCATCAATATAATTAGCCTATTAATGTCGTTTTCATCCGAAACAAATTTGGAAAACTCGGTGGCTAAGTGCAGGGACAAATGTGATAATTTGCAAACTAGGGCTTGGTATATAAACCTCATTTTCCAGCCCTAGCCTTCAATCTTCATCTTCATCTTCTTCATCCTCTTCTTCACTTTCATCTTCTTCCTTGCACCAAAACCGCCCCGTTTGGTCATGTTTTCTTCATCTAGACTTCGACTACAACCGAGTCTACTCCATTCTTGCAGGTAGACGACCTTGGTCGTCCATTTTCTTGCTTTTTCACTACTGTTCACTTAGGGTTTTAGGTGTTCGGGTCCAACCCGAACCCATGTGGTTGCGTGGGTGCATGTGATGTCTTTCTGCGTGTTCTTCTTGTTTGTGTACGTTAGTAGTGTGTTTCTGGAAGTCCTTGTGGTTTAAAACCCATAAACGGAGCAGTCGGAGGCTGCTCTGCACAGCTACAGTCGCGAATCTGCCATTCTGGCGACTGGGTTTGTCATGCGACTGAGCCGTGTGACTGGGTGAGTCGTGCGACTGAGTCGTGCGATTGTGTCATTCGGGCGACTGAGTTGTGCGACTGGGTATGTCGTGTGACTAAGTCGTGCGATCAAATGAATGTGTGCGATTGAGTCAATGCGGATGAGTGTATGCATGCGATTGAGTCTGCGACAGAATGAATGTATGCGATTATGCGTGTATCGCACGACTGAAGGCCAATCGTACGAATGGAGGTTCAATTGTACGAATGAAGCTGATTCATACGAATGAAGGTTGATTCGTGCGTATGGAGGTTGAGTCGTGTGATTGGGTGTTGTGTGGTACGACTGAATGCCAGTCGCACGAATGAAGGCTCAATTGTACGAATGAAGCTGATTCGTACGAATGAGGGTTGATTTGTGCGAATGGAGTATTGAGTTGTGTGTCTGGTCCCATCATGTGATTGAAGATGCTGTGTGTGTGAATTCCTTCTTGAATGTCGTGTGATGATAAGGTAACATCAACATGGTTGCCATTGTTCGACCACAAAGATTAAAGTCAACGCTATCAAGGCTACAAATACTATTCCAAATCAAATCAACCTAACATTTTACAATTATCAACAACCCATTTATGACTACTAATATTTAACAAATACCTCTCTTATATCAACGGATCTTTTACATAATATCACCGGCAATGGCGACGACTTTTAGTACTTGAATCTACATAGGATCTAATATGTGTGTCAGCTTGTGTGTGTTACACGCGACCGAACCGATACAACCCGAATCGACTGAACATTACTATGTACTTTAAACATATCATTAATGCTTAACAATAACTGTCAATAGGTGTTTGACCATTTATTACATACAACATTTAGGGAACTTTGATCATTCATACTTATCACTTAACATGTGAGTTTCATGGCCCCTTTTTATGCATATACAACTTTTAATTCATTTATAAACTTGGGGGAAAAGTATGCTCACCGTTTTCTATGCTGCACAACTTACATACAATTTACATACTTGGAATCAACGTGTTACTTTTTGTGAGTACTTATTTGATACATGCTTGAGTTCGCTGTGTGGTACTTACTTTACAACCATTTAATTCTAGTGTGGGAACCGATGGATATGTATTGGTAGTACTACTGGGTGGACACCCCCACCCTTGTTGGTTGGTATACTAGTTAGTACCAACCGCAGCCAGGAACGGGCCTTGGGTGAATATATTCTGACAAGATTCTGTGTGTACGTCGTTAGGTTTGGTTGTAAAGCTCATATCATGTGATTTTGCTTACTTATAACTGTATACACGGTATTCCGCAACAATTATTATACAACATCAATTACTTATTTGCAATTTAAACCTGCGAGCTCACCAACAATTTTGTTGACCATTTTGAGCATATCTGTTCAGGTGACAATGCTAATTGAAGATCTAGATGTGCTGCCTTAGTGGAGACCCTAGGATGCATTTTGAGACTAGACATGCTTAACGAACATTGTCTTTCTGGAATCATTGTTGTAGTCTGCTTTAAACATCATACTTTTGTAACTTGTTCCTTGGTTGTGGTAAATACATTACAATGTTATCTTCTTTTTTTATGTGAATCATTTATCATGTTATCCTTGTGGCTATGTTGTCGTGAATATTGTCTAAACACGACACAAGTCTCCTTTGTGTCAGTGTCGTCATGACACGCTTTGTCATCATTACTTATATTGCATCTCTATTACTTACCATGTGTTATGACGATCCCGTCTCATTACATCCCCATGTTTCTGCTTTCAGCGGGGGTGTGACAGGTACATAGTGAGAAGAGGGAATTTTTTTACCTTCAGGATGTGAAGACTGCAAGAACTCAAGGAGCTAATCAAATGAGCTATTGGTCCATTTATTTTTCACCTTAATATTCATAAGCTTTGCTAAAAAATCAAGAGAAGAAAATTGTTGGAGCTATACAAAATAGTCTATATTATCAATACAGTCAAAGTAAAAAAAGTCAACATCACAGTCAAAGTCAACGCGAAAGTCAAACCCCGATATGTTCGAGATGAAGAACCAAGACGAAACTTGAAGCTTTAGATGACTAGGAGTTTTATTGTAATAAATATATTTTGTGTGAACAAAATATATTTTATCTTGTTTTAGTCATTTTTATGTTTTATATGTAATTTCTATTAATTAGTCTAAGTCTAGGAAGTTAAGTTCAATTAGTGAATTTATATTCATTATAAATAGGTTAATTGTCATTAGTGTTAAGATGGTTGTATTACCAATTTATTAAGGGTTTCCATTTTATACAAATTATACACAATCAATATAGATCAAATTGGGGTTTTAGTATGTTTATCATATTTTGATCAATAATCTTCATGATTTGATTCAAATGTGATTAACTTGTGTTAACAATCTTGTATCAAAGCCATTTTTGACCAAATTTATTGATGATTTGAAGATTTTTAGAGAGAAAAATTGATGCTTTTGATTGTTTTTGTTCAATATCAATATTTCATTAATTTCAAATCAAATTTGAGTGATATTGATATGGAATTTCATTGAAGTTTGGTTGTTTTTGGTTGAGGAAGCTCTACTAATCATCATATCTTAAACCCATTGAGATTTTGGAGATTTCAGATTGATTTCGTGTGAAAAATGATTTTCAGCTTCTTCCAACAAAACTAGGTATTCATTCAGCGAAACTGCAGCCTCTTCCAGCGAAACTGCAGCCTCTTCCAGCGAAACTGCAGCCTCTTCCAGCGAAACTGCAGCCTCTTCCAGCAAAACTACAAGTGTTTTACACCATGTAGTTAGTTTCAGCATCTCACCGAAAGTAGTGATCTTGAACAAAAGTTCAACAGTGCTTGTGTGCATATTACAAGTGAAATTGTTGTCGAAAGTATCATTGAATGAAAGTTCAAGCTTGTTTCGTACGAAATTGTCGACGAAACTAAGCAGTCTCAAGCATTTGGTTAGTGAAACTACTTCCGAAATTTCTAGTGAAACTACCGTTGGCTCTGCGAAACTAGCTTTCACTACGAAACTAGCTCTGCGAAACTACAATTTCGGTGAAATTATCATCTCTTCAGCGAAACTAGAATGTCAAAGATGACTTCTCTCCCCCAGTTGCTAAGATTACATAGAGTGACATTTAAAAAAAATTATTTCCTCAGTGAGAATTATTTTTTAATTTTTGGGAAAAATACTTTTGGGGAGTTTAATTGTTCAAATTTTTTTAATAAAATGTCATCTTCAAAAGATTTTAAATTAGATAATCTCACAATGACACAAAGCCAGTTTGACTGTTTTACAAGTATAAAGAAAGAAAAATTATCAGATTTAATTGATCGATTTTTAAAGGTGACAAATAATCTAAAGAAGCATGTTCCAGATCTCAATAATGAACAAATTCAAAAGTTTCTTGACTCTCTTCCGTCTACATGGAATCATCAAGTTAAAATGTTGAAGCAAGAAAGAAGTTATGTTGACACAAAACTTATAGATTGATCAACAGACTAAAATCTCTCGAGCTGGATATCCAAAGAAATGAATTTCAACAAGCTGTGTTCCCATATCAAACCCACACGCTTAATACTAATCTTGTTTCTTCTGTAACAAGCATACTTGATTACAAAACATAGATGATTGAAAAGTTGAATTTATTGAGAACATATTCGGATTTAAATCTTGAATTCAAAGAAACTATTGATGACAACTGTGAAACTTTGAGAGCCGACAATGTCAGTAAACTACAATCTGTAAGAACCGATAATGATAAGGCTGGAAAAGCTGATAAAAGAGAGTAAGAATCTGAGGCTGATGAGATGTTGAATGTCAAAGAAGAGGAACAACAAATAATCACAAGGGTTTGTAAATGTGAAAAGAGCTTAGCTGTAGAATGAACTATCATGGGTCTTCCTTATGAGACTGTTCAGGATATGTGTTCTTCGTCATACAAAATCCGGTTACTTTGGATTTATAAGGCAAACAGATTGTTATTGGAAAATGAAAAAGAACTAAAAATAATCAAGCAGGAATTATGTAAGACCCTATTCCCGGGACGCTTACAACTGGTGATTCATCGCACATAAAACATATACTTTGCATTTATTTATCAAAACATTACAGCGGAAACATAAAACATATGGCATTTTCATTTCATCATAAAAACTTTTGCAAAATAATGCATCGTTTGTCGGTTATAAAATTACATTGTTGTATTACATCACAAAATTTTTAAATAAATGAATGCCGTCCAAAAGAGCTGAGTAGCCGCCTCGTGCCATCCTCAGCAAGTTTACCTACCAACTGAAAACGTATAAAAGTCAGCGTTGCTGAGTGAGTTCTAGTTTTATAATAAAACATACATAAAATCATTATTTATTTCCTTTCAGAGTCCATACTATACGTTTCATCCGTTCGTGGTCATACATCATACGTACATACAGATGATATCATTATTATCTTCCATTACGTTCGTTAACCATCGTTCATTCGTTACATCTTGTGATATGTACATTACCCCGAACATTGTGCACGAAGCTGGTTACTGGGCTTGAGGTCTTTCATAGACCCCGAACATTGTGCCCGAAGCTGACTCCATACCTAGGGCAAGTACATTCACCATTCATATTTTCTTTTTCATTCCGGATCAGTGCCATATGCTATACCCTGAACATTGTGCACGAAGCTGGTTACTCTCCTGAGGTCTTTCATAGACCCCGAACATTGTGAACGAAGCTGACTCCAGTACCTGGGGCAAACGGAAAAGATCCCATACATATGGTCAATCACAAGGATTGGACCCCAGCATGCGTCCTTTTGGGTAACTAACCCACACACATTTGAGCTAACACCCTTCATTGGGTGTGGACCCCATACATTCGTTAATGCATGCATTCATTCATCATGTTCCTCTTTCATTATCTTTCCTTTACGTTACATAATACTTTCAGTTCATTCATTAACATAACACGTAAGCCATGGAAAGATAAACATTCATCATTATAGAACATAACATAACATATCATTCATACATCATCATACAAGGCATCATTCATACATAACATGCATCATGCATGACCATGCAACATCATTATCATCACCGTCAACATAAGCATTAATCACAACTCATAATATGCCCCTCATACCATCTATGACCTCAAAAGTCAACTTATATAGTCCCCCGGGAATTTCCCAAGTCAAAGCCTACTTTGCACATTTTCCCCAAAAATCAAAAAATATTCTAAGTCCTAGGCGCATGGGCACTATGCAGGCGCATGGACACTATTCAGGCGCATGGGGAACACTTAGGCGCATGGGCCACTTTCAGGCGCATGAGCCTATGCATGCGCATGGGGAAACACTTGGTCAAAGCCAGCCCTTTTCGGGCGCATGAATACTTAGGCGCATGGGCACTTGGGCGCATGGGCACTATGCAGGCGCATGGCCCTACACTTAGTCATCTGACTATCATTTCTAGGCGCATGGTCCACTGTTCAGGGGCATGGGCTATACTTAGACTTTCTAAGTCAAATTTTGGGCGCATGAGCTACTGTTTAGGCGCATGACTTACACTTAATTCTTTCTAAGGCAATTTCAGACGTATGAACACTTATCTAGGCGCATGAGCATTCTGTAAAACATGTTTCTAGGATATTTTCAATCCTAATCATCAGACCCATCGGTTCTAAGCATAATGTGGTTATTCTAAACATGAGTAGCCTATAAACCATCAAGAACTAACATCCCAACGTACACAATACATACGGGTATTCACACATAAACTTGTAAAAATCATTTTAATACGTTTTTAGCCCCAAAGGTAGTTTAAAACATGTAAAAAAACCGGGGTCTAGAACTCACCTGGTGCAACTTGGGTGTTCTTCCTTTTTAACCCGCTTGCAAAGAGTTCAAAACACCTAGAAACAACATCCAAACACACACAAACACCCGAGCACAAACACAACCCATAAGCACATAAACACATACCGGGATAAAACCCGACATAAAAACCTTGAATTCTTACCTTGAATTCACTTTCCTTCTTCCTCTTCTTCTTCAATCCGAGAGTGTTCTCTGCTCTCTCTCTGTCTAAAACCGAGAAAAATGGTGAAGTGAGGTGAGGGTGGGCGGCCATACTTCCTTTACACCAACTTTTGAAAGTTTTGTCCTTTTTGGACACTTTTAGTCCCTCCACTCCACTTGACTTATTGCCTTTCTTGCTTTTATTCTTTATATCTTGACTTTTTTAAAAAATAACCGAGTGTTACAAGTCCACCCCCTTATATAGGTTTCGTTCCCGAAGCCTGTTATTCCTCGAACATATAAGGATAGGTTGCCTCATCTCCTCCTCAGTTTCCCATGTAGACTCGATCCCTTCCTGTGCTTCCACTGTACACGCACAAGAGGAACCACTTTATTTCTTAGCCTCTTCTCTTTACGATCGATGATTGCTACTGATTGCTCCACATAATTGAGCCTTTCATTAACTTCAATGTCCTCCAGTGGAACAATCATGTCTTCCTCAGCTATACACTTTCTCAAATGAGATACATGGAATGTCGGGTGAATTCCACTTAACTCATCTGGTAACTCCAATCTATAGGCCACCTCTCCTACTTGAGCAATAATTCGGAAAGGTCCTATGTACCTCGGGCTTAGTTTACCTCATTTCCGGAATCGGATAATTCCCTTCCAAGGTGAGACCTTCAACACGACCCGGTCACCCACCTGGAACTCGATCGGTCTGCGTCGTTTATCGGCATACGACTTCTGTCTATCTTTCATGAAGGCTTTAATCTTTTCAAGCTTCTCAGTCGTAGCCTCGAATACCTCGACGCTTCCCAATTCCTTTTGACCAATATCACCCCAACAAACGGGTGTTCTGCATTGCCTACCGTATAGCATCTCGTATGGTGGCATACCAATGCTGGCATGATAGCTGTTGTTGTACGAGAATTCAGCTAACGGTAAGTGGTCGTCCCAACTTCCACCAAAATCGATTAGACATGCCCGAAACATGTCCTCCAACGTCTGAATGGTCCTTTCTGACTGACCATCAGTTTGGGGATGATAAGTCATGCTAATATGTACCTCGTCCCCATGGCGTCGTGGAATTTCTTCCAGAATTTAGACGTAAACCGGGTGTCACGATCAACACAATGGACACCGACACACCATGAAGAGTTACAATCTCCTTGATGAACAAGTCAGCCAACCTCTCGGATGAATATGTCTCACGGATCGGTAGAAAGTGAGCACTCTTCGTCAAGCGGTCAACAATCACCCATATGGCATCGTACCCCTTCGGAGTACGTGGTAGCTTTGTAATGAAATTCATGGTGATGTGCTCCCACTTCCATTCCGGTATATCCAAAGGTTGGATCTTCCCATACGGCTTCTGATGTTCTGCCTTCACTTGCAAGCAAGTAAGGCACTTACTCACATACTCCACCACGTCACGTTTCATACCCGGCCACCAATAATCTTTCTTCATGTATTGATACATCTTTGTGGCACCAGGATGAATGGAGTATCGAATCTTGTGAGCTTCATCCAAAATCCGCACACGTAGATTCCCAAAACAAGGAATCCACACCCGTCCAAATCGAGTTTTAACACCAAGCGTGTTCTCACCTAATTCTCCAACCAGACCTCTCATTGTTTCAGAGTTTAGATGATCTTCTTTTAGTGCCTCATCCTGAAACTCCTTGACTTGTTTCATTACCTCAGAGGTCATAATCAGTTGGTATGCCTTCACCCGAATCGGTTCGGGCTTCTCGTTCCGGCTAAGAGCATCAGCACCACGTTAGCTTTGCCCGGATGGTAATGGATCTCACAATCATAATCCTTTATGAGCTCCAACCATTGTCTCTGCCTCATATTCAGTCCTTCTGCTCGAAGAAGTACTTTAGCTCTTGTGGTTGGTGAAAATGGTGCACTTCGTCCCATACAGATAGTGCCTCCAAATCTTTAGTGCAAAGACCACGGCTGCTAGCTCTAGGTCATGAGTAGGGTAGTTGACCTCATGAACGTTCAGTGGTCGGGATGCGTAGGCTATAACTTTTCTCTTTGCATTAACACACATCCCAACCTCGTAAGAAGCGTCTGAATACACCACCAAATCTTCGCTTCCATCGGGTAACGAAAAGACAGGAGCTTGAGTCAACCTCGCCTTTAATTCTTCGAATGCCTTCTTCTGAGCCTGACCCCATACAAACTTTACATCCTTCCGGTCAACTTAGTCAGTGGAGCGCAATCTTAGAGAAGGCTTGGATAAATCTTCTATAGTAGCCCGCCAAACCCAAGAAACTACGAATCTCAGATGGCGTCTTTGGAGACTTCCATTGCATCACTGCCTCTACCTTAGCCGGGTCCACCATAATCCCATTGGGATTCACCACATGACCCAAGAACTAAACTTCGCATAACCAAAACACGCACTTGGAGAATTTGGCATACAACTTCTCCCTTTTTAAGGTCTCTAACACCCCCCGAATGTGATCGGCATGCTCCTCCTTGCTCTTTGAATAAATCAGGATATCATTAATAAACACAATCACTGATTTATCTAACATTGGCCGACACACTTGATTCATCAAATCCATAAAAGCAGCAGGCGCATTGGTCAAACCAAACGACATAACGAGGAACTCATAGTGACCGTAGCGCGTGCGAAAAGCTGTTTTAGGGATGTCCTGCTCCTTCACTTTTAGCTGATGGTAACCAGATCGAAGATCTATCCTCGAAAACCAACTGGCACCTTGGAGCTGATCAAACAGATCGTCTATTCTTGGTAGGGGGTATCGGTTTTTCACCGTCAACTTGTTTAACTCTCGGTAGTCAATACACATCCTCATACTACCATCTTTTCTCTTCACAAATAACACCGGAGCACCCCATGGAGAGATACTCGATCAAATGAACCCCTTATCCATCAGTTCTTGCAACTGCTCCATTAACTCTTTCATCTCAGTCGGAGCCAACCGGTATGGTGCCTTGGCGACGGGTTGAGCACCGGGTATCAAGTCAATTTGGAACTCAACCTCGCGATCTGGTGGCACACCGGGTAAGTCTTCCGGAAATATGTCCGGAAAGTCACACACAACTGGTACATCCGATAGTTGTGGTGTTGGCGAGTCCACGTCCTTTATGTAGGCCAAGTAGGCATTACATCCACGCTCATGCACTTCCCCGCCACTGCCATCAAATCACCTTCGGATCATCACGACTCGATCGCCATAAACCATCACCTTATCCCCGTCAGGTGCTGTCAATCGAATCATCTTCTTGCGACACATAATATTTGCTTCATAGGTTGCTAATCAGTCCATCCCTAGTACTACATCAAATCCACCTAGGGGTATCACGTGTAACCTAGCAGCAAACCTATGGCCTTCTAGTTCTATGGCACAGTCCTCTATCACCTCAGTAATTCTAGTGGACTTACCAATAGCAGTTTCTACATCGAATGGCTCACCAGTACATCTACTCTTATTGGGAAACTTAGCACCAAAGGCAGCAGAAATGAACTCCTACTAGCACTAGAATCAACAACACAGATGCAAGAGTTCGGTTTACTAGAAACATACCTCACACCACGCCGGGGTCTGTCCTAGCCTCCTCCCGAGTCATCGTGAAAGCTCGGGCGCTTGCCCTCTGCTCTGCCCTCTCCTCTGGTCTTCTTCACCCCGGAACTCTCTGCCCTTGGCTTCTTACACTCCCTGCTCATGTGACCACTTCCCCTGCAGTTGAAACACTTCATGCCTCCACAATCTCTAGCCATATGGCCAGACTTACCACACTTGAAACAAACATTCTACCCCCATCTGCACTCGCCACGTGCTCCTTCCCGCACTTGCCACACTTCTCCAACCCAGCACCAGCTGTGACCACGCGTCGGTCACCTACCCTCGCCACCTTATTGTTTGGAGCGGCTCCACCACGTCCAAACTATTTCCCATCCCAGTTTCTCCCATCCCTACTCGTCTTCTTCTCCTCAGCCACTACCACCTCATGCTCATCATATAGTCTACCAGCCAAATCAACCCCGACCTAAAAGTGCTCGCCGGGCGGCGATCATATGCCTACGGATATCCGCCGACAGCCCCTGGATATATCTCTTAATCTTTCGTGATAGTGGTGTCACCTGATCGGGCACCAGTCGTGCCATTCCATTGAACCTTGTGGTGTACTCTTGATGTGTCATAGTTCCCGCCTCTAGTTGCAGAAACTCTCTCTCGACCTTGTCCATTTCCCTGTGAGGACAAACTCCTCGATCACCAACTCTTCTTCAACTCTGACCATCTCATTCTCCCCCGATCCGCCGACTACCCTCCTTGGACTATATTGTCCCACCAGCACAGAGCCGAGTCTACGAATGAGTGGGTAGCGAACTTAACCTTCTGGTCTTCTCGGCACTCGCTGATATCAAGTACCGCCTCAATTTCCCTCACCCACCGTGAGCAGCAACGCAGTGCCGTTTCCATCGAAGGTAGGGGGTTGCATCTCATAAACACCCCGTAGTTGCAGCCTCGGGTCACCTCCGGAGCAGGCTCTTCTTCCTCGTCCTCATCATCGGACAGAACCGTCTTAGTCTCGGGCTGTCTTCTTTCTCCCGTAGGTCTACTCCTTTCCTTTCTCTCTCCCTCTTTAACTGCCTTTATCACTTTGGTCACCATAGACGGTAGGATCGTCTGCATGACTTGGTGCACTTCTTCCACAACTGCCTCCTTCACTGAGGCTCTCAGGTTAACACTCTCATCTCCGCCCTATGGATGAGGGGTTCTGGTTCTTCATGAACCACCTTTTCGGCCCTAGGCCTTCCCCTCGTAACACATGGTTCGGCACCATGTCCACTACCACGTGAAGCTTTAGACGATCTACCACCGGCCATCTACTAACACACTGAAAGATTCAAACACCAACAGGTCATTCAAGGGAACGGCTCAGTTTACGTCAAGTATAGTAAGTCCGTAATTATAGTGGCCAGTTGTGATTAGCCACTTACTTTCTCTTCATACCCCGAGCACTACCTGTCCTGACTACATCTGTATTTAAATCTACATACAACACAACTACATACCATGCGCACATAACCGGTTAACATTATGAAAATACCTGATGGCATGCAGCTACTTAGATTGGCATCCCATTCCCATTCCATCCCATTCTCAGTTTAAGTTAAGGTTTATTCTGAAAATTACCCATTTCACTTAAACTTTGGCTCTGATACCAACTTGTAAGACCCCGTTCCCCGGACGCTTACAGCTGGTGATTCATTGCACATAAAACATTACTTTGCATTTATTTATCAAAACTTGCAACGGAAACATAAAACATATGGCATTTTCATTTCATCATAAAAACTTTTGCAAAATAATGCATCGTTTGTCGGTTACAAAATTACATTTTTGTATTACATCACAAAAGTTTTAAATAATGAATGTCATCCAAAAGAGTTGAGTAGCCGCCTCGTCATCCTTCAAGTTTACCTGCCAACTGAAAACGTATAAAAGTTACCGTTGCTGAGTGAGTTCTAATTTTATAATAAAACATACATAAAATCGTTATTTATTTCCTTTCAGAGTCCATACTATACGTTTCATCCGTTCGTGGTCATACATCGTACGTACATAAAGATAATATCATTATTATCTTTCATTACGTTCGTTAACCATAATCATCGTTACATCTTGTGATAGTCATTACCCCCGAACATTGTGCACGAAGCTGGCTACTGGGCCTGAGGTCTTTCATAGACCCCGAAAATTGTGCATGAAGCTGACTCCAGTACCTAGGGCAAGTACATTCACCATTCATCTTTTCTTTTTCATTCCAATCAGTGCCATATGCTATACCCCGAACATGTGTGCACGAAGCTGGTTACTGGGCCTGAGGTCTTTGATAGACCCCGAACATTGTGCACGAAGCTGACTCCAGTACCTGGGGCAAGCGGCAAGGATCCGATACTATGGGTCAATCACAAGGATTGGACCCTAGTGTGCATCCTTCTGGGGTAGCTAACCCGCACACAGTTGAGCTAACACCCTTCATTGGTGTGGACCTCCATACATTCGTTAATGCATGCATTCTTCATCATGTTCCTCTTTCATTATCTTTCACTTTACGTTACATAATACTTTCGGGTCATTCATTAACATAACACGTAAAGCCATGGAAAGATAACATTCATCATTATAGGAACATAACATAACATATCATTCATACATCATCATACAAGGCATCATTCATACATAACATGCATCATGCATGACCATGCAACATCATCATCATTACCATCAACATAAGCATTAATCACAACTCATAATATGCCCCTCATACCATCTATGACCCTAAAATCAACTTATATAGTCCCCCGGGATTTTCCCAAGTCAAATCCTACTTTACACATTTTCCCCAAAAATCAAAAAATATTCTAAGTCCTAGGCGCATGGGCACTATGCAGGCGCATGGACACTATTCAGGCGCATGGGGAACACTTAGACGCATGGGCCACTTTCAAGCGCATGAGCACTATGCATGCGCATGGGGAAACACTTGGTCAAAGCCAACCCTTTTCGGGCGCATGAATACTTAGGCGCATGGGGCACTTTGGCGCATGGGCACTATGCAGGCGCATGGCCCTACACTTAGTCATCTGACTATCATTTCTAGGCGCATGGTCCACTGTTCAGGGGCGTGGGCTATACTTAGACTTTCTAAGTCAAATTTTGGGCGCATGAGCTACTGTTTCACAGGCGCATGAGCACTATGCATGCGCATGGGGAAACACTTGGTCAAATCAAGCCCTTTTCGGGCACATGAATACTTAGGCGCATGGGCCACTTGGGCGCATGGGCACTATGCGGCGCATGGCCCTACACTTAGTCATCCAACTATCATTTCTAGGCGCATGGTCCACTGCTCAGGGGCATGGGCTATACTTAGAGTTTTCTATGGCAAATTTTGAGCGCATGAGCTACTGTTTAGGCGCATGACTTACACTTAATTCTTTCTAAGGCAATTTCAGACGTATGAACACTTATCTAGGCACATGAGCATTCTGTAAAACATGTTTCTAGGATATTTTCAATCCTAATCATCAGACCCATCGGTTCTAAGCATAATGTGGCTATTAAGTCTTCCGAGAATATGTCCGGAAAGTCACACACAACTGGTACATCCGATAGTTGTGGTGTTGGCGCGTCCATGTCCTTTATGTAGGCTAAGTAGGCACTACATCCACGCCTCATGCACTTCCCCGCCACTACCATCGAAATCACCTTTGGGATCATCACGACTCGATCGCCATAAACCATCACCTTATCCCCGTCAGGTGCTGTCAATCAGATCATCTTCTTGCGACACATAATATTTGCTTCATAGGTTGCTAATCAGTCCATCCCTAGTACTACATCAAATCCACCTAGGGGTATCACGTGTAACCTAGCAACAAACCTATGGCCTTCTAGTTCTATGGCACAGTCCTCTATCACCTCAGTAATTCTAGTGGACTTACCAATAGCAGTTTCTACATCGAATGACTCACCAGTACATCTACTCTTATTGGGAAACTTAGCACCAAAGGCAGCAGAAATGAAACTCCTACTAGCACTAGAATCAAACAACACAGATGCAAGAGTTCGGTTGACTAGAAACATACCTGACACCACGCCGGGGTGTGTCCTAGCCTCCTCCCGAGTCATCGTGAAAGCTCGGGCGCTTGCCCTCTGCCCTTCTCCTCTGGTCTTCTTCACCCCGGAACTCTCGGCCCTTGGCTTCTTACACTCCCTGCTCATGTGACCACTTCCCCTGCAGTTGAAACACTTCATGCCTCCACAATCTCTAGCTATATGGCCAGACTTCCCACACTTGAAACAAACATTCGACCCCCATCTGCACTCGCCACGTGCTCCTTCCCGCACTTGCCACACTTCTCCAACCCAGCACCAGCTGTGACCACGCGTCGGTCACCTACCCTCGCCACCTTATTGTTTGGAGCGGCTCTACCACGTCCAACTGTTTCCCATTCCAGTTTCTCCCATCCCTACTCGACTTCTTCTCCTCAGCCACTACCACCTCACGCTCATCATATAGTCTACCGGCCAAATCAACCACCGACCTAAAAGTGCTTGGCTGGGCGGCGATCATATGCCTACGGATAACCGCCGACAGCCGCTGGATATATCTCTTAATCTTTCGTGACAGTGGTGTCACCTGATCGGGCACCAGTCATGCCATTTCATTGAACCTTGTGGTGTACTCTTGATGTCTCATAGTTCCCGCCTCCAGTTGCAGAAACTCTCTCTCGACCTTGTCCATTTCCCGGTGAGGACAAAACTCCTCGATCACAACTTCTTCAACTCCGACCATCTCATTCTCCCGATCGCCCGACTACCCTCGGCTTGGACTATATTGTCCCACCAGCACAGAGCCGAGTCTACGAATGAGTGGGTAGCGAACTTAACCTTCTGGTCTTCTCGGCACTCGCTGATATCAAGTACCGCCTCAATTTCCCTCACCCACCGGTGAGCAGCAGCGGCAGTGCCGTTTCCATCGAAGGTAGGGGGTTTGCATCTCATAAACACCCCGTAGTTGCAGCCTCGGGTCACCTCCGGAGCAGGCTCTTCTTCCTCGTCCTCATCATCGGACAGAACCGTCTTAGTCTCGAGCTGTCTTCTTTCTCCCGTAGGTCTACTCCTTTCCTTTCTCTCTCCCTCTTTAACTGCCTTTATCACTTTGGTCACCATAGACGGTAGGATCGTCTGCATGACTTGGTGCACTTCTTCCACAACTGCCTCCTTCACTAAGGCTCTCAGGTTAGCACTCTCATCTCCGCCCTCTGGATGAGGGGTTTCTGGTTCTTCATGAACCACCTTTTCGGCCCTAGGCCTTCCCCTCGTAACACATGGTTCGGCACCATGTCCACTACCACGTGAAGCTTTAGACGATCTACCACTGGCCATCTACTAACACACTGAAAGATTCAAACACCAACATGGTCATTCAAGGCAACGGCTCAGTTTACGTCAAGTATAGTAAGTCCCTAATTATAGTGGCCAGTTGTGATTAGCCACTTACTTTACTCTTCATACCCCGAGCACTACCTGTCCTGACTACATCTGTATTTAAATCTACATACAACACATAACTACATACCATGCGCACATAAACCGGTTAACATTATGAAAATACCTGATGGCATGCAGCTACTTAGATTGGCATCCCATTCCCATTCCATCCCATTCTCAGTTTAAGTTAAGGTTTATTCTGAAAATTTACCCATTTCACTTAAACTTTGGCTCTGATACCCACTTGTAAGACCCCGTTCCTGGGACGCTTACAGCTGGTGATTCATTGCACATAAAACATATACTTTGCATTTATTTATCAAAACATTGCAACGGAAACATAAAACATATGGCATTTCATTTCATCATAAAAACTTTTGCAAAATAATGCATCGTTTGTCGGTTACAAAATTACATTTTTGTATTACATCACAAAAGTTTTAAATAATGAATGTCATCCAAAAGAGTTGAGTAGCCGCCTCGTGCCATCCTTAGCAAGTTTTTCTGCCAACTGAAAACGTATAAAAGTTACCGTTGCTGAGTGAGTTCTAGTTTTATAATAAAACATACATAAAATCGTTATTTATTTCCTTTCAGAGTCCATACTATACGTTTCATCCGTTCGTGGTCATACATCGTACGTACATAAAGATAATATCGTTATTATCTTTCATTACGTTCGTTAACCATCATTCATTCGTTACATCTTGTGATATGTACATTACCCCGAACATTGTGCACGAAGCTGGCTACTGGGCCTGAGGTCTTTCATAGACCCCGAAAATTGTGCATGAAGCTGACTCCAGTACCTAGGGCAAGTACATTCACCATTCATCTTTTCTTTTTCATTCCAGATCAGTGCCATATGGTATACCCCAAACATTGTGCACGAAGCTGGTTACTGGGCCTGAGGTCTTTGATAGACCCCGAACATTGTGCACGAAGCTGACTCCAGTACCTGGGGCAAGCGGCAAGGATCCGATACATATGGTCAATCACAAGGATTGGACCCTAGTGTGCATCCTTCTGGGGTAGCTAACCCGCACACAGTTGAGCTAACACCCTTCATTGGGTGTGGACCTCCATACATTCGTTAATGCATGCATTCATTCATCATGTTCCTCTTTCATTATCTTTCACTTTACGTTACATAATACTTTCAGTTCATTCATTAACATAACACGTAAAGCCATGGAAAGATAAACATTCATCATTATAGGAACATAACATAACATATCATTCATACATCATCATACAAGGCATCATTCATACATAACATGCATCATGCATGACCATGCAACATCATCATCATTACCATCAACATAAGCATTAATCACAACTCATAATATGCCCCTCATACCATCTATGACCCCAAAAGTCAACTTATATAGTCCCCCGGGAATTTCCCAAGTCAAAGCCTACTTTACACATTTTCCCCAAAAATCAAAAAAATATTCTAAGTCCTAGGCGCATGGGCACTATGCAGGCGCATGGACACTATTCAGGCGCATGGGGAACACTTAGGCGCATGGGCCACTTTCAGGCGCATGAGCACTATGCATGCGCATCGGGAAACACTTGGTCAAAGCCAGCCCTTTTTGGGCGCATGAATACTTAGGCGCATGGGGCACTTTGGCGCATGGGCACTATGCAGGCGCATGGCCCTACACTTAGTCATCCAACTATCATTTCTAGGCGCATGGTCCACTGTTCAGGGGCATGGGCTATACTTAGAGTTTTCTATGGCAAATTTTGGGCGCATGAGCTACTGTTTAGGCGCATGACATACACTTAATTCTTTCTAAGGCAATTCTAGACGTATGAACACTTATCTAGGCGCATGAGCATTCTGTAAAACATGTTTCTAGGATATTTTCAATCCTAATCATCAGACCCATCGGTTCTAAGCATAATGTGGCTATTCTAAACATGAGTAGCCTATAAACCATCAAGAACCAACATCCCAACATACACAATACATGCGGGTATTCACACATAAACTTGTAAAAATCATTTTAATACTCTTTCAGCCCTAAAGGTAGTTTAAAACATGTAAAAAACCGGGGTCTAGAACTCACCTGGTGCAACTTGGGTGTTCTTCCTTTTTAACCCGCTTGCAAAGAGTTCAAAACACCTAGAAACAACATCCAAACACACACACACACCCGAGCACAAACACAACCCATAAGCACATAAACCATACCGGGATAAAACCCGACATAAAAACATAAAAACCTTGAATTCTTACCTTGAATTCACTTTCCTTCTTCCTCTTCTTCTTCAATCCGAGAGTGTTCTCTGCTCTCTCTCTCTCTAAAACCGAGAAAAATGGTGAAGTGAGGTGAGGGTGGGCGGCCATACTCCCTTTACACCAACTTTTTAAAGTTTTGTCATTTTTGGACACTTTTAGTCTCTCCACTTGACTTTATTGCCTTTCTTGCTTTTATTCTTTATATCTTGACTTTTTTAAAAATAACCGGGTGTTACAAATTAAAGAAAAATGAAATTTCTTTTTCAAGGAAACTTAATGAAGCATTGGCTGAAACTGATCTTTTAAGAAGCACCATTTTGGAGTGTAATGTTGAAATTAATATTTTGAGAGCAAGGACTGTTTTAGCTCAATTTGAAATGACACAACTTCAAATAAAGCTTAATAAATGGACTTTTTCACATATGAAAAGGGTTGAGTTTATGTTAGCCTAGGTTACACACTTGAATCAAATAACATGAAGAATTATGGATCAAACAATGATAAACACTATAAAACCTCTTTGATCTAATATTGATTGCATATAATTTGTATAAAGTGGAAACCCTAATCAACTGTTCATCCAACCATTATCCTAATTCTAATTACAATTAAGCTATTTATAGGCTAGACAAATATTCACTCATTGCACTTAACCCCCTAGACTTAAGGCTAATTAATGAAAATTACATATAAAGCATAAAAATGACTCAAACAAAGTAAAATATATTTTGTTCACACAAAATACACTTATTACAATAAAACTCCTAGTCATGTAAATCTTCAACATCTCGTCTCGGTTCTTCATCTCGAACGTGTTGGATTTGACTTTTGCTTTGACTTTGACCGTGATGTGGACTATTGTTGACTTTGACTGTGTTGATAATATAGACTATCTTGTACAACTCCAACAATACTCCTCCTTAGTCTATCATTATCAACGTCTTCATACGGATTCAGCACCGAGAAGTCAATAGTGGAACGATATTCAATTTGAATCTTTATGAATTTGATTAGAAAGATTATTCATTTCATAAGATCCCCCTATTTATGTTCTCCCTCATTTTTGAATGAAACCTTTGCGTGGATATTGGAACAATTTCCCAAATCTCTAATCTTGAGTGCTTCAAAAGATGTAGGAGGAGGATTCCTAACTCGGTATCTTCTGCAAACTTGAGGAACAGGTTCTCTGATCAGGTACATTGCTTAACTGATGATCAGCCATCACTTACAACAAATATCTAAAACATCACAAACACAATCTCAACATTTCTAATAAGATCATTTCATTTTAACAAAATAAACCCGTGTTTATTTGTGTTTGAAAACAAGTGAACCCTGTTCGGTTGAACGCAATTTCTATAAAATGCATGAAAAATGATAAAATTGTAACAGCATAATATGGAAGACCTAAAAGAAATTTTGAAACGAAAATTTATTATAATTTTTATTTTTATTATATACATTTATTATAACACATTTTTTTATCTATTAATTTTTTTATAACCAAGAACTGAATCGATCATAAGATCACATCCTCAAGATCTACTTTAGCATAAAGATGAAATTAATCACCGACAAACAATAAGATCACACTCATAACTGAATCTAATCACAGTCTTTGAATGATTTTGAAACTCTCAAAGAAATCAATAATGCTTATTGATATGTTTGTCCACTTAAACCCATGCCCTATCTTTTTTCAACAAGCAGCTGATGATTCGTTAAGGTTCGATTAAATACTTTATAATGCTAGGACCCCGACAATCATTTGGCAAAAACCCTCACCCAACCTCAAGATTTCTTGAATTTTGTTACGGTCTTATAGAGCAAGGCTTGTGCATTAGTGTGCAAATGATTATCAACAGAATATTGCATTCTGTGATGAATTCATCGTTAGATGATTTGACATAACTTATCCCAAAATAGTGAGGCTCCAGGTCTATACTCACGTATAACAAAGGAGATGGCCATTTAATCATCTGCCGATTAGAGCTCCAGATCAGTACTATCGTACAACAAAGGAGATCATCACTCTAGGTCAGTACTTTCGCACAAAAGAGGAGATTAGCACAAACACAAGACACATAAATACACCAAACATGGCTCAAAAATATGGCTTATATGATTTATATCACGGTGGGTGAAAGATCAATTCTCAATCCAATTTTTGTCGGGACTCAGTTTTCGTGCAGGCCAAAATGATTGCGTAAATCCAGACACCTTTAAGCATATATATATTAATTTAAATCATTATGTTGCTGTCTACTTTATTCTTCAGGCTGAGTCTACCAAGCATATCATTAAATAATCTGTTTGATTTTATTTCACTTGCAATTAAAAATATAATGTGAATCAAATAACAACATCAGTTACTATTATTTCTCATTTTATAACGCAAGTCATGCAAAAACAAGCATTTCAAGAAGAAATACAATCATTTCTCCGTCATCTCAAATCAAGTTCTATAAAGCCCCGTTCCCGGAGACCTTACAATTGGTCATTCACAACATTAAATACATTAAACATTATAAATTTACAAGCTTAAGCAGCGGAATTATTTTAACAAAAGCCATTCATTTCATTAAAACACTGTTGTTGAGCAATACACTATTGTTTAACCGAATACAAAAGAATTGTTTAATTGCATTACAAAACAACAACAATAATAAGTATGAATGGATGTCAGTCTTTCACTGCCGAGTAGCTTCACCCTCGTGCCATCCTCAGCAATATTTACCTACCAACTGAAAATGTATAAAAGTCAACGTTGCTGAGTGAGTTCTAGTTTTAAAAGTAATAAAACGCTTTGTGTGAGGTATATATATGAAAATACTCTTTTTATGAAATTCATCTCTTTATACGTGAGCACCCATTAACTATACAATAAGATAATGCTTTTTCTCTTACTGTATGCCTTGTTTATTATATACTCTTTTATCTTTATCTTTCACTGTCTATGTGAACCAATGAGCAATACCCTAAACTATGTGCACGGGGGAAATGGTGTTGAGCCCTCTGTTCCCTCAATGGGCTCACAATACAATATACAAGGTGGGCCCAGTCACCTAAGGTATGCTGCAAAGGTCCACCAATCTCAATTGACTGGCCCCGTGTGCATAATAAGGTAGCTAACCCGCATCACAGTTGAGTTAACGACAACATGGTAGTGCACCTCCTATGTGCTTGCAAGACTTGTTAACATTTTAATTAAGTTCCACTTCTCTTCTTCATTGCTCTTTCGCTTTATTATTAGTAATAATTTACGTTACGATAATAAACACACCACGTAAAATCACATACTAATAGCAATAATAATAATATGGAACAATCATAAAACAACCATAAACATGCATGAATTTAAGCATTAATAAGCCCTAGTCAAACTTCGGTCAAAAACTGTTAGACCAATAGAACCAATGAGCCAGATCAGAAAAACTTTTAAGTCCCACAGACATCAAAACAACTGAAGTGGTCTACAACAGCTGAAGATAAAGTCTGAAGACAAAGTCTGAAGACAACTGCTAAAGACAAAGTCTGAAGACAAAGTCTGAAGACAACAGCTGAAGACAACAGCTGAAGACAACAACTGAAGACACAGTCTGAAGACCAAGTTCTCAGAAGTTGTCATAATAGCTGAAGTAGTTCTCTTCAGTAGTTGTGATGGTTTACTTTTCAATAGTTTGTAATCAGTAGTTTTATATTATGTAAAACATCTGAAGTTCTTACACTTCAGATGTTATAACTTCAGTAGTTGTAATGTTAGCTTGTACTTAGCATTTTGTGATGGTGTCCTCAGTTGTTGTGGACATCTTTAGTGGTTTAGTTTACTTTCAGTTGTTTGTATAAATCAGTTAGCTATCACTATCAAGTGACGTCAGCTGATGTCACATTCCTTTATAAAAGGAATGTTGACCTAATTTCCTTGTATCGGAAGCATGTGCGTGAATGAAAACATTCTTTTTGCAGAAAACTTTATCTCTCTATAACCGTTACTGTTTGATTGAATATTCATATTATTCTTGCTTTAATTTAGTCTAATTCGTGTGCTATTCCGCTGCAAATCTTAATCTAATTGATCAAACTAGATCCCGATCCCTTTCAAATGGTATCAGAGCTGGTTAATTATTGATCGATTTAACAATTGATCATTGAAACTGCTCTTTTGATATCTAACTTTGATCGAATTAGCAAATTTGCAAGAATTGGTTATAGAGTTTGATTTTCTATTACTTCCGGTGAATTAATTTGAGATTCGTCTTGTTTCAAACTGTGTTGTTGAGTTTTTGAGTTAGATCTATTAAAATCTTATTGAACCTGTTTGAATTGGTGAAAATAGCTACATCAATCAATGATCTTCACAATACTGGCTCCTCAACAAAGCCTCCGATGCTTGTTAGGAGTGAGTATAACATATGGCAACGCCGAATGCTCCATCACCTGTTTGTCAATAGTTCAGGTTGTTGGAAATCTGTGGTTCATGGACCATATAAGCCTATGGTGAGTAATCCGGAAACCAATGAGATGGTTCTGAAGAAGAAAGAGCTATACTCAGATGAAGATCTGAAACTGTTTGAAATTGATGCTAAAGCCCATGGAATTCTGGCCATGGCACTGCCTAATGAAATCTATTCTGGACTTATACATCATGAAACTGCTCATGGGGTTACTCTGAAAGAACAATTTGGAGGAACTAATGAGGTCTTGGCAAACAATAGAGAGATCCTTGCCCAGCAATATGAGACATTCTCTCATAGAAAGGGTGAGTCACTGACTCAACAGTTTGAGCGATTCTCCTGTTTGATATCTGAGATGAAAATGGTTAAACATGAATATACAAACAGTCAGATGAACAACAGATTCCTCAGATCCCTGCCTGAGAGATGGGACACATATACTATTGTCCTACGCTCCAGTGCAAATCTAGACAATCTATCTCTCACCCAACTTCATGGGAAACTGTTAACATTTGAAAGAGAGATAGAACAAAAAAGGAAACTGGCTTCATCTGGGAAGCTCACTGATGATTTTGTACTAGGGAATACTGCTCTGGTTGGTCATGAGTCAGAATATGCTGCATCAGAAAGTTCTTATGATGAGCATATGGATTTCTCTTCAAACAGTGGAGATCCTGCTTTTGTTGGTGTTGATAGTAATTCAGGGTGTAATAGTGATAATTTATGCTTTTTGATGGATGATTTGAAAGGAATTGCTGATGATGATTTGGAAGAGATGGATATTTTGAGCCAAATGGCATTAGTCAATATCAGATCTCAAAAATTTTACAAAAGGATATGTAGAAAATTTCCGGGTCTCTCTGGAAAAACCAAAGTTGGTTTTTACAAGAGAAAGTTGAGGTGTCACAAGTGCCATAGACTTGGACATTTTTCAAGAGAGTGTAGATCATCTGGATCTAACTCTTCTGCACCCTTTGTGACCTTTCCAGGCAATAGTTCACAAAACAAAGGGCAATATTCTATCAGTTCTGGTCATCATTCACAAATTCAATCATCTCCTGCATATTTTGTTCCTCAAGGTCAAATGCCATATTCTTATCCCTGTTTTTACATGCCTCAGTCCAATCAAGTTCCAGTACCTATAGCTCAACAACCACATGCCCTACTTGAGCCTCAACTATCTAAATCAAATCAACAATCTCAATCTCAATCACATCAAAGCTTTTTCACTCTGGAGTTGTTGACTGGAGTAGCTTACCAGATGATCTTTCTAGTTATTCTGAACAAGTGTTTTCTGGTGCTGGTCAACACGGTTGTGAAAATCCTTTTGGAAATCTTGCTCTTATGGTCCTGGAGTCTACTGATGGTTCATGCTCAAATGCTTCATCATCACAGGTACCACAAGTATCTTCTGAGGCTAAGGCCAAGTTGTGTTCTAGTCATGCATAGCTGCTTTTGTCTCAATTAGAGAAGCAAATGTAGCTTTAATTAATCAAAATCATGACCTGGAGAAAGTGATTTCCAAAAGAAAAGCTGAATATGAGTCTGTTTTAAAGGAAAAAGATGATGCGATGTACAAATTAAAATGCCAAATCACTGATGAAAAGGCAAAGGTAGAGGTCATTTTAGGGAATCATAGAATCTCAAAGAAACACTTGCAGCTACTCGGTAGAGTGTGAACGCTGGGTAACATCTTGCAAGGGGTTTGAAATGCTTCTCAGTTAGCAAACAGCTTCAAATGTGAAGTTTAGGATTGGCTATAATCACACTGTACCTCCTACAGATTTTACTCCCAAGACAGAAGTAAAATCTGAAGGTGAAATCAATTCCCAAACCACATCATCATGTGTCTCATCCTCAAGTGACAATGCAAAATCAAAGGATGAAGTCAGTAATAGTACCTCAACTAATCAGTCTGCTGATGGTCTTACTGCTGATAAACACATGATCAAAGAAAAGCCGAGTACTTCAGGTGTTATCTCAGAAAGTATTCAAAGTACTGAAGAGCAAGTAACAACACCTGAAGAACATTTCAAACCAAATGAAAACAAACATGGTTTGAAAACTACTGAAGAGTCTATCAGGAAATTCAAAAATACTGATAGAAAACTTCTGAAGAACAAGTCTTCAGTTGTTACAAATCCTTCAGTACTTCACATAAGTACTAAGAGGAAGAAAGTACTGAAGAACACACCTTCAGTAGTTTCATCTTCTTCAGCAGTTGAACAACAGAAGATGAAGAAAAAGTCATGTGAAATATGTGGTCTATTCAATCATCTCACTGATGAATGTTGGTACAGAAAAGGTTCCAAATTCAACAAAGATAAAATCATTAAAAAGAAAATTAATAAAATGAAAGATGAATTTGAAACCAAGTTTGTGCCACAACATCTCAAACTGATAACCCAAAGTTTTCACAAAAATCTAAAAGGAAGGAAGGGGTTTATCATAAAACAGCTGAAAATATTCCTCAAGGAGTATCAAAACACCAGACTAAGTCTGTGTCTTTCAAAAAGGAGGACATGGTGAGTCACAGGAACCTATCAAAAACAAGTACTGATGTGTCTACTGAACTGAAGGCTTTAACAACCAATCAGACACAACTTGTCATGCTGGTTCAACATCTGTTAGGGAGATTTAACCAAATAGATGTACCTGTGATTAAACCACTAAAAAGGAAAACTAAGCCAAAATCAAAGGAATCCTTTTCAGCACCATCTCCACCTTCAAAGGCTGTTAATCATGACAAATCAGTTAGTATAAAATCTATTGATGAGAACAGACCCAAAACCAAAATGTTGGGTCTCAAAAGCTAACTAGTTTGTTGTGAAAAATGCAGGGTTCTTCAGCATGCCATAGAAGCATCTGGTATGTGGACAGTGGAGGATCTATGCATATGACAGGGAGCAGTTCTTTTTCATGACTACTCTCAAGGAAAGAAGGGATTTGTATCTTTTGGTAATGATGCTAAGGGTTACATCATCGGCAAAGGCTTTGTGTCAAATGGTGAGATAAGATTTGATGATGTTAACCATGTGGAGAATCTCATGTACAACTTGTTGAGTGTCACTCAAATGTGTGATAAAGGGCATGTTGCACTTTTCACCAGTCAGAACTGTCGGATTCTGTCTTCCAATGTTTTGAGAATGATTGACAAGATATTGGATGAATATACTCTCCTGAAGGCCAATAGGATTGGAAGAGTATATGCCTTAGACTTATCAAAGAAAATTGATCTAAAAGGCTATCCATGTCTGTTCTCCAAGGCCTCTCCTCAGGAATATGAACTATGGCACATAAGGCTTGGTCATGTGAATCTTAAAAACATGAACCAGCTTATCCATCATGGTTTAGTGAGAGGTTTGCCATTAAAGGAGTTCAAATATGATGACAACTGCTCTGCTTGTTTAAAAGGAAAGCAACATAAAGTATCATTCCCTCCAATAGAAGAACCAAAGTCACACTGCTTGCAATTACTGCATATGGATCTTTTTGGTCCAGTAAGAGTGATGAGCATGGCAACGAAAAATACTGTCCGGTAATTATGGATGATTATTCCAGATTTGTATGGACTTTCTTCTTACATTCAAAAGATGAGGCTGGTCAAATCATCATCTACTTTGTGTTGCATGTGGAAAAGCAGTACTCCCTTTCTGTCAAGTGTGTGAGGAGTGATAATGGCAAGAAATTAGAAACCACACACTTGATGAATTCTATTTCTCTAAGGGAATCAAGAGGAAGTATAGCATTCCAAGAACTCCTTAACAAAATGGAGTGGTGGAGAGAAAGAATAGGACTCTTATTGAAGCCGCAAGGTCAAGGTTGGCTGATTATGGTTTGCCACTAACCTTTTGGGCTGAAGCTGTCAACACAGCTTGCTATGTGCAAAATAGAGTGTTAGTAAATCAGAGGTTGATGAAGACTCCTTAAGAAGTGTTACATCATTGGCTCCTCTGATTTCCTTCTTTAGAGCATTTGGGTGTCCTGTTATATTCTTAACACAAAGGATCCATTCAGAAGTTTGAATCAAAGGTGGATGCAGGGTACTTTGTTGGGTATTCATCTACTTGCAAGGCATACAGAGTTTTTAATTGCAGAACAAAGATAGTTGAAGAAACCTTGCATGTAAAGTTTAATGAATCTCCAAAGGAGAAAATCCCACAAAACATGTGGAGTTATTTGATTTGGACATACTGCAATATGTTCCTTATCAGTCTCCAGCTGTTGCAGATTCTGTGAATCCATCATCTCCTGCAACTTGTTATCTATCTGTGGTATAAATGCAAGTTTTAGTGATCAACTGCCTGAGTCTACTAAACTTGATGTTCCTGTAGCTTCAGCAGTTCCATCCACAACAAATGCTGATGAGATCTCTGAATCCTCCTTCATTTGAATTGCCATCTCATTCTAGGTTTCAAGAGTTGGATCACCATCTGTTGCTGCTGAATCACCTACAAACACTTGCACAGATCTTATTGAGTATCAAGAACTGAAGAATCAACCCATGTCTTAGATCATTGGTGACATCAATGCTGGTGTTTCTACTAAAAGTCAATTGTCCAGTTTCTGCTTTTATGCTCTTCATCAGTCAGCAAGAGCCAAAGAACTATCATATTGCATTAAGAGACAATGGATGGGTTGAAGCCATGCAACTTGAGCTTCTTCAGTTTCAAAAGCAGCAAGTGTAGGAACTGGTTCCTCTACCCCAAGGTAAGTGTGCAATAGGCACTAATGGGTGTTTAGGAATAAAACTGATGAAAAAGGTCAAATTGTCAAGAACAAGGCCAGACTAGTTGTACAGGGGTTTTCACAAGAAGAAGGTATTGATTATGATGAACCTTTGCCCCTATAGCCAGACTGGAGGCAATTAGATTGTTCTTAGCTTATACTGCTTTCCATAATCTTAAAGTTTTTCAAATGGATGTCAAAAGTGCATTCTTATATGGTAATAAAAAAAGAAGTTTATGTGTGTCAACTACCAGGTTTTGAAGATCATAAACATCCAGATTGGGTGTATAAGCTTGATAAGGCTCTTTATGGCTAAAACAAGCTCCCAGAGCCTGGTATGAAACACTGTCTAACTTTCTTCTTCAAAATAATTTCACTAGAGGCTCCATAGATAAAACTTTGTTCATTAAGAAAGTAGGCATGCATAAGCTCCTTGTTCAAATTTATGTAGATGATATTATTTTTGCATCCTCTGATCCATAGTTGTGTGATGCCTTTACTAAGTTGATGCAACAAAAGTTTGAAATGAGTGCCATGGGAGAATTACAGTTCTTTCTGGGGTTGCAAATGAAACAAATGGCTGATGGAACTTTCATTCATCAGTCAAAATATACAAAGGATTTATTGAAAAAGTTTGATTTACAAAACTGTAAGCCCTGTTCTACTCCCATGTGCAGCACCACACAACTAGATGCTAATCAGAAAGGTAAAGCAGTTAATGAAACTCTTTACAGATGTATGATTGGTTCCTTGATGTACCTTACAGCTTCTAGACCAGAAATTATGTTTGCAACTTGTGTCTGTGCTAGATTTCAGGCTGCACCTAAAGTATCCCATATGATTGCAGTCAAAAGGATCTTTAGATATTTGCAAGGAACTCAATCTCTAGGACTTTGGTATTCCACTGGGCACTCTTGCAAATTAGTTGCTTTCTCTGATAGTGACTATGCAGGTGTAAATTAACCAGAAAATCAACCTCTGGTGGATGCCAATTTCTAGGCAATGTTTAGTTTCTTGGCAGAGTAAGAACAAACTTCCGTTGCTACATCCACTGCTGAAGCAGAGTACATTGCTGCTGCAGTTGTACATCTCAGGTACTCTGGCTTCAGAATCAATTACTGATTATGACATTACAGAGACTAAGACTCCTTTACTGATGGATAGTGCTTCAGCTCTTTGTATTGTTAAGATCCTGTCCAGCATTCTAGGACCAAACATATTAAGATCAGACATCATTTTATCAGGGATTGTTATGAAAAAGGTCTGATTGATCCAAATTTTGTTCCTAGTGCTGATGAGCTTGCAGATATATTACTAAGCCTTTGGACAGTGCAACTTTCCAAAATCTAGTGCTAAGGCTTGGTATGTTGCAGCTTCAATGATTTGACAACTACTGATGATCTCAGTTCACAAGTACTGATGAATTAGTATACAGCTATCAAAAATAAGTACTGATAAGTTATTTTATCTTCAGTAGTTTTCATAACTACTGAAGACTAAATTACTTTAAAGTACTGAAGTACTTTTTTGTTGCAAAGTGCTGATGTGGTTACAACCACTTATGTCTGTTCTAACAGATAAGTACTGATGACCAATGAAACATCTGAAAATCAGATAATCTGCTGAGTAAGTGTTAAGGTCAAATGAAACAACTGAGATCTGTGAATTGATGACAACAACTGCTGAGCAATTTTACTCTTCAATTGTTTCAAACAACTACTGTTTCATTTCAAAACAACTGAAGTCAAAACCAAGTCTTCAGTAATTTCAAACTACTGATGACTAATACCAAGTCTTTAGTTGTTTACAACATCTGAAAGTTAAAACCATGTCTTCAATCGTTTTCTAACAATTGATGACTAACACCAACACTTTCAGTTGTTTTCTTTCAGCCGTTTCATAACCTATAAATACCTAACCATAACTTCAAACTTTTCATAAATCGTTTTCCGAACGTTCATCTTCCATTAATGGCGACCATGCAAATCAAACATCGACACAACTGTGTTGCCTACTTCACAAAATCGGCCTTTTGGACTAAGTTTGATGCTGCCATTGATCTGATGGTTGATTCCCCATATCAAACTACTTTTCTTCTAAATCCAACCATCTATCCCGATACCCTTCGCCAATTCTGGACAAATGTCACTGTCCATACTGGTGAGAATGATGTCGCGATCACTCTCCAATCATTTGTAAACCAGAAGAAGGTAGTAGTCACTCCAGCTATCATTTGCCAAACCCTAGATCTGAATGATGCCACCTTTATCACCAAATACCCGAAGGGCACCATTGATCTATCATTCATCAACCATGGATATGCGCGACTTAAGTGCTACAACCATTCTGAAGATCACTTCCATGATGCCGAATGTCTAATATTCCACATGATCAATGTCTGCCTTGCCCCCGAATCCTCTTCATGGGATCAAATGTCATCCAGGTGGCAGCAGGTATTGTATTCTATCCTTGAACGCCAAAGCTTAAATTTTTCTGAAATTATATTTTTGGAATTAAAAGATCTGGCAATGAAACCTATGGCTAACAGATGGCTATTATATCCACGATTTCTTATGGCCATAATCATAAATCAATTACAATCTGATGGCCCTGTTGGCCTTGGAGTCCCTGTTGTGGTAGTTTTGCCAGAGGTATACTCCAGGCACAACTCTGACCCACACCTCAAAGAGGCTGCCAAACTGCTAAAACCCAAGCAGAAGGACCCCACAGCCTCATCCTCCAGATCCAATGTCCCTTCCAAACCTAATCCAAACAAACCAAAAGGCTACTCAGGGAGTTGAGTCCCCTGATAATGCCCCTGCAACACAAAGGCAGGATGAAACTATGGGTAGTAATCCCCCTGTAGTTTCCAAGACTCTACCAGCTAAAACCGCTCAGGTATCCTCTCAACAGGATCGTGATGCAACCAAAAATGGGGAAACCACATTACTGGAATCTCTCTCCCTTGAGAAGATTGCCATTGAAGAGCACCATTCACCCTAGGTGCAATCCTCTTCACACTTATCTCCCACTGAAGCCACCCTTACAAGCCCAACTGTGGTTATTGCACAAGTGCTAACTCAACTACATTCCTCTAACCCTCCCCAAAAACCTATTACCACTGGGAAAACCTCAACAGTTGAGGGAGAGGATTATAGTGGCTGATAACCCACAACACAGGGATTACAAATTTCAATCTCCCTTTGTAGAGGAGGAGATTCGAACATCTGGTGAGGTTGCCTCTTCTCCTGTTTCAGCATATGACCAGGATGAAGATGGTATCATTTCTAAGTCCTCACCAGAGGCAGCTGCCAATGAAGGACATAATCCTGAGGCAGGAAGTCCCCAGTTCCAAGAAATAGGGGCACATGTGAATACTGATTTACACTCAGCACATGTTCATCCTGATTTAATCAGGAGGTCAGATGATTCAGCAAAGACTGATGATGACCTGGGCTTTTTCTTTGATGTTCTAGCCCACAACATTCTTGAGACTGAGGTATGCAGACAACAAGAACTTCTTGCCAAAATGTCACAAAAATTAAGTCCATCTGCCCAAATTCACCCACAGATGGCAGTTTCTTCTGAAACTCTCCCAAACACTGAGCCACTCCCAACAACTTTGCCACCAGCCTCTGATTCAGGCACTATTTCTCAAGGATAGAACCCCTCTGAGCAAATGGTTGCTGTCTTTCAATCATCCTTACCTCTCATCACTTCCATAATCACAAACATTGTGCATCAAGCCATTGATGAGAGGCTTTCCTCAAATCTTCAATCCTTAGTTGATGTTGCTGTTTCTAAGAGACTTTCTGACATTCACACCCCTGAACCCAATGCAACCAAAAAGGGGGAGTCTAAGTCAGTGAAAGTAGACAAAAGAAAGAGAGTTGAAGAGGAGGAAGAAAAAGAGAAGAAATAAAAGGAATGATCACCTACAAGAGAAAGAAAAGGTCTGAACAGACTGAAGGTGAGAAAAAGTTAGAAGAACTGATCAAAGAAGCTGATGAGCAACATAGCAGATCTATGGATAAGATTATTGATCAACTCTTCAGACAAGGTTTTAACATAACCAAACTTGACTCTGAAATCAGAAGGCTAGAGATTCAAGAGATTGAACATAGATGGGCAAGTTAGAGTGAGAAAGAAAAGGAAAGGCTAGAAGCTATGACAAGATTCATATCAAAAATCTGGGATGATCAATCATTGAAGTGAAGTCCTGGTCCAGAGACAGTATTTTGGAGATAACCACTAGAATATGTTCTTCTGAAGTATTCAACAAAGGATTGATCATAGAAGCTCTTGATGAAGCTGGTGCTGGGAAAAGGTCTGATATGACAAAGTTATCCAAAGCTTCACTCACAACCAAGATGCTAGAGCAGCCTATACAATCTCCCAAACCAAAACAACCAACTTCACAACCCTCAAAACCAACTCCTTTACCCAAGAAACCTACTCAAACCACTACCAATGATGCACCCAAGAGGAAGAGAAGGGTGTCGAGGATGGAAGAAGAAGAAGAAGATGATGAGGATGATAGTCTGCCAATCTCTGCTGTTCTTAAAATAAAGATGCCTGAGCCCAGGAGTCAACCAACAACAATCACATTTGACATCCAAAGGCAAATGGTAAAAGTCAAACTTGAAGAAGAAGAACAGGACAAACACATGATGAACAACTGTTAAGGATGATTGATAAAGAGTTTCCTAAGTCTTCATCCATACAAGCTATGAAGAAACATGCTCAGAGGTTGTATGCTCTTAGATTTACATTTCAATATGAGAAAGAGAGAGTGAGAATTTGGCCTGACCCCAGAGTAAGTGACAGAATTCAGAAAAAGAAGATTCCAAGTAGATACAATGGCCAAGTAAAGAAGATTTTAGATGCTGTAATAATGCTGGCCATTGTAGTGTCACCCTGGGAAATCCTTGATGACTTCAAGAGGGCTTACAAGTCTAAGATGACTCCAGAAACTTTACTAGAAAACAAAATGGTAAAGAAGGGGTTGATGTACAAGAAGCTTGAAGAAATAACAAGAAATGAGCTCCAGTTGTTACTTGAAGGCACTCATCCTGATGAGTTTGCATACAGAGAAATAACTACTGTGGAGCTGAAGAATGGAAAGCATGTTAAGTACTTATCAGAGTACTATGGGTCTGAGTTCTTCTTTGAAAGTGAAGCTGAAGAACTCACAATGGAAGAACAAGTTGTTTTCCTTGAGGCCTATGTCAGAGAGTCTTACAGACTTATCATTGGGAAGTAGGTCTCATGGATGGGGTAACAGCTCTGTGTCCAATTCCCCAAGACAAAGTTCCCATTCATCCTTTGCTAATCAAACCTTCTGAAACCTCTTCCCTGGCCTGAGCTTAATTTCTGAGCTGATCCAAATAATGTTTTTGCCAATAAGTGGGACTTCAATAATCTTAAAGGTTTTGGCTGCATTAGTTCAGGGGGAGTTTGTTGGACCAAAAGAACCAATGAGCCAGATCAGAAAAACCTTTAAGTCCCATAGACATCAAAACAACTGAAGTGGTCTACAACAGCTGAAGATAAAGTCTGAAGACAACTGCTGAAGACAAAGTCTGAAGACAAAGTCTGAAGACAAAGTCTGAAGACAAAGTCTGAAGACAACAGTTGAAGACAACAACTGAAGACAATCTGAAGACCAAGTTCTCAGAAGTTGTCATAAGCTGAAGTAGTTCTCTTCAGTAGTTATGATGGTTTACGTTTCAGTGGTTTATAATGAGTAGTTTTATATTATGTAAAACATATGAAGTTCTTACACTTAAGATGTTATAACTTCAGTAGTTGTAATGTTAGCTTGTACTTAGCATTTTGTGAAGGTGTCCTCAGTTGTTGTGGACATCTTCAGTAGTTCAGTTTACTTTCAGTTGTTTGTATAAATCAGTTAGTTGTCACTATCAAGTGATGTCAGCTGATGTCACATTCCTTTATAAAAGGAATGTTGACCTAATTTCCTTGTATCGGAAGCATGTGCGTGAATGAAAACATTGTTTTTGTAGAAAACTTTCTCTTTCTATAACCGTTACCGTTTGATTGAATATTCATATTATTCTTGCTTTAATTTCGTCTAATTCGTGTGCTATTCCGCTGCAAATCTTAATCTAATTGATCAAACTAGATCCGATCCCTTCAAAACCTTATAGCAAGAATCCCAAAAATTTCATAATAATTTCTAAGTGTTTAGACGCATCGATACTATTCGCGCGCATGAGCCCTGTTTGGCATCTCATCACTATGCAGGCCATCCTAAGACTTAAAAGATTTTAACACTTAGGCGCATGGATACTATTGGGCATATGGTCCATTCGACGCATGGACACTTAGGCGCATGGGGTTTAGGCGGTTGGTCATACTTAGGCGCGTGGCTATTCAGACGCATGGACACTTGGGGCGCATGACCCTACACTTAGTTGTCCGACTAATATTCTAGGCGCATGAGGGTACTGTTCAGGCGCATGAGTTACACTTAAACGTTTCTAACGCATTTCCAGGCGCATGAACCTTATTTAGGCGCACAAACCTTCTGCTCAACATGTTTCTAGGATATTTTCTAACCCAAATGTCAAGCCTATTTGTTCTAAGCTTACCAAGGCTATTCTAAACATGAAAACCTATAAGCATCTAAGGAACATCATCAAGCATGCATAATACATACGGGTATACATACATAAACATAGTAAAAACCGTCTAAATACATTTTCAGCCCCAAAGAGAGTTTAAAACAAGTAAAACCGGGGTCTAGAAACTCACCTAGTGTAACTTTTGGTGTATCTTCCTTCTAACCCGTATGCAAATGAGTTCAAACACCTAGAACCACCAAACACACACACACACGAACACACCCACAAACACATAAGCACATAACCGAGACAAAACCCATCATGAACACTAAGAAACTTCAAATTCTTACCTTGAATTCAGCCTCTTCTTCTTCTTCTCCAACCGAAGGTTTTGCTTCTCTCTCTCTCTCTCTCTCAAGAACTGATTGAAAAGGTGAAAAGTAACATGGTGTGGGCGGCCATGTTGCTTTTGTACCAACTTTTATTCTTTTTGTCCTTTTGACACATTTAACCCCTCAACTTGGGTTAAATTGCATTTCCTACTTTTATTCTTCATTTCTTATATTTCTTTTAAAAGAATAACCAGGTGTTACAAGTTCCCAGTTCTTATTTACTATACTCTCCCCTTAAAAAAAATTTTTGCAAACCATTTTTATTTTATTTTTTATAAAACTGTAAAAAATAGAAATTTATCAAAGAGGACTTCCAAACTATACTGATATGAATATAAGAAATGAATTATCAGAAATATGTAGTGATTATGAAGTGAGAAATGTGATTGTGCAGATAAAAATCCAGATTGCGAATAAAATACCATGACCTTAACCTGTTTGTTCCACCTTAAATTTTATTAGGAATAATCTCTTCAGTAAACTGGATTACTAACAGTCCTCCTGAATTATTCCTGGACTCATAAACAGATTAGTTTGAAAAGGAACCCAGCCATCATAGTCTGGAGTCCCTTTTTCATCAATACAAAACCTGCTTTTGCATACAATCGTTTAAACAATCATGGAATATATCTGTAATCCTTCTTTTAATTGCCAAATTTGTTCTGGTTTAAATACTTGGATTTGAGTGAATTAAATTTGAAAATCATTTTATGTTTAAGACTGGAAGAAAAGAATTGAGTTTGACCTTTGGTTATTTTCATCTTGATCATATAAAACTGGCTTTCATTGGAAAGGTTTGGTGGAGGGTTTTCATTCAACCATTCCAGATGTTAACTTTTTTACCTCTTAAACCAGAGAGCAACCCTGTTGCCTTTACCTTCAGAACATATTCTTTATAAACTTACATTTGTAGAAGCAATTTGGTTTGCCTTTACCATTCAAATCAAGTCTTTGAGGCACTTCTTTACCACATGACCTTTTCTCCACACTCAAAACAAGCTTTGAAAGCTTTTAATGCTTGACTGACCTTATGAATCATTTGGAATGGGATATTTATTGGAGTTTGTTGTAGATTCTTGCTTGTTTTGGCATTTGCTATCCGAACAGGGAATGTATCTCACTGAGTGACCTTTTGGTTTGCAATGTAGAAGAGATCATGATTGGTCTTGATTAAGCTTTTGGAAGCTTTGTGACTTGACAATGTCAGGTAAATATCTTGATCTAGGAACCAACACGCTCCTCTATGATTGATTCATCATCTGAGTTTATCCATTCTCATATACACAGATCTGTTTCTCCATGTATCTTGAATGTTTTGACACCTCCTATGTGTTGGTGACAGGATCAGTGATCACAAGTTTGATGTATCAGAATATAAGCAGCGGAATACAACACGAATTAGACAAATTGTAGCAAGCAACGATATTTGTGAGCATTAAGATCGCATACGGTTATAGGGAGAGAATATGTATTTCTGATTTCTAGGAATGTTTATAGATGTAGAATATTTCTAATCGAATCAATCATTCATTCCATTCAATTCATCTCATTCATCGATTACAATAGGTTGTCACTCCTTATATAGAGTGCAACAGTCACTGCTGTTATCACGGAAAGTGACAACTGGCAGATCCAATACAGAAATAACTAATTCTTAACAAACTACTGAAATGTTCACAACTACTGAGAACATATCAGCAAGTTAAGTACAAAATATAAAACTACTGAAACTACAACGACTGAAGAACAAGCTCTTCAGTCGTTTTACAAAACTACTGAAACATAGAAAAAACTACTGATATCACAACTGAAGAAGTACTCTTCAGCAGTTGTGACAAACTACTGAGGCTTCAGTACTTGATCTTCAGACTTTGACCTTCAGGAGTTTCATCAGCTGATGACTTCAGTAGATATCATCAGCTGATGTCTTCAGTCTTTGTCTTCAGACTTTGTACATCAGTTGTTGATCTTCAGCACTTGTGAACTCTTCAGCTGTTGTACTTCAGTACTTTGGTCTTTCAGCTTCAGCACTTGTGTTCTTCAGCTGTTGTACTTCAGTACTTTGGTTCTTCAGCTGTTAAGTCTTCAGCACTTGATCTTCAGCTGTTGAAGTCTTCAGCACTTGATCTTCAGGTCTTCAGCACTTGATCTGTTGAAGTCTTCAGCACTTGTCAAACTACTGATGAGGCTTTCAGCAGTTGTTGTGATACCGTGTGGGACTTAGAGGTTTCTGATCTTGGCTCATTGGTTCTTTTGGTCCAACAAACTCCCCCTGAACCAATGCAGCCAAAACCTCTAACTTATTATACTCCCACTTATTGATGGCAAAAATGTTGGTCTTTTTCCTTCTTGATCAGTAGAGAAGATGACCCATGTACGCTCCGGCCTGGGAAGAATCTCAAATATTTGTTTGGCAGAGTATGAATGGGAACTCTGTTTTGGGGAACTGGACACAGAGTTGTTATCCCATTCATGAGATTTACTTCCCCATAATGAGTCTGTATGACTCACGAACATAGGCCTCAAGGAGAACATTTGTTCCTCTTGAGAGAGTTCTTCTCTAGCTCCTCCTTCGAAGAAGAACTCTGGACCATAGTACTCTGATAAGTACTTCATGGTCCTGCCATTTTTCAGCTCCACCGTAGTTACCTCCCTATATACAAATTCATCAGGATGGTTGCCTTCAAGGAGTAACTGGAGCTCATTCTTTTGGATGTCTTCAAGCTTTATATAACAACCCCTTCTTAATCATCTTGTTTTCTAGTAAGGCTTGAGGTGTCTTCTTTGCTTGGTGAGCTTTCTTGAATTCATCAATGATTTCCCAAGGTGAGACTACAACGGCCAACATGATGGTAGATTCTATTGTTTTTCGTACTTGGCCGTTGTATCTGTGTGGGATAGTTCTTTTATGGATTCTAGAACTCACCCTGGGGTCTGGCCATACTCTCACTCTCTCCTCCTTCTGATACTGAAAGGTGTGCCTGAGAGTGTACAGCCTTTGAGCATGCCCTTTCATGGCTTGAATAGATGATGACTGAGGAAATTCCTTGTCAACCATCTTCAACAGTTGCTCATCGTGCTGTTTCTGCTGTTCTTCTTCTTCTATCTTGACTCTGACCATTTCCCTTTGAGAGTCAGGTGTGATCATGGGTTGACTTCGGGTTTTGGTAGCTTCAGAACAGCAGAGAGTGGCAGACTATCATCTTCATCCTCTTCTTCTTCTTCTTCTTCTTCCATCCTCAGCACCCTTCTCCTCCTTCGGGGTACATCACTGGATGATGGTTGGGTTGGTGAAGGATTGGTTTGAAGAAGAGGATGTTTGGATTTTGGCTTAGAGTTGGTTGGAGATTTGAGGGATAGGATCTGTTTGAGTGGGTGGAAGGGAAGGTTGATCTAGCATCCTTGTAGTTAATTTCGCCTTTGTGAGTTTAGCCATCTCTAACCTTTTGCCAGCCCCAGCCTCATCAAGGGCTTCCACAATAATCCCTTTGTTGAATTGCTCAGACAGACAGATTCTGGTGGCTATAGCCAGAATGCTGTCCCTGGACCATGCGCGGATCTCCATTAATGATCTTCCCAAGTATTTTGCAATAAAGCGGATCATTATTTCCAACCTCTCTTTCTCAAGAGCATCATACCCTGCCCATCGGGTTTGTATCTCTTGTACTTCTAACCTTCTGATCTCACTATCCAGTGTGGCTGTGTCAAACCCCTGCCTGAAGAGTTGTTCAATTATTTTATCCATGGATCGGCTGTGTGTGGTGTCAGCTTCTTTGACCAGCTCCTCCAAGGATTTGTCTTCAGCAGTGTGATATACATCAGCACTTCTCTTTCGCTTGTACGTGAGCAGAGGTTGCTTTTCTTTTTCCTCCTCTTGGACTTGCTTCTCTTCTTTTCCTCAGATCTTTTCCTCTTCCTTTCTTTCACTGCAGTACTCTCCCCCTTTTTGGTTGCATTGGAGGAAGGGGTTGGTACCGCAGAAAGAGTCTTTTGGACAGCAGCATCAACCAGGGCTGTAATGTTGAGGAAAGCCTCTCATCAAGGGCTTTGATCACTATATCAGTGATTATGGGGGTGATGAGAGGGAGGGAATTTTGGAGTACAGCACCTATTTGCTCAGGAGGGTTCTGTTCCTGAGAAGTAGGGCCTGAAGCAGAGGCAGGTGGTTGATTTTGGGGTGGCTCTGTGTTTGGGAAACCTTCAAGGGAAGGTGCCATCTGTGGTGTATGAGGGTGCAGATGGACTTGCATCCTGAGACATCTTGGCCAGCAGCTCTTTGAGTCTGCTAACCTCATCCTCTAGAATGGTGTTTTGAGCAACTACATCATAGAAGAAGCTCAGGTCATCATCAGTTATACTGAATCACCTGACCTCCTGCTTAGAGCAGGATTTACATGCACTGGGTGTAGACCATTGGTGCATGTGCCCCTTGTGCTTGGTACTGGGGACTTCCAGCCTCAGGACAATGTCCATCATCAGCTGTTGCCTCTAGGGAGGTCTTAGCAATGTTACCAGCCTCACTCTGGTCATGTGCTGAGTCAGAGGAGGTGGCAGCCTCACTAGATATTCTAAGCTCCTTGTCTACACCAGGAGATAGAATTGGGAAACCCCTGTTGTGGGTTCTCAGGTGCACTGTGTTCCTCCCCCTCAATTGTAGAGGTATTCCCAGTAGTAAGTGGTTTCTGGGGAGGGGGTGAGGTGCAATTGAGTCAGCACTTGTGCAACTATTAAAGTTGGGCTGTGAGGGGGGTTGTTTGGGGTAGGGGTAGAAGCAGTGTGCACCTGGGGTGGATGGTGCTCTTCAATGGCAATCTCCTCAAGTGAGTAAGATCCCAGATAAGTAGGTGCCCCTTGGGTTGCTGCAGGCTCCTGTTGAGAGGAAGCCTGAGCGGCTGTGGCTGGAGAGTCATTGTATCCACTAGGGGGTTTGGACTAGTGGATATATCCTGCGTTTGTGTTGCAGGAGCATCCTCAGGGGACTCAATTCCCTGAGTAGCCATTTTGGGTTTCTTTTTTGGTGGGTTTGTGGGGACATTGGATTTGGAGGTGGTGGCTGTGGGTTCCAGCTGCGTGGGTTTTCGCAGCTTGGCAGCCAGTTTGAGTGTCCGGTCAGAGTTGTGCCGGGAGTATACTTCTGGCAGAACAGCCGTAGCAGGGACTCCCAAGCCAACAAGTCCCTCAGCATTAAGCTGGTCTATAATAATGGCCATTATGAACCGTGGATAGAGTATCCAACGGTTGGCAGTTAGTTTTTGAGCCATATCTTTGAGCTCTGAAAATATTAATTCTGAAAAGTTCAGTGGTTGTTGCTCAAGGATAGAATACATTACCTGCTGCCATTTGGTGGACATTTGATCCCAAGACGATGTCTTAGGGGCCAAACATACATTGACCATGTGAAAAATCAGGCGCTCAGCGTCATTAAAGTGTTTCTTCATGATGGTGGTGGCACTGAGATCACCTTGATATCCATGCTGAGCAAATGATAGATCTATGGTGCCCTTCGGATATCCAGCAGGAGAGGTAGCATCACTCAGTTGAAGAATTTTACGGATTGTTGCAGGAGTAATCACTACTTCTTTGTTGTTGACGACTGACCGGAGGGATCGTGTGTTGCTCTCCTCAGTTGTAACAGTAACGTTCATCCAAAATTGGTTCAAGGATTCGGCATGTAAAACGGGGTTCAGAAGGAATGCCTTGTTGTATTGGGACTGAACCATAAGATCGATAGCAGTATCGAACTTAGTCCAGATCGGCGATTTTGTGAGGTAGGCAACACAGTTGTGTCGCGGTTTAATTTGCATAGACGCCATGGAAATTTTTGGAGAGGAACGTTAGGTTTGAAGAAGATGAAGCATGGAGAGCTCAGGTTAAGGGTATTTATAGGGTACGGGTGAGGAAACGACTGAAGGATGTGGTGTTAGTCATCAGTAGTTTTAAACGACCGTTGACATGGTATTATCCTTTCAGACGTTGAAACAGCTGAAGTCGTGGTGTTAGGCATCAGTAGTTTAGAAAACTACTGAAGACCGTGGTTTTGACTTCAGATGATTGAAACAACTGAGGACATGGTGTTTGTCATCAGTAGTTATGAAACTACTGAAGACAGTGGTTTTGTCATCAGCTGTTGTAAACAACTGAAGACTTGGTATTGGTCATCAGTAGTTATAAAACTACTGAAGACGTTTTTGCTTCAGTTGTTTAAAATGAAACAGCAGTGGTACAAACGACTGAGGAGAAAGTTCTCTTCAGCTGTTTTCGTCAATTCTTAGCTTTTCAGCTGTTTCAAACTGTCCTCACACATTCATCATCTTTATGGCTGATTTCAGTTGTTTCATAGGACATCAGTACTTATCTGTTTTTACTGATTGCAGTAGTTATGACTGCATCAGTAGTTGTAACTACTTCAGTAGTTTAGAGCAGATGAAGTACTTCAGTACTTGTGAGACATTTAGCCTTCAGTAGTTATAAAACTACTGAGGTTAAAAGAGCTCATCAGTACTTATATGTGACAGGCACTCATGATCATCAGTATGAATTACTGAGATCATCAGTAGTTGTCACCTATTCTAGCTGCAGCATACCAAGCCTTAACACCAGGTTTTGGAAAGTTGAACTATCCAAAGGCTTAGTAAAAATGTCTGCAAGCTCATCAGCACTAGGCACAAACTTAGGATCAATCAGACCTTTTTCAAAACAATCCTTATAAAATGATGTCTGATCTCTATATTTTGGTCCTAGAGTGCTGGACTGGATTTTTGACAATGCAAAGAGCTGAAGCACTATCCATTAACAATGGAGTCTTAGTCTCTGTAATGCCATAATCCAAAAGTTGGTTTTGAAGCCAGAGTACCTGAGATGTACAGCTTGCAGCAGCAATGTACTCTGCTTCCGCAGTGGATGTAGCAACTGAGGTCTGTTTCTTGCTCTGCCAAGAATCAAGCAGTTGCCTAGGAATTGACATCCACCAGAAGTTGATTTCCTGGTCAACTTACACCCTGCATAGTCACTGTCAGAAAAAGCAACTAATTTACCAGAATGTCTGGTAGAATACCATAAACCTAGAGATGGAGTGCCTTGCAGATATCTAAAGATCCTCTTGACTGCAATCAGATGAGACTCTTTAGGTGCAGCCTGAAATCTAGCACAAACACATGTAGCAAACATAATATCTGGTCTAGAAGCTGTTAAATACATCAAGGACCCAATCATACATCTGTAAAGTGTTTCATCAACCACTTTACCTTTCTGATCTGAGTCCAGTTGTGTGGTGCTGCTCATGGGAGTAGAACAGGGCTTACAGTTTTGTAAATCAAACTTTTGCAAAAGATCTTTTGTATATTTGGATTGATGAATAAAAATTCCATCAGCCTTTTGTTTGATTTGCAACCCCAGAAAGAACTGTAATTCTCCCATGGCACTCATTTCAAACTTCTGTTGCATCAACTTTGTAAAGGCATCACACAACTTTGGATCAGAGGATGCAAAAATGATATCATCTACATAAATTTGAACAAGTAGATTATGCTGCCCAGCTTTCTTAATAAATAAAGTCTTGTCTATGGAGCCTCTAGTGAAATTGTTTTCCAGAAGAAAGTTTGATAATGTCTCATACCAGGCTCTGGAGCTTGTTTTAACCCATAAAGAGCTTTATCAAGCTTATACACCCAATTAGGATGTTTATTGTCCTCAAAGCCTGGAGGTTGACATACATAAACCTCTTCTTTAACTTTTCCATACAAAAATGCACTTTTGACATCCATTTGAAAGACTTTAAGTTTTTGATAAGCAGCATAAGCTAAAAACAATCGAATTGCTTCCAGTCTGGCTACAGGGGCAAAGGTTTCATCATAATCAATACCTTCTTCTTGTGCAAACCCCTGAACAACCAGTCTGGCCTTGTTCTTAACAATAAGCCCATTTTCATCAGTTTTGTTCCTAAACACCCATTTAGTGCCTATTGCACACTTACCTGGAGGTAGAGGAACCAGTTCCCACACTTGCTGTTTCTTGAACTGAAGAAGCTCAAGCTGCATGGCATCAACCCATCCATTGTCCTTTAAAGCAATGTGATAATTCTTTGGCTCTTGCTGACTGATGAAGAGAGCATAGAAGCAGAAATTTGACAATTGACTTCTTGTTGATACTCCAGCAGTGATATCACCAATGATTTGAGACATGGGGTGATTCTTCAGATCTTGATACACAATGAGATCTGTGCAAGTGTTTGTAGCCGGTTCAGCAGCAACAGATGGTGATGGTGAATCATTTCCTTGAAACCAATCAGTGGATGGTAATTCAAAGGAAGTTGAATTCGAAGAAATCTCATCAGCATTTGTTGTGGATGGTGCTACTGGCGCTACAGGAACATCAGGTCTAGTTGAATCAGGCAGCTGATCACTAAACCTGAAGAGGTGAGTACTGCAATCATCATCATCATCAGCAGTACCACCAGGTGGTGAACTGTTGACAGGAGCAACAGCAGGAGTTTGATAAGGAACATATTGCAGTATGTCCAAATCAAATAACTCCACAGGACTTTGTGGAATCTTGTCCTTTGGAGATTCATTAAACTTAACATGTAGAGTTTCTTCAACCATCTTTGTTCTGCAGTTGAAGACTCTGTATGCCTTGCAAGTAGATGAATAACCAACAAAGTATCCTGCATCCACCTTAGGATCAAATTTGTGGAGTTGATCCTTTGTGTTGAGAATAAAACAGGGACACCCAAATGCTTTGAAAAATGAAATCAGAGGAGCCAAATGATGGAGAACTTCATATGGAGTCTTCATCAACCTCTGATTTACTAAAACTCTATTTTGCACATAACAAGCTGTGTTGACAGCTTCGGCCCAAAAGGTCAATGGCAAACCTGAGTCAGCCAGCATGGACCTTGCAGCTTCAATGAGGTCCTGTTCTTTCTCTCCACTACTCCATTTTGTTCTGGAGTCCTTGGAATGCTGAACTGCCTTTTGATTCCCTTTGAAAGATAGAAGTCATCAAGTGTATGATTTCTGAACTCAGTTCCATTATCACTCCTAATACACTTGACTGGAAGGGAATACTGCTTCTCAATGTACAGCACAAAGTGGATAATCTTCTGAGCAGCCTCATCCTTTGAATGTAGAAAGAAAGTCCATACAAATCTGGAGTAATCATCCACAATTACCAGACAGTATTTCTTCTTTGCCATGCTCATTACTCTCACAGGACCAAATAGATCCATATGCAGTAATTGCAAGCAGGCAGTGGACTTGGACACTTCAATAGGAGGAAATGAGACCTTGTGCTGTTTTCCTTTTAAACAACAGCAGTGCATGTTTCATCACAGTGGAACTCCTTTATTGGTAAGCCTCTGACTAAACTATTGTGGCTAAGCTGATTCATGTTTTTGAGATTAACATGACCAAGCCTCCTGTGCCACAGTTTAGATTCTTGAAAAGAGGCTTTGGAAAATAGGCAAGGATTGCCTTTGAGATCTATCTTCTTAGAGAGATCTAAGGCATACACTCTTCCTGTCCTGTTGGCTTTCAGGAGAGTGTGATCATCCAACACCTTGTCAATCAAGTGCAAAACTTTGGATGACAGAATCCTACAGTTTTGACTTGTGAAAAGGGCAACATGGCCTTTATCACACATTTGACTGACACTCAAGAGGTTGTACTTGAGATTTTCCACATGATTAACATCATCAAATTTGATTTCTCCATTGGAGACAAAGCCCTTACCGATGATGTAACCCCTAGCATCATTGCCAAAAGAGACAAATCCCTTCTTTCCTTGAGAGTAGTCATGAAGAAGAGAGATGTTCCCAGTCATGTGCATAGATCCCCCACTGTCTACATACCAGATGCTACTTTGGCATGTTGAAGAACCCTGCAATAATAAACAATCAGTTAGTTTTAGAGACCCAAACCTTTTTGGTTTTGGGCCTGGTCTCATCAATAGATGGTAAACTAACATGTTTATTTGTAACAACAGCCTGAGAAGAAGAAGATGGTGTAGAAGAGGAGTCCTTTGGCTTAGACCTCCTTTTCTGTGGTTTCAACATAGGAGATCTAGTTGGTTAACTCTACCCAACAGATGTTGTACCATCATCACCAGCTGTGTCTGATTTTGTGATAAAGCTTTCAGCTCATCAGACACATTGCTAGTGGAGTTAGATAAGGTCCTATGTTGCACCTTCTTCTTTTGAGCACCCTCAGCTGTCACCTGTTTAACTCCTTCCTTTTTGGATTGCTTTAAGGACTTAAGGGTTACAGGATTTGATGTTGCTGATACAAATGTGGTCTCAAACTCAGTTTTCATTTTTACCATTTTCTCATTAATTTCTTCTTTTTGTTTGAGTTTGGAACCTCTTTTGTACCAACAATCATCTGTAAGATGATTGAACAAACCACATACTTCACATGGTTTCTTCTTCATCTTAGGTTGATCATCAACTAAAGATGGTGAAGCAACAGAAGACTTGTTCTTCAATGCTTTGGAAGCATTGGTTGCTTTCTTGACAGCCTCTTTAGTAGTCTTCAAACTCTTTCTACTGCCAGTTTTCTTCTCTTCAGTACTGACAGCAGTTGAAGTTTGAACTTCAGGTGTTAAATCCTGCTCTCCAGTCCTTTCAGGACCTTCAGGATTAACTCCTGAGTTGATCAACTTATTGATCATGTGAATGTCAGCATTTGGACCATCAACATCAGCTGATAGGTTCAAGGAGGACTTGATGCTGACTGCTACTTCTGATTGTGCTGTATCAGAAGGTAGATCACATGATTGATGGATTGGTTATCACTCTCACCATCAGATTCTACCTCTGCTCTTGGGGTAAAATCTGTAGGTGGAGCAGTGTGATTGTAACCAATTCCAAACTTCACATTTGAAGCAGATTGCTTACTAAGAAGCATTTCAAAACCTTTGCATGATTGTACCCATCTATCACACTCGACCTGGGTAACTGCAAGGGTTTCTTTGAGATCTTTGTACTTCTCTAGAAGTACATCTTCTCTAGCCTTATCATCAATTATTTTGCAATTCAGTTTATAAACCTCATCATTTTTATCTTTGAGCACAAACTCAAACTCAGCTTTGTTTTTGGAAATTATTTGTTCTAGCTCAATGTTCTTATTAATTAAAGCTACATTTGCTTCTCTAATGGAAGCAAATGCTGCTATGCATTGTTCAGAACATAATTTGGCTTTTGCCTCAGAGGATACCTGTGATACCTGAGGTGTAGAGGCATTGGAAGATGAAGTATCAGCAGACTCCAAAGCCATAAGAGCTAGATTCCCAAAGGGACTGTCACCACCATGTTGACCAGCACCTGAGAACAGTTGATCATGACCAGACAAGTCATCTGGTAAACTGCTCCAGTCAACAACTCCTGGGGTGAAGAAGCTGTGTTGTTGAGATGAAGGTTGTTGATGAGATAGGGAAGGCTGAGGTTCTGGTAATGCATGAGGTTGTGGTGTCATAGGAACTTGAACTTGATTTGACTGTGGCATGTAATAACAAGGGTACTGATATGGCATTTGACCCTGAGGAACAAAATATGCCGGAGATTGTTGTTGAGGATGATGACTAGATGTGACAGGATGTTGCCCTCTGTTTTGTTGACTATTGCCAGGAAAAGTCACAAAGGGTGCAGTAGAGTTTGATCCAGTTGATCTACACTCTCTTGCAAAGTGTCCAAGCCGTTGGCATTTGTGACACCTCAACTTGCTCTTGTCAAAACCAACTTTGGTTTTGCCAGAGAGTCCTGGGAATTTTCTTCCAGTTCTTTTGTAGAACTTCTGAGATCTGATATTTATCAAGGCCATTTGGCTCAAAATATCCATCTCTTCTAAGTCATCATCAGCAATCCCCTTGAGATCATCCATAATGAAACATAAATTGTCATTATTACATCCAGTAAACTGACCATCAACACTTACAAATGCAGAATTAGAAGTGCTCGAAGAGAAATTAATATGCTCATCATACTGGCATTCAGATGAAGCATATTCTGACTCATGACCCACCAAGGCAGTGTTGCCTTGTATAAAGTCTTCAGTGAGCTTTCCAGATGAAGACAGCTTTCTCTTCTGTTCTATCTCTCTCTCAAAAGTGAGCAATTTCCCATGGAGTTGGGTGAGAGATAGTTTGTCCAAACTTGCACTGGAGCGTAGGACAATAGTATATGTGTCCCATCTCTCAGGCAGTGATCTGAGAAATCTGTTATTCATCTGAATATTGGTGTATTCAAGTTTGACCATTTTTAGTTCAGATCAAACAAGAAAACCGCTCATATTGTTGAGTCAGTGTCTCACCCTTTCTATGAGAGAATGTCTCATATTGTTGGGCAAGAATTTCTCTATTATTTGCCAAGACCTCATCTGTTCCTCCAAATTGTTCTTTCAAAGCAATCCAGAGGTCATGGGCAGTTTCATGATGCATTAGCCCAGAATAGATTTCATTGGGCAAAGCCATGGCCAGAATTCCATGGGCTTTTGCATCAATCTCAAGCAACTTTTTATCCTCATCTGAGTATTGCTCCCTCCTCTTCGGAACCATTTGATTGGTTTCCGGTTATTCACCATAGGCTTGTGTGGACCATGTACCACTGATGTCCAACACCCTGCGCTGTTAACAGACAGGTGATGGAGCATACGTCTTTGCCATATGTTATACTCATTCCTAACCAGCATAGGAGGCTTGGTTGAGGAACCAGTATTGTGAGGATCATTGGAGGGAGTGGTCATTTTCAGTTCAAAAACAGTTTAGTTCAAGTTTTAAAAAGTTTTAGACAAACCACAACAAACTCAATGAGAACCAAGAAAAGATCTCAGGATGAATGAGCAGAAATACAGAAAATTCAATCTCTATAACCGTTTCTTGCAAAAACAAAAGCTAATTCAATCAAACTTGGATCTTGAATAGCAGTTTCAATGATCAATTATTAGATCGATCAATGATTAACCTGCTCTGATACCATTTGACAGGATCAGTGATCACAAGTTTGATGTATCAGAATATAAAGCAGCGGAATACAAACCGAATTAGACAAATTGTAGCAAGCAACGATATTTGTAAGCATTAAGATCGCATACGGTTATAGGGAGAGAATATGTATTTCTGATTTCTAGGAATGTTTATAGATGAGAATATTTCTAATCGAATCAATCATTCATTCCATTCAATTCCTCTTTCATTCATCGATTACAATAGGTTGTCACTCCTTATATAGAGTGCAACAGTCACTGCTGTTATCACGGAAAGTGACAACTGGCAGATCCAATACAGAAATAACTAATTCTTAACAAACTACTGAAATGTTCACAACTACTGAGAACATATCAGCAAGTTAAGTACAAAATATAAAACTACTGAAACTACAACGACTGAAGACAAGCTCTTCAGTCGTTTTAACAACTACTGAAACATAGAAAATAAAACTACTGATATCACAACTACTGAAGAAGTACTCTTCAGCAGTTGTGACAAACTACTGAGGCTTCAGTACTTGATCTTCAGACTTTGACCTTCAGGTGTTTCATCAGCTGATGACTTCAGTAGATATCATCAGCTGATGTCTTCAGTCTTTGTCTTCAGACTTTGTACATCAGTTGTTGATCTTCAGCACTTGTGAACTCTTCAGCTGTTGTACTTCAGTACTTTGGTCTTTCAGCTTCAGCACTTGTGTTCTTCAGCTGTTGTACTTCAGCACTTTGGTTCTTCAGCTGTTAAGGTCTTCAGCACTTGATCTTCAGCTGTTGAAGTCTTCAGCACTTGTCTTCAGCTGATGAGGCTTTCAGCACTTGTTCTTCAGCTGTTGAAGTCTTCAGACTTGTCAAACACTGATGAGCTTTCAGCGTTTTTTGTGATACCGTGTTGGACTTAGAGGTTTCTGATCTTGGCTCATGGTTCTTGTGTCCAACAGTTGGCTTTGCGACTATAGGATTCTTATTGCTTTATTACTCAAGCGACCGTTTATCTTCTTTAACAACCTGACAGGAACAAAGGAAGAAATATTACCTGTTTTGAATTTGTTTGAATAAGGTTTGAGACCACCAATAGATCTGTGTTGGACATCAAGGTGGAATCGCATTATCTTCCTTATCATACCCTTGGCCTGAGGAATCCCAAATCTATAGGGAGTCTGGATATCCTACCTCTTTAAGATTAATCTACTTAAACCTGCATTTAAACTATTAGTGTTCAGTAGCTTCCAATCAAATTATTAGATGGATGAAGGTTTATGCTGGATAGTAACAATGTTGCTAGAGAGGATAGACGTATGATTTTCACCAAACCCACTCCTGTTTTAATCCTATCTCCCTTTTGTTTACATAGTAGCTCTTCCGTTTCATCGGATATGGGCCCATAATCAGCTTTGTTTTAAGCTTGCTTGTTTTCAATTCAGCCAAAGGTGATTCATTTAAAGATTTATTTTAGCATTTCTTTCAAGAATAGTTTGTTCTAAATGATCATTTTCTTTTAAAGCTTCATTTAATTTTATGAAATACTTGGATTCATTCTTTTTAAGTTCTGCATTTATGGTGGTTATTCCGTTTGGTTATCTAAAAGTAACCTATTGGCTTTATACACACCAAATAGCCTATTTTGCAAGAAGAAGAACACATTCCTGAACTGTCTCGTATGAAAGATCCTGATAACTTTTTCAGCAGTAAGAGCCTTTTCGCAGTTACAAACTCTGGTATTTGCTTCCATTCCTCTTCCTTCTTAGCATCACAAACTTCATCATTCAACTCAGCTCCACCTTTACCTATTGATGTCTGCTTAAGCTCCTTGTGTACCTCTTCAAGTCTAGGTTTCGGTAAACCGTTAGAATTGGTGCCAGAATCTAATTTCTTTTCTGGTTTCTCTTTGGAGTTTGAAATGATCTTGGAGTTAGATATGTCGCTTCATAGTACTCACGACATTTGATATCCAACTCATTTCCTTCACTTTGTTAATCACCTCCATTAATTTGTAATCCCGAAAGCCTCTATCTTGTTTAATTGACTTGTCGTGTGAGCTCCATTCTGATGGGAGAAGCAATCTCAGAACTTATTCATGATTTCCCAATTGGGCATCAAACTTCTCTCAATTTCTTGCCACCAACAGAAAACGATCACAAAATCGGTATCTTATCATTCTTTAAAGCTGCAAAATGATCAAACCGAGATTGTGCAATTGTGAGATTATCATATGCGAAGGATTTAAACAGTTCTACAAAAGCCATTTTTTTAAATTTTGTTTATGTCAATACACCCCCAAAAGTATTTTTCCCAAAAGTTGTACAATAATTCACCCCCAGGTAAAATATTATTTTTAAATATCACGTTAGACAATCTTAGCAACTGGGGCCCAACGCCAGGTCAGCTTGTTTTTTTATAAATCTTTTAAAATCGGTGAAAATTTCTTTATCGGTATGAAATCAATTAATCCCAACTAGGGGGAAAAATCATCTTTGACATTCTAGTTTCGCTGAAGAAACGATAATTTCCTCGAAATTGTAGTTTTGCAAAGCTAGTTTTGTAGTGAAATCTAGTTTCGCTGGAAATTTCGGCAGTAGTTTCGCTAGCCAAATGCTTTAGACTACCTAGTTTCACCGACAATTTCACACAAAACAAGCTTGAATTTCGTTCAAAGATACTTTCGACAACAATTTCGCTTGTAATATGCATACAAGTACCGTTGAATGTTCGTTCAAGATCACTACTTTTGCTGAGATACTGAAATTAACTACAAAGTGTAAAAAGTTAGGATCCTATTTGCTTGGCGATCCAATCAGTGAGAACGCACGTAAAATCAATTAAAGATTGAATCTAAACGTTAAGAATGATTAGCAATCGATCTACTGCAATCTTTGAAATTGGAACAGGTTGCTAGAGGTCTCTGGACGGCTAGGGTACGTCTAGGTATCAAAATATTCAAATTGTCTCGTTTTTCCACGATTTAAGTAATATTTATAGGTTAAGGTTTCTCAATCGTGCGACTGGACCATTTGCATGGTTTGGTCGTGCGATTGAGACATGCGGTTGATCCATTCGCACGACTGAGTGTTCAGTCGTGCGACTGAGTCAATCTCATATTTCAATCATGTGACTGATCCAGTCTCCTGGTTCATTAGTATGACTGGTTCATTAGCATGAAGTTGTTCATGCGTATGGTCCATTAGCATGGGCCAATCACATGAGAACTTCACATGATTAAGTTTGAATATGTTTCATAGTCATTAATTATTTAGATATTATTCAAACAACCACAACCTATATAGTTAAGTCAATAAGCATTATTACATACCAACCAATGAAATATTCAACATTATATAAGCACAACCACATATTGTATTACATTAGTACCCATACAATTACATATGTATAAGACAATACAAACATATTACATTAAGTTCAGAAACTAGGGACACATATATCTACAAACTCCCCTTGGACCTAGTTTCGTCTAATGTCTTACATCCTTCATGAGTTCCTCAAACTTCTTGTACTTCTCTTCTCTAGTGACTCCGGCATGTATCTCAAAAGCAACACAAAGTCTTATAATGTTTTGAAATTGTAGAGCTTGTACAATATCTTGAGAGTTATAGAATAATGGCCACTTGTATAATGTATAGACATCATCTGCAGACAAGTTTGTAAGCCATATTAGGTCAACACCCTGATGGTTTCCATTACACCATTCTTGTTCAAAAATATGACTACTTGTCCTGTCCTCCAATCATAGTATCACCATTTGAAGTGTGGAGTGAAGTCCTGTGGCATTTCCCGTAGAGGGATCTTAGACATTATGCGTGGAGGACTCCACTTCAGCATTATTTTAGGTTTTCTAGTAATGGCATCAACCTCAGACTGTCTGATATACCTTGTTGGCTGTTGAGGTTTGAAGTTGACCCATCTGGTGTGGTATCTCTTTTTTAGAGCAGTTTCAAACCAGCCTGGCATTTTTCGTGGGTCAGCATATAGCAATTTTAAATTTGCTAACTGGTTTAGCTCAAATCGAGGAGGAGTCTTCAGGTCATGTGGGAACCTGAAGTACTCAATCCCTTTCTCATGTTTAACTGCATAAATGTTGAGATCTTCAAAATACGCCCATGCTATGATTTTTCCCAACACCTTTTGATGTTTCTTCACTTTGTACAACTTGGTGTAGACAGTTGACATTGAAGCACTGCATTGGGCTCGTATTTCTTCAAAGCATGCAGCCCACTCAACCTTTCTGATATTGACTTCAGCTTCTGAGGCTTGGGCTGTATCTTCTTTCTTGTCAGACTCTTCTTCCATTCTATCTAGAGTCTCAAAAGTTTCACTAACAAGGTTGTCTCCCAGATTGGGAACGACATTACCCTCAATGTCAGTGTACTCTGGATAGTGTTGGTCCGTGACATCTTCGATCTCGATCTCATCACCATCATTGAGCTCGTCATCACTTTCCACATGGACTGTTGGAGCATCTTTCACGATCTCATCTGGATTGAGTCAGAATATTTCAGCAAGTTACTCGTCAGTGAGATCATGAATTATCTCTCCTTCTTCAGGAGTGTAATTCACTGATCTCCTGACTATACCCTGTAGATCAAGAATCATCGTGAGCTGAGTCTTGATCTGTTGGAGGGGAGCAACATCATATTCATCTCTTTGATAGTTTGGATCTGCTTGATTTAAAACATGTAACACATCAACCATTAGTCAAAAATCAAAGCAGTAAACATCAACAATAAATATAAACATTAAATACATTAATTTGATACAAGATTCGAATACACTTGATTTAAATAACATAAATAACTAAGCATTACTCTAGTCTTGTATCATGTGCTCCTCTACTGACGGGGATGAAGTGGAGGCACCTTGGTCTTGAGCTCTCTTGGTCCTCCTTTCACATGCAGATATGGAACCCGCAGCAGAAGGATCATCATCTCCATCATCATCATCATCAACATCATCACCAGCATTAGTACCTCCCCTTGATCATCACCATCATCATTATCATCATCATCATCATCATCACCATCATCTCATCTCCCTCTCTGATCTTTAGTGGCTCCTCTTTTGATCCTTTGAGCCTCAGCATGATGGTTTTGTTGGTAGTCTGTAAGTCCTCTATCCTTTTGGCTAAGTGAACATGTTGCTCCTGGAGTTGGGACATCTCTGAGCTCTGTGCAGCAATCTGCTATGCTTGCTGCTCTTTCAGCTATGCCTGTTAAGATATCTGCAGAGATTGTGCAGCAGTAAGTTCTACTAGCTGACGAATCTGGGCAGTCTTCTCGTCATCGACGGACAACAGCTTCAGCACCATACTGTTAAATGCCGAGAGTTGTTCCTCTACCCCAATAGGAGGTAGAGAGGATCCAGATAGATAGGAAGGGTAAGATGAGGGTCATGCATGGTGGCTAGTGGTGGTGGTGGTGGCAGTGGTGAAGATTGGGGGTGGTATAGATGAAGGTGGTGGTGGAGAGGTGAATATTGGGGGTGGTATAGATGAAGGTGGTGGTGGAGTGATGAAGATTGGGGGTGGTATAGATGAAGGTGGTGGTGGACTGGTTGTGGTAGTGGTGTGTGAGGTTGTAGATAAGGTGGTGGATGGAATGGTGTTAGTGGTGGTAGTAGGTGGAGAGGTGGAAGTGGTGGCGACCACCTTGCTCTCCACAGTACGAGTCAAGGGCTCCTTGTTTGTCTCCTTCTCGTCATCAAGACAAAAGTCTTGATGGAACCCTGCAGCCTCTGTTCCACCTTGGGTGGATGCTGGAGATGCTATATCAACAGTGGAGGCTCTTAGTTGAGTGGGCCCTGCATCTCCATTATCACTGATGTCTTCATCGTTAGAGTCATCCTCAGGGAGCTCCAGCTGCTCGACATCCGAATCACTGTCTACGTGGCGCCATTTACGCCTCCCTGGCACCATGTAGTCCACCTTGGCCAGATGGCCGATGAGTCTCTTTACCGGGGGCTTGACATGCTTTCCCCGGTATACCTTCATACGACCCAGTGTCGTATCATCCATAATCTTGAACGACACAGTGTCGTGGCTCTCCTTGGGCAGTGTGGGCAACATCTCATCAAAGATCATTTGTAAAAACCTAGGGTACATGTAGAAACTCTCTTTGCCCTTCGGCTCCAAGTTCTCTATCAGGTATGAGAAAATCATGTTAGAAAAGCTGAATGGGTGGTTCAGTACCAATGCCACATAGGCATTTTGAATCTGGTCTGAGAGATCATCAAACCCACCCCTTCGCGAAGCCAAGCACTTGAGGATGACGTGTGCCAAGTACTTGTACTGGGGACACATGTTGCTCTTGTTGAGCATACCTGTGTTAATATCCCCAGCGTACTTCATCCTCAAGAAGCACCCTCTCATCGTCAGTGGGTGAAGTCTGGTGGGGTGGCCTGCATCATCACCCAAATCCAGTACACGCCAAATATCCTCAGCAATAACCTCAATATCCATCCCAAAAATGGAACTCCTGATGCTGTACGGCTCATGAGAGCGGTCAACCGATGCTCCCTCCCAGAAGGCCTGCTGAATAGACCTGTAGGGAGTGCATGGTGTGGATATCACCTTGTGGATCCTGGATCGCTTGAGAAAAGCGATGATCCCCGCAAACTTGGCACCATTACAAGTCGTGGCGTCTAAGTGAGCACATATGTTGTGCTTGGGGTTGATGGACCATCTGTCCGCCATCAATCTGTAACACAAGACACGTAGACGTTAGATAACCACACAACACAAATCAGTTCCAATTAACTTGGTTGAATTCATTCTAGTTCATTCATGTGATTGAATCATGCGACTGTGCTTAGTCAGTTGACTTGGCATGCAACTGGATTCAGTCGGGTGACTGAGCAGGCGACTGAATTCAATCGGTTGACTGAGCCTGCGATTGGTTCAGTCGGCCGACTGAGCTCATTCTTATGATCCATTCAGCCGATTGAGCCATTCGACCAACTCAATTGTGCGATTGGAGTTCATCCAGGTGTCCAGTCGCATGACCCACTGTTCGGTCGACTGTGATCGATTTTTAACCAATTCTTGAAATTAGACGTCATGTAATGGTTCTTTAGACTCGCATTCAATATACTAATAACCTTTATTTCAACATTTTACTTGGTTTAGTTAGGTTATTAGTCCATTTGAGGTCTCCGGTCTTGTTAGGGCCAATTTCTTGATTTTAAAGTCTAATCGAAGGAATTTTTGGCATAATCACACCGTATTTTACCTGTATAATCAATAACGAAGGTCAGAATATGAGAATAAGCAAGATATTTAGGTCAGATGAAAATTTGGCAGAGTAACGGTAGGCTGTGCGATTTTAGGGCGATTGGGGGTGATGAGTTGAATGCGATCGACTGTGGCCCTATTTATACTGAATCTGATTTCAATCAACTGACTGGACCCATTTGCTAGGTTCATTCAAGCGAATGAACCTCAGTCATGCGATGGGCTCAGTCGATCACATTCAGTCGGCCGACTGGATTTCAGTCAGGTGACCGACTCATTCGCACAGTTCCATTCGGCTCGAATGGCTCATTCTGATAAGCCATTCGGGTGAATGGTTCATACTCATATGCCATTCGGCTGTTTAGTGCATGAGTATGGTCTATTTGTATGGTTGGTCCATACGTGCGATTGGATCATACTCATGATTTTGACTTTATGACATTTTCTCTCACTTAACACCCTTTTAACTTTTGATTAAACTTTATGAGCATTTGATCATCTCAGACATGATCATTTTAACTAAAAAACTTTTGGTCACCTCAGACGTGATCCTTTTAAACAGTTTGTCACCTCAGACGTGATTTATTTTACCTTTGAATACACGTGTGGTCACCTCAGACGTGACCCTTTTAGATGATTAACTCCCCTAATAAATTCCATGGCGTAGACTGATATCAAACAAACTGAATTGACTAAATTTAAACAGAATAACAGACTTAAACTGAAATACAAAACTAAAACTTGTTTTTGATGTTTTGTGTGAGGTGTAAATCCTAAGATATTAATCTAATGGATTCGGTTCCGGAATAGGCGGCTTCAATTTATTTTGACCATAAACGGACCAATTCAATTTGGAATCATACAGGCAAGTCAAATCATTTGGGACATGATATCAACACTTTTTGATGCTCAATTCTTGTTTTTCATCTAGAGTCGTTAGCAAGTTTAGGAAATCATACTAGTACTATTAGATCCCCACATTGATTTGGAGTTTCAAGAATTGTAGCCACGATGATTGTCAGTATTCTGGTCCTCTTAAATCCATACATAGACTTTTGACACAGATTGGTGATAGTTTAAGGTTTGATTATTTCATCAAGCATTTGTGGATCCCACACTTATATGGTAATCAGCATTCCTCAGAAGAATTTTGAGTGGTCTCAGGGTAGTTTTCAAGAAGAAACTATTCTTAGAACTTTCAAAGAGAAGCCAAGCCTCAGGTCAGTGCCACCGCACAGCAGAGAGGCGGCAAACAACAATGAAGTCTAGAATATATAGATTATGCTTATCCTCAGGTCAGTGCCACCGCACAACAGAGAGGCACATAACCTATCATCTTGTTTGAGCAATTTTAATCTTTTTGCACAGTTCTCACCAACAACATAAGTTATTAGTTTGATTGCTTTTGCTCATATTTTGGTCTTACTCTCACATTTGTGGCACTTATTCTGCTCATCACACCTTATTGGAATTTTGTTGATTGTGTTACCCACGGATAAGATGTTAACCCACAGCTTGTTGAGCAACTTAGTTTGTTCTTGAGATCACCAACAAGGTCTAATAATCTATTGTGTTGAATCTGCCGACATATCATCTGTGGTCTAACAACCTCTAGGTCTACTTTCTTTGTGTTACCTTAGTAGTAGCTAGTTTTACTATTATTTTTCCTTTTATATTGCTTAGACTACACAAACTTATACTTTGAACTTTGCATGTAGTTTTATTTAAACTTTTATAGTCCCAAGTGATTTGTACCTGTATCATTGATACAATCTACTTTCTATCAGCTAGCCTCTCATCCTCCCTCTTTTTTTGTTAATGTTACTAACTTACCTATTCTCCCCCTAAAATTCTAAAACCCTAATCGATTTACGCTTTTTAGGATTTTAATAGGCGACCAAATAACCTTAATTTAATTAAGCTACTTAAACAAATAAAAAAAAATTAAAAGAAAAATGGACAATAAGCATCGGACTACACATGGTCATCATCGGGAATTACATCACTTTTCTTTTTAACGCCGTTGACCTCTAACAGATATAAAAAACGTGGTTTGTCAAAAGCCTTTGTATAGAGGTCAGCGCATTGAAAATCAGTATTTATTTTAATCACATCGATTAAGTTTTTTCAAAGCAATCATGTATAAAGTGATATTTTACGCCGATGTGTTTGGTCTTAGGATGTTGGACTAGATTTTTTGTTAGTGCAATTGCAGTAGAGTTACCAACAAAAATAGGAGTAGAAGAGAATTTCAAACCGTAGTCCCGCATTTGCTGTTGAATCCATATGATTTGTGAACAGCAACTTGCAGCAATAACGTATTCGGCTTCACAGGTTGACAAAGCAACCGAGGTCTGCTTTTTACACTGCTAGGTCACTAATCTCCTTCCAAAGAATTGTCATCGCGCTGATGTAGACTTGTAGTTCATCTTGCAGCCACTGTAATCTGAGTCACTATACGCTGTCAGCTCAAAGTCATCGTCATGTGGATACCACAACCCAAGTGTTGGAGTACCCTTCAGATAACGAAAGATCCTTTTGACTCCTATCAGATGGTTAACTTTCGGGTTTGCCTGATATCTTGAACATAAACATGTCGCGTACATGATATCAAGTCTTGAGGCAGTGAGGTACATGAGAGATCCAATCATTCCTCGGTACATTGCGGCATCGACCAGATCACCATTCTCGTCGGGTGCTACATCATGGTTTGTAGCAAGTGGAGTCCCAGCTGCGGAAGCATTCTCCATGTCAAACCGACTGAGGATATCTCCTACATACTTGGTCTGATATAAGAAAGTCCCTTTTGGTGTCTTATCCACCTGCAACCCGAGAAAGAATTTCATCTCTCCCATGGCACTCATTTCAAACTCAGCCTTCATTATAGCTTCAAACTCTTTACATAGATCTTCGTTCTTGAAACCGAAGGTTATGTCATCAACATAGATTTGGACAAGCAGTAAATCTCCATCCTTTTCTTTTATGAACAGTGTACAATCAATGACACCTCTGCGAAAATCATGTTTCACTAGGTGAGTCGAGAGTTTCTCATACCAGGCTCTAGGAGCTTGATGAAGCCCATATATAGCCTTGTCTAGTTTGTAAACTCTGTCCCGATGATATGGATCCTCAAATCCCTCGGGTTGACTGACATGCACTGTCTCTCTTATTTCACCATGAAGTAATGCACTCTTCACATCAAGTTGATAAACTTTAATCTTCATATACGATGCGTAGGCAAGGAAGATACGGATTGCTTCCATTCTTGCCACGGGTGCAAACACTTCATTGTAATCAATGCCCTCGACTTGTCGAAATCCTTGAACAACAAGTCGAGCCTTGTTTCTGATGATCTTGCCTTGATCATCTTTCTTGCATTTCAAGAACCATTTTGTGCCAATGACCTTAACACCTTTAGGTCTATCCACCAGAGTCCATACACCTAACTACTTGAATTGAAGAAGTTCTTCTTGCATGGCACTCACCCATGCCTCATCATTTAGGCCTCACTAACATACTTTGGCTCAAACTGAGACACAAAGCAACGATATGCACCATCATGAAGATAGCCTTTTTCCATCGTCGAGGAATAATCAGCTGAATACAACTGATTTCTGGTCTGAACTCCTCATCTCACATCTCCAATGACATTATCCAAAGGATGATACACATTTTGTTGTGAACCATGAGTGGTTGGAACAACTACCTCAAAGTCAAGATTATGAACATTCGGTTCAGTATCTGAGGCAGTAGGAGTCTGAGGTTCTGAAGACGCAAAGGCATCAATATCAAATGCTTGTGAACTATCGGTAGGGGAGACCTGTCGCTACTGGTTGTTCTGATCAGTCTCCACAGCTTCTTCTTCAAAGGAAGAGTCACCATCTTCAAGTGCTCCCCCTGAGTTGTTAGATGAATTACCATGTAGTCCAGATGATGTAGATTCCTGAGCTAGTGTGTTTAGAACATCATACATCATCTTTGTAGCTAACTCATCATCAGAAGTGGAGAGTGGTATGTTGAAGGACTTGAAGAATCCATCATAGTCGAAAAAGAAGGCGGGTCCTTTTTCAGCAGGTGGTGTGGTGTATCTTTGAACATCAACATTACACCACACTTCTACCTGACCCGTTGAGTTGTTGTAGACCCTCTTGTTCGGTATGTCGTATCCTAGAAAGATACCTTCATCAGCCTTCTCGCTGAATTTTCCCTCCTGAATCTTTTTCAGTAGGGTGCACGGAGCGCCAAATGGCTCGAGATACTCTAGATTAGGTTTACGTCATTGTAGTAGCTCATAACACATCTTTCCATGGCGTTTAATTACCAGGACCCGATTTAGTGTATAACACACATTTGAAACTGCTTCATTCTAGAATTGGATAGGTAGTTTTGAGTCTGCTAGCATCGTCCGTGCTATCTCTATCAAGCTACGATTCTTCCTTTCAGCAATGTCGTTCATCTGAGGAGCGTAGGCAGAAGTGAACTAATGCACAATTCCCTTTTCCTTATAGTAAGCCTCGATCCATTGATTCTTGAACTCGGTTTCGTTGTCTGAGCGCACTTGACATACCTTCAACTTGTATAGGGACTCCAGAGTAGTTACTAACTCCTTGAATGACTCAAATGTTTCTGATTTGGATTTCAGAAACATCACCCAAGTGAATCTTGAGTAGTTATCAGTAACTACATAGCAGTACAAGTCGCCTATGATGCTTCTTGTACTGACTGGACCAAATAGATCCATGTGAAGAAGTTCAAGAGGAAATTCGATAGAGTGAACTTTCTTTTCCTTATGAGACTTCTTCGTCTGTTTGCCCTTCTTACATGCAACACAGAAATCCTGAAGTTGGATGTTTATGACGTTAACTCCTCTCACTAGATCATTCTGGATCAAGTGATTCATCTTCCATGGATTAATGTACCAATTCTCCTATGCCAGGAGATGGATTCCTTCTCAGTAGCTTTTGACAAGAAGCACTGAACTTCATGATCCGTTGTGGAGGCCTTTGATAGATCCAAGACATAAAGATCCTTATATCTTGAGGCAGGCATTAATACTTGATCCTCCGAGATGACATAGTCCTTTTTTAGGACATAGTACTTCTTGTTGTCAAATACTACCTTAAAGTCTTTATCACAAATTTGAGAAACAGAAAGCAAGTTATTTTATGAACGTAGTTTACCTCGTCAAACTTCACATTCTGATTACCTACTTCCCCTTGAGCTGTAATGTACCCACCTTTGTTTCCTGCAAATGAAACGTGATCTCCTTTTATCTGTTTGACATTTGATAAGAGATCCCTGTTCCTTGTCATGTGCTTGGATGCTCCGCTGTCTATAATCCACGTGATAGTTTCAGCACTATATCGAACACCCTGCACATTCAATTTGAAAACATTAGTTCAGGTTAGGGACCCAAGCCTTAACTGGCTTGGGTTTCCCAAAGGCATCACACATCAAAAAGGTAACCCATTGATCATTCGAGGATGAGGGAAGCTCAGATGTCTTCTTGTTCTCATTATCAGACAATGAGGTTCATTTCTCCTTCCATAAGCCAGCTTTATGTAAGGCCTGTTTGTGATAAACAAACGACTGGCTAATGTGTTGAACTTTAGGTTCACTATCTCTTTTAGGTGGCATCACTGAGTTCCTCTTAAAAGAGCTAGGTTTTTGTTCAAAGAGTTCAACTTTCCTCCTTGGTGTCTGATAGTAAGGGCAATGAGACGCAATGTGTCCATACTCTCCACAACTATAGCATGATGTGCTTTCGACTTTATGATTTAACTGTTTTTGTGGAGATGTATGTGACACCCGTGTGACCTTACTTTGTTTGGGTTTTGACTCTGCTTGTTTAGATGTTTTGTCTGGTTCAACAAATTTAATTGCTTTAACATTTTTAACATCTTTTTCTTTTCTATTTTTTGGACTTTGACATGATGCACGTGATTGGTTAACATTACTGGTCCTTTTAGGTTCAGATTTGACAATTGTTGAACCAGACCTTATACTAACCTTTTCAAACTCTTTGTCCAGATTAACGCAAGGCATTTAACCTTTTGCCTTCGAAGTGGCCTCCTTTTTATTTAGTACCAGATTTATTTGATGAACATGTGGAATCTGGATCACTTACAAGAGGAGTAGACACCACATGATCCTTGATTGGATTATCATTGACTGGTTTATATTTTGTGTTCATCAAGATCTCATGTGGTGGTGGAACCACTTTATAACCCAATCCCTCCTCGTTGTTTCTCTCTCTCGCTAAGTTTTGGACAATATGAGATGAACTTGTCCAACTATGTAGTTTTTGCTTTAAGGAATTAACTTCTACTTCTAAAACTGCCTTTTGTTTCTTAGTGTCCTCTAGGGAGTTTAGATAGTACCTAATGTCATTAGCTTGGTTAAAGGCTACAACTTCTGTTTCCCTAAGCTGTTTGTTCAAAAGGTCTATCTTCTTTTTGTAACTATGCTCATTTTGTTTTAACACTCAGTTAGCTACAATGCACAGTTCCAAGTCCTTTACTAAGTTATCATTATGATCTAATAACCTAGAAAATTTTAAATCAATGCTTTCCCTAAATTTATTACAACTAGAACAAGGATGATTATTAAAAATTTGGCCAGTAGTACTTACCAGAGCGGTTTCTGAAGAACCAGCCATCAATGTAGAATCTAGTGTTTCTGGAGCTGGTGATTCTGACATTGTCGCAGTTCTCCCTTCTTCAGGCAGGTAGTTGAACACTAGTGCAGTCTCTTCTGAGTTTGACATCGCAAGTTTGACTGCTATATCTCTTTCACTAGCTGAATCATCATCATATCCTCCACATTAGCGATATTGGATTCTCTCGGTGAGACAAACTGAAAGCTCTAGTCCTGTCCTTCATCATCATGAGCAGTCAAGGCTTTGGGATCCTTGCTTGATGAAGTAGGACTGCTAATGGCTTTCTCCTGATGATTGAAGGAGGAGAAAGGATTCCCATTGCCAGTCTTTTTTGGCTTCACGCACTCCCTGTTGAAGTGCCCTTTCTCACCGTAGTTGAAGCAGGTTACCTTGGTTTTAGCAAAGCTGAAGGTAGTGTCCTTAGTCGCAATCAAATTTTGTCCTGACTTTTTGACAAACTTCTTAGCTCTCCAGACTGCACTAGCTAAGGCCCACATTATGTCCATCCGCTCCAGCTCTGTCTTATCCACCTGCTCATAATCCTCATTTGCTAGATGGCAGTTCCCAATTTTACCATCAATTAGTCTATCATAGGAGTTGACTACCACAGCTAAGAGATCCATGTGCTCTTTATATACCTCAACTGTCACATTTCCAAAGTTCTCGGGCTTCAGCTTTGCTGCATTTGCTTCAGGTGCAATGTATTGGGTACCAGACGACCCTGGCATTTATGACCCTGAAGTAGAGGCTGGTGAAGGACCAGACGAGTTTGATACAAAAGCTGTCTGAAGAGGTGCTCCAGATGTTTTGGCTTGAGGAGTCGCGTTGTACAGCGCTGGATTCTGATCATAAGAAGACTTTTGAGCTCTGTACTTCATCCTCAGTTCTTCTTCTCTCGGTTCCAGAATGAAGTCATTGATATCTAACTTCTTTAGCATACCATTATGTTGAGATTGGAGACAAATGAAACCCATTTCTCCGGCAGCCCATCTGCAAAGTTGGACACTTTGTCAGCCATTGATGTCGATACTCCATGAGTGTGCATCTCACTCATCAAGTGGTAGAATCTATCGATCACATCATCTAGGCTTTCTTTCCCCATCGAGGAGAAGTTGTCAAACTCCTTCTTTAAAGCCTTAGCCTTTATGGGCTTCAATGACGCGTTTCCGTTATACCTGTTCTCCAATGCATCCCATAGTTCCTTAGCTTGTGTATATTCCGAGAATTGATGGAAAAAATCCTTTGCAATTGACTATGTGAGCAAAGCATAGATCTTATTTTCTACATTGTATTTCACCTTTGTCCATCAGTCATGCCACCAAGTGTGAGTTTGACACCATCAGCTCCTATAGGCATGTTGTACGCCGTCTCTATAAACTCCCATAGATTGGGATCTACTCCATTTAAGTAGATCTTAAAACGTTGTTTCCATTGTGGATATTCATCTAACGTGATTAGCTTTGGGGGTTTGTTGTGATTCCCCACTTCATTCTCCAGTAGCAGTAAGTTTTGTATACGTGAGTCTCTCCCTGCTGTGAATGCTGAGTATTGTCTTCCATTGAGATTAACTTTAACTTTAAACCAACTTTTGTATTAGTGCAAATGAAGGTGTGCGATTAGGCTATTCGGGCGATTGATCTATGCGGATGGTTCAATCGTGCGACTGAATAATGCGGTCGACTTAGTCAGCCAAATGAACTAATGCGGTTGAACAATGCGAATACTCTTCTCAGTCGGATGAATGGAAGTGCGACTGAGTCCAATCGTGTGTATGGGGATGCGTATGAACTCAGTCGGGCGATTGAGTCAATCGTGCGACTGGGCCTGCTGGATTTCGAAAATTCGTAGGTTTAAGGTGTTTGAACAAAAACACGAATTTTTGCTAACCCTAATTGCCGTATGCCGGAAAAAACCTAACTTTACGATCAGGAGACGTCTAAAACCCGATTTGACACAAAAGATTGCGTTTTTGAGAGTAAAAACAGAATTTTTAATATCAAAACGATTGAATCACACGTAAATCTAGAGCCAAAGCTCTGATACCACTTGTTAGGATCGTGTACTAGACGAATACTAACAGATTTATGAGTATACTGAATCAAATAGTGCGGGTCCTATTGCTTGGCGATCCAATCAGTGAGAACGCACGTAGAATCAATTAAAGATTGAATCTAAACGTTAACAATGATTAGCAATCGATCTACTGCGATCTTTGAAATTGGAACAGGTTGCTAGAGGTCTCTGGATGGCTAGGTACGTCTAGGTATCAAAATATTCAAAGTGTCCCGTTTTTCACGAATTAAGTGGTATTTATAGGTTAGGGTTTATCAATTGTGCAACTGAACCATTAGCATGGTTCAGTCAGCGACTGAGTCATGCGGTTGATCCATTCGTACAACTGAGTGTTCAGTCGTGCGAGCTGAGTCAATCTCATGTTTCAATCATGCGACTGATCCAGTCTCCTGGTTCATTCGTACGACTGGTTCATTAGCATGAAGTTGTTCATGCGTATGGTCCATTAGCATGGGCCAATCGCATGAGAACTTCAAATGATTAAGTTTGAATATGTTTCGTAGTCATAAATTGATTTAGATATTATTCAAACAACCACAACCTATACAGTTAAGTCAGTAAGCGTAATTACATACCAAGAAATGAAATATTCAACATTATATAAGCACAACCACATATTGTATTTCATTAAGTACCCATACAATTACATATGTGTAAAACAATACAAACATATTATATTAAGTTCAGAAACTAAGGACACATGTATCTACAAAACACTTGTAGTTTTTGTGAAGGAACAGGCAGTTTCGCTGGATGAATTGATAATTTCGCTAGATGAAGCTGAAAAGCTTTTTCAACACGAAATCAATCTTAAATCGCCCAAATATCAATGGATTTGAGGTAAATGAATAAATCTGTGATGATTTGTAACACAATTCAATGAAATTCACACAAAGTAATCAAATCAAAACAAGATATCAATAAAATTCAAGTTTACATTAATATCAAGCTAAGACAATTACAAGTATGAAAGCAGATTTGAATATCTTGTATATTCGTTACTATCTACCTGCAAATCTAAGCTATTTATACTGAAAACAAAAAAGTAAAGGAACTAACAAATTACACAAATAGTCCCTATACTATTACAAACTATCAAAAGACAAATAAAGACAACATGTTAATCTTTCTTAGAGCACTTAACAATACTCCCCCGAAGATTGACATGGTCTTCAGTCTTTGAATGCTAACTTTATCTTCAATTTTATCTTCAGTCTTGACTTCATCATTCAAAATAATCTTCTGGTTCTTCTTTGACTTTAAACATCGGCTTCTGTTTATACATATCTAATTCTTTCAAAACTTTTGATATAGCAGACTTGAATTTACTTGCAAGAATGCCTTGTTCTGGTTTAGCTTCATTTGTTTTAATCTCCATCTTGTCCATTCTCTCCAATGTATCTTTTAAAAGACATGAAATATCAATGTTAGCATATAACTCAATAGGTTTGTTAATTTCCTTGAGTACACTTCTAATACCCCTTTCCTTGATATTCTCATGAATTCAATATCTTTAATATCTTTCTTGACAATCTTGGCATATGCAAGAGCTTTCCTCAAAGATATTCTTTCCATTGCAAAATTCATCACATTGATAATAGAAATGAAATATTTCTTGTCTTGCTCAGCCACTTCAGGAGATACTTTCTCAAATTTTTGAACTAACAAAAATGAAATATAACTTGGATGTAACAGTTTTAGTTCAAAAACTCCAAATAAAGTAATCATGTCCTCATCCCATCTTTCTAGATTTCGGACTAACTTCAGCTCGAATGTCTTAGTGTTATAAAACCATCTAAGAATTGGCTTTGAGTTTTGATTACCTTCAATCACTTTCAATCCAGGAGTTGTAACTTTTTCAAAATATTTATCACAAAATTCTATCAAAGAATGTTCTTCTTCTGATTGGACTCCCTCAAGCTTCTTGTTTTTCTTCAGAGTTATAAAATACTCTTTGTCCTCTTGATCACATCTTGTGTTAAGAAAATTACTTGATCTATCAAATCCTCTTCTTAATAATTCTAAAAACATCTTCCCATGCTTTGAATCAGTAGGATTGATCAGAGGTAATCTATTCAGCTTTTTTAAATCTTACACAAGACGTTTTATGATATTGGAGTAAAAATGATAAACATCACATACATCATTTACTTTCTTTATCAAAAAGGCATCAAACACTTCATCATACTTCCATGCAATGATCTTTACTTGGTTGGTAAAATCTGGAGTAATCATAGCATTTAACAGTTCAGCAACTGATTGTTCTTTTTGCAATATATTTCTTACCAAGTCTCCGCTCGTTCTTGAACTATCAAGAATATGCCTTTGTTCAGTTGATGCTTTATAAGTTTATCTTTCTGGATCAGCAAACATTTCTATCAATTCTTTTCTATTAGCATGAGCATCATCAAATCTTGACATTTGTTTTATCTCCTGAGGCTTCAACATTTTTGTTCTTTTTTTTATTTCAAGATACTGAGGGTTATCTGTATCAAGCACTATCATCTTCTTCATTTGTTTCTCAGTTTCTTGAAAGCTTCTGACAAGATTTCTCAGAGATACAGATTGTAATCTCTTTAGCTTCCTCCAAGGGTAATTTCTAGCTTGCAACCATGATCTAAGAGCGGGACTACTCATATCATCTGGATCAGGATGGTGCAGCTCAAAACTAGACAGTTCTTCTACATTTATTACTTCTTTTGATCTTATCCATTCACCATGCTCAACCACTATCTCATTTGGATCTATTGAAGCAACTGACTTTGCATAGATACATTTCTCGTATTCATCATTAATCTAAGAAACAGTTAGTCCATCCAAATATACACGATTGTATTTCATGTTCACAAGATAATTATTTTTCTTCAAAATCTTGTGGTACTTCATCTTGTTCTTGTATATGTTCTTGTGAAGAAAAATGTGACACAAATTCAGCTTCATCAATATCTTCATTATCAACAACTTCATCATACCAATCATCATTGTATATTTCTTCAATATCATCTAAAGCATCAATCTGTTCTTGAACATTTTGCTCTTCAACCAATTCTTCAGTTCTTTGAAGCTTAGAAGAGGATTCAGTTTGATCAATATCTTCTAACTCATTCATTTTCCTTTTGCCTTTTCTTTGCTCAAGATTTTCTTCAACCTGCATCTCAGTACTAATCACATGTACTGGTGATATAGATTTCTGAGCTTCTCTTTCCTTTATCAATTTAGCTTTGAGATTTTCATTTTCTTCAGATAACTTCTTGAATTTCTCCTCAAGACTATCATAATCTTTAATCATAACTTCAAAGTTCTTTATCACATCTTCTTATCACATCTTCTTTATCACATCTTCTTTATCTTTGGCAAAACTAACAATCTTTTCATCTTTTAACACATTTTCTTCAGACAACTTTAAATTTTCATCTTTGAGTTTTTGAATTTCTTTTTCACAAGATCTGATTATCTCTTTCATTCTTTCATTTTCAACTTTCAACTCTTCAATATCTTTTTCTTTGTTTAAATTTTCTTCTTTCAATCTCATCAACGTCAACTATTTCCTCTGTTTGTATAGACACATTGTGTGACATACTAACAGGGATTTCTTCTGCTCCTTCATTTGTATCAATTTCAAATACTGGATTGAATGAAATATCATTGACAAATTCAGAATTAGATGTTTGATTTTGAGAATTTCTTTCTTGTACATCTTCTCAACATTTTCTTCAATCATAGGTTGTGTCTCATTTGTAGTATCTTCTGCATTTCTTTCTTCATTTCCTTCTTGATTTGCCTCAGTGGCATCATCATCATCATCATCATCACTTTCTTCACTTGATGAAATTTCAAACTCATCGTCATCACTTTCTTCATCAACTTCTACATCTTCAATCAGATCATTTGGATCTATTGGTTCTTCTTCAGTTAGATGGAAGTGTGGCTGAGTAATATCAACTTCATCCATTGATACATTCCTGATATAATCAAAAACTAGAATGTTTTGAGCACCAGTGATCATTGCCAGTCTTTTGTAAACAATCTCTGACATGTGCTCTAACTGAATCTTTTCACCAATAACTTCTTCAGCATACAGATCTGGGTTTGCATCATTAATAAGAAGTTGAAGAAATCTTGGTACATCAAATACTTATGCCTTACTCCTCTTTCCAGATTAAAAATGAATCCATTCATTATCCACTTAGCCATATTAAATCTTCTGTTTATGGATAAGGCTACAATTGGAGATACAATGTCTACAGGGAATGAATCCCAACCCGCACTTCTTTTTGACATGCATGTTGAAAGATATAGCATAAAAGCTTTCAATGCTTAAATACACGAGCTCTGAAAAATTGTTCTTAGGGAAATGATCCGGATGACCCATCTGTAGAAAGACTTCTCTACATTCATTAAATGTATATTCTGATAAATCTTCAGGATCGTTATCACCCAGTCTTAAAGCTTGTCTAATTGCTTCTTCAGAAACTTCAAGCATTCTTTCTGATGTGATAAAGGCTCTTAAAACTTTGATTCCTTGATCATCTCTTTCAACTTGAGCAGTTCTCCAGAATTTTTTGATCATTCTTCCATTTATCATGGGCCTTGCACACGTGGCATACACATATTTTGTTCTGAGTACAAATCTGATAATATCTTCATATCCTGTAGCTTCTCTGTTTTCATCATCTAAGAAAGCAGCTACATTATGCATTGGCTCAAATTTTAATTCTTCCTGCAAAACACAACAAAAGTATTATGAGAACATTGAATATTAAGATTTCAATTTGATTAATGAAATTTATTTCTACATATGACTTTTGATTTTGACCTTTCTATTTTTACTTTTGAATTAAGATTTCAATTTGTAAAATATTAATCTTTATTCATTTTGAATTTATTATTTAACATTTCAATTTTGATTTAATTTTAATTTTTATTTATTTTTCTTAAAAATTTACTGTCTGTTCATCTTCTTCTTCGACTATGTAGAGTCGACAGATTTCATCATCCACAAAAATTTTCACTTTAAGATCAAAACAATACATCAATAGACTCGAAAATGTGTTATTATCAATAATCCAGTATCAATTTTGATATGATACTTATTTGATCAGATTAAACTTGGATTATATTGGTTCGAATGCCCAAATAGCATTCAATCGTCTATTGACAAGACACTAATTTAACCCAAAATTTTTATATTTGAATCACAAACTTACGTTTATATATTGAAATACAATGTATACTCAAAGGATTTGATTCGATTTCTGATGAAATAAGGATATGTTGGTGCTCGACAGTCGCAGTTCGAGGGTTTTGGTTCTGAAATTTTGAAGTGTGAATGAAAAATACGCATAAGTGTTCAATATATATAAGTGAAATTTTAGGCGTATGAGCCAGGTTCGGACGTATGGTCCCTGTTTGAGCGTATGAAAACCTAGAATTCACTTATTTTGTTAGACGTATGAGCACTGTTGTGCGTTTTAAGTCAGACGCATGAGAACTATTCAGACGCATAAGCACTGTTTAGGCGCTTTTGCACTATTCAGTCGCATGGACTTTGTAAAACGTCTAACAATTGAAATTTTGAAACTATTTAGATGTATGAGACATGACAAACGTCTACCGCACTATTTAGACGCATGGGATTATCACAAACGCCCAATACTTGAAATTTTCAGATGTATTACAACTGTTTAGACCCATGGGAATGAATCAAACGTCCAACACTTGTAATTTTCATAGATGTATTACAACTGTTTGGACGCATGAAAACGTCCAACACTTGTATATCCTGAAAATTTCATCATGCTCCTATTGAGACGCATGTGCACTGTTTATGTACATATACTTGTGATTCCCAATTTTTTCACTTGCACACTTTTTACCATTTAGATCCCCAAATTTGGAAATTTTTGCATTTTTCACTTTCAATTTATAAAAATTTTTATTTTATTTCTTCTTAAATTTCTTTTGTCTCTTCATTTTAGTCTCAACATAAAATCAAATATCATCTAATTTTCAACTTAAAATCATTTATTTGCAAGATTATGTATATTCATATTGTAATTTTCAACAACATTCTATTTTCAGTTTACACAAATACTGTGAACATATAGCATCATCCTTTCAATTCAACATTTCAAATTTCGATTATGATTATTGAATATTTTCTAAGAACAACTCTTTTAGATATTACTCCCCCTAAACTTTTAAGTTTGAAAAACTTATAAGTTTCTTATGAAAGAGAATAAGATCACACAGCACATTGAGACATTGCCTTCACACACAAAGACATGCATAAAAGAGAAATGAAAATAGAATCAAAATCTAATATTACGCATAGAATAAATGTCTGCAGAGAGATCATATTAATGAAAATCAGCACATTAAAATAAAATAAATGTGAAGAGTCATAGACAATGAATATCTCCTGATCAAGTGTGTTCCAGGTTAGTGATATCACAGCAAAGGAGACACAAGATCTAAGGACAAACAATGAGTGTTTTTAACACAATTATCAACTCACTTACTTTTCAATTCTTGGATTGATTAGTGTTAATTTAGATATGACATGATATGAAGCATACAGAGACTAAGAGAGCTCAACTATCGTCATGAAATGTAAGAAAGAACACATGCTCAACTTATTACCTGAAACATAGCTATCACCAGAGTTCATGTTACTTAGTTAATAGAGGATGATCATGGATAACCATTTGATCAGCTCTGACTATTCATTTGAATAGGTTGTGCACATTGGCATCTTTTTGCATCAAAAAGAGAATCCAGGTTTGTAATGACTTACAACAGAGGATATCTCAGTACTTCAGGTCTATGATGACTCATAACAGAGAAGTGAAATGATGCTTTGTAACAAATCTCATGATTTCACATAGTTTCAACAGGTGTGAGAGATGTATCTTAACAAACATTCATTCTGATAAGCTAAAGCAACTCAAAAGTACTCAGATGAATACACACAAGCATGTATGTTTAGTTTGATCACAAGAATTTACTTTTTAGCATAATAGTCAGATATTAGCTACACATCATATCTGATCATGTCTAGACTTTATAAATGAGGAAGTATGCAACTGATCTCACTAATGTACTATCATTTCTCACATATTGCAAAACATAATCCTTTCCAAAAAAAATATTTTTGTATTTTTGATATATATTTTTGTATTTGATTTTTCTATGAAAAACATAAAATCACACACACACAAAAATATAAATAGGCAATTCACAATGAGAGTATCACTTATTATGATCTTTTGATTTAGGGAGATCACATATGATTTATAAGACCAATTGATTCTACTAAGTACTCAAACCGTCCTGGTAGGAAGGCTTTAGTAAATAGATCTGCCAATTGTTTTTCTGTTGCAATTTGAATCAATATGATTAATCCTTTTTTAGAGTTATCTCTAAGAAAATGATATCGAATTTCGATATGTTTTGTTTTTGAATGTTGAACAGGATTAGCTGTTATGAACATAGCAGGTGTGTTATCAATGTAAATTGGTGTTTTAAGAAAGTTGAATACATAATCTAGTAATTGATTTTGCAACCAAAGGATTTGAGAATATCCTGCTGATGCAGCAATATACTCAGCTTCTGCAGTTGAAAAAGAGACATTTGTTTGTTTCTTACATTGCCATGAGACTAATCTGGGACCAAGAAATTGACACCCACCCGAAGTAGATTTTCTATCTTGACAGCATCCACCATAATCACTATCTGTATATCCATATAGTTCAAAGTTTCCCTCGTAAGGATACCAAAGCCCTAAGGCTGGTTTACCTTTGAGATACCTGAATTTCCTTTTGACAGCAATTAAGTGAGATTCTTTCGGGTCTGATTGAAACCTGGCACATACACAAACAGCATATATAATGTCTGGTCTAGATGCAGTAAGATACATCAGAGATCCAATCATTGATCTGTATAATGTTTGGTCAATAGATTCTCCTTTTGGATCAGGTTCAATCTTGGTGTTAACATCTGCTGGAGTTCATATGGACTGACAGTCTTGCAACTTAAATTTCTTTAAGAGCTTGTCAACAAACTTTTCTTGATTGATGAAGATTCCACCTGTAGTTTGCTTGACTTGAAGTCCAAGAAAGAAGTTAATCTCTCCCATAGAACTCATTTGGAATTGAGATTTCATGATTTCTTCAAATTCATTGCACAATTTTGGACAGGTAGAACCAAATATGATGTCATCAACATACACTTGTACATATAAAAGATCATTATTATCCTTTTTTATGAATAAAGTTGGATCAATTTTCCCTCGTGTGTATCCATGTTGGATTAAGTGTTGTGATAACGTCTCATACCAAATTCTAGGGGCTTGATGAAGTCCATATAAAGCTTTACTCAGTTTATATACTCGATGTGGAAATTGTGCATCCTCAAAGCCTGGAGGTTGCTTCACAAACACATCATCAGTGATTGGACCATATAGAAATACACCCTTTACATCCATTTGATACACCTTGAATTTCATGAATGAAGCATAAGCCAGAAAAACTCGAATTGATTCAAGTTTTGCAACTGGTGCAAACACTTCATCATAATCTATACCTTCTTCCTGTGTGTATCCTTATGCAACGAGTCTCGCTTTATTCCTTATTACAACACCACAATCATCAGTTTTATTTCTAAATAACCATTTCGTGCCAATTGCATTTTCTCCTTCAGGTAGATCCACCAGATTCCACACTTCTTGTTTGCGGAATTGAAGTAATTCTTCTTGCATGGCTTCTATCCAACCATTGTCCTTTAATGCTTTGGTAACATTTTTAGGAACAATTTGAGAAAGAAAACAAGAGTATAAGCATACGTTCGCTTGTTCTGATTTACTCCTTGTTGTTCTCTCATTCAATGAACCAATAATCTGAGAAATTGGATGATTCTTGTGAATGCAAGATGTAGTAATCTCATCACTTTGAACATTAACATCCAGATTTGTTTGATTCAAGTTGGAAAACTCATGTATCAAAGTAGAAGAATGTGGATTAAAGTTTGGAACTTGAGTAGGTGAATTGACGAAGTAATCAAAGTTACGTGTATCAACTACATCACCTGAAATGGATGATGTTCCAGACTCAGGTATCACAAACTCATTACCATCATTAGGAATATTTTGTGATTCTTCCTGATTAATTGACTCTGAAATATCTGAAACTGTAGTTTCATGGTTTTGTATTATTGAATCCTTGACAAATGACAATAATGGGTAGTCTGAGCTTGAATCATCTGGGTCATCAGAATCTGAATCTTCACTGAAAGATCCAAGATATCCTCTTGAGGTCTTCTTATCTGTAGAATTAAGACAATTTGGTTGATCAAACAAATTAGATTGAAAAGAGTTTGATAATGAATCTAAGTCAAATAACCATGCAGGACCATTTGAAACTGATGGAAAAGAATTTCCAGAAATTTAACGTTGAATGTTTCAAGAATACATTTGTCCTAGAGTTGTAGACTCGATAGGCTTTTGAAACCGATGAATATCCAACGAAAAATCCATTATCAGATTTTGCTTCAAATTTTCCTAATTGATCACTTGAATTAAGAATCATAACAGGACAACCAAATGATTTTAAAAAGTTTATGTTCGCTTTTCTGCCAAACATTAACTCATATGGAGTTTTCAGTTTATCTTTGACGATTAATATTCGATTCAAAGTGAAACACCCAGTAGATATTGCTTCATCCCAAAATGTGATAGGGATTTTTGCATCAGCTAACATAGAACGAGCAGCTTCAATCAGTGTTCTATTCTTCCTTTCAGCAACTCCATTTTGTTGAGGAGTTCTGGGAGCACTAACGATGAGCTATCCCTTTCTGTAAAAACATTTCAATGTTAGCATTTTTGAATTCCGTTCCATTATCACTTCTTATTATTTTCACTTTGTTTTCTAATTGATTTTCAACTTTAATGATAAATTCTTTATAGTTCAGCTGTTTTAGATTTGGCATAAAGAAAGAAAACCCATGAAAATCTTGTAAAGTCATCAATGATAACTAAACAATATGATTTTCGTCCAATACTCTTGATGTTTGTTGGTCCAAAAGGTCCATATGTAACATCTGGAGAGGTTTGGATGTTGAGTTTATAGGCTTGGACTTATAAGACGCTCTGTGTTGCTTTCCCTTCAAACATGCTGAGCAGTGATCATTTGTTGCAAAATTCTTAGATGAAGTCCAACTACATGATTTCCTGCTACAAGCTTGTTCATGTTCTTGAAGTTTGAATGACCGAGACGTCTATGCCAAAGCTGGCTTTCATCATTTGATGCCTTTGCAATTAGGCATGTTGTTTCAGTTGAAGGATCAACTTGAGACATATCCAATTTGTATACATCTCTGTCTCTCTCAGCTGTAACAATCACCCAATCTTTGCTTATCTTGAAACCTGGCTTCAAAACATAACAGAATGAATCATCAAACAGAACAGAATAAGATTTGTCACATATTTGAGATACGCTTAAAAGATTAAAGTTCAACTGTGAACAAAAGTTGACTTTATCAAAGCTTATTATCCCATTGGATATTGTTCCTTCACCGGTTATTTTTCCTCCAGCATCACCACCAAGGCGACGTGAGTTCCATCTTTTGACTTAAAGTCTTGTAACAAAGCAGTATTGCCTGTCATGTGCCGACTACACCCACTATCCACATACCATGTATTGATTGGTCTTTTTGGGCGTACCTGCACTACAAGAAAGTTAAGTTGAAATATCTACCCAAGCCGAAATGGTCTTGGGCTTTCCAAATTTATCAACAATTGTAAATTGTTTATAATGGAGATTATTCAAATCAGGTTTATTTTTGATGAATTTACCAATTTTATTCTGAAAATTATTTGATTTATTTTTGTGAACATTCATACCATTTGATTGATCATCTTTTGAAATGTATTGATGTCTAACATTTTTATTATTCATCCTTACAAATCTTGGTATAAAGTGTTCTTGCATGTTATGTTTTGAGCTCACATAACTGTTCTTAAGAAAAGATCTCAAACCTACATTAGGTTGATTAATGTCTCTTTGAAATCCATTAGATTGATTTCTCAAATACTATGGATCAGCAAATCCTTTGCTCATGTTTGATTTTGCAAAGTTTCTAGTGAGAGATCTATTTCTAAAGTAACAATCTGCAGTGTTGTGAGTCTTTTCATCACAATAAGTACAATATTTGTTATAATAACAATCTGATGTCGAATGATTTCTCATGTCACATATGTGACAGTACTTGTTGAAGTAGCACTCAGCAGTATTGTGATTTTCATATCATAAATTTCACAGTACTTTTGTGGAGTTAAAAACAACTTTTTGTTAACTTTTGACAATGACATAATGTTTGATTTTGGTGTCATATAGTTAAACTGATGTCTTTCATTTTTTACAGTTTGATTTTGTGTCAGATTATTGTTCATTTGTTTAACATGAACTTCCTTCTTGAATGTATTAGAAACAAACCTTTTTGTTACAGCGGAAGTCTTTGAATCTGAACTAGATTTCAGATCAGAGTTTGATTTGTTCATAATATTTGCTTTATAAATTGGAAGAGAATTCATATTTAACATACCTGCTGACACAAATTTAATTGGTTTTAGTTTCGATGTTTGATTTGTTGCTCTAATCAAATTTTCTGAACTTTTGTTTTGTTCAGATGTTGCTTTTGCAGATTTCTTTCTTCTTCTTTGATTCTTTGATTTAGAAGAACTTGGTTTATGTTTAGATTGAACATCATCAGAAGAAGATTCCTTTTTATGATTGTAATTGTTTCATATTGATGATGTTTGAATCTTCTGATGTTCCTATCTGTTGTTTATCCTTGTTTTGAACTCTGACTTCTTCTATTACATTATGAATTTGATCAGAAGACATATTTTGTTTTGGTTGTTTTGGTTCATATGATTTTATTTTGATTGGATGATCATTTTTGATTTTTTCTTTATCTTTTTCAACAAACACTTGAACATTTTTTTTTCTTCTTTTTCATTCTTGTTTTTGATCTGGAAGACTTTAAGCTTTGCTTTATCTTCAGGTGAATGATCATGAGTATTGAAGTTCTCTGGTAGTGTGTTTGTGATAGATTCAGGCATAGGTTCATGAGTGAAACCTAATCCTGCCTTTTGTTTATCTTTTCTTTCACTGATTAGTTTTTCTACTATCATTTTTGAACTCTTTACTTTTGCCAGATCAACTTGAGTAGGAGCATGTGCTATTTTCTCTTGTTCAATATTCTTAGTCATCTCTTCTAATTGTTTTGTAACAATTTCTAAATCTTTGATTGTTTTGTTCCATGAATTTTGAAGAGAGATAATCTTTTGATCTGCAGATTTATGATCAGATTTAAGTTGGTTATGCATAGATTCCTCTTGTTTTAGCTTTTCATAGATTTTGAATGAATAGTTTGTATAGTGTTCAACATGTTCAAACATGATTTGGTGCAAAGCTTTTCTCTTACTTCTGATGGTATTTTAGGAAATTTTGGAACTGTGGTTTCAGATGTTGAATTAGAAGAGTTAACCTTTGGTTGATCAGACTGAACCATTAGAGCTACTTCCTCTGTATCCTCTTTAGGATCAGACTTGTCACTCCAATCATAGTTAATTCATTTGTAAATTGATCTGCATATGCACTCCAATCATATCCATCTTTTATGTTGACTACTAGTGCTTTTCTTTGTTTCATCTGATGATTTGGTTTCATCTTTGAGTTCTGGCATAGGAAGACTTTGATAAGGCTTTTAAAAAGTCTTCTGAGCTTGTTGAATCCTTTGATTATTTGAGCTTGTTTGAGCACTTCCTCCATTATTCCTTGGAGCTTTGCATTCTCTTGAGAAGTGTCCATGACTGTTGCAGTTGAAACATCTAGCTTTTGACTTGTCAAATCCAACAGTCTTCTTTGCACTAGGCTTGTATTTCTTGTTGACATAAGAATGTTTTTGAGTCCTGTAGGCAATCATCACCATCTGCCAGTTCAGGTCCATCTCTTCAACATCTTCAGGATCCATCTCAAATAAATCCTGCAAAACAAAATCTAGTTGAGTTAAATGGCTACCTTGATGTGCTTGAAAGCTTGCCATAAAAGCAGTAAATGCAGTTTTGGACTCTTCATCCTCTAATAGGATGTTTATCACATCTTTAACTTTGCTAGATTTAGCAGAGTTAAATGATGAAGAAGTCTCTGTCTGAATATTTGATGATTGGGACTGTGGTTTAGGAGGAGATTGAGAATGAGACTGAGTTGTATATGCAGGTGCACTGGTAAATGATGAGTTAGTGAAAAATCTTGCTCCAACAAATAGATCTCCTTCTTCTTCAGGACTTTTCTCATTCTTTGCCATGAATGCATTTTCTATGGTGGTTGTAGGAGAAGAAACAAACTGATATTGAGACATTAATGCTGCTCTATCATTATTTCTTGAGCTTTCGTCAATCTCCACTGATTCTATTTTTGCAATAAGAAGATCTAGATCCATTGGAAACTTCTCAGTATGCTTTAGTAGAGTTACAGTTTGTTTCCATGATGATGGTAAAGCATTGAGTAGTCTGAGATTTAAATCTTCAACATCAGGTTTGATACCAGCTGTTGACATCTCAGTTATGAGTTGAACAAATCTGTTCATCATCTGATTTATTGTCTCTCCAGACAAATATTGAAACAATTCTAATTGTCTTTTCAGCTTTTGTTTCTTTAGATTTTGAATCTCCTTTCCTCCTTCACAAATGATTTTCAATGCTTTATATAGTGTATATCCAGTTTGATATGCATCAAGCCTTGTAAGAACTTCCAAAGGCAGTCCTTTACACATTAATGAATAGGCTTTAATATCATTCTTAGCTCTTTTCAGATCATCTCCTTGAAGATCATCTTCTGGATAAGGTTCTGGAGAATCTTTAGTATACACAAATCCTCTGTCTAGTCCATCAGTTGTTATAGAAATGTATGATCCTTTTTCTATAGATTTCCAGAGATCAGTGTCAATAGAATTAAAGTGTTGTTTTAGTCTAAGAGACCAATTTTTAAAATCAGCTCTATTTTTAAGTTTTGGAACTCTATTTTCAGAATCTTCTGATTTCACCATTTTTTTTAATATTTTTGTTGTTTTCTTATATTTTGAATTTTTTTAAAAAAAATGAAAAAGTTTTCAAAGAATTTTCTTTTTTAAAAAAATTCTAAGTATCAAGGTTAAAACGTCTGAACAGTATTCAAACGCCTCAACAGTTGATGTGTCTAAGTTGATAAACGTCTAAGAGAATGCCTTAGAAATTTTTTTCAAAACGCCTAAAATTGAGACGTCTGAACAGTTGTGATGCGTCTACATAGTGTTGATGCATCTACATAGTGTTGATGCGTCTACACAGTGTCAATGCGCCTACACAGTTGTCAAACGTCTAAACAGTTCAAATACTTCTCAACAATGATACGTCTGGACTCTCGGACAGTGATCAAACGTCTGAACTGAAAACGTCTACACAGTGTTGGTGCGACTAAACAGTAGTCAAACGCCTAACACTTGGACAATTTTTCAGCAAACTTCAATCCTAATGCATCACATTCATCATGTTCATATGAAAATAACAGACTCAAATCTTCTGAATTTTTCAAATGTTGATAAAATCAATTGAAACTTTTCAATTAAGCGAGTTTTATGTCGATAAACATTCTTCTTAATATCAATTTCTTCAATTTTAACAACAAATTCCTCAATTTTGAGAATTTCAGTTCGAAACTTCAAACCTTTTTCGAACAACAAATTCAGCAAATTGGCTTGAATTTGATGAATAGATCTGCTAATTGTGATTCAAATCATGTTTCTGATGATGAAACACAACTTAAATTCACAAATTTTCAATTGAATTGTATCTCAATCACAGATTCAGTGAGATTTTTAGGTTTTCAAGTTCGATGAACTTAAAAAGAAAATCAATCACTAATAGCTTACCAACAGCTCTGATACCATTTGATAGGATCAAATGAATAAATCTGTGATGATTTGTAACACAATTCAATGAAATTCATACAAAGTAATCAAATCAAAACAAGATATCAATAAAATTCAAGTTTTCATTAATATCAAGCTAAGACAATTACAAGTATGAAAGCATATTTGAATATTTTGTGTATTCGTTACTATCTACCTGCAAATCTAAGCTATTTATACTGAAAACAAAAAGTAAAGGAACTAACAAATTACACAAATAGTCCCTATACTATTACAATCTATCAAAAGACAAATAAAGACAACATGTTAATCTTTCTTAGAGCACTTAACAGGTATGATGATTACAAAGCTTTCCCAACCAATAACAAGTAAACTTCAATCAATTTCCATATCAATAACACCTAAATTTGATCTGGAATTGATGAAATATTGATATTGAACAAAAACAACCAAAGACCTCAATTTCTCTCTTTAAAAATCTTCAAATCTTTAATGAATTTGATCCAAAATGGCTCTCATACCAAATTGTTAGCCCAAGTTACACATTTGAATCAAATAACATGAAGAATTATGGATCAAACAATGATAAATACTATAAAACCCCTTTGATCTATTATTGATTGCATATAATTTGTACAAAGTGGAAACCCAATCAATTGGTCATCCAACCATTAGCCTAATTTTAATTATAACTAGGCTATTTATAGTCTAGACTAATATTTCCTAATTGTTCTTAACCCCCCAGACTTAGGCTAATTAATAGAAATTACATATAAAGCATAAAAATGACTCAAAACAAAGTAAAATATATTTTGTTCATACAAAATATATTTATTACAATAAAACTCCTAGCATCTTAATCTTCAATGTCTCATCTCGGTTCTTCATCTCAAACATGTTGGGTTTGATTTTTTCTTTGACTTTGACCATGACGTTTACTATTGTTGACTTTGACTGTGTTGATACTATAGACTATCTTGTACAACTCCAACAGTTTATTGCTAAACAACAAGGGGTGCGGGTAAAATATGGGATTGGATATAAATATGATAATGAAACTTTATTTAATTTAGTTCCACCCCTTCTACTTTATGTTATTCACCAATCCCTAGACCTCATTCCATAAATGATTTGATTGAAGCTGCAGAAACTAATTGTTTAAATGCAAGTTTAAGCAGTGTGAATATTAAAAAGGTTAGAGATGAGAAGGATTCTTCTATAGGTTTTGGATTCCTCAGGTAGGGGTCAGATAAGAAGATTTATGATGATTCCACCTCTGATGTGTAAGGCCCCGTTCCCGGGACGCTCACAGCTGGTCAATCATTGCACATAAAACATATATTTACATTAACTTTACTAAAAGCATGCAACGAAAACAATTTAAACAACCATTTCATTTCCTTTATGTTAGGATCGTGTACTGGACGAATACTAACAGATTTACGTGTGTACCGAATCAAATAGTGCGGAATCCTATTTGATTGGCGATCCAATCAGTGAGAATGCACGTAGAATCAATTAAAGACTGAATCTAAACGTTAAGAACGATTAGCAATCGATCTACTGCGATCTATGAAGTTGGAACAGGTTGCTAGAGGTCTCTGGATGGCTAGGGTACGTGTAGGTATCGACTTGTTCAAAGTGTCCCGTTTTTCCATGAATTAAGTGGTATTTATAGGTTAGGGTTTATTAATCGTGCAACTGAACCATTAGCATGGTTTAGTCGGGCGACTGAGTCATGCGGTTGATCCATTCGCATGACTGAGTTTTCAGTCGTACGACTGAGTCAATCTCATGTTACAATCATGCAACTGATCCAGTCTCCTAGTTCAGTCGTGCGACTGGTCCATTAGCATGAAGTTGTTTATGCGTATGGTCCATTAGCATGGGCCATTCGCATGAGAACTTCACATGATTAAGTTTAACATATTTCTCAGTTAATATTTAATAAGATCTATGCAAACAACCACAAACCTATATAATTAGTTCAATAAGCGTTAACCTACTAATCAATTAAATAATAAACATTATAAGCACAACCACATACTGTATTTCTTTAAGTACCTAAACTATTACATATACGAAAGACATGAAAGACATATTACATTCAGCTCATAAACTAGGTACATATGTATCTACAAACTCCCCCTTAGACCTAGTTTTCTCTATTGTCTAACATTCTTCATTAGCCCCTCATACTTCTTGTACTTCTCCTCTCTTTTGACTCCTGCATGTATTTCAAATGCAAAGCAGAGTCGTATGACATTCTGGAATTGGAGAGCTTGTACAATATCATGCACATCATAGAACAGTGGCCACTTGTATAATGTATAGACATTATCAGCAGACAAGTTAGTAAACCACATCGGATCAAACACCCTAATACTTTCTATACTACCATTTCTGTTCAATACTATGATGGCCTCTCCTGTTCTCCAATCATAGTACCACCATTTGAAGTGTGGAGTGAAGTCTTATGCCATTTCCCGTAGAGGGATCTTAGACATTGTGCGCGGAGGACTCCACTTCAGCACTATTTTCAGTTTTCCAGTTATGCCATCAACCTCAGATCATCTGATATACCTCGTTGGTTGTTGAGGTTTGAAGTTGACCCATCTGGTGTGGTACTCGCTCTTTAGAGCTGCTTCAAACCAGCCTGACATCTTACGAGGGTTAATGTATAGCAATTTCAACTTTGCTAACTGGTTAAGCTCAAAACCAGGAAGAGTCTTCAGATCGTGTGGGAATCTGAAGTACTCAATCCCCTTCTCACGTTTAATTGCATAAACGTTGAGATCTTCAAAATATGCCCACGCTATGATTTTGCCTGACACCTTGTGATGTTTATTCACTTTGTAAAGCTTGGTGTAGACAGTTGACGTTGGAACACCGCGTTGGGCTCTAATTTCTTCAAAGCATGTAGCCCATTCAGCCTTTTTGATGTTGACTTCGGCGTCCGAGGCTTGGGCCTGCTCTTCATTCTTTTCCGACTCTTGTTCCATTTTATCCAGAGTTGCAAAAGTATAACCAACAAGAGTGTCGCCCAGATTGGGAACGACATTACCCTTATTGTCAATGTACTCTGGATAATGTTGAGTCGTGACATCTTCAATCTCAATCCCATCAACATCATGAAGCTCATCGCCAGTTTCCCCTTGGACTGTAGGAGCATCCTTCACAATCTCGTCGGGATTTAGTCGGAACATTTCGGCGAGTTGCTCGTCTGTGAGATCATGAATTATCTCTCCTTCTTCAGGAGTGCAATTCATTGATCTCCTAACTATCCCCTGCAGATCAAGAATCATTGTGAGTTGAGTCTTGATCTGTTGGAGGGGAGCAACATCGTATTCATCTCCTTGAAAATTTGGATCTGCTTGATTTAAAACATGTAATACATCAACCATTAGTCAACAATCAAAGCAGTAAACATTAATTACATAACATTAATCCAAAAATGCAATTACACATTGTTTTTCAACTACATAAATATCTAAACATTACTTTTCCCTTGAATGGCTGGCGCATCAGTAGGATCGGCAAAAGATGATGGGGCTCCTTGGTCTTGATTTCTCTTTGTGCGCCTCTCTTGACCTTGAGTTGATATAGATACAGCTACATCTCCTTCTTCATCATCATCATCGCCGACATCATCATCATCTCCTCCCTCAGTATCAACACCATGATCATCATCATCAGCATCATCATCACCGACATCATCATCGTCTCCTCTCTCAGCTCTGTGATCTCTTGGCTCTGAGCCTCAATCCTCTGAATGGATGAGGCATGTGTCTCATGCAGCTCCTTAATCTGTTGGCTCTGAGCCTTAATCCTCTGGGCTTAGGAGACATTGAGCTCCATCAGCTGATTAAGCTGAGAGGCTCTCTGTTCACCATCGCCAGTAGCTTTAGCACTAACCGTTAAGGTTAGCCAGCTGCTCCTCCAATCTGACAGATGGGTAAGAGGATCCAAAAATAGGTGGACCTGTGATGAGCTCCCGGCTCCATGGCTAGTGGTGGTGGTAGTGGATGTAGAGAAGATTGGGGGTGTACCTGGTTACAAAAATGAAGCAAATCTATGTTAAACATGAAGGCCTTTCTATTACATGTATTTCTTAAATTAAATAAAACAGGCCAAACTGGGTTGGTTTTATCTAAATTGGGTCAAATTAACTACCAGTTTACATAAAACTAATATTACATATCAAATGGGATCATGAATATTCATACTCGCTCAAATGTAATGACAAACATGCCTTCAAAAATCATGTCTATATTTAAAAAAACATTAATTAAATATCAGTTGTTAAAATGTTGATACATTAAATATATAAATGTCACCCAAATATTAAAGAATCCATCGAAGGTTGTAACCATTGGAATCCTAATGAAGCAAGACAAAAGCCTAATGGTAGGACCATTTGCAGGTCTGATTAGTGCAAAATACATTAAAACCCATTAGTTCTACATGATTCGAAACAAATTTAATGGAGGAATTGGGTTTATAGAGTACCAATTGTTAATTTTGAAAGAATACACATATAACTAAGTAAATAGTTCCGAAAACGAAGAATCAAACCCTAAAATTGAAAATAATCAAATACCTTTTTTCAGAATTGTAGGCATGAGAAGCGCCCTAGACGGGGATTTGTTGATTGTGGAGGTCACAACATAGCAAGAAAATGACGTAAACCCTAGCTGGCCAAAAAATACAACAAAATTGTTTTTTTTTCAGATCTACTTAGGGATGATGGATCTGGTTTTCAAAGATGATGAACCCTAGCTATTTATTAGATGTTTTATGAAGAAAGCTACTTACCAGAGTGATCTACTTCTCCATGTGGGGAGGATACAAAGAAAAGAGTGAAGACAGAATTTGATTTGAAATGAGCGGGAATTCGAATTTTGTAGAACAGAGATGTCAAAAGGGGGATTTCAAAGCTTAAACACTTGTACATTGTGTTTCAAGAGTTGTAAAACTCTTAAATTTAAGAGGTTTTTTTTCAAATGACTGTTTTGTCCTTCTAATATGCTTATTAATATAGCATAGATTATTAATATAGTATATATTAGGATGTGAGCTATGACATGTTATAGTCACTAGTTAAAAGTCAATCTGCCTTTTGACTCTACATTTGATTTTGTTATGTAGTCTTATGTATCCGGCTGCTTTCATAGTATAGCCGGTTGTAGGATGCAGTATATTTATCTCAAGTACTTGTAACTTAGAACAATGTTTTGTAACACTTTGTAATAGAACTTAAGAAGCAATATACTTCAATCTTGAAAACCAAATACTTGTATTGTTATCTTGTTATGTCTCTCTTTTACTTGTGTTCTTAGCATCTCTCATAATAGTTAAACCAGTTCCCTATTTGATCTGTTAAGTGTTCTAAAGAACTCTCATCACTTGTGTTGTTGTGTTGTAAAAAGTGCATCACCCCTTCTAATGGTCCTGCATTTGGTATTAGAGCCTGTAAAGCTCTTGATATAAGATCTCACCATCTTAAAGTCCCTCACACACACAAAGCATTTAACAACTCAAACGACAGCTATCGCCAAGGCTGATATGGAAACTGGAACTATGACAAAGTCTTCACTGATCACTCCTGAAGACTTTGATACTTGGTGTCAAAGAATGGAAGGCTTTATCAAGTCTCAAGACTCCAGGATGTCAGACTTAGTTGTTGAAGGACCTTACATACCAAGCACCTCATCTGCTACTATGATGGTATGATTCTAAAGGTTGTGGCTGATTTCTCTGATGAAGACATGAAGTGTAAGGCCCCGTTCTCAGGACGCTCACAGCTGGTCAATCATTGCACATAAAACATATATTTACATTAACTTTAATAAAACATTGCAACGAAAACATTTAAACAACCATTTCATTTCATTATAGTATAGCGTTTGCAAAATAATACATTCTTGATGAATTACAAAATAACTTGTTGCATTACATCACAAAAACATTATACAAAATGGATGCCATCCAAAATGAGCCAAGTAGCCGCCCCGTGTCATCCTCAGCAACCATTACCTGCCAATTGGAAACACATAAAAGTTAGCGTTTGAAGATCATGTATAGGTTGGACTCACCTTAGATTAGATTGTTTATATTACTTTGTAATAGGTCTAATGTTAGTTTACTTTTGTATGTATTCGTTTTAATTTTGTTGATCATCATTGCCTTACTTTGATTCATTTGTGGTTGTTCTTAATCTTCTTTATCTTTGTTTTCTATTGTTTGTATTTGATATTGAACGATTCAACATCTTATTTGTACTACAAATCGATCTAATGGACCAATAGGGCGCATGGGGACACTTAGACAATTTATATCGTTGGGCGCATGTGCCACTATTTAGGCGCATGGGCAGTCTAAATTATCCTTAAACAACATAATTCAGTCCCAATCATCTTTAACATTTTCTAAGCTTAATTCATACATTCTAAGCCTTAGGAACACATTCATAACACCATCATAATCATAAAAACACCCAAAATCAAACCCCACCCGTAAACACCTACACACACATACATACGCGTGAAAACCCATTTTATAAAAACATTCATACATGTATTTCCAGCCCCAAAGCAGTTTAAAACAAGTAAAAAGGAGGTTCTAGAACTCACCTTAGCAGCTCTTGGATATGACTTCCTTCAAAACCCGCTTGCTACAAGTTCAACACCTAAAACCCACGAAAAACACACACACCCAAACACACAGAAACATACATAAGCATACAACCGAGGCTAAGGCCAGTTAAGAACATCACAAAACCATGAATTCATACCTTGAATTCAAAATCTTCTTCTTGTTCTTCAAAAACCCAAGAGGTTTTTGCTCTTCCTCCACTCTCTCTCTAAAAAGTCCAAAGGATATGGTGTTGTACGAGAAGTGGACGGCCATACCCACTTTTACACCAACTTTTGAAATATTTTGTCCTTTTTGATACTTTCAACCCATCAACTTGAATTAAATTGTGTTTCTTTCTTTTCCTACACTTTATTATTCTTTCTTGCAATGTAAAATAACCAGGTGTTATAATGTGAGGGTCTTAACAAGACAGTTTGAGCACACTAGTGCTCTTCCCAAGGGAGCTAATAAAGCAGGAGGTGACTAGAGTGAATCAGTTGTTAAAGCTCCTAAGGAACAAGCTATAGGAGCATATAAAGACACATCAGATGTAGCGGGAGAGACTGGAGCTGACTAGACAAATCAAGAAAAGTGAAGGCGGTGAGATCCAACCTAGAAGGAGTATTGAAGATCAAGTATAGGTTGGACTCAACTTAGATTAGATTTTGTTTTATTACTTTGTAATAGGTTTAATGTTAGTTTACTTTTATATGTTGTTTATTTTGTGGTTCAGCGGAACTATAGTTTCGCTCATAGCCAGCTACTTAGTTCACCCGGTTATACTGTTGTTTTTTCCGGGCGAAACTATAGTTTCGGCAGCACAGTTTCGCTGACTGTGAAACTGTCTGCGAAACTAGAACTGCTATATATAGATTTGATCATTTTCATTGTTGGGAATCCTTGCAAGAACCCTAATCACTTATTATTGTTGCAAGAGCCTTTTGTAAGCAATTATTCACTGAAATATACTTGTGCTTTGTTATTAAAAAAAAGTATTGTTGGAGCTTTACAACATAGTCTATATTATCAACACAGTCAAAGTCAACAAAGGTCAACGTCACGGTCAAAGTCCACGTGAAAGTCAAACCTGACACGTTCCAGACGAAGAACCGAGATGAGATGTTGAAGCTTTAGATGACTAGGAGTTTTATCGTAATAATTATATTTATGTGAACAAAATATATTTTATATTGTTTTAGTCATTTTTATGTTTTATATGTAATTTCTATTAATTAGTCAAAGTCAAGGGAGTTAAGTGTAATTAGTGAATATTATATTCACTATAAATAGGTTAATTGTCATTAGTGTTGAAATAATGGTTGTATGACCAATAGATTGGGGAAGTACTTGTAAACATATTTTGCAATCTAATTCAAGATCAAAGGGGATTTATTGTGTTCTACATTATTTTGATCCATTATCTTCATGAGTTGATCCAAGTGTGATCAACTTGGGCTAACAATTTGGTATCGAAGCCATTTTGAATCAAATACATTGAAGATTTGAAGAATTCGTTGCTTATTTTTAAAGATTGTTTGAGCTTTTTGGTTGTTTTTGTTCAATATCAATATTTCATCAATTCCGGATAAAATATGAGTGTTATTGATATGGAATTTGATTGAATTTTGCTTGTTTTTGGTTAGGAAAGCTCTATTAATGATTAGATCTCAAATCCATTGAGGTTTAGGCAATTTCAAATTGATTTCATGTTGAAAAAGTCTTTCTGTAACACCCGGTTATTTTTTTAGTCAAAGAAAGAAGAATAAAGTGAAGAATAAATGGATGTCATCCCAAAAGAGCTGAGTAGCCACCTCGTGCCATCCTCAACAATCATTACCTGCCAACTGGAAACACATAAAAGTCAGCGTTGCTGAGTGAGTTCTAGTTTTATAAAATAAAACATACTTTATCTTTCGTTAAAACCGTTCATTACATTCATGCTTTCATACATCATACGTACACATTGGTAATAGCATTATTATCTTTATTATTCGTTCTTTCATCATTACATCTTTTCCTTTCATCAACACCATGAACTTTACCCTTCATGCTCATGGTACTGGGCCTAAGCCTATCATAGACCTTCATTCACGGTGCCCAGCACCTCTGGCCACAGTACCTAAGATAAAGTTCAGGTATACCATTGTCATGTGCTAGGCCCTTCATACTCATGGTACTGGACCTAAGCTTATCATAGACCTAATTCACGGTGCCCAGCACCTCTGGCCACAGTACCTAAGGCAAGCAACAATGGTTCCATACAAATGGTCAATCACAAAGAAAGACCCCAATGTGCATCCTCCCGGGGTAGCGACCCCGCACACCGTTGGGCTAACACCTTTTAATGGCGTGTCCCGACATACAAGGCTTGCAAGAATTTCTTACTTTCATCATTCATTAATGCATGCATTCTTACTTCATGTTCCTCTTTCATTATCTTTTGCTTTACGTTACATACTACTTTCATTTCATTCATTAACATAACACGTAAAGCCACAGGAAAGATAAACATACATCATAATAAGGAACACAACATACACAGTCATCATCATCAGGGCACATCATACATACATAATCATGCATAATCAGGCAACATCATCATCATCATGCCCAACATACTCTCTAAGGCCTCAACAGTCATCTTACATGAACTTACGAGAACTTTCACGTCAAAACTTACAATACACTTTCCCCTTAAAGTCAGTACATAAACTACACTTTCCTCAGGTATACCAGCCCTACTTGGGCGTATGGGCAACCTCCAGTTGCATGGCCTCCAGGCGACTCAACATCATGCGATTGAACCAATGCGGATGAACACCTATGCGAATGAACAACCAATCGTGCGAATGAAACTAATGTGAATGGACTCCGTGCGGATGAGTCCATGCGAAGGGACTAATGCGGATGAAACTAATGCGAATGGGCATTTATGCGACTGGGCTCTTAGTCGTGCGAATGAACCTCAGTCATGCGACTGAACCCTCAGTCGTGCGATTGAACCCTCAGTGTACCTCAATCGGCCGTATGGCCTCCATTCGGTCACCTAGCCCTAGCTGGTGCAGAATGCAGTTCATCCGGAACCAATCTGCCATTTTCGACCTCCAAGCTCATCTAAACCATTCTAAGCCAAATGACCATTCCTAAACCTTAGGAATGCATACCCCAACACCATTCAAGCACACACAAGCTCAAAAGCAAGACCCAAATGAATCATACACATACCCACATGTTGGACACACAAAGAACCAATGAGCCAAGATCAGAAAACCTCTAAGTCCCACATGGTATACAACAACTGGAAAGCTCATCAGAGTTTTTGACAAGTGTGAAGACTTCAACAGTGAAGATCAAGTGCTGAAGACTCAACCACTGAAGAACTAAAGTGCTGAAGTACAACAACTGAAGACACAAGTGCTGAAGTGAAAGACCAAAGTGCTGAAGTTCAACAGCTGAAGATCAAGTGCTGAAGACTTCAACAGCTGAAGAACTAAAGTGCTGAAGTACAACAGCTGAAGAACACAAGTGCTGAAGCTGAAAGACCAAAGTACTGAAGTACAACAGCTGAAGAGTTTACAAGTGCTGAAGATCAACAACTGATGTACAAAGTCTGAAGACAAAGACTGAAGACATCAGCTGATGATATCTACTGAAGTCATCAGCTGATGAAACATCTGAAGGTCAAAGTCTGAAGATCAAGTACTGAAGCCTCAGTAGTTTGTCACAACTGCTGAAGAGTACTTTTCAGTAGTTGTTGCTGAAGTACTTCTTAGTAGTTGTGATATCAGTAGTTTTAATTTCTAGTTCAGTAGTTTTATGTTTCAGTAGTTTTGTAAAACGACTGAAGAGCTTGTTCTTCAGTCGTTGTAGTTTCAGTAGTTTTATATTTGTACTTAACACTCTGATATGTTCTCAGTAGTTGTGAACATTTCAGTAGTTTGTTAAGAGTTAGTTATTTTTGTATTAGATCTGCCAGTTGTCACTTCCCGTGATAACAGCAGCGATTGCACTCTATATAAGGAGTGTCAACCTATTGTAATGGAGTGAATGAATGAATGAATGAATGAATGATTTGATTAGAAACATTCCATATCTATAAACATTCCCCAGAAATATATTTCTCGCTATAACCGTATGTGCTCTTAATGCATACAAGCATCGACTTCTTGCTACAATTTGTCTAATTCCTGTTCTTATTCCGCTGCCTTGAACTCTAATACATCAAACGTGTGATCGCTGATCCTGTCAAATGGTATCAGAGCAGGTTAATCATTGATCGATCTAATAATTGAACATTGAAACTGCTATTCAAGATCTAAGTTTGATTGAATTAGCTTTTGTTTTTGAGAAAGAAACGGTTATAGAGATTGAATTTTCTGTATTTCTGGTCATTCATCCTGAGATCTTTTCTTGGTTTTCATTGAGTTTGTTGTGGTCTGTGTAAAACTTTTAAAAGCTTGAATTAAATTGTTTCTGAACTGAAAATGACTACTCCCTCCAATGATCCTCACAATACTGGTTCCTCAACCAAGCCACCAATGCTGGTTAGGAATGAGTATAACATATGGCAACGACGAATGCTCCATCACCTGTCTGTTAACAGCGCAGTTGTTGGACATCAGTGGTACATGGTCCACACAAGCCTATGGTGAATAACCCGGAAACCAATCAAATGGTTCCGAAGAGGAGGGAGCAATACTCAGATGAGGATAAGAAGTTGCTTGAAATTGATGCAAAAGCCCATGGAATTCTGGCCATGGCACTGCCAAATGAAATCTATTCTGGGCTAATGCATCATGAAACTGCCCATGACCTCTGGAATGCCTTGAAAGAACAATTTGGAGGAACAGATGAGGTCTTGGCAAATAATAGAGAAATCCTTGCCCAACAATATGAGACATTTCTCATAGAAAGGGTGAGACACTGACTCAACAATATGAGCGGTTCTCTTGTTTGATCTCTGAATTAAAAATGGTCAAACTTGAGTACACAAATATCCAGATGAATAACAGATTTCTCAGATCACTGCCTGAGAGATGGGACACATATACTATTGTCCTACGCTCCAGTGCAAGTTTGGACAAACTATCTCTCACCCAACTCCATGGGAAACTGCTCACGTTTGAGAGAGAGATAGAACAGAAGAGAAAGTTGTCTTCATCTGGAAAGCTCACTGAAGACTTTGTACCAGGCAACACTGCCTTGGTGGGTCATGAGTCAGAATATGCTTCATCTGAATGCCAGTATGATGAGCATATTAATTTCTCTTCAAGCACTTCTGATTCTGCATTTGTGAGTGTTGATGGTCAGTTTACTGGGTGTAATAATGACAATTATGCTTCATTATGGATGATCTCAAGGGGATTGCTGATGACGACTTAGAAGAGATGGATATTTTGAGCCAAATGGCCCTGATAAATATCAGATCTCAGAAGTTCTATAAAAGAACTGGAAGAAAATTCCCAGGACTCTCTGGCAAAACCAAAGTTGGTTTTGACAAGAGCAAGTTGAGGTGTCACAAATGCCAAAGGCTTGGACACTTTGCAAGAGAGTGTAGATCAACTGGATCTAACTCCACTGCACCCTTTGTGACTTTTCCTGGCAATAGTCAACAACACAGAGGGCAACATCCTGTCACTTCTAGTCATCATCCTCAACAACAATCTCCGGCATATTTTGTTCCTCAGGGTCAAATGCCATATCCGTACCCTTGTTATTACATGCCACAGTCAAATCAAGTTCAAGTTCCTATGGCACCACAACCTCATGCACTACCAGAACCTCAGCCATCCCAATCTCATCAACAAACTCAACCTCAACAACACAGCTTCTTCACCCCAGGAGTTGTTGACTGGAGCAGTTTACCAGATGACATGTCTGGTCATGACCAACTGTTCTCAGGTGCTGGTCAACATGGTGGTGACAGTCCTTTTGGGAATCTAGCTCTTATGGCTTTGGAGTCTGCTGATACTTCATTTTCTAATGCCTCTACACCTCAGGTATCACAGGTATCCTCTGAGGCAAAAGCCAAATTATGTTCTGAACCATGCATAGCAGCATTTGCTTCCATTAGAGAAGCAAATGTAGCTTAATTAATAAGAACATTGAGCTAGAACAAATAATTTCCAAAAACAAAGCTGAATTGAGTCTGTGCTTAAAGATAAAAATGATGAGATTTACAAACTGAAATGCCAAATAATTGATGATAAGGCTAGAGAAGAGGTACTTCTAGAGAAGTACAAAGATCTCAAAGAAACCCTTGCAGTTACCCAGGTAGAGTGTGATAGATGGGTACAATCATGCAAAGGTTTTGAAATGCTTCTTAGTAAGCAATCTGCTTCAATGTGAAGTTTGGCATTGGTTACAATCACACTGCTCCACCTACAGATTTTACTCCAAGAGCAGAAGTAGAATCTGAGGGTGAGAGTGATAACCAATCCATCACATCATGTGATCTACCTTCTGATACAGCACAATCAGAAGTAGCAGTCAGCATCAAGCCTCTTTGAACCTATCAGCTGATGTTGATGGTTCAAATGCTGACACTCACATGATTAATGAGTTGATCAACTCAGGAGTTAATTCTGAAGGTCCTGAAAGGACTAGAGAGCAGGATTTAACACCTGAAGTTCAAACTTCAACTGCTGTCAGTACTGAAGAGAAGAAAACTGCCAGTAGAAAGAGTTTGAAGACTACTAAAGAGGCAGTCAAGAAAGCAAACAATGCTTCCAAAGCATTGAAGAACAAGTCTTCAGTTGCTTCACCCTCTTTAGTTGATGATCAACCTAAGATGAAGAAGAAACCATGTGAAGTATGTGGTTTGTTCAATCATCTTACAGATGATTGTTGGTACAAAAGAGGTTCCAAACTCAAACAAAAAGAAGAAATAATGAGAAAATGGTAAAAATGAAAACTGAGTTTGAGACCACATTTGTATCAGCAACATCAAATCCTGTAACCCTTAAGTCCTCAAAGAAATCCAAAAAGGAAGGGGTTAAACAGGTGACAGCTGAGAGTGCTCAGAAGAAGAAGGTGCAACATAGGAACTTATCAAACTCCACTGGCAATGTGTCTGATGAGCTGAAAGCTTTATCACAAAATCAGACACAGCTGGTTATGATGGTTCAACATCTGTTGGGTAGAGTTAACCAACTAGATGCTCCTATGTTGAAACCACAGAAAAGGAGGTCCAAGCCAAAGGACTCCTCTTCTACACCATCTTCTTCCTCTCAGGCTGTTGTTTCAAATAAACCTGTTAGTTTACCATCTATTGATGAGACCAGGCCCAAAACCAAAAAGGTTTGGGTCTCTAAAACTAACTGATTGTTTATTATTGCAGGGTTCTTCAACATGCCAAAGTAGCATCTGGTATGTAGACAGTGGGGGATCTATGCACATGACTGGGAACAGCTCTCTTCTTCATGACTACTCTCAAGGAAAGAAGGGATTTGTTTCTTTTGGCAATGATGCTAGGGGTTACATCATTGGTAAGGGCTTTGTCTCCAATGGAGAAATCAAATTTGATGATGTTAATCATGTGGAAAATCTCAAGTACAATCTCTTGAGTGTCAGTCAAATGTGTGATAAAGGCCATGTTGCTCTTTTCACCAGTCAAAACTGTAGGATTCTGTCATCCAAAGTTTTGCACTTGATTGACAAGGTGTTGGATGATCACACTCTCCTGAGAGCCAACAGGACAGGAAGAGTGTATGCCTTAGATCTTTCCAAGAAAATAGATCTCAAAGGCAATCCTTGCCTATTTTCCAAAGCCTCTTCTCAAGAATCTAAACTGTGGCACAGAAGGCTTGGTCATGTTAATCTCAAAAACATGAATCAGCTTACCCACAATAGTTTAGTCAGAGGCTTACCAATAAAGGAGTTTCACTGTGATGAAACCTGCACTGCTTGTTTAAAAGGAAAACAGCACAAAGTCTCATTCCCTCCTATTGAAGTGCCTAAGTCCACTGCCTGCTTGCAATTACTGCATATGGATCTATTTGGTCCTGTGAGAGTAATGAGCATGGCAAAGAAGAAATACTGTCTGGTAATTGTGGATGATTACTCCAGATTTGTATGGACTTTCTTTCTACATTCAAAGGATGAGGTTGCTCAGAAGATTATTCACTTTGTGTTGTATATTGAGAAGCAGTATTCCTTCCAGTCAAGTGTATTAGGAGTGACAATGGAACTGAATTCAGAAATCATACACTTGATGACTTCTATCTTTCAAAGGGAATCAAAAGGCAGTTTAGCATTCCAAGGACTCCAGAACAAAATGGAGTAGTGGAGAGAAAGAACAGGACCCTCATTGAAGCTGCAAGGTCCATGCTGGCTGACTCAGGTTTGCCACTGACCTTTTGGGCTGAAGCTGTCAACACAGCTTGCTATGTGCAAAATAGAGTTTTAGTAAATCAGAGGTTGATGAAGACTCCATATGAAGTTCTCCATCATTTGGCTCCTCTGATTTCATTTTTCAAAGCATTTGGGTGTCCCTGTTTTATTCTCAACACAAAGGATCAACTCCATAAATTTGATCCTAAGGTGGATGCAGGGTATTTTGTTGGTTATTCATCTACTTGCAAGGCATACAGAGTCTTCAACTGCAGAACAAAGATGGTTGAAGAAACTCTACATGTTAAGTTCAATGAATCTCCAAAGGACAAGATTCCACAAAGCCCTGTGGAGTTATTTGATTTGGACATACTGCAATATGTTCCTTATCAAACTCCTGCTGTTGCTCCTGTCAACAGTTCACCACCTGGTGGTACTGCTGATGATGATGATGATTGCAGTACTCACCTCTTCAGGTTTAGTGATCAACTGCCTGATTCAGCTAGACCTGATGTTCCTGTAGCTCCAGTAGCACCATCCACAACAAATGCTGATGAGATCTCTTCGAATTCAACTTCCTGAATTACCATCCACTGATTGGTTTCAAGGAAATGATTCACCATCACCATCTGTTACTGCTGAGCCTGCTACAAACACTTGCACAGATCTCATTGTGTATCAAGATCTGAAGAATCACCCTATGTCTCAAATCATTGGTGATATCACTGCTGGAGTATCAACAAGAAGTCAATTGTCAAATTTCTGCTTCTATGCTCTCTTCATCAGTCAGCAAGAGCCAAAGAATTATCACATTGCTTTAAAGGACAATGGATGGGTTGATGCCATGCAGCTTGAGCTTCTTCAGTTCAAGAAACAGCAAGTGTGGGAACTGGTTCCTCTACCTCCAGGTAAGTGTGCAATAGGCACTAAATGGGTGTTTAGGAACAAAACTGATGAAAATGGGCTTATTGTTAAGAACAAGGCCAGACTGGTTGTTCAGGGGTTTGCACAAGAAGAAGGTATTGATTATGATGAAACCTTTGCCCCTGTAGCCAGACTGGAAGCAATTCGATTGTTTTTAGCTTATGCTGCTTATCAAAACCTTAAAGTTTTTCAAATGGATGTCAAAAGTGCATTTTTTATATGAAAAATTAAAGAAGAGTTTATGTATGTCAACCTCCAGGCTTTGAGGACAATAAACATCCTAATTGGGTGTATAAGCTTGATAAGGCTCTTTATGGGTTAAAACAAGCTCCTAGAGCCTGGTATGAGACATTATCAAACTTTCTTCTGGAAAATAATTTCACTAGAGGCTCCATAGATAAGACTTTATTCATTAAGAAAGCTGGGCAGCATAATCTACTTGTTCAAATTTATGTAGATGATATCATTTTTGCATCCTCTGATCCAAAGTTGTGTGATGCCTTTACAAAGTTGATGCAACAGAAGTTTGAAATGAGTGCCATGGGAGAATTACAGTTCTTTCTGGGGTTGCAAATCAAACAAAAGGCTGATGGAATTTTCATTCATCAGTCCAAATACACAAAAGATCTTTTGCAAAAGTTTGATTTACAAAACTGTAAGCCTGTTCTACCCCCATGTGCAGCACCACACAACTGGATACAGATCAGAAAGGTAAAGTGGTTGATGAAACACTTTACAGATGTATGATTGGGTCCTTGATGTATTTAACAGCTTCTAGACCAGATATTATGTTTGCTACATGTGTTTGTGCTAGATTTCAGGCTGCACCTAAAGAGTCTCATCTGATTGCAGTCAAGAGGATCTTTAGATATCTGCAAGGCACTCCATCTCTAGGTTTATGGTATTCTACTGGACATTCTGGTAAATTAGTTGCTTTTTCTGACAGTGACTATGCAGGGTGTAAGTTGACCAGGAAATCAACTTCTGGTGGATGTCAATTCCTAGGCAACTGCTTGATTTCTTGGCAGAGCAAGAAACAGACCTCAGTTGCTACATCAACTGCTGAAGCAGAGTACATTGCTGCTGCAAGTTGTACATCTCAGGTACTCTGGCTTCAAAACCAACTTTTGGATTATGGCATTACAGAGACTAAGACTCCATTGTTAATGGATAGTGCTTCAGCTCTTTGCATTGTCAAAAATCCAGTCCAGCACTCTAGGACCAAACATATAGAGATCAGACATCATTTTATAAGGGATTGTTTTGAAAAAGGTCTGATTGATCCTAAGTTTGTGCCTAGTGCTGATGAGCTTGCAGACATTTTTACTAAGCCTTTGGATAGTTCAACTTTCCAAAACCTGGTGTTAAGGCTTGGTATGCTGCAGCTAGAATAAGTGACAACTACTGATGATTCAGTAGTAATTACTGGTGATCATTGGTACCGTCACATATAAGTACTGATGAGTCCTTTTCCCTTCAGTAGTTTTTATAACTACTGATGGCTAAATGTCTCATAAGTACTGAAGTACTTTATCTGTTCCAAACTACTGATGTAGTTACAACTACTGAAATCAGTATAAACAGATAAGTACTGATGTCCTATGAAACAACTGAAATCCGCCAAAAAGGCTGATGAATGTGTTGAGGACAGTATGAAACAGCTGAAAAGCTAAGAATTGACGAAAACAGCTGATGAGAAATTTCTCTTCAGTCGTTTGTACAACTGCTGTTTCATTCTAAACAACTGAAGCAAACCATGTCTTCAGTAGTTTTATAACTACTGATGACTAATACCAAGTCTTCAGTTGTTTACAACAGCTGATGACAAAACCACTGTCTTCAGTAGTTTCACAACTACTGATGACAAACAACAAGTCCTCAGTTGTTTCAATCATCTGAAGTCAAAACCACGGTCTTCAGTAGTTTTCTAACTTCTGATGCCTACACCACGACTTCAGCTGTTTCAACGTCTGAAAGGATAATACCATGTCAACGGTCGTTTAAAACTACTGATGACTAACACCACATCCTTCAGTCGTTTTCTTACCCGTACCCTATAAATATCCTGACCTAAGCCTCAATGCTTCATCTTCTTCAAACCTAACGTTCCTCTCCAAAACTTCCCTCTTCTCAATGGCGTCCATGCAAATTAAACCGCGACACAACTGTGTTGCCTACCTTACTAAATCGCCTATCTGGACTAAGTTCGATACTGCTATCGATCTTATGGTTCAGTCCCAATACAATACGGCATTTCTTCTGAATCCCATACTACATGCCGAATCCCTTCAACAATTTTGGATGAACGTTACTATACCACTGGGGAGAACAACACACCCTCTCCAGTCGGTCGTCAACAACAAAGAAGTAGTCATCACTCCTGCAGTTATCCGCCAAATTCTTCATCTGGATGATGCTATCTCTCCTGCTGGATATCCGAAGGGCACCACAGATCTATCCTTTGCCCAACATGGATATCAAGGCAATCTCAGTGCCTCCACTATCATGAAGAAACACTTTAATGACGCTGAGCGCCTAATTTTTCACATGGTGAATGTATGTTTGGCTCCTAAGACGTCGTCTTGGGATCAAATGTCGACAAAATGGCAGCAGGTAATGTATTCTATTCTTGAGCAACAACCGCTAAACTTTTCAGAAATAATATTTTCGGAGCTCAAGGATATGGCTCAAAAACTAACTGCCAACCGTTGGATACTATATCCACGGTTCATAATGGCCATCATTACAAACCAGCTTAATGCTGAGGGACTTGTTGGCTTGGGAGTCCCTGCTACGGCTGTTCTGCCGGAAGTATACTCCCGGCACAACTCTGACCAGACACTAAAAATGGCTGCCAAGCTGCGAAAACCCACGCAGCTGGAACCCACAGCCACCACCTCCAAATCAAAAGTCCCCACCAAACCCACCAAAAAGAAACCCAAAACGGCTACTCAGGGAATTGAGTCCCCTGAGGATGCCCCTGCAACACAAACGCAGGATATATCCACTAGTCCAAACCCCCTAGTGGATACAATGACTCTTCCAGCCATAGCCGCTCAGGCTTCCTCTCAACAGGAGCCTGCAGCAACCACACAAGGGGTACCTACATATCTGGGATCTTCCTCACTTGAGGGGATTGCCATTGAAGAGCACCAACCTCCCCAGGTGCACACTGCTTCTATCCCTTCACCCCAAACAACCGCCCCTCACAGCCCAACTTTAATAGTTGCACAAGTGCTGACTCAACTGCACTCCTCACCCCCTCCCCAGAAACCACTTACTACTGGGAACACCTCTACAATTGAGGGGGAGGAACACAGTGCACTTGAGAACCCACAGCACAGGGGTTTACCACTTCTATCTCCTGGTGTAGAAAGGAGCTTAGAATATCTAGTGAGGCTGCCACCTCCTGACTCAGCACATGATCAGAATGAGGCTGGTAACATTGCTAAGACCTCACTAGAGGCAACAGCTGATGATGGACATTGTCCTGAGGCTGGAAGTCCCCAGTACCAAGCACAAGGGGCACATGCAACAACTGGTCTACACCCAGTGCATGTAAATCCTGCTCTAAGCAGGAGGTCAGATGATTCAGCTTCGGCTGATGATGACCTGGGCTTTTTCTACGATGTTCTTGCCCAGAACACAATCCTTGAAGAGAAAGTCAGTAGGCTGCAAACCTACTTGACCAACTCTCACAAGGAGAAAGACCATCTGCCTCTACCAACCCACAGATGGCACCTTCACTTGAAGGTTCCCCAAACACTGAGCCACTCCAAACTCAACCACCTGCCTCTGCTTCAGGCCCTATTTCTCAGGAACAGAACCCTCCTGAGCAAATAGGTGTGTACTTCAAAATTCCCTCCCTCTCATCACACCCATAATCACTGATATTGTGACTAAAGCCATTGATGAGAGGCTTTCCTCAACTTTACAACCCTTGATTGATGCTGCTGTACAAAAGACTCTTTCTGCGGTACAAACCCCTTCCTCCAATGCATCCAAAAAGGGGGAGAGTACTGCAGTGAAAGAAAAGAAGAGGAAAAGAACAGAGGAAAAGAAGGAAGAGAAGCAAGCCCAAGAGGAGGAGAAAGAAAAGCAACCTCTGCTCACTTACAAGCGAAAGAAAAGTGCTGATGATCATACTGCTGAAGACAAATCCTTGGAGGAGCTGGTAAAAGAAGCTGACACTACACACAGCCGATCCATGGATAAAATAATTGAACAACTCTTCAGGCAGGGGTTTGATACAGCCACATTGGATAGTGAGATCAGAAGGTTGGAAGTCCAAGAGATTCAGACCCGATGGGCTGGGTATGATGCTCTGGAAAAAGAGAGATTGGAAATAATGATCCGCTTTATTGCAAAATACTTAGGAAGATCGTTAATGGAGATTCGCGCGTGGACCAGGGACAGTATTCTGGCTATAGCCACCAGAATCTGTCTGTCTGAGCAATTCAACAAAGGGATTATTGTGGAAGCCCTTGATGCTAGGCTGGGGTAAAAGGTTAGAGATGGCTAAACTCACAAAGGCGAAACTAACTACAAAGATGCTGGATCAACCTTCCCTTCCACCCACTCAAACAGAGCCTATCCCTCAAATCTCCCAACCAATCTCTAAGCCAAAATCCAAACATCCTCATTCTTCAAAACCAATTCCTTCACCAACCCAACCATCATCCAGTGATGCACCTAGAAGGAGGAGAAGGGTGCTGAGGAGGAAGAAGAAGAAGAAGAAGAGGAGGATGAAGATGATAGTCTGCCACTCTCTGCTGTTCTAAAGCTACCAAAACCCCGAAGTCAACCCATGATCACACCTGACTCTCAAAGGGAAATGGTCAGAGTCAAGATAGAAGAGAAGAACAGCAGAAAAACGATGAGCAACTGTTGAAGATGGTTGACAAGGAATTTCCTCAGTCATCATCTATTCAAGCCATGAAAGGGCATGCTCAAAGGCTGTACACTCTCAGGCACACTTTTCAGTATCAGAAGGAGAGAGTGAGAGTATGGCCAGACCCCAGGGTGAGTTCTAGAATCCATAAAAGAACTATTCCACACAGATACAATGGCCAGGTACGAAAAACAATAGATTCTACCATCATGTTGGCCATTGTAGTCTCACCTTGGGAAATCATTGATGAATTCAAGAAAGCTCACCAAGCAAAGAAGACCCCTCAAGCTTTACTAGAAAACAAGATGATTAAGAAGGGTTGTTATATAAAAAGCTTGAAGACATCCAGAAGAATGAGCTCCAGTTACTCCTTGAAGGCAACCATCCTGATGAATTTGTATATAGGGAGGTAACTACGGTGGAGCTGAAAAATGGCAGGACCATGAAGTACTTATCAGAGTACTATGGTCCAGAGTTCTTCTTCGAAGGAGGAGTAGAAGAACTCTCTCAGGAGGAACAAGTTGTTCTCCTTGAGGCCTATGTTCGAGAGTACAGACTCATATGGGGAAGACATTATTAAATCTCATGAATGGGATAACAACTCTGTGTCCAGTTCCCCAAAACAGAGTTCCCATTCATACCTGCCAAACAAATATCTGAGATTTCTTCCCAGGCCGGAGCTTACATGGGTCATCTTCTCTACTGATCAAGAAGGAAAAAGACCAACACTTTGCCAACAATAAGTGGGATAATAAATAATTTAGAGGTTTTGGCTGCATTGGTTCAGGGGGAGTTTGTTGGACCAAAAGAACCAATGAGCCAAGATCAGAAAACCTCTAAGTCCCACATGGTATCACAACAACTGCTGAAAGCCTCATCAGCAGTTTGACAAGTGCTGAAGACTTCAACAGCTGAAGATCAAGTGCTGAAGACTTCAACAGCTGAAGAACTAAAGTGCTGAAGTACAGCTGAAGAACACAAGTGCTGAAGCTGAAAGACTAAAGTACTGAAGTAACAGCTGAAGACAAGTGCTGAAGACTCAACAGCTAAAGACTAAAGTGCTGAAGTACAAGCTGAAGAACACAAGTGTGAACTGAAAGACCAAAGTACTGAAGTACACAGCTGAAGAGTTTACAAGTGCTGAAGATCAACAAGATGTACAAAGTCTGAAGACAAAGACTGAAGACATCAGCTGATGATATCTACTGAAGTCATCAGCTGATGAAACATCTAAGGTCAAAGTCTGAAGATCAAGTACTGAAGCCTCAGTAGTTTGTCACAACTGCTGAAGAGTACTTCTTCAGTAGTTGTGATATCAGTAGTTTTATATTTCTAGTTTCAGTAGTTTTATGTTTCAGTAGTTTTGTAAAACGACTGAAGAGCTTGTTCTTCAGTCGTTGTAGTTTCAGTAGTTTTATATTCTGTACTTAACACTCTGATATGTTCTCAGTAGTTGTGAACATTTCAGTAGTTTGTTAAGAGTTAGTTATTTTTGTATTAGATCTGCCAGTTGTCACTTTCCGTGATAACAGCACCGATTGCACTCTATATAAGGAGTGTCAACCTATTGTAATAATGGAGTGAATGATGAAAGAATGATTTGAATGATTTGATTAGAAACATTCCATATCTATAAACATTCCCCAGAAATATATCTCTCGCTATAACCGTATGTGCTCTTAATGCATACAAGCATCGACTTCTTGCTACAATTTGTCTAATTCTATTTTATTCCGCTGCCTGAACTCTAATACATCAAACGTGTGATCGCTGATCCTGTCAACCACACATACATAAGTGGGTCAAACAACACACGCGCACAAAAACCCGATTTTCAGATGTTGTTCCAGCCCAAAATCATCAAAACGTGTGTAAAAGAGGGGTCCTGAACTCACACAAAACGACCACAACGAGAATAGCTTCGATTTGACCCGCTACTCGACGATTTTGCTCTCTTGAACCACTCGAACCAACTTTTTCTCCCTTTTCTCTCTTCTTTCTTTCTTGGCAAAAATTTTGGAGATGTGGGGAGGGTGGGGGCTACCCTCCCTTCTTATTCTCCTTCTCTTCCGAACATTCTTGCGTCTTGGCAAGTTTGGTCCCTACACTTTGGACTTTACTTATTTTGTCTTTGCCGGTTTCAAAATAATAAATAACCGGGTGTTACATCATGTGTGTTGTGTGTGTTAATGTTTTTAGTGGGTTTCTAGGTGAGAACTTGTAGCAATCAGGTTTTGAAGGAAGTCTTACCCAAAAAGGCTGCTAAGGTGAGTTCTAGGACACCTCTTTTACTGGTTTTTAACTGTTTAGGGGCTGGAAATGCATGAATGTATGTTTTTATAAACTGGGTTTCATACCCATATGTATGACTGTGTGTAGGTTGCGTAATGGTGTGATTCTGGACTGTGTTCATGCTTGATGATGTTATGCTTGTGGTTCTAAGGCTTAGAATGTAAGATTTAAGCTTAGAACATGATAGATGAGGTTTTGGGGACTGAAATGATGTTAAGTGTGCCCTAGGTTGCTCATATGCCCAAACAGTAGTTCATACGCCTAAGTTTAGAAAAACTGCTTAAGTGTTGACGAATGCGGATGGAAAGTCAATGCGGATGGAAAGTTAATGCTGATGAGCATTGACTACTAAGTAAGAGAAATGCGGATGAGTATCGGGGAAATACGGATGAACAGTTAATGCGGATAAGCATTAACTACTAAGTAAGAGAATGCGGATGAGTATTGGGGAAATGTGGATGAACAGTTAACGCGGATGAGCATAGACTACTATGTAAGAGAAATGCGGTTGAGTATTGGGGAAATGCAGATGAACAGTTAATGCGGATAAGCATTGACCACTAAGTAAGAGAAATGCGGATGAGTAGTGGGAAATGCGGATGAACAAATGCGGATGAGAAAGTCATGCGATTGAGGAAATGCGGATGAACAAAGTTAGTTCAGATGAACACTTAGAATATTTGCTGACTTTTTAGGGAAAAAGTGAAATTTAGGCTTTGACTTGGGAACTTCCCGGGGGCTATTTAAGTTGACTTTTGAGGTCAAAGATGATGAAATGGGCATGAATGATATGATTTGATGATGTATGATATGTATGTATGATTTAATGATGTATGATATGTATGTATGATGCCTTGTATGATGTTGTGTGATTGATAATGTTATGCATGATGGTATGTGTGATGTATGTTATGTATGGATGCTGATATGTATGAAGATTTGCATGATCTTGCTCATGTTCCTGTTTATGTATGTTTGTCTTCCCATGGCTTTGTGTTGAATGTTAATGAATTAAATGAAAGTATTATGTAATGTAAAATGGAAGATAATGAAAGAGAAACGAAATAATAAACGTATGCATTAAGGAATGAAAGAGAAAGTATTGAAAAGCCTTGCAAGCAACTGAAGGGAGGTTCACAACTCATTGAGAGTTTTTACCTTGTGTGTGTCTACATCGTGCGATTTTTGCTAACCTATAAGAGTTCACACACAAAAGGGGAGTGTCCAACTATGTGTGTATCTACAACGTGCGATTCTGGCTAACTCATAGGGTTATGTACGATATGTGCGATACGTGTGATATGTACAAAACAAACAATGATGAAGATAATAATTATTACCTTGATGTATGTGCGATGTGTGATCACGTGCGATAGTAATGAAAAGGTTTTAACGTATGGATGATAATGCAATGTTTTTATAAAACTATAACTCACTCAGCAACACTGACTTTTTATGTATTTTCCAGTTGGCAGGTGAGCATTGCTGAGGATGGCGCGAGGCAGCTACTTGGCATTTTGGATGGCATTTTTTTGTAATGTTTTTGTATTGTAATGCGAACGAGCGATGTTTCGAAATGAATGATTGTATTAACTTGCAAAAGCATTTATAATGAAATCAAAAGTTATTTTAATGTTCCGGTGCGATGTTTTATGAAAGTTAAATGTAATTATGTGTTTTATATGCATAATTGACTAGTTGTGAGCGTCCCGGGAACGGGGGCTTACAAGTTGGTATCAGAGCCAAAGTTTAATGAAATGGGTAAATTTTCAAAATAAACTTGAACTTAACTGAAAATGGGACGGAAAGGGAAGGGATGCGAGTCCGAGTAGTTGCGTGCCATTAGGTATTTTCTTAATGTTAACCGGTATTACGTGTGCATATTATGTGGTTATGTGTTGCTAGTAGATTTAGATACTGATGTAGTGAGGACAGGTAATGTTTGGGGTATAAGAGTAAAGTAAGTGGTTAATCACAACTGGCCACTGTAATTTGGGACTTACTATACTTGACATAAAGTAAACCGTTCCCTTGAATGACTGTGTTGGTGTTTGAATCTTTTAGTGTGTGTGTGTTAGAGGATGGCCGGTGGTAGATCATCGAAAGCTTCACATGGTGGAGATCGTGGTGCTGAACCACGGACTACGACAGGAAGGCCTAGAGCCAAAAAGGTGGTTCATAAAGAACTAGAGATCCGTCATCCGGAGGGTGGTGATGAGAGTGCTAACTTAAGGGCCTCGATGAAAGAGGCTATTGTGGAAGAAGTTCATCAAGTCATCCAGACGATCTTACCGTCTATAGAGACTGAAGTGATTAAGGCTGTACAGGAGGGAGAGAGGAAGGAAGGAGTAGACCTACGGGCGAAAGGAGACAGCCCGAGACTAAAACGTTCTCCTCTGATGATGAAGAAGAGGAAAAAGAAGAGCCTGCGCCTGAGGCGGCACGAGGATGTAACTACTGGGCATTTCAAAGGTGTAAGCCCCCTACTTTTGATGGTAACAGGACTGCTGCTGCTGCTCACCGATGGGTGAGGGAAATGGAAGCTGTTCTGAACATCAGCGAGTGCCGAGAGGACTAGAAGGTGAAGTTCACCGCCCACTCCTTTGTGGACTCGGCCTTGTGTTGGTGGGATAATATTGTCCAAGCTGAGCGTAGCCGGGCTATCAGAAGAATGAGATGGTCGGAGTTGAAGAGGCTAGTGACTGAGGAGTTTTGTCCTCACCGTGAGATGGACAAAGTTGAGAGGGAGTTTCTGCAGCTCGAGGCAGGAACGATGACACATCAGCAATACACCACCAAATTCAATGAGATGGCATGGCTAGTGCCAGATCAAGTGACACCCTTGTCACGAAAGATTAAAAGGTATATTCAGGGCTTGCCAGCGGATGTCCGCAGGCACATGATCGCTACCCTACCGAGCACATTTAGGTCGCCAGTTGATTTGGCGAGGAGGTTGTATGATGACAAGACTGTGGTGGTGGCTGACGTGAGTAGGAAGGATTGTGGAGACCAGAACTGGAATGGGAAGAGGATTGGACAGGGTGGTGTCCCGATGAACAGTAAGCGGCACGGTTGGATGACCGACGTGTGGTCACATCTGGTGCGGGATCGAAGAGGTGTGGTAAATGTGGGAAAGAGCATTCAGGAAAATGCAAATGAGGGTCAAACATCTGCTTCAAGTGTGGAAGCTTGGCCATATAGCAAGGGAATGCGGGGTTGTAAGGTGTTACAACTGTGGAGAGAATGGTCACTTGAGCAGGGACTGTAAGAAGCCAAGGGCTGAAAGATTAGAAGCGAAGAAGGCTGGAGGAGAAGGGCAGAGGGCAAGTGCTAGAGCGTTCGTGATGACGCAGGGGGAAGCTAGGACGGACCCGATGTTGTGTCAGGTACGTTTCTAGTAAACCATACTTTAGCATTTGTGTTGTTTGATTCTGGTGCTAGTAAAAGTTTTATTTCTGCTGCTTTCTGTGCTAAATTGTCTGTTAGTAGTAAGAATATAGATTCGCCCTTCGATGTAGAAAATACGATAGGTAAGTCTACTAGAATTTTTGAGGTGATAGAGGGTTATGACATTGAACTAGAAGGTCACAAGTTTCCTGTTAGACCATTTGTGAGACCTTAGGCAGGTTCGACACAATCCTAGGAATGGATCGGTTGGCGGACTACGAGGCGAGCATTGTGTGTTGCAAGAAGATGATTCGATTGACAGCGCCCGACGGGAGTATGGTGACGGTTTATGGTGATCGAGTCACGATGATTCCGAAGGTGATTTCGATAGTAGTGGTGGGAAGGTGCATGAGGCATGGATGTAGTGCATACTTGGCCTACGTAAAGGTTGTGATACGCCAACACCATAACTGACCGATGTACTAGTGGCATTTGACTTTCCAGAGGTGTTTCCCGAAGACTTAACAGGTGCCAACAAACTTCGAGATCGAGTTTCAGATTGATCCGGTACCGGGTGCCCAAGCTGTTGCCAAGGCATCGTATCGGTTGGCTCCGACTAAGATGAAAGAGTTGATGGAGCAATTGCAAGAGCTGCTTGATAAGAGGTTCATTAGACTGAGTATCTCTCCGTGGGGTGCTCCGGTCTTATTCATGAAAAAGAAGGATAGTAGTACGAGGATATGTATTGACTACTCGGAGATGAATAAGTTGAAAGTGAAGAACCAGTGCCCCTTACCGAGGATTGATGACCGATTTGATTAGCTTCAAGGGGGCAGATGGTTCTCGAGGATAGATTTTCGATCTGCCTACCATCAAATGAAGGTTAAGGAGCAAGATATTCCTAAAACAGTTTTCACATGTGTTATGGACACTACGAGTTTCTTGTATGTCTTTTGGTCTGACCAACGCGCCAACTGCTTTTATGGACCTGATGAATCGAGTGTGTCGGCCGATATTGGGTAAATCAACGATCATGTTTACCAATTTTATCTTGATTTATTCTAAGAGTGAGGATGAGCATGCAGGTCATATTCGATAGGTGTTAGAGACGTTGAGAAGGGACAGGTTGTATGTTAAATTCTCCAAGTGCGCATTCTGGTTGCACGAGGTTCAATTTTTGGGTCATGTAGAGAATCCTGGTGGGATTATGGTGGACCCGACAAGGTGGAGGCAGTGATGCAATGGAAGTCACCAAAGACACCATTCGACATTCGTAGTTTCTTGGGTTTAGCGGGCTACTATAGAAGATTCATCCAGGACTTCTCTATGATCGCTTCTCCACTAACCAAGTTGACCTGGAAGGGTGTAAAGTTTGTATGGGTCAAGCTCAAGTGACGGCGGAGAATCAGAAACCGTATGGAAATCCCAACCTTTGGATATACCGGAGTGGAAGTGGGAGCACATCACCATGGACTTTATAACAAAGTTGCCGCCTACTGCGCGAGGTATGATGCCATATGGGTGATCGTCGGTCGCTTGACGAAGAGTGCTCACTTCCTACCGATTCACGAGACATATTCATCCGAGAGGTTCGCGAATCTTTTCATTAAAGAGATTGTAATTCGTCATGGTGTGCCGGTGTCTATAGTGTCTGATCGTGACACTAGATTTACATCCAAATATTGGAAGAAATTCCATGATGCGAAGGGGACAAGGTTACATATTAGTACGGCTTATCATCCTAAAACAGATGGTCAGTTCTAATGGACCATTCAGACGCTGGAAGATATGCTTTGGGCATGTGTCATCGATTTTGGAGGAAGCCGGGATGATCACTTTCTGTTAGCTGAGTTCTCATAACAACAGTTATCATGCTCGTATTGGTATGCCCCCTTATGAGATGCTATATGGTAGGAGAGGTAGAACGCCCGTGTGTTGGGGTGATATTGGCCTAAAGAGTTAGAGAGCATCGAGGTGATCGAGGCTACGATTGAAAAGCCTATAAAGATCAAGGCCTTGATGAAGGCAGCCAAAGATAGACAGAAGTCGTATGCTGATAAACGACGTAGACTGATTGAGTTCCAGGTGGGTGACAGGGTTATGTTGAAAGTCTCACCTTGGAAGGGTATCATTTGGTTTAGAAAGCGGGGCAAGTTGAGCCTGAGATACATAAGGCCTTTTCGAATCATTGCTAGAGTAGGAGAGGTGGCCTATAGATTGGAGTTACCAGATGACTTAAGTGGAATTCACTAGGCATTCCATGTATCTCATCTGAGGAAATGTTTAGCAAACGAGGATATGGTTGTACCACTGGTGGATATCGAGGTAGATGAACGACTCAATTATGTGGAGCAACCAGTGACGATCGTTGATCAAAAAGAGAAGAGGCTGAGGAATAAAGTGGTTCTTTGTGTGCGTGTACAGTAGAAGCACAGGAAGGGATCCGAGTCTACGAGGGATACTAAAGAAGGGATGAGACAACATTACCCATGTTTGTTCGAGGAATAACAGGTTTCATGGATGAAACCTATATAAGGGGGGGTGGACTTGTAATACCCGTTTTTTTAGTCAAAGAAAGAAGAATAAAGTGAAGAATAAGAAAGAAAAGATATTTTACCCAAGTTAAGGGGTAAAAAGAGTCAAAAAGGACAAAAGGTTTGAAAAGTGGTTGTAAAAGGTGATGGCTTCCCATCACTCTCTTTACACCCACAAAAAAATCAGATCTTGTTACAGAGAGAAAGGAAAGGAGCTGAAACCTTGGGTTGAAGAAGAACAAGAGCTGAAAAGTCAAATTCAAGGTAAGAATTCATGGTTTTATGGTGTTCTTAACCGGTTATGCCCTCGGGTTTATGCTCATGTGTGTTGTGTGTGTTCGATTGTATGTTTTTAGTGGCTCTCTAGGTGAGAACTTGTAGCAATCGGGTTTTGAAGGAAGTCTTACCCGAAGAGGCTGCTAAGGTGAGTTCTAGGACCCTTCTTTTACTGGTTTTAACTGTTTTGGGGGCTAGAAATACATGAATGTATGTTTTTATAAACTAGGTTTGATCCCCGTATGTATGACTCTGTGTATGATGCTATTATGGTGTGATTCTGGACTGTGTTCATGCTTGATGATGTTATGCTTGTGGTTCTAAGGCTTAGAATGTAAGATTTAAGCTTAGAACATGATAGATGAGGTTTTAGGGACTGAATCTTATGTTAAGTGTGCCTTAGGCTGCTCATGCGCCCAAACAGTAGTTCATACACCTAAGTTTAGAAAAACTGCTTAAGTGTTGACGAATGTTGATGGAAAGTCAATGCAAATGGAATGTCAATGTGGACGGAAAGTTAATGCGGATGAGCATTGACTACTAAGTAAGAGAAATGCGAATGAGTATTGGGGAAATGCGGATGCACAGTTAATGCGGATGACCATTGACTACTAAGTAAGAGATATACGGATGAGTATTGGCGAAATGCGGATGAATAGTTAATGCGGATGAGCATTGACTACTATGTAAGAGAAATGCGGATGAGTATTGGGGAAATGCGGATGAACAGTTAATGCGGATAAGCATTTATCACTAAGTAAGTGAAATGCGGATGAGTAGTGGGAAATGCGGATGAGAAAGTCATGCGACTGAGGAAATGCGGATGAACAAAGTTAGTGCGGATGAACACTTAGAATATTTGCTGACTTTTTGGGGAAAAAGTGAAATTTAGGCTTTGACTTGGGAACTTCCCGGGGACTGTGTAAGTTGACTTTTTGAGGTCAAAGATAATGAAATGGGCATGAATTATATGATTTGATGATGTATGGTATGTATGTATGATTTGATAATGTATGATATGTATGTATGATGCATTGTATGATGATGTGCGATTGATAATGATATGCATGATGGTATGTGTTATGTATGTTATGTATGCATGTTGATATGTATGAAGATTTGCATGATCTTGTGATGTTCCTGTTTATGTATGTTTGTCTTCCCATGGCTTTATGTTGAATGTTAATTAATGAAATGAAAGTATTACGTAATGTAAAATGGAAGATAATGAAAGAGGAACGGAATAAAGAACGCATGCATTAAGGAATGAAAGAGAAAGTGCTGAAAAGCCTTGCAAGCAACTGAAGGGAGGTTCACAACTCATTGAGAGTTGTTACCTTGTGTGTGTCAACAGTGTGCGATTTTGGCTATCCTATAAGAGTTCACACACACAGGGGGAGTGTCCAACTATGTGTGTATCTACATCGTGCGATTCTGGCTAACTCATAACGGTTATACACACAATAAGAATTCTGTCTTGGTGACTACTCCAATAACGTGCGATTCCTAATTACTATGCATTATACAACGTGCGATCTTGGTGAATCCATAAGAGTTCACACACGTAGGAGGAGTTTGTCCTAGTGACCACTCCATACGTGCAATATGTGCGATACGTACGATATGTGCGATACGTGCGATATGTGCGATACGTGCGATATGTGCAATATGTGCGATACGTGCGATATGTGTGAGATGTGCGAAATATACCAAACGAACAATGATGAAGATAGTAATTATTACCTTGATGTATGTGCGATGTGTGATCACGTGCGAGAGTAATGAAATGGTTTTAACTCACTCAACAACGCTAACTTTTTATGCATTTTCCAGTTGGCAGGTGAGCATTGCTGATGATGGCGCGGGGCAGCTACTTGGCATTTTAGATGACATTCTTTTGTAATGTTTTTGCATTGTAATGCGAACGAACGATGTTTCAAAATGAATAATTGTATTAACTTGCAAAAGCATTTATAATGAAATGAAAAGTTATTTTAATGTTCCGTTGCGATGTTTTATGAAAGTTAAATGTAATTATATGTTTTATGTGCAATGATTGACTAGCTATGAGCGTCCTGGGAACGGGGCCTTACACTTTCAGATTTTATCCAGCAAAGCTAAATATTCATCTAGCAAAACTGCATCCTCTTCCGACGAAACTATAAGTGTTTTACACTTTGTAGTTCGTTTCAGCATCTCAGCGAAAGTAGTGATCTTGAACGAAAGTTCAACAGTGCTTGTGTGCATATTAAGCGAAATTTTTGTTAAAAGTATCATTGAACGAAAGTTCAAGCTTGTTTCGTGCGAAATTGTCGGTGAAACTAAACAGTCTCAAGCATTTGGTTAGCGAAACTGCTGCCGAAATTTCTTGCAAAACTACTATCGGCTTAGCGATACTAGCTTTCACTACGAAACTAGCTTTGCGAACCTACAATTTTGGCAAAATTATCATCTCTTCAGCGAAACTAGAATGTCAAGATTGCATAGAGTGACATTTTAAAAACAAATTTATTTTTCCCGGGGGAGAATTATTTTACAATTATTGTCAAAATTACTTTTGGGAGTGTTAAATGTAATAAACAAAATAAAAATAAAATGGATTTTGCATAACTGTTTAAATCCTTCTAATGTGATAATCTTACAATTGCACAATGTCAGTTGATAATTTTGTAGTGTTAAAGAATGAAAAGATGTCCGATTTTGTTGATCGTTTTCTATTGGTTGCAATCAATCTAAAGAAGTTTGATGCCCAATTGAGAAATCATGAACAAGTTCTGAGATTGCTTGATTCCCTCCTATCAGAATGGAGTTCACACAGCAAGTCGATTAAACAAGATAGAGGCTTTTGGGATTACAAACTGATGGAGGTGATCAACAAACTGAAAGAAATTGAGTTGGATATCAAATTTCGTGAGTACTATGAAGCGACATATCTAACTCCAAAGATCACTTCAAACACCAAAGAGAAACCGTAAGAGAGATCAAATTCTAGCACCAATTCTAAAGGTTTACCGAAACACTAAATTGAAGAGGTATAAGGGAAGCTTAAGCAAACATCAATGGGTAAAGGTGGAGCTGAGTTGAATGATGAAGGTTGTGATGCTGAGGAGGAAGAGGAATGGAAGCGAAATACCAGAGTTTGCAACTGTGAGAAGGCTCTTACTCTTGATAGAGTTATCCGAGATCTTCCATACAAGACAGTTTAGGATATGTGTTCTTCGGCTTGCAAAATTAGGCTATTTGGTTTGCATAAAGCTAATAGGTTACATTTAGATAACCAAAAGGAATTAACCACCATAAACGCATAACTTAAAAAGAATGAAGCCAAGTATTTCATAAAATTAAATGAAGCTTTAAAATAAAATGATCATTTAAAACAAACTCTTCTCGAGATAAATGCTTAAATTAATCTTTTAAACAAAAGAGTCACCTTGCCTGAATTTGAAACAAGCAAGTTTAAAACAAAGTTTGATAGATGGACCATATCCGGAATAAAATAGGAAGAGCTACTATGTAAACAAAGGGGAGCTTGGATTAAAATGGGAGTTGGTTGTGGAGAAAATCCATACGTCTATCCTCCTCCTAGCACTCATTGTTATTATCCTATGCCTTAACCTCATCTATCTAGTGATTTGATTGAAGCTGCTGAAACTAATAGTTTAAATGCAGGTTTAAGCAACGTTAATCTTAAAGAGGTTAGAGATGTGCAGGATTCTCCTGTAGGTTTGGGATTCCTCAGGCAGGGATCTGATAAGAAGATTAATGACGATTCCACCTCTGGTGTTCCAAAACCAATATCAGTTGCCTCTCCAATCTTCTTCAAGAAATTCAAAACAGGTAACATTCCTTCGTTTGTTCCTATCAGGTTTGTTAAAGAAGGAACAATTGTCGAATCGTCAGGCACTCAGAATCCTATAACCGAAGCCGACACAATAGGAGGTGTCAATCACGATCCGTTGGAAAAAGATTTGTGTATACGAGACTGGATAAGCTCAGATGATGAATCAATCATAGAGGAGCGTGTTGATTCTCATAGATCAAAGTATCTCTTGACATTATCAAGTCTCAAAAGCTTCCAAAAGCTGAATCAAGACAAATACGGATCCCTTCTCTAATTGCAAAACAACCCAGTCAATCAGTGAAGATCTGTTCAGCACGGGAAACTTCAGAACAAACAAGAATCAGCTACAAGCACAAAGCAATCCTAATCCCCACCTTCACAATATGAGACTACAAAGAACCAAAAGCCTTTCAAGGCTTGTTTTGAGTGTGGAAAAGAAGGCCATGTGGTAAAGAAGTGCCCTCAAAGACTTTCTTTGAATGGTAAAGGTAAAACAAATTGCTTCTCTGGATCACAGTCTACAAGGGATGTTCCAGTTGGTAAAGGCAACACGAGTTGCTTCTCTGGATCAAGAGGTAAAAAGCACACATCTTTGAATAGTTGGATGAAAAACCCTTCATCCAAACCTTTTCATGTGAAGTCGGTTTCAGATGATTCAAATATGAAAATGACCAAAGGGTCAAACCCAAATTCTTTTCCTTTTGGTCATAAACAGAAAATGATTGTCAAATTTAACTCATTCAAATCCAAATTAATTAAACCAAAACAAATTTGGAAATTTAAAAAGAAGGATATAGCGATCCCCGATTGTTTAAATGGTTGTGTGTCGAAGCAGGATTCTTATATTGATGAAAAAGGAACTTCCAATTTACGATGGCCTGGGTTCTCTTATCTAACTAATTTGTTAATAAGCGTAGGAACAATCCAGGAGGACTGTTAGTAATCCGGTTTACTGACAGAGATTGTTTCTAATTCAAATTTAAGGCGGAACAAACAGGTTATGATCATGGTAATTTATCCACAATCTGGATTTTTATCTGCACAATCACAGTTCTCACTTCACAGTCACTTCATATTTCTTGATAACTTATTTCTTATCTTGATAATCAATGTAGTTTGAAAGACCTTCTTTGGTAAATTTCTATTTTTGTACAATTCTATAAAATAAAATAAAAAACGTAGGTTTGCAAAAATAAAATTTAGGGGGAGTGTATAGTAAATAAAAAAATAAAAAGAGTACTGGGAACTTGATTCGAGATGATTAGGAAATGATTGTATATCTTATTGAATTGCTTGTTCTTACATGACTTGCATTTTAAAATGAGAAATGACAGTAACTAATGTTGTTATCTGATTTGCATCTTATTTTTAATTGTAAGGTAAAGAAAAGCAAACAGATTTGTTAATGATATGCTTGGTAGACTCAGCCTGAAGAATAAAATAGACATGAACATAATGATTTAAATTAAAATATATGCATAAGGATGTCTGGATTTACGCATATCGTTGTTTGGTGTGTTATGTGTCTTGTGATACGATTGGTTTGAGAATTGATCTTTCACCCACCATGATACAATTCATATAAGCCATATCTTTGAGTCACGTTTGGTGTATTATGTGTCTTGTGTTTGTGCTAATCTCCTCTGCTGTACGGAAGTACTAACCTGTAGTGATGATCTCCTTTGTTGTACAAGAGTACTAACTTGGAGCTATCATAAGCACATTGTAACACCCGGTTATTTTAAAATACAAGATATAAGGAATAAAAGAGAGAAAGGCAATTAACTCTAAGTGGAGGGAGTAAAAGTGTAAAAAGAACAAAATTCTTTGAAAAGTTGGTGTAAAGGTGGGCATGGCCGCCCACCCTCACTTCACATCAACATATCTTCGGTTCTAGAGAGAGAGAGAGCAGGCGAGAACTCTTGGCTAGTGAAAGAAGAAGAAGAAGTGAATGAATTCAAGGTAAGAATTCATGGTTTTTATGTGTTTTTGGGTGGTTTTATCCCGGTTATGTGTTTATATGCTTATGGGTTGTGTTTGTGCTTGGGTGTGTGTGTTTTTGGATGTTGTTTCTAGGTGTTTTGAACTCTTTGCAAGCGGGTTAAAAGGAAGAACACCCAAGTTGCACCAGGTGAGTTCTAGACCCCGGTTTTTACTTGTTTTCAAACATCTTTGGGGCTGAAAATGTATTTAAATGGGTTTCTAATGTTTGGGTATGTATGCCCGTATGTATTGTGCATGATTGAATGTGATTCTTGAATGCTCATAGGTTATTCATGTTTAGAATAGCCACATTAAGCTTTGAACAGATGGATTTGATGATTAGGTTGAAAACATACTGGAAACATGTTGAACATAAGGTCCATACGCCTAGATAAGGCTCATGCGCCTGAAAATGCCTTAGAAAAGAATTAAGTGTAATCCATGCGCCCAAACAGTAGCCCAAACAGTAGCCCATACGCCTAAGATTAATTTAGAAATGTTTAAGTACAGCCCATGCACCTGAACAGTGGCCCATGCGCCTAGAAATGTTAGCCGGATGACTAAGTGTAGGGCCATGCGCCCTAATAATGCCCATGCGCCCAAGTGGCTCATGCGCCTAAGTTTCCATACGCACAAATAGTGCCCATGCGCCTGAATAGTTCATGCGCCTAAAGTGAAAATGTTTAAGTGTTGGCTGATGCGCCTATATCGTGATGAAACGCCCGAACAGGGCTCATGCGCCCAAATAGTTCCCATGCGCCTAAGCACTTAGAAAATTTTACAGAATTTTCTGGGAGTCTATGCTTTAGGGTTTTGACCGAGGTTGACTAAGGGCTTATTAATGATGATGTTTCATGCATGATATGATTACTTATGATTGTTCCTTATTATTGTTATTGCTATTATTATTATTATTACTTATAGTATGTGACTTTACGTGGTATGTTATTATCGTAACGTAAAGTATATCGTAATAATAAAGTGAAAGAGCAATAAAGAAAAGAAGTGGAACATTAATGAAAATGTTAACAAGTCATGCAAGCTTAGAGGAGGTATACGACCATGTTGTCGTTAGCTCAATTGTGCTGCGGGTTGGCTACCCTATTATGCACACAGGGTCAATCAATTGAGATTGGCAGGACCTTTGCAGCATGTCCTGGGTGATTGGGTTGGCCTTGAACATAGTACACAGAACCCTTTCGAGGGATATAGTTGACCCTTTCGGGGGATACAGTTGACCCTTTCGGGGGATACGGTTGACCCTTTCGGGGGATACGGTTGACATTTTCGGGGGATACAGTTGACCCTTTTAGGGGATACAGTTGACCCTTTCGGGGGATACAGTTTTGAGGGATACAGTTGACCCTTTCGAGGGATATAGATGGCCCATCACCCCTTTTCCATCGCGCATATAGTTGGGGTATTGCTCACTGGTCCATACAAAAAGTGAAACATAAAGATCAAAGTATACAGAACAGACAAGGCATACAGTAATGATAACAAACAATATTTGTTCATATATTTGATGCGTGCTCACATATACAGTACAGAGTTGTATTTTATAGAAAAGAGTATTTTCATATACAACATATAGAAAGTATTTTATTACTTATAAGACTAGAGCTCACTCAGCAACATTGACTTTTATACATTTTCAGTTGGCAGGTAATTATTGCTGAGGATGGCACGAGGGTGAGGCTACTCGGCTGGGAAAGTCTGACATCCATTCGTATTTCATATTGCTGTTGTTTTGTAATGCAATTAAAAGTTCTTTTGTAATCGATTAAACACTAGTGTATTGCTTAACAACAGTCTTTTAATGAAATGAATGGTTTTTGTTAAAATGATTCCGCTGCTTAAGTCTGTTTAATTGAAATGTTTAATGTTTTAACTGCTATGATTGACCAACTGTGAGGTTTCCAGGAACGGGGCCTTACAAGTTCGTATTAGAGCCAAAGTTTAAGAGAATTGGGTTAAAATAAACTTTTAAAACCTAAACTTAAACTGAAAATGGGACAAATGGAGGGATATCAGCCCGAGTAGCTACGTGCCATCAGGTATGTCTTTTCCTAATGTTAATCGGTATTATGTGCACATGCTATTTGATTATGTGCTCTTAGTAGATTTAGATACTGATTAAGTCAGGATAGGAGATGCTTGGGGTGTGAAGAGTAAAGTATGTGGCTAATCACAACTGGCCACTGTAATTAGGGACTCACTATACTTGATATAAACTGAGTATTACCTTGAATGACTGTGTTAGTGTTTGAATCTTATAGTGCGCTTATAAAGGATGGCTGGCGGTAGATCTTCAAAAGCCTCTCGTGGTGGAGGTCACGGTGTTGCCCCGCGACCCAAGAGAGGGAGACCTAGAGTAGAGAAAGTGGTTCATGAAGAACCAGAGACCCCTCATCCGGTGGGTGGCAACGAGAGCGACAATCTGAGGGCCTCAATAAAGGAGACTGTGGTGGAAGAGGATAACCAGGTCATGCAGACGATTCTACCGTCTGTGGTGACCGAAGTGATCAAGGCAGTTAGAGAGGGAGAGAGAAAGGAAAGGAGTGGACCTACGGGCAAAAGAAGACAGGCCGAGACTATGACGGTTCCGTCCGATGATGAGGACGGGGAAGAAGAGCCTGCGCCGGAGGCGGCCTGAGGCTGCAACTATGGGGTGTTTATGAGATGCAAGCCCCCTACTTTCGATGGGAACGGTACTGCGGCAGCTGCTCATCGGTGGGTAAGGGAGATGGAGGCTGTCCTCGATATTAGTGAGTGTCGTAAGGATCAGAAGGTGAAATTCGCTACCCACTCCTTTGTGGACTCGGCTTTGTGCTGGTGGGACAACGTTGTCCAATCCGAGGGTAGCAGGGCCATTGGAAGAATGAGATGGCCTGAACTGAAGAAACTAGTGATTGAGAATTCTTTCCTCACAGAGAGATGGACAAGGTAGAAAGAGACTTCCTGCAGCTGGAGGCGGGAACGATGACACACCAGCAGTACACCACCAAATTCAATGAAATGGCGCGGTTGGTGCCCGATCAAGTGACACCACTGTCACGAAAGATTAAAAGATACATCTAGGGGCTGCCGACGGATATCCGTAGGCATATGATTGCCGCCCGGCCGAGCACTTTCAGGTCGGCAGTTGACTTGGCTGGCAGATTATACGATGAGCGTGAGGTGGTGGTGGCTGAGTGGATAAGAAGGATGGTTGTAGTCGGAACTGGAATGGGAAACGGTTTGGACGTGGTAGAACTGCTCCAAACAAGAAGGTGGCAAAGGTGGGTGATCGACGTGTGGTCATATCTGGATCAGGGCTGAGGAGGTGTGACAAATGTGGAAGGAAGTGAGTGCAGGATGGGGATGAACGTATGCTTCAGGTGTGGTCAGCCTGGCCACATCGCTAGAGAGTGCAAGAAGCCGAGGGCAAAGAGCTCTAGGGCAGAGAAGAAGAAGCCGGAGGAAGGAAGGTAGAGGGCAGGTGCTAGAGCTTACACCATGACCTGGGAGGAAGCCAGAGCAGATCCCGATGTTGTGTCAGGTATGTTTCTGGTAAACCAAACTTGTGCCTCTATATTGTTTGATTCTGGTGCTAGTAGGAGTTTTATTTCTACTACCTTCTGTGCTAGGTTGCCTGTTATTAGTAGAAAGGTCAGTGCACCATTTGATGTAGAAATGCTATTGGTAAGTCCACTAGAATTACTAATGTGATAGAGGACAGTGCCATAGAACTAGAAGGTCATAGGTTTGCTGCTAGGTTACACATGATACCCCTAGGTGGATTTGATGTAGTACTAGGGATGGACTGGTTAGCAACCTATGAAGCAAACATCGTGTGTCGCAAGAAGATGATTTGATTAATTGCGTCCGATGGGAGTTTGGTTACGATTTATGGAGATCGCGTCACGACGATTCCGAAAGTGATTTCGATGGCGGTGGTGGGAAAGTGCATGAGGCGTGGATGTAGTCCCTACTTGGCCTATGTAAAGGATGTGGACGCGCCAACACCGTAACTATCTGATGTACCAGTTGTGTGTCACTTTCCGGACGTATTCCCGGAAGACTTACCCGGCGTGCCACCGGATCGCGAGATTGAGTTCCAAATTGACTTGATACCCGGTGCTCAACCCGTTGCCAAATCACCGTATCGATTAGCTCCCACAGAAATGAAAGAACTCATGGAACAGTTGCAAGAGCTGCTCGATATGGGGTTCATTAGACCAAGTATCTCTCCCTGGGGTGCTCCGGTCCTATTTTTGAACAAAAAAGACGGTAGTATGAGGATGTGTATTGACTACCAAGAGCTGAACAAGTTAACAGTGAAGAACAGATACCCCCTACCAAGAATAGATGATCTGTTTGATCATCTCCAAGGTGCCAGTTGGTTTTCAAGGATAGATCTTTGATCTGGTTACCATCAGCTGAAGGTGAATGAGCAGGATATCCCTAAAACAGCTTTTCGCACGCACTACAGTCACTATGAGTTCCTCGTTATGTCGTTGGATTGACCAATGTGACAGCTGTTTATATGGATCTAATGAACCGTGTGTGTCGGCCTATGTTGGATAAATAAGTGATTGTGTTCATTGATGATATCCTGATTTATTCGAAGAGTGAGATTGAGCATGCCGGCCACATTCGGGAGGTTCTGGAGACGTTAAGAAGGAAGAAGTTGTATACAAAATTCTCTAAGTGTGCGTTTTGGTTGCGTGAAGTTCAATTCTTGGGTTATGTGGTGAATCCTGATGGGATTATGGTAGACCCAACTAAGGTGGAGGCTGTGATACAATGGAAGTCTCCAAGGACGCCATCCGAGATTCGTAGTTTCTTGGGGTTGGCAGGCTATTATTGAAGGTTCATTAAGGACTTTTCCAAGATCGCTTCTCCCCTGACCAAGTTGACCCGAAAGGATGTAAAGTTTATATGGGGTCAAGCCCAAGAACAGGCGTTCGAGGAGTTAAAGGTGAGGTTAACTCAAGCTCCTGTCTTGTCGTTACCCGAAGGAAGCGAGGACTTAGTGGTATATTCAGATGCTTCTTACTTGGGGTTGGGGTGTGTATAAATGCAAAGAGGAAGGTTATAGCCTATGCATCTCGACAGTTGAAAGTTCATGTGGTCAACTACTCTACTCATGACCTGGAGCTAGCAGCCGTGGTCTTTGCACTAAAGATTTGGAGGCACTATCTGTACGGAACGAAGTGCACCATTTTCACAGACCACAAGAGCTTGAAGTACTTCTTCAAGCAAAAAGATCTAAACATGAGGTAGAGGCGATGGTTGGAGCTTATAAACGATTACGATTGCGAGATCCATTACCATCCGGGCAAAGCCAACGTGGTGGCCGATGGTCTTAGCCGGAGGAGAGGCCTGAGCCGATTCGGGTGAAAGCATACCAACTGATCATGACCTCTGATGTAATGAATCAATTCAAGGAGTTTCAGGATGAGGCATTAAAAGAAGATCATCTACACTCTGAAAGAATGAGAGGTCTAGTTGGAGAATTGGGTGAGAACACGCTTGGTGTTAAAACTCGATTTGGACGGGTGTGGATTCCTTGTTTCGGGAATCTACGTGTGCGGATTTTGGATGAAGCTCACAAGACTCGATATTCCATTGATGCTGGTGCCACAAAGATGTATCAAGACGTGAAGAAAGATTATTGGTGGCCGGGTATAAAACGTGACGTGGCAGAGTATGTGAGTAAGTGCCTTACTTGCTGGCAAGTGAAGGCAGAACATCAGAAGCCGAGAAGATCCAACCTTCGGATATACCGGAATGGAAGTGGGAGCACATCACCATGGATCTCATTACAAAGCTACCACATACTCCGAAGGGGTACGATGCCATATGGGTGGTTGACCGCTTGACGAAGAGTGCTCACTTCCTACCGATCAGAAAGGACCATTCAGACATTGGAGGACATGCTTCAGACGTTAGCCGAATTCTCATACAACAACAGCTATCATGCTAGCATTGGTATGCCACCATATCAGATGCTATACAGTAGGAAATACAGAACACCCGTTTGTTAGGGTGACATTGGTCAAAAAGAGTTGGGAAGCATTGAGGTAATCAAGGCTACGACTGAGAATCTTGAAAAGATTAAAGCCTTCATAAAGGCAGCCAAAGATAGACAGAAGTTGTATGCCGATAAATGACGTAGAACAATTGAGTTCCAGGTGGGTGACCGGGTTAAGTTGAAGGTCTCACCTTGGAAGGGTATTATCAGATTCAGCAAGCGGGGCAAGTTGAGCCCAAGATATATAAGCCCTTTCTGAATCATCGCTCGAGTAGGAGAGGTGGCCTATAGATTGGAGTTGCCAGATGAGTTGAGTGGAATTCACCCGACATTCCATGTATCTCATTTCAGGAAGTGCTTAACTGATGAAGACATGATTGTTCCATTGGAGGACATTGAAGTTGATGAAAGGCTCAATTATGTGGAGCAACCCATGGCAATCATCGATCGTAAAGAGAAGAGGCTGAGAAATAAAGTGGTTCCTCCTGTGCTTGTACAGTGGAAGCACATGAAGGGATCCGAATCTACATGGGAAACTGAGGAGGAGATGAGGCAGCATTATCCTCGTCTGTTTGAGGAATAACAGGTTTCGGGGACGAAACATATATTAGGGGGGTAGACTTGTAACACCCGGTTATTTTAAAAGACATTAAGTCCAAGTGGAGGGACTAAAAGTGTAAAAAGGACAAAAGTCTTTGAAAAGTTGGTGTAAAGGTGGGCATGGCCACCCACCCTCACTTCACATCAACATATCTTCGGTTCTAGAGAGAGAGCAGGAGAGAACTCTCAGCTAGTGAAAGAAGAAGAAGAAGAAGTGAAAGAATTCAAGGTAAGAATTCGTGGTTTTTATGTGTTTTGGCGGGTTTTATCCCGTTATGTCTTTATGTGCTTATGGGTTGTGTTTATGCTTGGGTGTGTGTGTTTTTGGATGTTGTTTCTAGGTGTTTTGAACTCTTTGCAAGCGGGTTAAAAAGAAGAACACCCAAGTTCACTAGGTGAGTTCTAGACCCCGGTTTTTACTTGTTTTCAAACATCTTTGGGGCTGAAAACGTATTTAAATAGGTTTCTAATGTTTGGGTATGTATGCCCGTATGTATTGTGCATGATTGAATGTGATTCTTGAATGCTCATAGGTTGTTCATGTTTAGAATAGCCACATTAAGCTTTGAACAGATGGATTTGATGATTGGGTTGAAAACATACTGGAAACATGTTGAACAGAAGGTCCATGCGCCTAGATAAGGCTCATGCGCCTGAAAATGCCTTAGAAAAGAATCAAGTGTAATCCATGCGCCTAAATAGTAGCCCATGCGCCTAAGATTACCTTAGAAATGTTTAAGTACAGCCCATGCACCTGAACAGTGGCCCATGCGCCTGAATAGTGGCCCATGCGCCTAGAAATGTTAGCCGGATGACTAAGTGTAGGGCCATGCGCCCTAATAATGCCCATGCGCCCAAGTGGCTCATGCGCCTAAGTTTCCATACGCACAAATAGTGCCCATGCGCCTGAATAGTTCATGCGCCTAAAGTGAAAATGTTTAAGTGTTGGCTGATGCGCCTATATCGTGATGAAACGCCCGAACAGGGCTCATGCGCCCAAATAGTTCCCATGCGCCTAAGCACTTAGAAAATTTTACAGAATTTTCTAGGAGTCTGTGCTTTAGGGTATTGACCGAGGTTGACTATGGGCTTATTAATGATGATGTTTCATGCATGATATGATTACTTATGATTGTTCCTTATTATTGTTATTGCTATTATTATTATTATTACTTATTGTATGTGACTTTACGTGGTATGTTATTATCGTAATGTAAAGTATATCGTAATAATAAAGTGAAAGAGCAATAAAGAAAAGAAGAGAAACATTAATGAAAATGTTAACAAGTCTTGCAAGCTTATAGGAGGTACACGACCATGTTGTCATTAGCTCAACTATGCTGCGGGTTAGCTACCCTATTATGCACACAGGGTCAATCAATTGAGATTGACATGACCTTTGCAGTGTGTCCTGGGTGATTGGGTTGGCCTTGTACATAGTACACAGAACCCTTTCGGGGGATATAGTTGACCCTTTCGGGGGATACAGTTGACCCTTTTGGGGGATACAGTTGACTCTTTCGGGGGATATAGTTGACCCTTTAGGGGGATATAGTTGACCCTTTCGAGGGATACAATTGAACCTTTCGAGGGATATAGATGGCCCATCACCCGTTTTCCATCGCGCATATAGTTGGGGTATTGCTCACTCGTCCATACAGAAAGTGAAACATAAAGATAAAAGTATACAAAACAGACAAGGCATACAGTAATGAGAACAAACAATATTTGTTCATATAGTTGATGTGTGCTCGCATATACAGTACAGAGTTGAATTTTATAGAAAAGAGTATTTTCGTATACAACATATAGAAAGTACTTTATTAATTATAAGACTAGAGCTCACTCAGCAACACTGACTTTTATACATTTTCAGTTGGCAGGTAATTATTGTTGAGGATGGCACGAGGGTGAGGCTACTCGGCAGGGAAAGTCTAACATCCATTCGTATTTCATATTGCTGTTGTTTTGTAATGCAACTAACAGTTCTTTTGTAATCAATTAAACACTAGTGTATTGCTTAACAACAGTCTTTTAATGAAATGAATGGTTTTTGTTAAAATGATTCCACTGCTTAAGTTTGTTTAATTGAAATGTTTAATGTTTTAACTGCTATGATTGACCAACTGTGATGTTTCCGGGAACGGGGCCTTACACACATGATTAAATGGTCATCTCCTTTATTATATGTGAGTATAGACCTGGAGCTCTCACCATTTTGGTCTAACTTATGTCATATCATCTAATGATGAATTCATCACATAATGCAATATTCTGATGATAATCTCTTGCACACTAATGCACAAGCCTTGTTCAATAAAGATCGTAATAACATTTAAGAAATCCTGAGATTGTGTGAGGGTTTTTGCCAAATGATCATGGGGTCCTAGCATTCTAAAGTATTTAATCGAACCTTAACGAATCATCTGCTGCTTGTTGAAAAAGATAGGGCATGGGTTTAAGTGGACAAACATATGAGCAATCGTTATTGATCTGTTTGAGAATTTTAAAATTATTTAAACACTATGTTTAGATTCGGTTATTAGTGTGATCTCATTGCTTGTCGATGATTAAATTCATCTTTATGCTAAAGTATATCTTGAGGATGTGATCTCAGCATTGATTTAGTTCTCGGTTACTAAAAAATAAAAAATATATAGATAAAAATGTTATAATAAATGCATATAATAAAAAAATTTATAATAAAGTTTCATTTCAAAATTCTTTTAGGTCTTCCATATTATGTTATTATAATTTTATCATTTTTCTTGCATTTCACATAAATCGCGCACAAACGAACACGGATTCGCTTGTTTTTCACACATAGATAAACACGGGTTATTTTGTTAAAATGATATGATTTAATAAGAAATGTTGAGATTGTGTTTGTGAATGTATTTTAGATTTTTACTGTAAATGATGACCGATCATCAGTTGAGGAGTGTACCTGATTAGAGAACCTGTTCCTCAAGTTTGCAGAAGATATCGAGCTAGGAATCCTCCCTTACATCTTCCGAAGCACTCAAGATTAAATATTTGGGAAAGCTGTTCTAATATCCTCGCAAAGGATGCACTCAAAGAGGGGGAGCACATAAATAAGGGGAGCTTATGATATGAAAAATCTTTCAAATCAAATTACAAAGCTTCAATCTACAGATCTTTCTGTTGTTGACTTCTCGGCGTTGATTTCGTTTGAAGACGTTGATAATGATAGACTAATGGGGAGTATTGTTGGAGTTGTACTAGATAGTCTATATTATCAACACAATCAAAGTCAACAAAAGTCAATGTCATGGTCAAAGTCAACGTGAAAGTCAAACCCGACACGTTCGAGACGAAGAACCGAGACGAGACGTTGAAGCTTTAAATGACTAGGAGTTTTATTATAATAAATATATTTTGTGTGAAAAAAATATATTTTATCTTGTTTTAATCTTTTTTATGTTTTTTATGTTTTTTATGTAATTTCAATTAATTAGCCTAAGTCTAGAGAGTTAAGTGGAATTAGTGAATATTATATTCACTATAAATAGGTTAATTGTTATTAGTGCTGAAATAATGGTTGTATGACCAATAGATTGGGGGAATACTTGTTAACATGTTTTGCAATCTAAAATATCAAAGGGGTTTTATTGTGTTCTTCATTATATTGATCCATTATCTTCATAATTTGATTCAAGTGTGATCAACCTGGGCTAACACTATACTTCCCTAAGCAGCCAAAAAAGGACAACCCAATCAAAGGCTTAGTGTCACTAGACATTGATCAAGCCCCGGGTCACTAGGCATAACTTCTATGTCCTTCACTAACCTTGTAATAGGTACTATTGAAGAAATCATGTCTCTTCAAGGTTGATCCACAACACCTATCTAAAGATCAATTGAGCCTAGAGAGATCTTTGATTTCTAGCCCACAAAAGCAAACCCAAACAAAGGTGAGTCCGACTGGTGGGGAGGGGATTCATGTAGATTCAGCTGCCACTACTAATGGTGCCTCAATGGGTCCTCAGGATAGTGGTAACATATCTGAGACTGATTTTACGGTAACCCAAGCTCTTGATGACTCTGAAAGAGACATCATTAAGAAAGGGAAACTAGGGCATCAAGAAACTACAACTGGTGGTGAGGATGAACATACTAGGTATGTTGCCTCATTTTCCCATGATTCTTCTAAAGAAGATGAGGGAAGTATGCATCTCACCATAAAAGACCTACTTTCTAAACTCTCAAACCTTGAATCCAAGGTTAAGACTTTAGAGGATAAGTCTGTCACTGAACAACTTGAGATTGAATATCTCAAGGCTCAACTAGCGGAGAAACAAACTGAGAGATTTGTTAGGCATGTACCAATACAAGTCTCTCTGACTTCCTCTTCCAACTCATCAAGCTCTCAATATGATGCTACCAAAAAGGACGAGAATATTCAAAGAGAAACACATGTGGAGCAGCCGAGCTTGGCCCTTTCTACACTATATTAAAGATAACCTGCTCAACAGTCAACTGTTTTCCATAAGCCTCCTCCTATCATCCTTCAAGTGGACCCAAGGATGCTCATTGATTTGATTAGCCACATCTATATGTTGAACAGTCACATCTATATGTTGTTGTGGCATACTTTGGAGATGAAGAGCTTCAGACGTGGAATGAACCATCTACCACTGTAAAAGGAGTTAGTCAACCTAAGGTTCATATTAAATCTGAGATTGAATTCGAAGGGGATATGGAGACTGATGGCCCAGCAACTGAAACAATTGGGATAGATAGTTAAAGCCACAAACTTCCGAAGCTGAAGTCAAAGTTGTAGAAGAATCATTCCAAACTTCTGAAGCTAAAGTCAAAGTTGCAGAACAATCATTCCAAACTTCTGAAGTTGAGATCCAATGTAAGGCCCCGTTCCTAGGAAGCCTCACAATTGGTTAATCATAACATAAAATCAATTTAATGACAAAAACATTGCAGTGGAAATAATTAGACATTCATTTAAAACTTAGAAACCATATTGTACTCATACATTTGTCCTTTAATTGTAAACAAAACATAGTACTTCTTCTTAAATTACAATAAAAGATTTCATAAACAGGAATGCCATCCATAGCTCTGTGGTGCCATCCTCAGCATCAGCATTTACCTGCCAACTATTATGCATAAAAGTCAGCTTTGCTGAATGAGTTCTAGTTTTAGGTAAATAAGAAAATATAACTTTATCCATCATATAATGACCACGCATACATCATAATACGTAACATTTGCGTCTTAATAAGCATGTTCATTAACTTTTATTATTTCATGTCTTTCACTTCATCATATACGAGATTGCACAAAGCAAGAGCTCCATGTTGACCGACAACAAATGTTGATCCCTGTCGGCACACATCATCATGGTAGCTAACCCCCAATAGTTGATCCACACTGCATGGCACATAGCCCGCTCATGAATACGGATCAATCATCATATGTTAGACTCACATAAGTGAAGTCTATCATAGTGCTTGCAAGACTTTTCATTATCAAACGGGCCCGGGGGTAACATTCATTAAGTTTCACTTTTCATTAATATCATCTTCCATTTTAATATATATAATACTTAACTTATTATGTACACAACATGCCAAGTACTAGTCATCATAAAACTTAACCGACCCTCCGTGGGACAGCGGGGGTTTGGGGGCGGCATCCCCTAGTGGGGTCTAAGGGGCAATGCCCTGGCTGGGGTCGGGCTGCCAGGTCAGTGCAAAAATTTTTTATTTTTGAACATTTATATAACACATTTCCTTATAGAAAAAAAAATCGATTTCCTGTTAAAACCTCAGAAAATCTCGGTCACTTAAAAACGTATTTTTGTATGCATAATAACCCCAAAACATGGAAAAACTTACAAATAAGGGGATCTAGAACTCACCTGAATACCGTGAGTAACCTCTAAACTAAGCTTTTTAGGCTAGGATCACCCTACATAGCCTACAGATGAGTTGACACTTAAAAGAGTTAATTTCTGCCTAAATTCGCTTCTAATTTCACTGCAAGATCAGCAATTTCGTAGTTAGATTCGCCAACAGTTTCGCTGCCACCTTCGCTGGCAGTTTCGCTGGAAGTTTCATTGGCATCTTCGTTGCTAGTTTCGCCCAATTTTTGTTGGATAACCTTGTTGGCGAAACTACCAGCAGTTTCGCAAGAAGTTCTCATAGTTTTGCTGCTTGAATATACAAATTCACTGGATGCATATACAGTTTCGCAGATTGCATAAAAATTACGAACCAGCCCGTTTTTAACCCAAAATCACAACTTTTTACGTCCAAACTCTTAGTTTATCATCCATGAGGCTATATCTAAGCTTTTACATGTTTTCATACGTAAAAATGTGACCTTTATGCGATTCTTTGCACATTTTCAAAACCCATAACCCTAGAATTTGCGTTTGATCTACACAAGGGATTAGAGGTTGATTCTTACGTGGATTTGTTGCTTCTTTCTTAGGTCTTGATGCTCCAACACCTAGATCTTTAACCTCTTAACCATTGAAGCTTTAAATATTTAGTTCTCTTCACTTTCTCCCTCTACTTTCTCTCTCTACTTTCTCTCTCTACGACTTTGGGAGCTAGGGTTCAAAGTGAGGATGGTGGTGGCTGGTTAGGTGGGTATGATGGCTGGTTATGGGCCCTTAATCAATTAGCCTCTTCCCATAAGCCTCATTAGCCCATAAACCATTTCTTTCCTTTATTAAATACCCACCAATTAAGCCCATTATCCTCGGTGACTCGTTTTGGCTTTTCGGGGTGTTACATCCAAGCTGCAGAAGGGCTATATTATATGTCTGAAGATCTAATTATCACAGATGCAATCCTTGAACTGGCATTTGAGGTAAATAGTGAAGAATTTCTCAAAACATCTCTCACTCAAACACCATCATCATCGCAAGCTCAAATCACCACCCATCGGTTGGATCTTGTATGCCCAAGACACATACAAGATTGATGTGGTTAGTACGTTATGCTCCAAGTCAGGCCATACCCAATAACAAGCTAATCAAACACCAATAAATATTTATTTGTTGATGAGATCATATAAATAAATATTGACACCAATTTAGAAAATTGGTTTTCGAAAACAATGCTTTGGTAAAAGAACAAATTATATGGATAATTTGTTTATGAGAAATTATTTGTATCATTTTTTAAGTAAGTTACATAATAACAAATAATAGTGTGTTAATGTTATAAAATTAAAATAGGTTTAATTTTATAAATCTTATGGGTTAAAGAGAGTGTAAGTTCTTTATAAAAATTGAAATGGGGGGAACCCATTTCAAATCATTTTCGGCCGCCCATGGGTTGCCTCTCCTTGGGATTATATGTCTTGTTTTAATACAAGACATTAATCTATTCTTGCACTCCACCTAACTAACACACACTCTCTCTTACACAATTGCAACAACACTCTTCTAACAAGTTGAAAATTTCAGATCTAAGGCAAGAGGTTGCTGAAATTTCGTTTCTAAAGGAGGCATATAAAGAGGGTTTTGGTGTTGCACTCCCTAACAGGTTAGGTGTTTACAAGAGCTTGTGAGTATACAAGCTTGAGGATTTCTCTTTTGGAGGCTAGACAATCAAGAAGCATCATCACCTTCTTCTCATCCATACAACATCATCTTGTTCTTGAAAGGTAGTTTCAAGAACACACTTTGGTTGTTCTTTTCGTTTTGATAGCATTTCATTTCACATAAATATGATCTTTGTTCATGGGTTATTTTTTAGGCTAAAAATGGTTCATATTTTCAGATTGTTAAACTCACTTTTAACACCTTATATCCTCTGCGTTTTGTAGTTTAAATGGTTAAACTAGCTTTCATTATCTTGTAACAAAACCCAACAATGGCATCTAGAGCCGGTTATGTAGAATATTTGCTTTAAAAGTCCTTGAAAAGTTATTTTTCATGGACTTTTTCAACCCATTAGTGGCTGTTTTGTCATGGATGAATGGATACCTTATGTTTGAAGGTTTTATCTTGCATCTTTAGTATAAACCTTGAAAGATTAACATCAATGGTTGATTATTTTGTTTGGACAAAACCCTATAGTTTTGGTTAATGTTGGCCGAAACTTTAAGGTTAAAAAGGGAGTTCATGGTTATTCTTGAATATTGTATATGATACATATTTTGGTGCATAACATAGCCTTGACCTTATGTGTTTTGGATTTGGTTGGTTGTGGTTTTGTTATGTTGGTTTTGTTCTTGAAAGGGTTGTAATTTTTGTGTTTGTATTTTGGGTTGTAATTTATTTATTCATTGGTTATGTAATAAATAGATTAGGTGCATTTATTTTAATAGAAAATTTGTATTAGGATATGATTTTGTAAAAGAATATGCACAAGATGAAGACCCAAAGATGGACACAAAAGACATGGACACTTGAAGCATTTGGATGTGGATTCAAGTGGGAGTTCATGGACACATTTTGATGTGTCATTGTTAACCCTTAGGAAAGACCTAATGATAACACTTTTGATGGCAAACAAGTGTAGTCAATTTAGTGGCTATGGTTATGCACTTGTGATTGTACGATTACGCTTGTTTGGTTGTTTGTTTTATGGTTATTGTTTGATATTTGGATATGCATCGCAAACTTATTAACAAACATAACACGTTGAAAATTGATGGTTCTTTATCATTAAGTGATTAATAAAAGGTTATTAAAAGGATTAATGATTTTAGTAGAAGGGGTTTTATTAAAACGTGAACCATAGGGTACCATGTATTTGAAAGCATGCAAATATAAGGTACATAGAGTTTTCTAATCTAGTTTTTTGAAAACTTAAAATTTCTTTGAAAACAAGTTTAACACCATCCTTTTGCACAACACTTGAGTCACTTAGAAACTCTTAATGGGATAAAAGTCGCCTAACCATTTTGAGGGAACTTGTGATTTAAGGTGGGAATACAATATTTGTGGGATAAAGGCCACCTAACCACTTGTGTTGGTAAACCCACATGTGTGTGTAAGTAGGGTGTCTTGATTTCTAAACCATGTTAAATGGATCACCTACAATGTTGTTTACAAAGGTGTTGATGGGATAAACGTGCCGACCATACATATGGTGTTTAAGTCGATCCCATACCCCCTAGAAGTTGCAAAGGGTTGTAATTGTTAAAATATTGACTACCTTGTTAATTTAAATAATGGAATAAAGGTCACCTAACCACTATTTAAATAGAACGTTGGATTCTAGAATTTTAAAATTGTGTAAGAAACATAAAAGGGCTTTAATAATTAAAATATGATATTAATCGAAAATACTGAAATTGAACTTTGTTAAATTTTGTAGATGAGTACCAACAACAATGAAAATAATGATATCCCATCCGCTCACTCACTATCACTAAGGACCATTCTCCAAAAAGAGCGTCTAAACTATAATAACTTTATTGTTTGGTTTCGAAACTTGAGAATTGTTCTCAAGCAAGAGAAACAATCGTATATTTTAGATGATCCGATTCGCAATCAACCTAATGAGGATGATGAGGAGGCCTATAATTATTGGGTGAAATACATTAAGGACTCGGTCCAAGTGTCTTGCCTCATTTTGGCAAGTATGACTAAGAATCTTCAAAAGGAGTATGAACATCATGGAGCGTACAATATGATTACCCGGTTTAAGGAAACGTTTTAACAACAAGCAAGGGTAGAGCGCTTCGAAACGGTTTGATCAATCCATGCATGTCATATGGATGACACCCAATCAGTTTCATCTTATGTACTTAAGAGTTGGCTACGAATTTGATCTTCAACTCTTTGTCAAAAAGTTTTGAAAACTTTGTTATGAATTATAAGATGAACGGGTGCGACAAGAACATAAATGAGCTTCACTCTGTACTCAAAACTGCCGAGGTGGCCATAGGTAAAAAGGTTTTACCCGTTCTCACCATCAATGAAGGTGGGAACAAGAAGAGGCATCACCTCTCACACAAGGCAAGTGTTACCAAGGGTAAAGGGTACGTTAGGGGAAAAGGAAAGGGAGTGGTAAGAGCGCCACCACCAAAACAAGTGGAGAAGAAGCAAAAGGTTTCTTCAAATGACCCATGCTTCAAGTGTGGGGAGATTGGACATTGGGCAAGAAATTGTCCAGTCAAAAGAGGTTTTAATTTTAAAAATCGTATGGGTTAAAGAGAGTGTAAGTTTTTTATAAAAATTGAAATGGGGGGAACCCATTTCAAACCATTTTCGGCCACCCATGGGTTACCTCTCCTTGGGATTATATGTCTTCTTTTAATACAAGACATTAATATATTCTTACACTCCACCTAACTAACACTCTCTCTCTCTCACACAATTGCAAGAACACTCTTCTAAGAAGTTGAAAATTTCGGATCTAAGGCAAGAGGTTGCTGAAATTTCGTTTTTGAAGGAGGCATAGGAAGAGGGTTTTGGTCTTGCACTCCCTAACAAGTTAGGTGTTTGTAAGAGCTTGTGGCTACACAAGCTTGAGGACTTCTCTTTTGGAGGCTAGACATTTCAGAAGCATCATCACCTTCTTCTAATCCACCACAACATCCTCTTGTTCTTGAAAAGTAGTTTCAAGAACACCCTTTGGTTGTTCTTTTTGTTTTAATAGCATTTCATTTCACATAAATATGATCATTGTTCATGGGTTTTGTTTTGGGCTAAATATGGTTCATATTTTCAGATTGTTAAACTCACTTTTAACACCTTATATCCGCTGCCTTTTGTAGTTTAAATGGTTAAACTAGCTTTCATTATCTTGTAACAAAACCCAACACCATCAACCTGAATCCTCTGCAGAAGAACCTCCAAAGACATAAGCTTCCGAAGACATCAAGGGGAAAAGGAAGTTGGCTGCAGAAGAACTACTAGAGGATGAAATGTTGTAGAAGCTTAGGAGAAAACGTAGACTCCCACTGGGAAGCTATTAGCTATAAGTAGCAAAGCTGATGTGGCTAACTGGGAGGCTATCAATAATCAAGTGAGGGTGGAGATTATTGATAGGCTTGTCAATCTTGGTGCAACAAGTGAAGATGTTCTCATCCTACCACTTTAGGAATTGGTAGAATTAGAAAAGGCAACCCTGTTACGAAAAGAACAAGAAGAAGCAACAAGGCTGGCCTTAGAAGAGGAAAAACATAAAATGAAAGATGAAGCTGAGCAATAGCTAAAGGATGAAAGGATGGTTTTTTGAGTTCTAAGGGATTCTCTCTTGAGGAACTTACACCTCATGATAATGATACAATAATGTGGCTTTTCAATAAAGAACACGATCAAATGAATAAAGAGAGAAAAGAGCATACAGGGAAAAGCTAAAGGAGAAGAAGAAGAAAGAGGAAGAAGCTCAACTTGCAACTGTCAAAAAGATAGGAGACAAAGCCTGGATGAAGGCTTATATTAGGGCCCATGGGTTCTATTGCAGGAAAGTTGGCCCCATGTCTGAGAAGACCCTACAATGACATATCAGTGACATCAAGGCTGAAATTCGCTCAGGAAGAAGGAAGGAGGTATACAAAAGTATACAGTTGATGACTTCCAAACCTACACCACAACCTCAACCTCAACCAGGACCAACACCTTTCCCTTTCCCCATCAAAACTAAAACAATCACTGAGCCTTACACTCCTGAGCGCACACTATCATCCACACCCATTCCATGAAAAAAACCACCACTACCTATCCTTAAACCAAAAACACTCCCCAGAACCCAATCATCATCCACCCATCAACAACCTAAGACATCCTCTCAACCATCTAAACCTCTAACCTTAGAAGAGTTTAAGGAGATCAAGAGGAAGCTCATCAAATGTATTTCTTTGAGTGACATCTCTTGTGAGGAGGGCTATATCAAACTAACCTTCATTGATGGCTCCTCATGTTCCCTCACAAGAGAACGATTCCTTGATCTGTCGAGAGGAACATTGGACCAGGCTCTCAAACTGTTGGTAACTAATTCTAATTCCCTTAAGGAAGAAGAGAAGAATGTAAGATAAAAACTTCAGACTTTACTGGACATTAGGAAAGAAGACAAGTTACCATCTCAACCTCTTGTTCCTAGAAAGAAAATAGTCCAGTGGAGGTTCAAAGACTTTTCTTACAACTTTATTGTGGAAAGAGAGAATGGTAAAATCAACAGGCTCAATGCCTCTTCTCTTCTACATTCGAACATATTTGACATATTGAGTTAGCAGAGAAACCATTCTCCAATCCCTCTAACTCTGAGGTAGCTGCTCATATCAGAAATCATCCGAGCAGTCTTCATCTGGCCGAATGGACTGCAAGGGCCAAGATTGAAGAAAGGTTGAAGCTGAGAGAGAAGGAAGAAAATGAAGGGTCAACCATTAAAGGCAAAGCCTTCTTATAAACAATTGAAGGCCCTGAATTGGAATCCACTGTTAGATGGGAGTATGACTACAACTCCTGTCAACTAACTCTTTTCAGAGGGAAACAAAAAAGACTATACATCATTTAAAGAGACAAACTAGATATTTTGTTAATGAAAGATTTGTACAAACTCTTCAGCACCACATCTAGAAAGAACAAAGAGACAGATAAGTATCTTCTCTCCTTTGTACTGAAAGTTTTGAGAAGTAGAAACAAGTGACGTTTTGGTAGCATCAGCCTAAAAGGTAGTTTGTTGGATCAAGTAAGACTGGTGCAACAAAAAAACTTAGATTATTTTTGGTACAACCAAGAAAGAGCTTCCGAACAAAAAAACTGAGCTTCTAAAGGTCAAGTCCAAAAGAGCTTCTGAAGATGAACTCTAAGTTCAGAAGACAAAGTCTTCCTTCTTTCAAAGTTCAACACTTAGAAGATTCCAAGACAATGACTTTCGAAGTTTGAAGTCTTGAAGATCATCACAAGCCTCGGAAGAAGTAGACTCTTCCGAAGTATATGTGGCTTCAGAAGAACTTGTTCTTCCGAAGCTAGTTAACCTTCTGTAGAACCTACTATGAACGAGTGGACATAAGTATGTGTTGGACCAAAAGAACCAATGAGCCAAGATCAGAAAACCTCTAAGTCCCACATGATAGCACAACAACTGCTGAAGGCTTCATAAGCAGTTCGACAAGTGCTGAGAACTTCAACAGCTGAAGATCAAGTACTGAAGACTTCAACAGCTGAAGACTAAAGTGCTGAAGCTCAACAGCTGAAGAACACAAGTGCTGAAGCTAAAGACTAAAGTGCTGAAGTCCAACAGCTGAAGAACACAAGTGCTGAAGCTGAAGACCAAAGTACTGAAGGTCAACAGCTGAAGAATACAAGTGCTGAAGCTGAACACCAAATTACTGTTCTTTCTATGTAGCTTGCTATGTACAGAATAGAGTTCTAGTAAATCAGAGGTTGATGAAGACTCCATATGAAGTTCTTCATCATTTGGCCCCTCTAATTTCATTCTTCAGAGCTTTTGGGTGTCCTTGTTTCATTCTCAACACACGGGATCAACTCCAAAAACTTGATCCTAAGGTGGATGCAGGGTACTTTGTTGGTTATTCATCAACTTGCAAAGCATACAAAGTGTTCAACTGCAGAACAAAGATGGTTGAAGAGACTCTACATGTTAAGTTTAATGAATCTCCAAAGGACAAGATTCCATAAAGCCCTGTGGAGCTATTTGATTTGGACATACTGCAATATGTTCCTTATCAAACTCCTCCTGTTGCTCCTGTCAACAGTTCACCACCTGATGGTACTGCTGGTGCTGATGATGATGATGATAGCAGTACTCACATCTTCAGGTTTAGTGACCAACTGCCTGTGTCCTCTAAACCTGATGCTCCTGTAGCTTCAGTAGCTTCATCCACAACAAGTGCTGATGAGATTTCTGCATCTTCAACTTCATTTGAGTTGCCACCATCTACATGGTTTCAAGAGTCTACATCAACATCTGTTGCTGCTGAAGGTTCTACAAACACTTGCACTGATCTCATTGTTTATCAAGAGCTGAAGAATCACCCAATGTCTCAAATCATTGACTGAGGTTGGTAACATAACTAAGACCTCACCAGAGGCAACAGCTGATGAAGGACAAAGTCCTGAGGCTGGAAGTCCCCAGTTCCAAGACAAAGGGGCACATGCTACATCTGGTCTACACCCAATGCATGTACATCCTGCTACAAGCAGGAGGTCAGGTGATTCAGCATCTGCTGATGATGACCTAGGCTTCTTTTATGATGTTCTTGCCCAGAACATAATCCTAGAGGAGGAAGTCAGTAGGCTGCAAAAACTACTTGACCAACTCTCTCAGGGAGAAAGACCATCTGCCACCACATCAACCCAACAGATGGCACCTTCCTCTGAAGGTCACTTAAACACACAGCCACTCAAAGAATCTCAGCCACCTGCCTCTGTTTCTGGCACCATTTCTTAGGACCAAAAACCCCATGAGCAAATGGATGCTATCCCTCAAAATCCCCTATCTCTCATCACACCGCAGATAACTGAACTTGTCATTAAAACTGTTGATGAGAGACTTTCTTCTGTCTTACAACCTATGGTGGAGGATGTACTGAGCCAAAAGCTTTCTGCTGATCAAACCCTTAAAACCAATGCACCCAAAAAGGGGGAGATTCCAGCAGTGAAAGCTAAAAGAAAGAGGATGGAGAAGGAGAAAGAGAAAGAGAAGGACAAAGAAGTGGAAATAGAGAAGGACTGTGTGTATGAGACCGAGAAAGAGAAGGAGAATGAGAATGAGAAGGGAGCTGAAAAGGAGAAAGTACATGAAAGTCAAAAGGACTTTCATGTCACATATAAGGAAAAGAAAAGTGCTGAAAAAGAGAAAAACTTGAATGAAATGGTTAAAGAGGCTGATGCTGAACATAGCAGATTAATGGACAATATCATTGATCAGCTGTTTAGGCAAGGTTTCAATACTGAAAAGCTGGACTCTGAAATAAGAAGATTAGAGATCGAAGAGATTCAACAATGATGGGCCAGCTACAGCACAATGGATAGAGAAAGACTTGAGATCATGATCAGATTTATCAGCAAATACCTTGGGAGATCATTGATCGAAATAAAATCATGGACCAGGGACAGCATCTTGGCCATAACCTCCAAGATCTGTTCGTCTGAGGCATATACTAAAGGATTAGTAATAGAAGCTTTAAATGAAGCAGGAGCAGGGAGCTGGACTGAGCTAGCCAAACACTCAAAAGCCACACTCACCTCCAAAATGCTAACTCAGCCTGTCAACATTCCCTCTCCAAAACAACCACAACCACAACCCACAAAACCAATTCCTTACCCTCAAAACCAACAGCCGATGATGCACCTAAGCAGAAGAAGAGAAAGGTGTTGAGGCTGGAAGAAGAAGAAGATGATGATGATGACAGGCTGCCGATCTCAGCTGTTCTGCAGTTGCCTAAGGCCAAAGATCTCTCTCTTGCAATAACTCCTGAGCAACAAAGAGATGCAATGAAAGTGAAATTGGAAGAAGAAGAACAACACAGATTGCACGATGAAGAGTTATTGAGGAGAGTAGATAAAGCATATGCAGCCACTTCCTCCATCATTAATATGAAAAAACAAGCTCAGAGGATTTATACTCTTAGACATACTTTTCAGTATGTGAAAGAATGAGTAAGAATTTGGCCTGATCCCAGGGTGGCACATAGAATACAAAAGAAAAATATCCCTCAGAGATACAATGAGCAAGTGAAAAAGATTGTAGATGAAGTGATCTCCTTAGCCCTTGTAGTCTCACCCTGGGAAATCCTGGAAGATTTCAAAAAGGCCTACACCTCAAACATGCCCCCACAAAAGATGCTAGGGAACAGAATGATCAAAAAGGGGCCGGTGTATAAGAGGCTGAATGAGATCAGAAAGGATGAGTTACCACTGCTATTAGAAGGTCATCATCCTGATGAATTTGCTTACAGACAGATTACAACAGTGGTACTCAAAAATGGAAAACAGGTCAAATTCCTATCTGAGTACTATGGGCCAGAAGGATTCTTCGATGGTGAGGCAGAGGAGCTCACCATGGAGGAACAAATTGTATTTTTGGAGGCCTACACCAGGGAATCCTACAAGCTCATAGTTGGAAGTGAGTCTCATGGATGGGGGAACAGCTCAGTGTCCAATTCCCCAATACAAAGCTCCCATCCATACATTGCCAACCAAATCATCAGAGACTCATTCCCAGGCCAGTGTTTATATGGGTCATCTTCTCAACTGATCAAGAAGGAAAAAGTCCAACCATTCTGCCAACAATAAGTGGGAAAATAAATCAATTAGAGGTTTTGGCTGCATTGGTTCAGGGGGAGTTTATTGGACCAAAAGAACCAATAAGCCAAGATCAGAAAACCTCTAAGTCCCACATGATATCACAACAACTGCTGAAGGTTTCATAAGCAGTTCGACAAGTGCTGAAGACTTCAACAGCTGAAGATCAAGTACTAAAGACTTCAACAGCTGAAGACTAAAGTGCTGAAGCTCAACAGCTGAAGAACACAAGTGCTGAAGCTGAAGACTAAAGTGCTGAAGTCCAACAGCTGAAGAACACAAGTGCTGAAGCTGAAGACCAAAGTACTAAAGGTCAACAGCTGAAGAATACAAGTGCTGAAGCTGAAGACCAAAGTACTGAAGTTCAACAGCTGAAGAGTCCACAAGTGCTGAAGATCAACAACTGATGTACAAAGTCTGAAGACAAAGACTGAAGACATCAGCTGATGACATCTACTGAAGTCATCAGCTGATGAAACGTCTGAAGTTCAAGTCTGAAGACCAAGTGCTAAAGTTTCAGTAGTTTGTCACAACAGCTGAAGAGTACTTCTTCAGTAGTTGTGTTTCTCAGTAGTTTTATGTTTTTACTATCAGTAGTTTTGTAAAACGACTGAAGAGCTTGTTCTTCAGTCGTTGTAGTTTCAGTAGTTTTGTAATAAGTAAACACTTAGCTTCTTGTAAGAAGATTTCAGCTGCTTGACATCTTCAGTAGTTTTAGTGTTTCAGTAGTTTGTTAAATAACGGTTAGATGTCACTATCAAGTGACATCAGCCTACGTCATCTTTCCTTATATAAGGAAGAATGACCTAAATTATAATTTTGCGAAAGCCATGCCAAAGCGTGTGATTGAATGAAATATTCCTTTTGCAGAAACTTTCTCTCTCTATAACTAATTCTGTTCATTGTTATATCTTTGGTATTCTTGCTCGAATTGTGCTAGTTAGTACTCTATTCCGTTGTTGAAATCATTCGAATCGATCAAACTAGATGCTGAGATCCTATCAGTATGGTCCTTCTAACAAACTATTGCACCCTTTGATATACTGCATGGTGCTTTCCCACGTCCATGTAGTTGACCATACTTTATTCCACTGTTCATTCCTTATCAGTTAGTACAGTTACCAACTTTAGTTGGTGACAAAAGACAAGTCATGGACGTGTCATGACTACCAAATCTTAGATATTATTTTATCTTAGGTACCTTACTTCTAGCAATGTAGTATTTTTTTAGTTGTAAGTTTCCAGCTAGTATCAAAGTATAACCGGTTGTAGATAGTAGTACATATAGTTTCTCATTGTATCTCATTTAGCATGCTTGAAAGAGTCTTATAAGACTTTCAGTTGAGAAGTAGTATATAAAAGGGATTTCGCATCATCAACTGTGTGTGACTTAGTGAGTTTGAGAGATAACATTTGTGTTGAGTGACAAAAGTTGATCCTATAGAGTCTCCTTGAAGTTGAATCCATAAAATAGCATCTAAGTATGAATCCAAAGCACTTTAGTATACCAGCTTGTAGCAACAATATATGCAGATACATAGGATTGTTTCTTGGATCGCCATGAGAATATCCTTATACCAAGAAATTTACATCCCCCTGATGTAAACTTTGCAGTCATGTTGCAGCCACCATAGTCACTATCTGTATATGCAAACATATTGAAGTCAGAATTCTTTAGATACCAAAGTCTTAGCTTGGGAGATCCTTTGAGATATCTAAGAATTCTTTTAACAACAATTAAATGTGGGTTGTCTTGATAAGAGCACATATGCATGTGGCAAACATGATATTAGGCTTGTTGGATGTGTGGTACATAAGAGACCCAATAATAGACCTTTAGAAATGTTCATCAACACATTCTCCCTCAAGATTAGGTTCTAAGAAGTGATTTTTGGCTAAAGGAGTCTTAGCAACCTTGCACTTAGTCAGATAAAATCTGGTTAGTATATATTGCACATACTTTGATTGGTTTATGTAGATGTCATTGTCAACCTGCTTCAATAGAATTCCTAGAAAAAAAGTTGAGTTCACCCATAGAAAAAAGAGTCTTGTAAAACTTTGAGTTGAGAAGTGATATATAGAAGTATCTTGAAAACCTATCATCTTATGTTTGTTTACTTAATATATTAATATCAACCCTTAAGGGATTTTGCATCATCAACTAAGTGTGACTTAGTGAGTTTGAGAGATAACAAATGTGCTGAGTGACAAAACTCGATCCTACAAAGTCTCCTTGAAGTTGATTTCATAATATAGCATCTGATTATGAATCCAAAGCATTTGAGTATACTAGCTTGCAAGGCAGCAATGTATGCAGATACACAAGATTGTTTCTTGCATTACCATGAGACTATCCTTACACCAAGAAATTTACATCCCCCTGATGTAGACTTTGCAATCATGTCGTAGCCACCATTGTCACTATCTGTATATGCATACATATTGAAGTCAAAATTCTTTAGATACCAAAGTCTTAGCTTGGGAGCTCCTTTGAGATATCTAAGAATCTTGTTAACAACAACCAAGTGTGACATTTTGGGATTGGATTGATAAGAGCACATATCCATGTGGCAAACATGATATTAGGCTTCCTGGCTGTGAGGTACATAAGAGGCCGACTAATAGCCCTATAGAAATGTTCATCAACACGCTCTCCCTTAAGATTGGGTTCTATGGAGTGGTTTCTGGCAAAAGGAGTCTTAGCAACCTTGCACTCAGTCAGATAAAATCTAGTTAGTATATATTGCACATACTTTGACTGGTTTATGTTGATGTCATTGTCAACCTGCTTCACTAGAATTCCTAGAAAAAAGTTGAGTTTATGCAGAGCTTTAGATTAGTTGAACCAAAGATGATGTCATTTACATAAACATTGACCAATGTCAAGTCATTCCCTACTTTATTGGTGAAGATTATGTTGTCTATAGTACCTCTTTTAGGGCCATGTTGGACAAGAAACTTTGACGGTGTCTCATACCACTTTCTTGGAGCTTGATGTAGTCTATAAATAGCCTTGTCAAGCTTGCAGACATAATCAGGATGATCTAGATCTATAAATCCAAGTGATTGCTTGACACACACTTTTTCATCTCTCACCCCATAAAAATGTGCACTTGACATCCAGTTGGTAGACCTTGAAATCTTTAGATGCAACAAAAGTAAGTCGTATCCTAATATCTTCAAGTCTTGCCACAAGAGCAAAAATATTTGTGTATTCAATCCTTTCTACTTGAGTGTACCCTTAAAAAACTAAGCTTTCCTTGTTCTTAATGACAAGTCCTTTATTATCCTTCCTATTCCTAAAAACCCACTTGGTACCTATTGGCATCTTGTCATGAGGAAGAGGACATAAGTTCCAAAACTTTTGTCTTTTGAATCGAAGCAGATCCTCCTACATTGCTTTAACACATCTTCCATCTTTGAAAGCTTCATTAACTTTCTTTGGCTCAACCTGGGACTTGAAGCAAGAGTGTAGACAAACATTTTTTTCATGGTTTTGTCCTTTAGTACTCACCCCAGTCTCAACATTGGATGTTTGAGATGGGATGGGACTTATGGATTCTCTTTTTTTCATGATTTTGTCCTTTAGTACTCACCTCAGTCTCAATATTGGATGCTTGGGATGGGATGGGACTTATGGATTCTCAATTGAGGAATCACAGTAAGTTGTTTTGACAGATCTAAATTTGTGAAATTTAGATTTTATGATGGAGTATCACCATAACATCGGCACATTTATCACGTGAAACTTGACCTAATGAGTGTGTGATATCATTGATGTTATCCTCAGTGAACAGGTTGTCAGTATCATGAAATTCTTGATCATTTTCACCATCTACATCTTCTCCTACACTGGAAACCCCTTCATTTGAGTTTTATGCCTTTGTGCTAGATTTTATAGGCACCTCAGATGTATCAGTTGAAGAGTTTGCCATGGTTGTGATGACAAAAATCTAAACTACATAGTTTATAACCACTGGAGTTAAAGAAATTCAACCACTTGATATTCTCAGCTTTAAATCTTGGGTCAAGATTTCTTGTTGATATATTACCTGTAGACGCTAAAACATTTTCACTAGACTCATTAAAAGAATTGGTAACTAAATCAAGATCAAATAGCCAATTAGCAAAAGAACCTTTTACACTAGGAGTGAGCTCATTGAAGGTCATATTGGCTGACAGCTCAACTACTATAGTTTTAAGGTTATAAACTCTGTAAGCCTTAGGTTGGGAAAAGTATCTAATAGAGGGTCCATCATCTGACTTTTCATCAAATTTGACAATATGATCTTTGGTATTCAAGATGATACATGGACATCCAAATGAACAGAGGAAACCAATGAAAGATCACTTTTTGTGTCACAGTTCATAAGGATTCTTACCATGAGTTTTGACTACTAAGCTTTATTATCCACATAGTAGGTAATGTTGTCTGCCTCTGCCTAGTAGGTAATTGAAAGTTTAGAGTCAGAGAGCATGGTACTTACATTCTCAATAAATGTCAAATTTCTCCTCCCAACAACACAATTTTGCTAAGAAATTCTAGGAGCACTATATAGTCTTTTAATATCCTTTTCATCACAAAATCTCTTGAGGATTTGATTTTTGAATTTAGTTCCTAATCACATCTTATGATCTTGACCTTGTGAACATATTTATTCTCAATTCTCATATTGAAGTTCTTTGAGATTTTAGGGGTCTCATCCTAAGTTCTAAGAAAGAAGACCCAAGTATATATTATGACGTCATTTGTGATCCCCAGGCTATATGAAGTTCTTCCTACACTCACTGCATCGGTGGGGCCAAAAAGAATCATATGTAATAAGTGTAGGGGAGTAGTGATGGAGTTAGTTTCGTTAGGCTTGTGAGACACTTTGTATTGCTTCCCTTTCAGACATGAAACATAATGCTTACCATTTGTAAACTCTTTCTTTTTCATTCCAGTTACCAAATCATCTTTAATTAACTTATTCTTGTTCTTAAAGTTTACATGGCATATTCTTTTATGCAAGTGGAAAGACTTCTCACTATTGGCTTTAGGTAGAAAGCAAGAAGCTTCTCTAGATGGGTAGGTTTACTACAAATCTATCACGTACATATTTTCTTTCCTAGGGGCTCTAAGCAAGATATGTACCTAAGGAATGACCACCCTGGGATTGAAAATAATGAACTCATGCTCAGTGAAGAGTATGTTATATATCTGGTCACAAAATTAAGATACCCTCAAAAGATTGTATCCAATCTCTTTAACATAGTTTACATTCTCAATGTTGAGCTTACTATTTGTGACCCTACCCCTTTGTATTATGTAACCACCTAATTCTCCTCCAAAAGAAACTAGCCATCAATTAAATTTCTCAAAGTTTTGAAGCAAAGAGCATTGCCTGTCAAGTGCCTTGAACAGCTACTATCAATGATCTATACATTTCTTTTGGTCTTTAGTTGTTCATGCACATGAAAAAGAGAATGTTAGTTATATTTGGAAACCCAAGCCTTGCTGGTCGGGCTCATCAAGATAAACAAATGATAGTTCAATAGTTATTGATCCTATGTGCAGGCTTTGAGTATACATGAAGAAATTTCACTCGCGTGTCATTCCTTCATCTTCCACACCATATTTGTTATATTATATTTGGCCTTTAAAAATTTAGAAGTTTTGATGCTAAGTTTCAGAAAATGAACCTTCAGAATATTTTGCATCCACTACAGTAGACTTTAGTGCTTCGGAAGCAATCATTACTTTCGAGAACAAATTTTCTTAAAAAGGCAATTTTGCACCTATCTTTTTCTTGGGCATCTTGGAGCTTCCGAAGGAAACTAATTTTCCTTCCCAAGTTGTCTTATTCTTTTTCCACTTAGAAGTCTTCTTCTTATTCATGTGGATGGTACTCTTAGAATTATAGATACAATCCTTAGAAAAATCAGTAGTACCACCACACATGATGCATTCAACTATCATACTTCTAAGGGTATTCTTTTTGGGAGAAGGTTGAGATTGATCTCTTTCCACTTCCTTCTTCATCTTCATACATGATGCAACAAGTTCTAATGGTAAGGTTTGCTCTTGAAATAGGATGGTTCAGGCTAGGCAGCAGTGGTGCATATTTGATCAGCCTTCTTATAAGGCCCCATTCCCGGGACGCTTACAGCTGGTCGATCATCGCACATAAAACATATAATTTCGTTAGCTTGATAAAAACATTGCAGCGGAAACATTTAAACACCCATTTCATTGCATTACCAAAGCTTTTGCAAAACCATACACTGTTATCCAATCATAAAATACATGTTACATTTCATCACTAAAGCATTATAAATCTGGATGCCATCCAAAAGAGCTGAGTAGCTGCCCCGTGCCATTCTCAGCAACCTTACCAGCCAACTGGAAAAATGCATAAAAAGTCAGCGTTGCTGAGTGAGTTCTAGTTTTATAAAAACATTACATTACCTTTCATTTGTTAAAGCAATTTTATTACTATCATAAGTGATCACACATCATACATACACATAGATAATATCATTATTATATTCTTTTACTATTCACCACATACTTTCTTTAGCTCCTTCCCTCTTTATTACATTCTTCATCACTATCTGGGTCAGTGTCATCAGCTATGCCTCAAACAAGTGGGGTATTGGGCTAAAGTTCATAATTGAGTTCCACACTGCACATAGCCTGGCACCAGCACCAGGGTAAGCGGCAAAGATCCCAATTGTATTTTACACCCCCAACATTATGCATAACTCAAGTACTAGGCCGAAGATCATAAATGACTTCCACACTACAAATAGCCTGGCACCAGCATCGAGGTGGGTAACCACTATAAAATACTGTATACTACACCCACACATTATGCATAACTCGAGTACTAGGCCGAAGATCATAAATGACTTCCACACTGCACATAGCCTGGCACCAACACCAAGGTGGGTAACCGCTATACAAATGGCCGGTCATGAAGACGGATCCCAGTGTGCATCCTTCTGGGGTAGCTAACCCACACACCGTTGAAATAACACCCTTCATTGGGCGTGTTTCCACATACAAGGCTTGCAAGACTTACTTTACATTCTTTCACATTAATGCATGTACTTATCATTATGTTCCTCTTTTCATTATCTTCCATTTTACGTCACATAATACTTTCATTTCATTCATTAACATTCAACGTAAAGCCACGGGAAGACAAACATACATAAACAAGAACATTAACATACACATACAACATCACCATACAGGGCATCATCATACATACATAGCATACATCATACCATCATGCATAACAACATGCACATCATGCCAAAGCATCAAACATACATCATAACATACCCATCAAAACACCTATGACCTCAAAAAGTTAACTTACATAGCCCCCGGGAACCTCCCACTTTTTCCCAAATCCGCATTTGTTTCTATTCATCCGCATTTCTTTGTTCATCCGCATTTGTTCAGTCGCATTACTTACTCATCCACATTTGTTCTTACTTATCTGTTAATGCTCATCAGCATTTATCCGCATTGACTTTACTCATCCGCATTTCTCTTACTTAGTGGTCAATGCTCATCCGCATTTGCTCACACTTAGACTTTCTCATCCGTATTGACTTTCCATCCGCATTGACTTTCCATCCGTATTTACTTTCCATCCGTATTTGTCAACACTTAAGCGGTTTTCTAAACTTAGGCGTATGCATTACTGTTTGGGCGCATAAGCAGCCTAGGGCACCCTATCCAATAGATTCAGTCTCCAAATATCATCTTTCATGTTCTAAGCTTAATCTTACATTTTAAGCCTTAGAAACACAACTACAACATCATCAAACATGAAGACAGTCCAACATCACATCGTAACAGCAACATACACACATTCAAACATATGGGTATGAAACCCAATTTTATAAAAACATATATTCATGCATTTCTAGTCCCAAAATAGTTAAAAACCAGTAAAAGAGGGGTCCTAGAACTTACCTTAGCAGCTCTTGAGTATGGCTTCTTCCAAACTCATCCGCAATTTAGTTCAACCACCTAGAAACCCACTAAAAACAAACAACCGAATGTACACAACACAAATAAGGATACAACCGAGGATGAAACCAGTCAAGAACACCTTAAACACATCAATTCTTACCTTGAATTCAAACTTTTCAGCTTGTTCTTCTTCAAAATCCAGAAATTCCATCTCCCTTTATTTCTCTCTGTAACAGATCTGAATTTTGTGGGTGTAGAGAGAGTGATGGGCGACCATCACCTTTTACACCCACTTTTTCAAACCTTTTTGTCCTTTTGACACTTTTTACCCCTCAACTTGGTTAAAATATTATTTCCTTCTTTTTCTTCACTTTATTCTTCTTTCTTTGATTTTTAAAAATAACCGAGTGTTACACTTCTTTTTCTTCTCTTGAGTAAGATGGTTTGAATTTGAACTAGGACCCCTGGTACCAGAGTCCAGAGTTGAGTTTTTATTATTCACCACTTCAAATCCAATGGAAATAAAGACTTGTTTTTGCTTGAAATAAAAAGTGGTATTTATCTTTTGGGCTTTCTTTGATTTTCTTTTAGTTGCCCTGATCAAATTCCCCCTAACTAACTTGGTCATCCTTGATTCTTTCTTTTCTCCGTTAAGATAGTGACCCTTCTTAGAATGATCCTCCTCAGTCACTACAAATTCATCATTTGCTATTTCCTCTTTATCTTCATCCTCTTCTTGGATAGGGTCAATAAGGGGCAACTCATCTTAACTAATTCCACACCTTGCAAATCTTATATATAGTAATGTATATGGAGGAGTTATCTCACTTAATCCCGATCCCTGCCTGTTCTAATAAAAAAACTTTGCATGCATGGATGAGGATATGATGTTCTTGAAGGTTTTCTTTTCAAGAACACATATTTCTGCCCTGCTTTACTAATCATAAGCTCAGCACGACATTCACTCAACTTGGTAATGAGATCTTTGATTTGAGTCATGTAATTTGTGTGCTTATGCTTAAGAGATAAAATTGTTTTCTCTAAATGCAGCATCGCTTAATTTTGGTCAATAAAATTAGTTTCATAATGAGGAGATAGTTAAAACACTTAACAGATTAAATTGGGAACCGTATTTTAATCAATGATACTATGAACAAAAGTAAGTATCAGATATAGTTTGGTTTTCAAGAATGTTATATACTACTCTCAAGTTCTATTACAAGTGTTACAAAGCATAAACATATATACAAGAACCTGAGATACTTTATACTACATCTTATAACGAGCTATACTTTGAAAGCCATCTTGACAACAAGATCAATGTATAGTCAAAAGGCAAATTGCCTTTTGGCTTGTGATTGTAACATGTCATAACTCACATCTTAATATATTACAAAAAGAATAAAAGGTACAAACATAGAAAGTTACAAACTAATGACCATAATCTAAAGTTGACAAAAGCATGGACCTTTTCACCAACTTATCCAAGTTGTTGAGTCTTAAGAGTGGTAGCGGAAAGTTGTTCAACTTTTTGCCAAAAGGTGATCAAAGAAAGCATGTATTCTTTGTCTTTATAAAAAATTAGTCTTTGACTTGAGAAGATTTTGTCTCTGAAACTTCGGAAGACTTTATATTTGGCTTCAGAAGATTTTGTCAATTGGCTTCGAAAGAATTTACACTTAACTTATTTTTCTTTAAGTTGTCTAAAACTTCCAAAGTAACTCTACTGTGTACTTCATGCATGTAGGTTGAGAGCTCTTTGGTTGCTTTGGTTGCTTTGGTTGCTTTGGTTGCATTAGCCTTTGAATATAAACCTTACACTAAATCTTCTATTTTACTTTTATAGTCATTTTCAGTACTGTTGGATCAAGTAATAAGGTTGATGCAACCAAAACCAAACACTTAGACAATTTTGGTACAACTAATGAAGAACTTCCGAAGGCAAATGAAGTACTTCCAAAGGCTTATGCTGACCTTTTGAAGCTTATGTCTGAAGAAGCTCTCAAAGGGAAACTCCAACTTCTGAAGACAATCCTTCTTTCAAAGTTCAACACATAGAAGAAATCAAGACAACGACTTCCGAAGTATGAAGACCTGAAGAAAGCCTCAAGCTTCGAAAAAAGTAGCCTCTTCCAAAAGATAAGTAGTTTCAGAAGAACTGTTCTTCCGAAGCCAGTTAACCTTCAGAAGAACATACTATGAACAAGTGGACATAAGTATTGTCCTTCTAACACTCCACTACAAATCTCCGATATATTGCATGGTGCTTTCCTACGCCATGTAATTGACCATACTTTATTCCATTATTCATTGTTTATTAGTTAGTACAGTTACCAACTTTAGTTGGTGACAAAAGATAAGTTATGGACATGTCATGACTACCAAATCTTATATAATACTTTATCTAAGATACCTTACCTTTAGTAATGTAGTATTTTCTTTAGTAATAGGTTTCTAGTTGGTATCGAAGTATATCCAACTATAGGTAGTAGTAAATCTAGTTTCTCATTGTAAGTCATGTAATATGCTTGTAAGAGTCTTGTAATACTTTGAGTTGAGAAGTAATATATACAAGTACCTTGAAAATTATCTTCTTGTGTTCCTAGTTACTAAGTATATTATTATCAACTCTTAGAAAGGATTTCACATCATCAAAACCAAGTGTGATTAAGTGAGTTTGAGAGAAAACCAATTGTTAAGTGACAAAAACTGATCCTGCAAGAACTTTCGAAATCAGCTTTTAAAATATTCAAAGACTTAAGGTGGGATGTCACTTCTAGGTTATAGGACATATACATGTTTACTTTAGCAATGCATTCAGATGTATAGAGATGTTCTAATACACTAGCCTTTTCATGGTCAGCTATCAACACTTGATTTAAAGAATCATCCTCTACCTAAAAGCTTACCCTGTTCAAAAGCAACATCAGCTTCTTGTTTTGATTGGCTTGGCTTCTAAAATGGGTGCTACGATAGTGTAGTTTGGTCATTATACACGTCCACCATTAGTCCTTGGTGCCTTGCACGCAATAGCAAATGTCCTATCAGCTTATAGTTGTAACACTTCATTTTGCTTTTATCTAGTCCAAACTTTCTAATGGTTACATTTTTAGAAACATTTTTATGGTTCTCTGTAGAACTTCTTTGGCTCTATAAGTGAGAAGAGCCATATTGCTAGACTATCCCATATACTCCAGGTCATCTGTATGGATCCAATCCAAGTCTTCAAGAGTGAAGAGAAAGTTTCAACTATTTTAATCAGCTGACATAAAGGCTTGAGATGAGATTTTCTATTGGAGTGGGCTGCAGCTCTCCCTTGGTGTATCATGGAAGGTGATTAAAGGGCCTTTTTATGAGTTGTCAGGTTAATAGAGAAGATGATGCTATAGTTCTGTACTATCTCTTTCAACCACATGGAGGACTTAACTCTGTTGATTGCTGGAAGAGCTATCGTTCCACTTTCAACCAGGAAGAAATTTGTTTATATATCAAAACTCTCATTTGAAAAAATTAGGAGGAATGCATAGTTCTGTACTATCCCTTTCAACCACATAGAGGGCTAAACTCTGTTGATTGTTGGAAGAGTTGTTGGATGGATTCTGCATGTACATCTCCATCTGGTAGCCATTAAGAATACCATACAACTCTATGAGAGTAAGGGTGGACAGATTTTCAGTTCTTTACATGGCCATATAGTAGTGAGTCCATTGTCTAGGAAGAGAGAATATGAACTTTCTCAAAATGTTCTTATTCTCAAGCTTAACTCTAACATTTGTGAGAGTATCTACAATCTCAACACACCTAAAGTACTGTTGAGTCATAGTTTCACCTAATTTGCAGGTGAAGTTCTCAAACTGGTGCTTTATGAGGTCCTTCTTGTTTTCTTTACCTTCATCAAACCCCTCATAATAAGCTTCAGTGCATCCTAGAGATGCTTAGCAGTTTTGAACTTTTTGAAGGCTCTGTATATAGAGTTAAGAAGAGAAAGCATGTTAGAGAAAGCATGTCTTCACTATCTTCATAAAAAATCAGTCTCTTGGCTTGAAAAAACTTTGTCTTGAAGCTTTTGAAGACTTCATTTTTAGCTTCCGAAGAAATGATCTATTGACTTTGGAATATTTGGCACTTAGAGAATTCCTTAGTGCTTTTAGTCAAATCTTCCAAATTAACTTTCTGGTACTTCAATATGCATACTGAGAGCTCTTTGGTTCATCAGCCTCTAAGTTAACTCTTGTGGAGCCTTGGCTCTCGAATTCTATCAAAAAAACCCACTATTTTAGATGGTTTCATGATTGATATACCGAATCATGTGCATTTTTGTGTGTTGTACACAATCAAACTCAAATATTCAAGTTAATCAACCAATCGACCATCAAATTCATCATGAGTTGAAGTTCATTGTTTGATAGATTGAGAACCATTAAAATCATACAAAACACCATCAAATCAGAGAGTTTAGAAAAGACTCATGGCCTGAGATTAGAAAGGGGTCCTAATAAAAGGTTATTACATCAAAATTGAGAGAATCATACAATCAATTTCACTAGAAATTGAAGAACATATTATTGTACTATTCATCACATTTCTTTAAGGAACTGTTTATCGTATTTGCCTTAGTACTATACTATTCATTGTATTTTCCTGAACAACCATTGTTTATATTGAAATAAAACATACTCTTTTACGCTAACTTTTTTAGGTCTTTATTCATTTTCTTAACTTTTTTCCTGGTTTATTTATTTCAATTTCTTTTTTCATGCTGCAAATGAAGAGGTTTATAGATAACAAGTGGGTTCTTGATGAAGTTGATTCTTGCATACCCCTTTGAAACATTATGGGGGGTTTGATCATTTGCTCCCCACATATTAGAGAATGCAAGTTTTGGTAAGTTTTCTGTTTGTTTATGGTAACTTTTTAACATGATGAAATCATACAATTCAATGGTAATATGAAATATATTGTCGGCCTAGCAGATTTAAGAGGAATCATCTGTTGGATTTTGTGATAGTGGAGAAATTTTATAATCTCAACAACAATAATATTTTTCAATGGATAGGTTCTTCCCAATTGAATTTTTAGCACAACTTATTTTGATTCCCTTTATGTTTCCTTCCAATGAATAAGTGAAATTTTATTTCATACATGTTTTAATAGGGGTACATAATTGGATGGTTTTGCAGTGTGTGTTTTTGCTAAATTAAATTTCAAACTCCCATGTTTTATATTCATAGGTTAATACTTAAAATTATACTATTAGTACTCTCTGGTGATCATACGACACTGAAATTACTGTTGTATGTCACTTCTCTATTGTAACTTCAAGCTTTGTAAATGCTTAATTCCTAGATTTTTATATATTTCTCCTTCCTAATAGATTAAATTATATAATTTCCCAAGACATAAAATTAATTACATATTTCCCCATCTTAATGCATATATATTACATATTTATCTATTTTATTAAATTAACCTATCAAGTAACTATTTTATCTTATTTTTACTATAAGATTTTTACGTATTAATGTTTTTTTATTATAATTGTTTGAACCTTTCACAATTGTGTTTTGTATTTGGAGATATAACTTGGACTACAATGATTATTGTTTTGAAAGAAACTTTTTTATTTGGAGTTATAATTATATATTTTTTATTCATATAGAAAACTCAATCTTTAGGAAATATGTGTTTGATTTTTTAAGAAAAGAAATACGTAAACATAACTTAATAAAATTATGAATATAATAACCATTCAATAACTAATTTTAATAAAATGAGTAAATACGTAATATATATGTTTTAGAAAGGGGAAATATGTAATTAAAATTTTAACTTGAGTAAATATGTAATTACAGAGTTTAGGAAGGGGAAATATCTAAATGCCCCCTTAGTTGAAAAATATTTAAATGTCACATTTGAAGTATAACTAAGGTGTTGGAAATGTTAACAAAAGCAAGCAAAATAGTATGATACTGGTGTTGTGTAGTAAACTTATCTTTGTACATTAACCATAACTAAGGAGTTGTTTGGCAATTTTAAATGATTAAATGTTAAACTAATAAGAGGTTTAAATCATTAAGTGCTAAATTATTTAGAGGTCTGAATCATTAAGAGCTAGTATATCGCTTAACTCTTCGAAGGAAAATATCCGACCAATTCAGACAAGAGATCATAACCATTCAATATTAGTATAATGCTTAACTATTCAGAGGCAAATGTCTAAACCATTCAAAAATTTGCTTGTGAAACAAATAGTCTAAACCATTAAGTACTGAACAATTCAGATATCTAAACCATTAAAAAACTTAAACAAACAATCCTAAGTTTCAATATACGAAATAATTAAACAATCACAGCTGTTGTATAGTAGAATGAAAAACAAGTCAGAACCGTTACCTGAATCAAAGAGTAATAAAACCGATCTGATCGGATGACAATTGATAACGATTCAATCTCGAACAGGGTAAAGCTTAAACTAGTTATAAGGGGATCAAGGAGAAAATAAATTTTGGGTCATCCTATACACATTCCCCTTTATTATTTGTCACACAGTCCTCCCCCACCCCCAGAAAATAATAATTTCAAAACTTGTTGTATTTTATATCGAGAAAATATTTTAGTTTTAGAAAAAAAAAAGATTGTTTTATTAAATAAGTTTTAAAAACACTTTTTATATACTGATAAAAATATATTAAAAATAAAAAATTCTATACAAAAATTAATATAATAATGTTTGAAGTTCAATTTTTTTAAAAGTATCTCTAAAAAACTAGAAATAGATCTAAACGAATCTAATTAAACCGATTAAATCATTTAGCCTATTTAGTCGGTTCGGTTATCTGATTAAACCTAATAAATTGTTTATTATTTGGATATAAGTATAACCAAACCATATAAGGAAGAATTTGCATACCGTTAATTGCAGTGAAAACCGAATATAAGATTTGATTCGACTTTTATGGTTACGTATACGACTCAATTTTCAATTTTTTTGTTTTTGGCTTTTTAACACTCATAACCATTAAAAAATAAAATACTAAAAAATAAAGTCTAAAAGATGTAATTAATAGATAAACTTCAAAATTTTAGTTTAACATAATAAGAGGTGATATGATAAATAAAAAAACACTAGCAGAAATGCCCGCATGTTGCGACGTTACGGTTGTTGCATAAGTTTTTGGGAATTCGATTTTAGTCAGTATCTGCTAGGTGTGTTATGATGTATATTAAAAAATCAAAATATAGTTATTACAAAAGTTGAATAAAAGAAAATAATTACATATATTACAAAAATTTTTTAAGATAACTATATTATCCTATTAAGATTAGTGAAAGTATGATGAGTGGTATTTATGGTTAGAAATCACTTATTATCTACATTTTATGGGTGGTTTGATTTTATGAATGTAGGTTAGAGTTTTATAATCATTGTAGTCAGCTTTCGGTGGTAATTTGCATAGACCAAAAAAGGTTAATGAGAATTTATCACCACAAATACCATCTTGTTTGTTATTGAATCGTAAACAATCGACACGAGAAATGGGAAGAGGGATTAGTGCTTAATCAAGATCAATGAACAACACTGAAAGTTAATGGCAGTTTTGTTTAGCCACATGTATATGTGTAACACTTGGATATTTTTAAAGACGAGAAAGAAAGAATAAAAAATGAATAAAAGAAGGAATCAAAATTTAATCCAAGTTGAGGGGCTAAATGTGTCAAAAAGACAAAAAGTTTTAAAAGTTGGTGTAAAAGTGGGCATGGCCACCCATACCCTTCTGTATTTCAACCGGTTTTAGAGAGAGAAAGCATAGAAGCTTTCGAGTTTTGAATAAAGATCAAGAAGAAGGCTAAATTCAAGGTAAGAATTCGAAGTTTTAAGTGTTCTTGTTGGGTTTTAGCCTTGGTTACATGCTTATGTGTGTTTATCATGTTAGAACACAATTCAGATGGATGTGGATTCCTCGCTATGAGAATCTACGTGGGAAGATCATGGATGAAGCTCATAAGACTCGATACTCTATTCATCCTGGTGGCACATAGATGTATCAAGACATGAAGAAGGATTATTGGTGGCTGGGTATGAAGCACAATGTAGTGGAGTATGTGACTAAGTGCCTTACTTGCTTACAAGTGAAGGCCGAGCATTAGAAGCCATACGGAAGATCCAACCATTGGATATTCTAGAATGGAAGTGGGAGTAGATCACCATGGACTTTATCCCTAAGTTACCACATACCGTGAGAGGGTATGATGCGATATGGGTGATAGTTGATTGTCTAACGAAGAGTGCTCACTTTCTATCGATCTGTGATACATATTCATCCGAGAGGTTGGTGGATTTGTTCATCAAGGAGGTTGTAACTCATCACAGTATGTCAGTGTCTATTGTGTCCGATCATGACACCCGGTTTACATCTAAATTTTGGTAACGCCCCGAATAAAGTCCAAACGAGCCAATTAATAATAGTAGGCTTAGCGAGGATTATTTAAATAAAAAAACTAGGTAATGGAGTATGGACCGAGCAAACTTCACGGGTTACGTATTTGGCGAGTTTAAGGTCTCGAGAACACCATATATATATATAAACGGATCACCTTGAGCAAACTCTCATTTGCAACTCAACAACCAATTTCTAGAGAGAGAGAGTAAAGAGAGAAAGTGGAGAAGAGGTGAAGATTTAAGGCTCGGTTGATCACAAGATTGAAGAACGGTGTTTGTGGGCATCCAAACAACAAGAAAACACCAAGAATTCACGTAAGAAACATCATTTAATCTTTTATTTTGATGTAAACCCGGATTCTAGGGCTTGGGTTTTTTAAAGTGGCAAAGATACGCCCAAAACTCACGTTTTCCTGTAAGGAAACGTGTAAGAAGCTTAGATATAGCTTATTGGGTGATAAACCAAGGTTTAGGGTTGGTTCGTAATTTTCAGCCCGTTCTGCGAAACTAGGTGTTCATCCAACGAAATTATGTATTCGTCCGATGAAACTATGGGTCTTCCTACGAAACTATAGTTTTGCAAGTAGTTTCTCAGACATGGTTTTCCAACGAAAGTTGGGCGAAACTGTCAGTGAAACCGGCGGCGAAGATGCCGCGAATCCGCCGGCGAAACTAGCAGTAAAACTGCTGGTGAAACTAGCAGAAAAACTACTAATCTGGCAGCAAAATTAGGCAGAAATTAACTCTTTTGAGTGTTAACTTATCTATAGGCTGGGTAGTGCAACCCTTGCTTTGAACGCTTGATTGAGAAGCTACTCATCGAGTCCAGGTGAGTTCTAGATCTCCTATTTTAAAGGTTTTAAACTAGTTTGTGGCTGGAAATGCATACTAAATTTACGCTTTAAAATGACCAAGATTTTAAGAGGTTTTAACTGGAAGATCGATTTTTCTATGAGGAAATGTGCTATGTAAAAGTGTAAAATAAAAATGTTTCATGTTGAACTGGCAATGCGACCCCATCCAGGGGCGTTGCCTTTGGACCCCATTAGGGGCTGCTGCCCCTAGGGCCCTGCTGTCAGGGGCTGCCCCCCTGAACCCCCGTTGTCCCGCAGAGGATCAGTTATGTTTTATGATGATTTATGCTTGTTGTGCATATGTTTATATATGTGAATGTATGATGCATGATGTTATGATGATGTGTGGTGAGGTGTGCGATGTTTATGTGATGCTATGTATGAATGTGTTATGTTGACCTTATGTTCCTATTATGTATTATTCCATGACTTACGTGTTATGATTATGAAATGAACGAGAAGTATTATGCAACGTAAAGCAAAAGTTAATGATAATGATAAGTGGAACGTAAAGAAAGATGAATGCATGCATAAATGAACGAAGGGATGTAAGAAAGTCTTGCAAGCAAAGTATGGAGGTTCACACCCAATGAAGGGTGTTAACTCAGGGGTGTGTGGATTAGCTACCCCGGAAGGATGCACATTGGGGTCTGTCTTTGTGATTGACCATTTTTATAGAACATTTGTATGGAAGTCATTCAGCAACGCTGAATTTTATGTGTTTTCAGTGGTGAGGATGCCACGACGTGGCTACTTGGCTCATTTTGGTTGGCATTCTTTTGTATAATGTTTTTGCATTGTAATGCGAACAAATGATGTTTTGTAACGAATGTTGTATTAACTTGAAAAAGCATTTATATTGACATGAAAAGTTATTTTAATGTTTCTGTTGCAATGTTTTATTGAAGTGAATGTAATTATGGTGAGGATGGCACGGCGTGGCTACTTGGCTCATTTTGGTTGGCATTCTTTTGTATAATGTTTTTGCATTGTAATGCAAACAAACAATGTTTTGTAACGAATGTTGTATTAACTTGCAAAATCATTTATATTGACATAAAAAGTTATTTTAATGTTTATGTTGCAATGTTTTATTGAAGCTAATGTAATTATATGTTTTATGTGCGATGATTGACCAGCTGTAAGCGTCCTGGGAACGGGGCCTTACAAGTTGGTATTAGAGCCAAAGTTTAATGAAACGGATAAACTTTCAAAAGAAACCTAAACTCAAACTGAAAATGGGACGGAAAGGGAAGGGTTGCCAGTCCGAGTAGCTGCATGCCATTAGTTATTTTCTTAATGTTTACCGGTATTACATGCGCATGTTATGTTGCTTATGTGCCTTTAGTAGATTTAGATACTGATGTAGTCAGGATAGGAAATGCTTGGGGTATGAAGAGTAAATTAAATGGCTAATCACAACTGGCCACTGTAATTAGGGACTTACTATAATTGACATAAACTGAGCTATTACCTTGAACGACCATGTTGTTGTTTGAATCTTATAGCGTGCTTAGAAGATGGCTGGCGGTAAATATTTAGAAGATTTCAGCTCCTTCCTTTCCTCCCCATATTCTTTCAATTACCAACTCATATGTCTTCTCATCATAATAAACATTTGAGATTGGTTTGGAGGATTTATTTCCAACTACCATCTTTCTGTTTAGAGATTCAGTAGGCTTCACCTTTAGTTCAGGGAATACCACTTCTTCAGCTGGTTTTGTTATTTTCTTCTCAAAGGGGTTGACAAAGGATCTATCTTTTCTCATGCAGATAGCCTTGAGAGATTTCAAGTTGTTTGTTCTTTTAAACATCCTCAAAATATCTTCAAATTCATAACCCTTAAACATAGCCTTGTGATTGATCAACTCTAAATTGGCTAGTTCTTTCATATCATAGATTTCTAGGGGGTTACCAGAGCAGAGTAATCTTTGAAGAATTGAACTAAACCTGAAATCCTCTTGATCATGAACATGTTCAAGTCATTGTCATACTTCCAGGCAATTATCTTCTGATCAGTTTTGCCTTTTGAAGTAGACACCCCTCTAATCATCTCAATAGTGGTGAGCCCTTCTTGAAGCTTCAATTAAGAGGGCTCAACAAACCACTCTAGATTCTTATGCAGAACAGGTGTGAGAGAGCCATGGTCTCTATGGGTGAGGTGGATGTCTTGTGCAAACATTCTTGTTCTAGGCTTTTGCTAATAATCTCTTCTTCAATTTTCTTTAGCCTTTCTTTCTTTTCATTAGTCATCCTAACAAACTGTTTGCCTTCATATCCTCCATCATATCCAATATTGTCAAAGAAAGAAGTAATATCATCATCTTCAAGCTCTAAGGGAGTGTTAGCATCATCCTCAAATTGTAGACACTGTCTCACACTCTGTTCATTGATGTTAAGAGTATGATGATCAGTGATTCCTCCTCATAGAGTCCTTACACCAGCTATCTCTGTCATCTCATCAGTGCTCCAAAAAGACCTTATGAATCTCTCATAAATGATTGGTCTGACAGTGATTGCATGAGCAACTCTAGTAGTGGTGATAAATCTGATCATGTCTCTTAGACCTTCTGCCTTGGGTACATCAAGGTCAAGATAACCGCTGACATTATGGATCTTGCTCCATGTGAGATTTGCCATGTACCCTGCACCGGAGGCATATGAATTAGAAAGATTGATAATAGTCAACACATTATAGAACATGCATCAACTGAAATTTCTCATTTTGACTTTTAATGGTCAAAATTGAATGTTTATAGGTACTGTTCGATAGGACTTATACCTATACTTGATGTTATCTTGAATAATCATTGTTATTTTGTTATACTTGCTTGAAGTGACCATTTTTGTTGTTTTTAATTCATTTTAGATCTTAGAATCAAGATTTGTTTTCTCATTTTCAATCTTTTATTATGCTCTGTTCATGCGATGAAAAAGGTAGTGAAAATCTTGGTGAAAATCACTTGTTTGTTGTTATCTTCTTAGTTAACTTGTTCATTGTAGTCGAAAATCATTATCATTTCTTAATCCATGTTTGATTTCAAAACACCATGTTTGACCTAGGGTTCAAAGTACATTACAGGTTCAAATGTCTTACATTTTAGGTCATAAATTTCAGCGATTATCACTTTTTATTGATACTACAGTTGTAGAGAATCAAAGCAGTGGTCAAATGAATTAAGATGAAAGTAGAACACAAGTTTGATGATGAAGATGATGAGTGATGAAGAATAGTTAATTTCTCTCATCGCACTATGAAGTCTCTCAAATTTGAAAAGTATTAAATGACCTTTTGAAATGGCTTTAAATAGTCAATCAATATCTTTTACAAAAATTATAAGTTTCAGGACAAATGTCGTTAATTTTAAAATCACTGTAGCAAATGCGGATGAGTTTTGTTCATTAGCATTTGTATAATGTTACAAATACGGAAGAGTAAAAACTTAACAGAATTTGTTCACTGTAACAAATGCGGTTGAACAAAGTTAGTCAGCATTTGTTACTGTTACAAATGCGGCTGCATAAAGTTAGTCAGCATTTGTGTACTGTTACAAATGTGGCTAAACAAAATTAGTCAGCATTTGTTCACTGTAACAAATGTTGGAGAGTAAAATTCCTTTATCCACATTTACTTCAACAAATACGACTACCAATAAAGATGTATGCATTTATTGACTTTCATCATGATGACAGAAGAGATTAAGCACTTTGTTTATTCATTTTCATAAACATGAATTGTTGATGTCAACCACATTAAAAAATACAGATGAGTAAAAATAAATACAACAATGCAAATGTGCTCTGCATTAACAAATACGGTAGAGCACTTTTGTCCACATAGGTTTTATAATCAATCTTTCATGTATTTTTTTACACAAATGCGGTTTAGTTGTCTTGTTCGCGTTGGTTTCACTTGGTTTTAAATGATATAAACCTTGACCCGCATGGTTATATGCATGGGTTACCTTCACTCGCATTAACCAATACACTTACCCATATTAAATTTTGACCTTAGTCAAAACTTAATGTTTTTGCAGAGATATTATTCTTCTGGTTTTTCTTTCTTGTTATGAAGAACTGCTTTTGATTCACTTGAGTCTTATGAAGTTGTTGGGGTTGTCAATTCTTGCTTGGATTGACTTGTATATCAGAGATGATATAAGTTTCCCATTGATTGACTGATCTTAGACTTCTTATGCTTTCATGGATCTGCATAAGCTGAGATACAATAGTATAACTTCTGCACCAACACAGACAGTTTCTTTCGATTTGTTTTGAAGTTTTAAGAGAGTAATTTTAAGAAAGTAAATATCTATATCTATACAAACTGGGCAAAATTTAAATTACTCCTCTAAAGTTTATATCCATACCCAGACAGAAACTTTAAAAATTTAAAACTTTTGAATATGAATTATTTTTTTTATTTTTTGATTTTTTTATTTAAGATTGAAGAGAAGTATATCATTTGTTGGAATCATATCAATTTTACATTACACATGTCCATTCTTTTGTAATAAAATGGACATGTTTATGAACTTATTGATTGAAGGTATGTTTGTCCTCTTAAACTCATACCTGGTTAATATTTTAATGCATGTGATATTTATCATGTTTTCGCTTTTTTATTATTCAGCATGTACCTCACACACAAAAGGATAGAATGATCAACCATCCTCATGTAATGTATTGTAGAACTTTTTCATAACTTGATTTACCAGGTCACTTAACTTTAGAAGGAGATCCATGATTGGATTCTTTTGCTCATTCACAAGGAATGTATTATTTTTGTAGATTCATCCAATTTGGATGTGTTCCTCATTAGGGATATTTTGGATCAATACATTTGCACATATGCTTGTTTCTTCAGGTCTTTGCTTAGCAAAATAGAGATGTAACATGATATAGGTGAAAGAGATCCATAAAGTGTCATTACCTAGTGTGTTTAGGTTACTACACACACATACACTTAGATAAGCCAATACATACCTATACTCTAAGATGAGTGTTTCACCGTTGAATAAGATTTTAGTTCATCATAACATATATCTTCTCTTCCAAGGTAAGCCTACCCACATATCACCTAAGTCATGTCAGTCTTTTAAATTTTGAATTAATCATAGTTAATGATATAACGACTATAATTATATCATTTCCCTAGTATATAGAACTTTTTCTTTATCAAAATTGACTTCTTTTTGTAATTTTTTTAATTTTAAATTGTTTTTGATGTTTTGTTTGATTTTAATCAAGGTTAATCATGCCAATTGATTGAACTAGGAATTCAAACCAACTAGGTTCAAATGCCTTGGTGAATAAATCAGCAAATTGATTTTCATAGGGAATTTGAACCAATTTGATTAACCCCTTTTCAGCATAGTCTCTCAAAAAGTGATATCTAATTTCAATGTGTTTTGTTTTTTGAGTTTTGAACATGATTATTTGTAAAAAAAATAGTTGTTGTCTTGTCAATGTGAATTGGAGTATGAAAGAAGTTAAAACCATAATCAAGCATCTGGTTTTGAATCCAGAGAACTTGAGAGCAATAAGTTGATGCTGCAATGTACTCAGCTTCTGCTATTGAAATATATACATCTATCTGCTTCTTGCATTGCTAAGAGACCAGTCTGGGACCAAGAAATTGAGAACCACTAGAAGTGGACTTCCTATTGAAATTGCATTCCCTATAATCACTGTCAGTTAAGGCATAGACATTGAAATCTCCTTCCTTTGGATACCACAATCCAAGAGCAGGTTTTCCCTTTAGATATCTGAATATCCTTTTGACAGCATTTATATGAGATTCCTTGGGATCTTCTTGATATTTGGCACACACACAAACACCAAACATAATGTGAGGCCTACTGGCTGTTAGATACATAAGTGAACCTATCATTGATCGATAGTGAGACAGATCCACTGATTTGCCTCTTGGATCAGGTCCTATCTTCACTTTAGTATCAACGGGTGTTCTGATGGACTGACAGTCAGCATGGTGAAATTTCTTCAATATTGTTTCCATGTATTTCGATTTATTAATGAAGATTCCATCTGCCTTATGTTGGACTTGCACTCCTAGAAAGAATGTGAGTTCCCTCATTGCACCCATTTGGAATTTTGAATGCATGAGATCTTCAAAATCTTTACAGAGTACCTTATTTGTTGAGCCAAAAATGATATCATTCACATAGATCTGGACGAGCAACATGTCTTTTCTTTTTCTTTTTTTGAAAAGAGTTTGATCAATCTTTCCTCTTTCATACCCATTTTCAGGATGAAAAGATGATAGAGTCTCGTACGACTTTCTTCGGGCTTGGTGAAGACCATACAAGGCTTTGTCAAGCTTGTAAACCCTGTGAGGAAATCCAGGTTCTTCAAAGCCAGGTGGTTTACTCACATAGACTTCTTTAGCAATCTTTCCATACAAGAAAGCACACTTTACATCCATTTGATAAAAAGAGAACTTCATGGATGCTGAGTATGCAAGAAAGATTCCTATTGCTTCTAGTCTGGCAACAGGTGCAAACACTCCGTCATAGTCAATTCCTACTTCCTGAGTATACCCCTGTGCCACCAGTGTTGCTTTGCTTTTGATGACAATTCCTCTATCATTAGTTTTCTTTTTGTACAACCATCTGGTAACGATAGGGTATTGTCCTTCGAGAAGATCTACCAGTTGCCATACATCTTGCTTCTTTAACTGTAGTAATTCTTCCTACATTGCTTTAATATCCAATTATTGTCTTGAAGAGCCTCCTTGGTGTTTTTAGGTACTGTATGACAAAGAAAGCATGAGAACAAACAATTGTTTGCAATACTGGACTTGATTCTTGCCACCCTTTCATTGAGTTCACCAATAATGCTTTCTACAGGATGATTCTTGTGTATTCTGGTGGTTGGAATAGAGTCACCATTAGTTGTTTCATCAAGATTAGAGACATTCAAATCATCATGGTGAGAGGAACCTTCATCTTGTACTGTTGGAGAATTATGAAGATAATTAGATTATGTTTCTGTGATAGCTTCAGCATTAGCAGCACATTGATTGCTTCCATCATTTGATGTTCTTTCTGTTTCAACTAGAGGTGTAGCTTGATCTTGATTTCTGAGTTTAGTTGATTGGTCTTCTGATGGCGATGGTAACACATAGGGACCAGCTTCAATTGAAAAACTTTGATTTTGAGATGGTTGTCTGACAAGATCAGCTTGTAGTGGAACATCTTCATTCAGATTTTTAGAAGAGGTTGGAGGAATTATTGGAAAATCATTTCTTCTTTCTACTCCTGAATGAGATTCAGCTGAAGGTATATTTTCTACATCAGACAAATGAAATTGATCAAAAGATTTTGTAAATGAGTCAATGTCAAACAACCAGTCGGGATCATTTGTAGATTTAGGAATTGAATGTTCCTTGATTTGAACATTTATTTATTCATCAATAATGTTTAATCTAGGATTAAACACTCTGTAAGCCTTTGAAACTGAAGAATAATCTACAAAGAATCCTTCATCAGACTTAGATGAAAATTTTCCCAATAGTCTCTAGTGTTTAATATTGAGACATGACTACCAAATGACTTGAAAAATCCAATAAATGGTTTTTTGTGAAACAATAGTTCATAAGGAGTCATGTTTTTTCTTTTACAATCAGAGTTCTATTTGCACAAAGCACGATGTGTTAACTGCTTCTACCTAGAAGGTAATTGGCAGTTTTGCATCGACTAGCATTGTTCTTGTTGCTTCAATCAGTGTTCTATTTCTTCTTTTAGCTATCCCATTTTGTTGAAGAGTTCTAGCTGCACTGAATTGATGAGCAATGCCTTTGGTTGCGCAAAAGGAACTCATATCTTCATTCTTAAACTCCGTTCCATTATTACTTCTTATTGTTTTGACCTTATGATCAATTTGGTTTTCAATTTTTGTGATAAAATCTTTTATTATTTGGGATGCTTTATTTTTTTGAAGTAAGAAGAAAACCAATATAAATCTTGAAAAGTCATCAATGATCACCAACAATACTATTTCTTCCCAATACTCATAACATGAGTTGGTCCAAAAAGATCCATATGAAGTAGCTTCAATGGAGTATTGTTTGTGTTCACACGCTTTGGTCTGTAAGAAGATTTATGTTGTTTCCCTTTGAGGCATGCTGAACAATGATCAATGAAAGGAAATTCTTTTTAGGGAAAACCAATGACATGGTTTTCTTTGACCAATCTGTTCATGTTTTTAAAGTTTGTGTGCCCCAAACGTCTGTGCCAAAGCTGAGACTCATAAAATGATGCTTTTGACAGAAAACATGTTTTTTCTTTGGTGTAGCAAAATTCAGGTTTAAGACATAGGTGTTTTTCTTTCCCGAGGTCTTTAGGAAAACCCATTTTTTAGGAATTTGGAATCCTGGTTTTCAGAATGTAGCAATGAGCGCCGGTAAAGTGAGTTGAATATTTCATGTCATAGATTTGAGACACACTGAGAAGATTGAAATTCAGTTGTTCATAGTAGTTCACTCTATCAAAGCTCAGCATCCCATTTGTCACATGCCCTTCACCTGTGATTCTTCCACCTTGTGAATCTCCTTCAAATGCCATAGTAGTTCCTTGTATATGGTTGAAGTCATAAAGGAGGGAACGATCTCCAATCATGTGTCGAAAGCATCCACTGTCCACGTACCATAAGCTATTGGACCTATATGGATGACCCTGCAAGCACAAAAGAACTAATTAGAATATGGAACCCAAGCCATGATGGTCTTTTATTCCCCGTTCCTATTCATGATGGTGACTTCTTGGTACTTCCCTCTAAATAGTGACTTAGAGAGAGGTGTTCTGGGAGATTTTTTTATGATATTTTGAATGTTTCATCTCATCATTATCAACTGAAGAGTCAGAAGAATAATGAAACCTTTGGTCCCTATTTCTTTGAAGAAATCTGACTTGTTTTTTATTATCAAACATCATTTTTGGTTTGGGAAGATCATATGTTTTCTTAATGTTATGATATTTGTTTCTTTGAATCTTCTTTTACTCTCTTATGTTACCCATGTCATTATCTGAGCTAGAAGTCCTAGATTGATTATTATGAAAGTGACTTCTAACTTTAGGTTTCATAGATGATATTGGGGAGATGGGCTTGTTTTGGGGAATTCTCAACCCTTTTTGCTTGAAGTAACAATTAGATATATTGTGATTGTTCATATAACAGACTGAACAATATTTATTAAAATATCATTTTTGGTGGAATGAATGTTCATGTCACAGATAGAGCAGTATTGATTGAAAAAGCACTCTTCTGTTTTATGATTGGACATTTTACAAATGTCACAATACATATGTTTGTTTCTTGAATCTGATTTTGTTGTTGCTAACTCAGTTGATTCACCCGTTCTTAACTAAGTCATAATCTTTGGTTTAAGGAAAGAAGCAAAATTAGCCTTTTAGTAGTTTGTTTCGCAACAATATTTTTGTTGACTGTTTTAGGCTGTTTTTGTTTCCTCAACCTTTGCTTGACTTCTTTTTCAAACTGATTTGCATGCTCCCTATTGTAGATGTCAATACCTACTCCTTGTTTTGATTTTAATAATTGGGGATTTGACTAAATTTTAGTTTTTGAAATCAGTGAATTCTTTGGCAGTGAAACCTTGTCTAATTTGCTTGAATTTGTTGGAGATTTAATCTCACAATCACAACTGCTTTCAGCAGAAGGTTTCACTAAAGCCATAGCTTTCTTCTTTCCTTTTGAATTGTAGGTATAAATTTCACAAATGGGACAATGGCTTTGATTGGGCTTGATGGTTTAATGACATTCACTGTCTTGTCTGAATACTCTCTGATTTTTAATTGGGTGACCTAATTTAATTTTCTCCTTATTTGTTTCAATGTAAACATTTGGTTTGTTTTGAGGATTTGTGACTTGTTTTACTATTGTTTTTGGTTCAATAGTATTAGGTTCATTTTACTCTTTGAGTGTGACAGATTTAGGCATGACAGTTTAGTTGTCATTGTAAGGTGGAGGACAAGAATTATACCCAATTCTAGACATATCCTTGGGATCTTTTTTTGAGTCTATCATCTCTTGCAGCTTGACTAAACATAATTGAAAATTTTCAAGTTTCACTTTAGTAAGTGTTTGTTCAGCTTTTGCTTGAGCTAACTTTTCAGTTAGTTGCTCATTCTCAACTACAATAGTGTACTTCTTACCATGCACTTTTTCAATGTTAGAGATGAGAGATTTGATTTTAATTTCAAAGCCTTTAATTTCTCTCTTAAGAATCTCTGACTTGACCTTTTCTTCTTTTCTTTTATCAGCTAGTTTATGATTATGCTCATGATAACCTTGCGGTTCAGTAATGCATTTATCACTACAAAGGTTGGATTTTACCTTAGTTGGCATAGGAGATGGACTATCATTGATGTGATCCATGAGTGCATGATTCTGAAATTGAGGCTTCACTTCCTCTGCATACAGACTCCAATCACTTACTCCATCTTGTCTGATGACAAGAGCATTGAGGATGATAGACTGCTTCCATAAGCTTGATTAGTTAGTTGTGGCTAACTCTGATATGGTTGTTGATGATGATACTGTTGTTGATGATTGTTGGAGTGAAAGCTTGTGCTTGGTTGTGGAGATGACTGACCTTGAGAATTCCTTTGGAAATTGTTGTTGTTTCTTCTGGGAGCATTACATTTTCAGGAGAAGTTGCCAGTCATGCCACAATTGAAACACTTTACCTTGGATTTGTCATATCCAAGTTTGGTGTTTTTATTAAGGCTAAGCTTTCTTCCTTTAATGAAGAACTTCTTGGCTCTCATTGCAATCATAGCCATTTGCTATTGCAAATCCATTTCTTCCACATCATCTGGATCCATTTCTTCCAAGTCCTCCTGGATCAGATGAGCAGAAGTGAGTCTGCCTCCTAGATAAGCTTCAAAGTTAGCAACAATGTCATTATAAGTTGCTTTTTTCTCTTCTGATCTTAGGTCTTTAGGAGTAGTGGAGGGAGATGCACGGAATCCTGTTGGTTATGATGGTGTTGAAGGCTTGCTAGTTGGAGTAGCAATGAAACCAGTTATCTTCACTTGATCTCTTGAGGAAAGAAAATCATCATCCTCAGTGATGAATGCATTTTCTACAGAATGAGTGTCCATTGGAAATTTATAAGCTTCAATAACTCGAGGTCCACCAAGATTTCTACTCCTTTCATGAAGTTCAAGAGCTTCTATCTTGGCAATCATGATGTCCAAGGTGGTACTCTCTAGATCAAGAGTGTTTTTCAGCATTTTAACATTTTGTTTCCAACTTTTTAGAAGACTATGAAGCATCTTCTTGTTTATTTCTTTGACTTTGTATCTTATCCCCATGATCTTTAAATCATTCACCAGCTGCACAAATCTACACAGTTGTTTAAAGATTGACTCCCCCTTGGAGTGATGAAAGGTTTCATATTGATTAACAAGCTTGTCCTTGTTAATTTCATCCACTTCACTACTGCCTTCACATATTATTAGCAGTGCATCCCAAACCACTTTAGCAGTTCCATACTTTTCTAATCTTTATAGCACATCCATTTTTAGTGCCTGAGTGAGTATAGAATAAGCTTTGAGATCAACTTTTATCTTCTTGTAATCATCATCATCAAGTGTGACATCCTCAATATGTATTCTTGAGGTTTTGTATATTGCAACTTGATCAGCAGAAAGTGTCACAGGAATGTGAGGGCCTTTACAAATTGAGATCCAGTAGTCCGGGATCTACACCTGTAATATAGTTCATAAATCTGATTTTCCATTGCTTAAACTCAAATTTGTGTTTAAGCATGGTGGTTTTGGAGTATGACCAAGTTTAGAGAAATTATGCGAATCCATTTTTAATAAGCTATTTTCACCTTTTAGAATAATGATTAGATTGATTGTTAATTTCAAGTTAGTCCATAAAGTCCAAACAGGCTAATGTAAAACCAGATCTGCTGATGTTTATATGTTCCTGCTGTAACAACTGTTCATGGGTTTGTTCTTGAAGATAAGTACAGATGAACAGTGATTGTTGAAGAGATTTATGTAGTTTACTAAGTGGAGGTAGTTGAACACTCTATTAGTAACTCAATCACCACATCAATTGAATACTGCTCAGATCTGGACAAATCTGGAAAAGAACCGAGAGCTAGAGCTCTAATACCAATTGACTGGGTTTGAGAATGATATTCTCTGTTGATATGAATCAACAAGGACCGAATATGATGATTGAGTCAATGATTGTAAGGTGGAATCAAACAATTAAAGAACATTGAATGTAATAATATACTCATAAGTGCTTTTTGTATTGTGAAGGTAATCGGTTACAATGAATGCTAGGGTAAGAGCATTAACAGTAACAAGACACGTGTAAACATAAGACTAAACAAAAGATTCTAATTGTCTAGAATGTGTATCAACAGTCACCTCACATACGAGGTTATCTATTCTATTTATAGGTTGACAAGATGTCTTTTACAAAATGACTAAACTACCCCTGACCTATACATCAGAGAACTAGCCTAAGTCTTCATTAGCATTTCTTTTGTTCATCCGTATTGACTAATGCAAATGTGTTGATCACGATGAGCATTTCTCTTGGTATTCAATATTAGTGTTTAGTCATCAACATTGACAAATACAGATGAACAAACACATATGCGAATTTGTTCCCAGGCATCCGCATTAGTAAATGCGGATGTACAATTACTTATCAGCATTTGTTTCCGGCTATCGACATTTATTAATACGGAAGACCAAATACTTGTTAGCATTTTTTTCTATGTCATCCACATATACAAATACGGTCAGCCGACACCTGTAATCTTCTTTGCAAATTCTTCATCCGCATTTGTTCTTGGACTTGTGGGATTTTTTAGCAGAACAACCATCAACTCACCACTTGAATTGGCATGTATGATCCTTTTAGGGTCCACATATTATGTAACGTAAAGCGGAAGATAATGAAAGTAGGAACGCAATGAATGAAAGAATGCATGCATTAATGAAAGGAAGGTAAAGAAAGTCTTGCAAGATTTGTATGGAGGTTCACACCCAATGAAGGGTGTTAGCTTAATAGTGTGTGGGTTAGCTTACCCTAGAAGGATACACACTTGGGATGCACACTCGGGTCTAATCTTTGTGATTGACCATATGTATGGGACCCTTGTCGCTTACCTGGGTATTGTGGTCAGGCCACCGGGCACAATGTATGGGGGTCTATTTATAGACTTCGGCCCAGTACCCGCTTTATGCATGATGGTGGGGTATAGCACATGACATTGGTCTAGGATGTAAAGAATTTAATGATGAATGTACGTAAGGTACAGAAAGGAAGATAACAAATGATAATGATGACGTATGATCATGAATGAACGAAAGTTAACAAATGACGATGAAAGATAATTATGTTATTATCTTTGTGTACATATGATGCATGATCACATGTGAAAGTAAAGAAAGAAAGGTTTTAAAGGAAAGTAAAGTATATTTTATTTTAATACTAGAACTCACTCAACAATGATAACTTTTATGTGTTTTCAGTTGGCAGGTAAGGTTGCTGAGTATGGCACGAGACAACTACTTGGATTATTTTGGATGGCATCCATTTCATGTTATGATAATTTTTTGTGATGTATTGCAAATCATAATATGTTTTAATTTACCAATGTTGTATTATTTTTCAAAAGCAATTATATATACATAAATGAAGTGGTTTGTTTAAAAGAAGTCCGGTACGATGTTTTAGAAATTGAAATGTATATTTTATGTTTTATGTGCAATGATTGTCCAATTGTGAGCGTCCTGGGAACGGGGCTTTACAAGTTGGTATCAGAGACAAAGTTTAAGTGAAACGAGTAAATATTTTCAAAAGAAACCTAAACTTAAACTGAAAATGGGACAAAAGAAAAGGATGCTAGTCCGAGTAGCTACGTGCCATCAGGTATTTTCCTAATGTTAATTGGTATTTGCTATGTGCGCATGTTATTTGATCTGTGTGCCCTTAGTAGATTTAGATACTGATGTGGTCAGGATAGGAAATGCTTGGTGTATGAAGAGTAAAGTAAGTGGTTAATCATAACTGGCCACTATAATTAGGGATTTACTATACTTGACATGAACTAAGCTATTACCTTAAATGACCGTGTTGGTGTTGAATCTTATAGCTTGTTAGAGGATGGCCGGTGGTAGATCTTCGAAGGCTTCTAGAGGTGGAGGTTGTGGTGGACGTGGTGCTGGACATGGGTCACAAGAGGAAGGCCTCGAGGTGAAGAGTTGGCTCATGAAGAGCCTGAGACCCCTCACCCAGAGGGTGGTGATGAGAGTGCTAACCTAAGGGCCTCGGTGAAGGAGAATGTTGTAGAGGAGGTTCACCAGGTCATGCAGACGATCTTACCGTCTGTGGTAACTGAAGTGATCAAAGTTGTGCATTAAAGGGAAAGGAAACTAGGGAGGGAGGAGCAGCCGGAGATGGTTGTCTCTACTGATGATGAAGAAGAAGTAGAGTCTGTGCAACAGGAAGCACAAGGCTGTAATTATGGGGCTTTTCAGAGATGCAAGCCCCTGACTTTTAATGGAAATGACACCGCCTGCTGCTGCTCATCGATGGGTGAGGGAGATGGAAGTTATGCTAGATATCAGTGAGTGCTAGGAGGATTAGAAGGTGAAGTTTGCCACTCATTCATTTGTGGACTTGGCTCTGTGTTGGTGGTAAAATATCGTCCAAGCCGAGTGTAGTATGGCGATTGAAGGATGAGGTGGGCAGAGCTGAAGAAGTTGGTGATTAAGGAGTTTTGTCCTCACCGAGAGCTAGACAAGGTTGAGAGAGAATTCCTCTAATTGGAGGCGGGAACAATGACGCATCTACAATACACCACCAATTGAGTGAGATGGCACGACTGGTGCCAGATCAGGTGACACCTCTATCACAAAAGATTAAGAGATACATCCAAGGGTTGCCCACGGATATCCGCAGGCACATGATCACCACCCAACCGAGCAAGTTTAGGTCGATGGTTGATCTGGCTGGAAGGATATATGATGAGCCGGAGGTGGTGGTGACTAAGGTGAACAAGAAAGGAGGTGGTGACCATGATGGATCAAGAAAGCTAGTGCAACCAAAACCAAACACTTAGAGTACTTTGAGTACAACTAATAAAGTTCTTCCGAAGACAAGTTCAGCACATCCGAAGGTATATGTTGAACTTCCGAAGCAAAGCTCAAAGGAACTTACCAAGATAAGCTTCAGCTTTCGAAGACCAAGTCTTTGCTCTTCTGAGAGTTCAACACTTAGAAGAAATGAAGACTACAACTTCCGAATAAAGAAGTAGTCACTTCCGAAGTATAAGTGGCTTCGACAGAACAAGATCTTCCGAAGCCAGTTAACCTTGGGAAGTACCTACTATGAATCGGTGGACGTAAGTATGGTATCTAACACTCCGCTGCAGACCCTTGATACTGCATGGCATTTTCCAAAAGGCCATGTAGTTGACCATATATTAATCCACTATTCACACTTTATCAGTTAGTACAGTTGCCAACTTTAGTTGGTGACAAAAGGTAAGTCATGGACATGTCATGACTATCATATCTTAGATAAGATATTATCTAAGATACCTTAACTATAGCTTTGTAGTATTTGCTTTAGTTATAGGATTCCAGCTAGTATCAAAGTATACTGAGCTATATGTAGTAGTATATATAGTTTCTTATTGTAACTCTTGTAGTAAGCTTGTAAGAGTCTTGTAATACTTTGAGTTGCGAAGTAATATATACAAATATCTTGAAAATCATTCTCTCATGTTTTCTTTTTCTTACTTAGTATATTATAATCAACTTTTCAAGAACTTTGCTTCTTGAGTGTTCATTAGTGAGTTTGAGAGAACTACTTGTGTTGAATACAAAAACCGATCCTGCAATTGGTATAAGAGCTTCTCAGGCTCTTGATTGTGTGATCTAACCATCCTAATCAACCTCTTGTTCACTCACTCTCCACTACATTCAAACATGGCCCTTAACCAGAAATTTGAATGTAAAATGGGGATGATGACTAAAGCATCCATCATCACCCCGAAAAACTTCAGACAATGGAGCAGACCCATAGAAGGGTTCATCAGATATCAAGACAGTGCTTGTTGAAATCTATTGCCAATGGTCCCTACAAACTAAAGGTGGCTTCACCTGCTCGAGGTGGTGCCATGATAGAGAAGGTTGTAAAAGACTACTATGAAGAAGACCTCAAGCGGATCTACATTGATGAAAAGGCGATGATTGTTTTGATGACAGCAATTCCCAACTCCATTATGGTGGGGTTTGAGAATTTCCGGATAGCTAAAGAACTGTTTGATGCTTTAACCCACATGTACTCCAACTACAATGACTCAATGAAAGATTCACTGAAGCAACAATTTGAGAACTTTACTCATATGCTAGAGAGACCTTGTACTAGCAATACTTTAGGTATATGGATCTTATATCTTCCCTTCAGTCTGTAGGAATAGCTACTGAATTGAGAGACCTCTCACGGAAATTCATGAGTGCACTCCCTCAATGAGTGGATGTTCTACTCTGTCTCCATCAAAAGGACAGGGAATCTGAACATATTCACCATGACTGAGCTATATGGCATTCTAGATGGATAACGTGTAGAGATGGAGAACAAGAGTGGCCGTCAAAGAAGCAGACCTTCACGTCTTCCTGCTAGCAACGCTCTCATGGTTGCTGAAGGCTTAAGACCCTTTCAACCTCAATAGTACCTATCATATCCCCAGCATTCATCCAGCTCTTCTGGGCCTTACTTCACTTTCCCTGAGACACCAAAGTCTCAACAGGATTAGCCCAGTCCCTTTCAGGACAACTGTGCTTTTGTCTCAGGAAGTGGACACTCTAATGATTTTCAGTTCTGTTTTGAAGATCTGGAGTATTTTAGCCTAGATGACATGGAATACATGGACATAGTCCAGAAAATGGCTCTGTTAACCTACTAGGCAAAGAAGTTCTTCACAAGAACTGGAAGGCAGTTCCTTGAGAACCCAAGTAGCAACAAGTTTGGGTTTGACAAAGCAAAGGCCAAATATTACAACTGTAAGCAGTTGGACATTTTGCAAGGGAATGCAAAGCTCCCAAATCAAACCCAGGATCTACTCAAGCCTCCTCACATCCTTCAACACCTAAAGCTACTGGAAAATCAATTGAAGCTACTACTGTGGCACAAGAAGTTGATTGTAGCTTTATGGTACAAGATGTCACCCCTACTCAAGCACTCATGGCTGGAACAAACAGCTCTAACGTATATGATCATCTCTGTACTCCAGCCTGTATTACTAAGGTTAAAATCTACGAGGACTATAACATGGAAATCAAATCCGATATTGAGTCCTTGAATATCTTAAAACCTGATTTTAAAAAGGTTGAATCTGACTATCAAAACAAAATTGAGGAGTTAGAGAAAACAATATCTTCTAAAACATGAGCACACTAACTACAGGACTCAAAACAAGGATTTAATATCCAAGTTAACTGAGGCTTAAGCCAAGCTAGTAATAGCTGAGGGTCAAGCAAGGAACCATGCTATTTCTGAGCAAAACTTCCAAACCATTCTTGCATCATCCTCCCGCCAAAAAATTGTTATCAAAATAAAGGTGGGTTGGGGACAACTGAGATTGCTCCACCACACGCTTATGAGTCTATTAGACAACCAAGGTGTGGTACTGAAGAGCAAGAGGTCCCATCTGCTGACCCATCTTCCCATGAGTTTAAAAATGATGCAACCATGGAGACCACCACAGGAAAGGAACAAGTAAATCAACCCATATCTATTGTGATGATCAACCCCTACCCACCAAAGCTAGAAGAAACCAAGCAAAGGCAGCTAGAAGAATTTCCAAGAAGGTAGCTGAATCTATGCTGAAGATTGAGCTAAAGCAAAAGGGTGTTTTCATTTCAGCTAGATTCAAGGCGGAAGGCACTTCTAATTCTGGAAAGGAGTGTAGTACCAACACTCCTGTCCTGCCAAAGGATCAGAAGTCAAAAGGGAAAGTTGTAGAGGAAGACAAGAAGATTAAGAAACCTCAGCCCTCAAAATCCCCAAAGATTAACATTACATGCATAGGGTGTGGTCTGCAAAACCACTTGGCTAAAGATTGTTATTACAATCTAGCAAGCACACACTATGCAAATAATGTTAAAAAGGAAGCAAACAAGAAAGGATTCACATTTGGACATTATCACATGGTTCAAGTGATGAGAAAAGGAAAGCTGGTTTCCGAAGCTATGTTGCTTTCAGAAGAAACTCATTCTTTTGAATGGAAAATGGTTTCGAATGTCAAGCCAAAGAAAGCTCAAAAGAACAAAAGAGCTTCCTCAAAACCTTCCGAGAAGGAGGCTATTTTGGAAGAGAAGAATGCTTTTTCCGAAAAAAAGAAGCTTCGGAAGAAAGTCATGCTACTCAAGCTTCAACAAGCTCATCAAAACTGATCAACTGTGGGATGGAATGGAAGATCAGACAAGATGCTGTAGCCATACCTTCCTGCTTCAAAGACATCAACTGAACCCTCTACCATTCATTTTGGTTCAATTATGTCATCATCAATGGATGAACCCAAGACCAGCCAGGCTTGGGTTTCCAATCAAAGCTAACTTTTCACCATTGTGTAGCGACATTCACAAGACAAGAACAATAATGTCTGGATAGTGGACGAAGGATGCTCCAGGCACATGACTGGGAATAGATCTCTACTTAAACAATTTCAACAATTTGATAGAGGTTCTGTTCAGTTTGGAGGTGAGACTGGAGGATACATTTTAAGCAGAGGAAGTGTATCCAATGGCTTGTTAAGTATCGACAAAGTGAAGTTTGTCAAATAGCTTGAACACAATCCCCTAAGTGTTTTTCAGTTCTACGATCAAAAGCATCAAATGCTTTTAACAGAGCATGAGTGCAACATCCTCAAACTTTGTATGACTATTCCTCAAGAATTGGTGCTTCTTAGATCTCCCAGAAAAGGGGATATGTACAAGCTGGATATGAAAGAAGCTTCTCCATTAGGTGAAGTATCATGCTTTCTTTCCCAAGCTGATGGTAATGAGTCTGCCTTATGGAATAAACGCTCATGTCACGTGAATTTTAAAACCATGAATAAATTGGTTAAAAATAACTTGGTACATGGTATGCCCAAAAAGGAATTTTTCTGTAGAGACAACTGTGTAGCTTGCCTGAAATGAAAGCAACATAGGACTCTATCACCACCCCATTACACTTATTGCACATGGATTTATTTAGTCCAACAAGTATAATGAACATTCGAAGGATATCATATTGCCTCGTGATTGTTTATGATTTCACAAGATTTACATGGGTCTTCTTTTTAAGAACTAAGGATGAAACATCGGAAACTTTAAAATCTTTTATTCTTAAAATTGAAAATCTAAGTGATCACAAGGTAAAGATAATTAGGAGTGATCAAGGGACTGAGTTTAAGAATCAAGTTCTTAACTCATTCTATAACTCAAAAGGGATTACCAGACAATTCAGTGCTCCTAGAACTTCTCAACAAAATGGTGTAGCTGAGAGGAGGAATAGGACACTGATTGAGGCTGCTAGGACCATGTTAGCTTATTCAAGCCTGCGTCTAAAATTCTAGGTAGAGGCAGTCAGCACTACATGCTATGTGCAGAATAGGGTTCTCATTGTCAAGCCACATGGTAAAACCCCTTTTGAGCTATGGAACAAGAGGCCACCGTTCATTGTATATCTAAGGTCCTTTGGTAGCAGGTGTACCATAATTAACACAAAAGACAACTTGGCAACATTTGCTAAGAAGTCAGATGATGCTATCTTTATTACATATTCCTCCACCTATATTGCTTATAGAGTATAACATCAAAACTCAATAATTTGAGGAATCATCCAACATTGTTGTTAAGGATCACACTCTTTGTGTTAGGGGGAATGGACTTGATCATATTTTTTATTTAGAATTGTTTCCAAACTATTTTAAACCATCTTGTGAGGATGTTTCAGCTGAAATAGGAATTCAAAGTGATTCTAATGAAGACTAGCTATTTGAGTTACCCAGACGTCTTCCAAGTTCTTCAAGAGTCTTTGAACCTCAAGCTCCCACCATTGGTAGAACTGATAGCATGACCATTTCAGGAATCAGTGGAGCTTCAACCAGTTACCAACAAAGTGAGCCTAATAACTCATCAGCTGATAACATAAAACACCAAGCTGATGGAAGTAGCATCCTGAAGGAATAGGCAACTATTAATACTACTTCTTAACCAAAGCTAATGGAAGTAACATCCTGAAGGAATAGGCAACTATTAATACTACTCTCAGCCAATTGATACTGATGATGTTTTTCTTTCATTCAATCAGCCCTCGTTGAATGAGTGTGAAAATCAGCTGAACCTATTGTTAAAAATCTTGAGCCAATTCTAAAATCTAGATTATCCATTCAACTAGATGTAATTCCAAGGCTTATGATTTATAACACTCATCCAGCTGAAAACATCATTAGAAATGTCTCTAAAGGTATGAGAACAAGGGGACAATCTCATAATGGGAATGTGTGCTTGTACTCATGATTTTTTTCTCAGATGGAACCCAAGAAGGTAGAAGATGCCTAGAAAGATAGTAGTTGGGTTGAATCAATGCAAGAGGAATTGCTTCAATTCAAATGACAAAAGGTTTGGAACCTTTGCCCGTACCATCTGGTTAAGTACCTATAGGCACCAAATGGTTTTTCAGAAACAAGAGAAATAATAGAGGGTTTATCATCAATAGTAAGGCAAGACTGGTAGTTCAAGGATACACTCAAGGGGAAGGAATTGATTATACTAATGTTTTTACACCTATTGCAAGACTTGAGGTAGTAACGATCTTCCTTGCTTATACTGTATCTAAGAATTTTATTATCTACCAGCTAGATTTCAAGTGTGCCTTTCTATATAGGGATATAGAAAGGGAAGTCTATGTGTGCCATTCCCAGGACTTAAAGACCCACAACACCCTAACTATGTGTGCAAACTAGATAAAGCTCAATATGGGCTACACCAAACACCTAGGTTGTGGTATTGGACCTTGTCTTAATTCTTCTGAAGAATGGCTACACTAGAGGTACCATTGATAAGACTCTTTTCATAAGGAAGTCTAGGAAAGATATATGCTCGTCTAGGCTTATGTTATGATATCATATTTGGTTCTTCAAATGACCAAATGAGTAAAGACTTTGACAACATTATCAAGAAGAAGTTTGAAATGAGTTCCATGGGAAAAATGACTTTTTCCTTGGAATTCACGTGAAGCAAATGAAGGAAGGGTTCTTTATCAATCAATCTAAGTATGTCAACAACATCTTAGAAAGATTGAGATGAAAGATTGTAAGTCAGCCAAGACACCTATTCCAAAAACCACAATCTTTGCCCTAACTCTGAGGAGGAGGATACCGATCAACATCAGTATAGAGCAATTATTGCATCTCTCATATATCTCATAGCAAGCAGGCCTGATACTATATGTTGCTACATGCATCTGTGTGCAAGATATCAGGCTGCTCCAAAAGTGTCTCACCTAGTTGCTGCCAAGAGAATCTTAGATCCTCAAAAGAGCACCAAAGCTTGGTTTTTGGTATCCTAGAAACTCAAACTTCAATCTCTATGGCTATACTGATAGTGACTATGATGGCTGCAACATCAACAAGAAATCCACATTAGGAGGATGTCAATTTCTTGGTGGAAGGATAATCTCATGGCATTGCAAGAAGCAATCATGTGTCCCAACATCTACTGCCAAAGCTAAATACATTATTGTTGAAAGTTGTTGTGCTCAACTGCTCTAGATTCAAAATCAGATGCTAGACTATCGATTCAACTTCATGAGCACTCCTATCCACATTAACGACAAGAGTGCAATCTCCATTACTGAAAATCTGGTGAAGCACTCCAAGACAAAGCATATTGACATCATGTACCATTTTATTAGAGATATTCATGAGAAAAAAACCTGATTATATTATTCAAAGTTGACTCAAATGAACAATATGTTGATTTGTTCAGCAAAGCCTTTGATGATAAAGATTTAAATATCTCAATACGGCTATTGGGATGATAAACATTGACTAATAGATCTCATTTACAAACCATATTAAAATGTGTCTTGTCTTCTATCAAATACAATCTAAGCCCCTGTTACAAAAGGTTAGTCTTCAAATTGACTAAGCGTGAGTATTTCTGAAGACAAAATTACCCTTGGAAGAATTCATTTTCTTCGGAAAGAAACTTTCTTAGCTTTATCTTATAAAGTGTTTTAGTCTCGGAATCTTCACTACTTCCGAATCTTGAAAACTTCTTTATTCGGAAGACATTCTTACTCTCGGAAGTAAATTTATTTACCTTCTGAAGTAAGTTTTGACTTCAGATGAGAAAATTCTTTCGAAATACTTTTACCTTCGGAAGAAGACTTTACTCTGTAACGAAAACCTTTGGGCCCCACACTGTAAAAGCAAAGATTTTATCCATGATATCAAAATCTATTAAATGGTTTTTAACCTTACCGCCCCTATCACATCTTACCCCTTCATCTTACCCCAATACCATCACTTCACCTTATCCATCCGCCTTTGTCACCCATTTAATTAATTCTGACTCATAACTTTAATCTTTTACCACTTTTACTGCTCAAAACACTTCTCATTCCAACCTTCTCCGATTCAAACTTGCTTCCCTTGTTCTTTCTCACAATGACACTAAACCCTCAACACAATCAAGTCGTACTTCTGGATTCATCTAAGGATGTTGACTTCTCTAAAATCATCTCTTTTCTCACCTAATCTACCTACTATATTGCCTTGACTGTAAACCCCACCGTTTATCTGAACCAAATGGAGGAGTTTTGGGCCAACAGTTGTATTGAAACCTTAAATCAAGTTAGGGTTATAAGGTTGAGCAATTGTGTCCAGGAGTTGGTCATCTCTACACAAATCATCAGGGAGCATCTGGAGCTTCATGATGAGTTCGCTCCTACTGAATTACCCAAGTCAGACCTGGATGATACATATACCCTGATGGGTTATAGTGGAGATTTAAGCTAGTGTACTGTCTACAAGTTTAACTTCTCCTACAACTGGAAGTTCCTGTTGCATGTTGTTCTCCATTGTTATCAAACAAGTCTAGGGGATGGGATCAAATCCATATGAACTAGGGTGCTGGTTCATGGAATAGTGAAAAGCCTCCACTTCAACTACTCAAAGTTTATGCTGACGAACCTTTAGGGAACCTCCACAAGGAGACATTTTTCATGGATTAGGTTCCTTAAACACATAATTAACTATGAGTTGGATCAAAGTCAGCTTGTTTGTGCAGTTGCTTCGACTGTCCCTCATAGGAGGCCGACCATCTTCAAATTTGTGAAAAAAGTGTCCACTAATTTCACTGGAATACTGTACTTGTTCCTAGTATGATTGAGCTAATGGCTACTGGTGACATCCCTGTTAACCCCACAGGTGATGAACCCACACCAGCAACTACCCTCATATTGCCAAATCTACCTTCTCCACTGATCAAGATCACCTACCAGAGACGTCCAAAATGAACCCTTGTTGAATCTCCACTGATTGTACAAGTTCCTTCTATTCTACCTAAAAAGGCTAGAGTGGAAACATGGGCTACCACTGAGCTTGAGGTCCCACCTTCCTTTACACTTGACCGCAATATGGGTATTGAGTCTCCTCAGTCTCAATCCCATGAGCCTGACTCATAACCCAAAAGCCCTTAGGGTGAGTCTCTATACTCCCCTGAGTAGGCAAAAAGGGACAGCCCCACCAAAGGCTCAATGCCATTAGACATTGATCAAAGTCCCGGGTCACTAGGAATAACTTCCATATCTTTCACTAACCTATGATAGGATCAAATGAAGAGTTCATGTCTCTTCATGGCAATGAAGTTGATCCACAACACCCATTAAAGGATCAACTGAGCCCAAGGAGACCCTGATCTCTAGCCCCCATCAGCATATCCAAACTGAGTTGAGTCCTAGTTGAGTGGAGGGGACTCATGTAGATTCAACTACCACTACTGCAGGTGCCTTATTGAGCCCTCAGGTTAGTGGTAGCATTGTTGAGATTGAATCTACGACAACCATGCATTCTGATGACTCTGAAAGATACATCATTATGCATGGGAACCAGGGCGCCAAGAAACCACTTCTGGTGGTGAGGATGAACATACAAGGTATGTTACCTCATCTCCCCATTATTGTTCTCATAAAGATGATGGAAGACTGAAACTCATCATTCAAGACCTACTCACTAAAGTCTCAAACTTGAATTCAGGGTTAAGACTTGAGAAAGTAGGTCCGCCACTCAACAACTTGAGAGTGCCAATCTCAGGGCTAAACTAGCTGAGAAACAGATTTAGAGGTCTGTTAGGCATGCACCAGTTCAAGTCTCCCTGACTTCTTCCTCTAACTCATCTAGCTCTCAAGATGATGCTGCCAAAAAGAAGGAGAATTTTCAAAGACAAACACCCATGGTGTCTAAGAGCTTAATTGTCTCAAAGCTCTCTTCAAGTTATCCCTCTCAGCACTTAGATATCTTCCCTGAGCCTCCTCCAGTTTCCCTACAAGTGGATCCTAGGATGCTAAAAGATCTAAACAAGTTTTTACCTTGTTTCTCATGGGATCTTCTATGTGGTAGCCATGACCAGATATCTCTGTTGCCTACTTTGGAGCTGAAGAGCTTCAGAGGTTGAATACACCCTCTACCACTTCTGAGGATGTTGGTAAACCTAAGGTCTAGATGAAACCTGAGATTAATTTCAAAGGGGAAATGAAAACTGAAGGCCCAGCAAGAGAGTGTATTACCACAGACTTTCGAGGCAAAAGTCAAAGCTGCGGAAGAACAATTTCAATCTTCTAAAGTCGAGATGGAAGTTGCGGAAAGACTGTTCTCCTTGTCTAATGATCTTATCATCACAGATGTAATCATGGAGCTAGCATCCAATGTCTAAAGCTTCCGAAGATGTCAAAGGAAAAAGGAAGCTGACTAAGGAAGAACTACTAGAGGAGGAAAGGTTTGAGAAATTGAAAGAAAGGGAAGACTACTCTTTGGGAAACTACTAGCTGCCAGTAGCAAAGCAGTTGTTGCCAACCAAGAGGCAATTAATGACATGAAAAGAGTGGAAGTAATTGACAGACTTGTCAAGATGGGAGCTGCAAAATAAAGAAGTGCTCCTCTTAACAATAGAGGAGCTGATTGAATTGGAAAAGGCAACCCTTTTATTAAAAGAAAGAGAAGAAGCAGCAAGGTTGGCCTTGGAAGAAGAAAACTAAAGAAAAAGGAAGAAGTTGATCAAAGGCTAAGGAGTGAGAGAATAGCCTTTCTGAACTCAAGAGGATTCCTCTTGAGGAACTTGATCGACATAACAATGACACGATCCTGTGACTGTAAACAAAGAACATGATCAAATAGAGAAGGAAAGAAAGAGGGCTTCCAAGGAAAGGATGAAGGAGAAAAAGAAGAAGGAAGATGATGCAGAGCTTGTAACCTTGAAGAAGTCTGGGGACAAAGACTATCTCTGGGCCCATGGCTTCTCAAGCAGGCAAGTTGGACCTATGTCCATAAAAACCCTGCAACGTATTGTTAGTGAGATCAAAGCTAGCATACGCTTAGGAGAAAGAAAGAGATGTACAGAAAAGTACAAGGGATTACTTTCACACCTTCTTCACTACCACAACCTCAACCCGAACCTATCTCCTTTTATTTCCTTATCAAAACTGAACCAACCTCTAAGCCTTATACCCTTGAACCCACATCATCAAGCTTACGCACTTGCTCACCTACTCAATCCAAACAACCACCAAAACTACCCATTCCAAACCTAAAACCTTACCCAGAACCCAATCCTTATCAACCAAACAACCACCCAAGTCATCCTCTTATCCATCCAAACCTCTTTCTTTAGAAGAGTTTAAGGAGATCATGAGGAAGCTCATCAATTGCACATATTTGAGCAATATCTACTGTGAGGAGTCTGCCAATTTGACTTACATTGACAACTCCTTAAGTTCCCTCACAATAGAGAAAGTCCTTGATCTCTAAGAGGAACACTGGACCAAGTTGCTAGATTACTTTGCCTCAACTCTAATTCCTTAAATTATGAAGAGAAGAAGCTCAGAAGAAAGCTGGTGACTCTACTGGATACAAAGAAAGGAGACAAGATTCCTAGTTAGCCCCTTGTGCCGAGAAAAAAGATTATGTAGTGGAGGTTCGATGAAGCCTCTCACAACTTTGTTGTGGAGAGAGAGAGAATGGAGAGAGCAACAGGCTGAATGCATCTTCCCTGCTACACTCTAGCAGATTTGATATTGCTGAGTTAGCGAAGAAGCCATTCTCCAATTCTGACATAGCTGCTCATATTAGAAATCATCTGAGTAGCCTTCATCTTGCTAAGATAACTGCAAAAGCCAAGATTGAAGAGGAGTTGAAGCTGAGAGAGAAGGAAGACAAGGAAAGGTCATCCATCAAAGGCAAAGCCTTTTTACCAGTAGTGGAAGGCCCTGAATTGGAACCAATAGTTAGATGGGAGTATGACTATAACTCCCGTCAACTAACTCTCTTTAGAGGGACTCAACAGAGGGTACATATCATTCAGAGTGACTGACTAGATCTCATGTCCACGAATGTTTCGTATATAAACTTCTCAGCACCACTTCCGGGAAAACAAAGAAACAGATAAGTATATGCTTTCTCTAGTGTTGAAAGGTTTAGGAAGCAAGAAGAAGAGCAGTTTTGGTAGCATCAGCCTAGGGGAGTTTGTTGGATCAAGAAGGTTAGTGCAGCCAAAACCAAACACTTAGAGTATTTTGAGTACAACTAATAAAGCTCTTCCGAAGACAAGTTTAGCAATTCCGAATGTATATGTTGAACTTCCAAAGCAAACCTCAAAGGAACTTCCGAAGATAAGCTACAACTTCTGAAGACCAAGTCTCTGCTCTTCCGAGAGTTCAACACTTAGATGAAATGAAGACTACAACTTTTGAAGAATGAAGTCCACAGGAAGCCTCGGAAGAAGTAGTCACTTCTGAAGTATAAGTGGCTTCGGAGGAACAAGTTCTTTTGAAGACAGTTAACCTTCGGAAGCTACTATGAAGCAGTGGACATAAGTATGGTGTCTCTGACACTCCGCTATAGACCTATGATATTGCATGGAATTTCCTAAAAGGCCATGTAGTTGACCATACTTTAATCCATTTTCACACTTTATTAGTTGGTACAGTTGTTAACTTTAGTTGGGACAAAAGGTAAGTCATGGACATGTCATGACTACCATATCTTAGATAAGACATTATTTGAGATACCTTAGCTATAACTTTGTAGTATTTTCTTTAGTTATAGGATTCTAGCTAGTATCAAAGTATATTCGGCTGTAGGTAGTAGTATATATAGTTTCTCATTGTAACTCTTGTAGTAAGCTTGTAAAAGTCTTGTAATACTTTGAGTTGAGAAGTAATATATACAAGTATCTTGAAAATCATTCTCTCATGTTTTATTTGTGTTACTTAGTATATTATAATCAACTCTTAGAAGAACTCTGATTCTTGAGTGTTCATTAGTGAGTTTCAGAGAACAGCTTGTGTTGAATACAAAAACTGATCCTGCAGACGGGAACTGAATGGGAAGAGGTTTGGACGGGGTGGTGCCCTAGCAAACAATAAAGGTGCACGGGTGGATGACCGACGTGTGGTCACATCCGGTGCGGGGTCGAGGAAATGTGGCAAATGTGGAAGGGAGCATACCGGAGAATGTAAGTGGGGATTGAATGTATACTTCAAATGTGGGAGGATGGGGCATATATCCAAGGATTTTCGGGTGGTCAGATGTTATATATATACATATATATATGTATATATATATCTATATATGTCAATATATATATGTATATATATGTGTGTATATATATGTATATATATATATATATATGTATACATATATATATACATATACATAACTGTGGCGGAGAGTTTCGCATGAGTCGGGAATGCAAGAAGCCAAGGGCTGAGATTTCCGGGGTAGGGAAGAAGACCAGGACCGAGGGGCAGAGGGCGAGTGCTGGAGCCTTCATGATAACTCAGGAGGAGGCTAGGATGGACCCTGATGTTGTATAAGATACTTTTCTAGTAAACCAAACTCTTGCTTCTGTGTTATTTGATTCTGGTGTTAGTAAGAGTTTTATTTCTGCTACTATTTGTACTAAATTTCTTGTTAGTAGTAGGAGTATAGATGAGCCCTTTGATGTAGAAATTTCCATAGGTATTACAGGACCGTAGAAGGGTGGTCAATACAACACAATAACACAAAGAGGAGAGTAACTAAACTTATCAATCAGTGAACTGGATTAACCACAAGTAAAGACACTAAGAACACAAGTAATTAAGAGACAAAACACAAGAGCAAGATACACAGGAAGATGGTTTTCAAGATTGCAGTATATTGCTTTCTCAATGTTCTATTACAAGTGTTACAAAGCATATTCATAAAGTTACAAGAACATGAGATACTTATACTACATCCTATAGCTAGCCATACTATGAAAGTCAGCTGGATACAATTGACTAGACTTTAGTTGCTTTAGCCTCTATACATATTCTCTACAAACTCCCCCTAGGCTGATGCTACCAAAAGTCTTGAAGACTTCAGATATCAACAGTCCTCATCAGGATGATAACCATCCCTTTCTTCATAAGATGATCAGGATCCCTTAGACTATCAAAGTATCTTCTCATGTCAAAGAGATCATGCAGAGGCAACTGCAACATGTCTTGCCAAGTGTAGACATTCTTAATGCCATGATCTCTGATGACATGCCACTTTCTGGATTTGTAGTGTATGTCTAGGACAGGATGGGTCTTTCTGATGCTAGAGGAGCTATTGGAATAGGACATGATGGAGCATCCTATGGCTACACATCCTCAGGATGTTCTGACTCATCCTGAGGTTCAAAAAAAGATGCAGTCTTCTTCTTGGTTTTTGGCTTTGGTTTAGAAGCCATCTTTTTCTTTCTCTTTACAACTTTTAACTGAGAAGACTTGCCTACAGTACCGAATTGATCTTCATTGTCTTTCTCAGTTGGGTCTTCTACTCTCACAAGTTTAGATTGAGAGTGAGTCTGACCCTACTGTGGATTGGAAGATGAAGCTTGCTGAGATTCAGCAGGAGGTCCAGGTGTGATGTCTTTGGTCGTTCAACCTTAACCTCCACTTCAGGTGGGGCTTGACTTGGAGGGGAATGTAAGTCAACCAGTTCTCCATTTTTTATCTTCTGCTTGATCACCCTTATATGCTCATCCATAGTGGATAGAGTCATGGGGCCAAGTCTCCTTCCGGAGAATCCATACAGCTTCAAGAAGCTCATCATCCTCTGCATGTTAGCAGATTTCTTAATACTTTTGTAGATGATGGCTCTTGACTTAGCAGCTTCTTCCCTTAGCTTTCTTTTGGTTGTCTTTCTTTCCTTGACTATCTCAAGTTGAAGTTGTTTAAGATACTTAAACTCAATATAGTCAAAGGATAAGGGAAGAACTGCTTCTACCTGATAGAGGCCTGTGGCACTTAGGTAGTTGATCATCTTGATCCTTTCTTCTTGTTTATCTACCTGAGGTTCTTGTTGAACCACATCCTTATATGAGGGCTTTCTTGAACTGGGGAGAGAGTAGGTACATGCTTGTATAATCTTTTCTTTCTTATGTCTTCTTTGATTTGTATTAGCAGCTCTGCATCTTCTACCTCTTTCTTCTCCCTTGACCTTTCCAGGTCAACCAGTTTATTGAGTTCCTCCAAGGGAAGAGAGATGACATTATCTATGTCATAGTTCCTTGTCTGCAGGTAGTTTATCCTGACTGCCCTTAACTCATCATTTTGAGTATCTGATCTAGGGGCAGCCCTGATTGCAGTCTCCATGAGTCTTGTAGACCCAGAAGAGGAACTTTCTCCCCTCAGCTTCCTTTTTCTCTCTCTCTTTTCCTCCTCAATCTCCTCAGAAGTCATTTTTCTTTTCCCTTTATCACTCACGGACCTTTGTGACTCAGGGTGGAGAGAGCTTTGGCCTTTATTGCTTGATGTAGCTTCCAAGCTCTGGCCAGAGAGAGGTTAAGAAGCACCTTCACCAGCAGGTGTCTCAAAAAGGGAATTGATCTCTGCAGCAGTTGTGGGTGATAAGACAGGGCTCTCAGGTCCTGTCACTTGGCCTTCAGTCAAGGTTTCCCCTATGAAGCTATTCTTAGGTTCTGACTCAACATCCAGTTGACCGATGACATTGCCTGATTGCCATAGTCTTCTTCTAAAGCTGAACCCTGCAGTGATCCGGTCTTGGATTCTTTGGGCCAACTTGTCAGCTTGTCATGATTTTCTTGGATTGACAAGTGGCATGTTGACTAAATCCAGACCTTCATAGAAGTTCAAGGTCTAAAAGTTGAAGATCTACTACTGCCCTTAAACTCTACTGGTGATTAGGGCTCTTCTTTTGCTGCCATACCTCCACCCAATGATGTGATTAGATGGTGGAGATGACATAGCCCTTGCTATCCCTTCCTCAAACAAACTCTGTATGAAAGAGTCTATGTAGTCCATATGAATGTGAATTTGAGAAGGTTGCTGAGAATGCACAATTGCAAGTGAGGATGGTGAGTCCTCAGTGTTTGTTCTCTCTGATGAACTCTTAGGTTCTGTAACTGTAATAACTTTCTCCACCTTTTTGGTAGCATCACCCACTTGCATCGGTGAGCCAGGAGTTAGGTTGATCACATCCACATGTTCTTGTGTTCCTGGTTGAGCTCTTCTTAAAGGTCTCCCAGCTAGTTTTTCCTTAAGATATGAAATCTCAAGTTGCTAATCATTGACCCTGTTCTGCAAGGTAGTCACTTGAGATTAAGGTGACTAACCTTGGAGACTAAATAGGTGCATATTTGAGACAGTTTTTGCACCTTTAGTCTTAAATTCCCCTTATCTTCATCAGAAGAATCATTGGGGGATGAGATGATTGGACCAAAGTCCTCACTCTCACCACCCGCTTCAGGTTCTTGGCTGTTGGATTTCCTCTGCTCACTAGCAATCTCAGTAGAGATGTCAGTGGACTGAGTTGCCATGGCTGAGGTCTTAATGATGTAATCACTTTCAGAAGTGAAAGCCTCTTCCATATGGACATCCTGAACAGGTTCAGAAGTGTCCACCTTAGTTGTAGGTGACTGATGTGGGATAGATATAGGAGACTCAAGAGTATTCATCTCTCTTTGAGTAGGGGTAAAGAAGAGGGACTCATTATACTCACTGAATCCTAGATCTTTATTAGTATAGAAATCAAGGTTGGGAATTGGTTGGTTGAGATCTATAGGCTGGGGATGGTAATTGTCCCCTGTGGGTTGATCACTTGAGTGTTGAGACTCAGAGTGATGGCTTAAGGTAGTTTGGCTTATAAGATTATCAGGCTGAGCATGAGGAACCTCAGCACTGATCCTTGAAGAGATGGGAGTGGTCTGCTCCTCAGGAGAAGTGGGAGCTCTAGTGTCCCCTTCCTCCTGTATGGGTGAGTGTATAGGGACCTGCACAGACTGAATAGCCTGAGTAGGGGTTCGTTTGGATTTTCTTTGGTAGGTGAAGATGATTTATGGTGTTTAGGTGGTTGGGATGTAGAATGTGTGGGTTCAACACTAGCTGGTGCTGCTAGGTTGTCACCTTGAGCAATGAGCTCTAACAATTTTAGGACCAGGGCTGTTTCTACCCTAGAGAACCCAACAGTGGGCTTTCTCAGTATTTTAAAGATGTCAGGCTTCATCTATCCCAGTTTAAGAATGTTACCTATTCCCCTTAACTGTGAGCCCAGTTCACAGTTAAGAATGTACTGGACATATCTAGGGAACAAGTAATATTCTAAGGTGTCCAAGTTTGCAAGCAAATTAGTATAAACAAATTGAGAATACTTGAACTTGACCCCCGGAATCATTTCCTGGACAATGAATGAGAGATCCTCAGGAACCTGGTCCCATCCACCATGCTTGTTTGATAAGCTGTGGATAACCACATGGAGCAAGAATTTCCACTCGGATAAGACCTTCCCTTTCCAGAAGGTCTTGACAGAGGAGTCTCCCTCATAACCCATCTGCTCAAAAGAATGATTTATAGCTTCTTTTGGGAAGAACACCTCACCTTCTTCATCATCCAGCTGAAGATGCATGTTGATGATGGATAGAGTGATGAAGACTGTTTTCCCCTGCACTGTGGCAACAATGCATTCTCCCTATCCATTACGACCTCTTGGTAGGTCTTCCAGAATTCTAGTAGATGATCCTCATAGAGTGGAGGATCAATGTTAGGGAGGTGAAGTAGTTTAACAAAGCTAAGAAACAGCAAACCTCTAAGAAATGATGATCTTTCTCAGAGTTTAACAGAGCAACCTGATTATGTTGTCTGTGTAACTGCATGGTAAAGTTCGGGTCATTTCTGTGAAGAAGGTTGGCCATTTTGAAAAGCTTAAGGATGAAGAGAGATGAAAGAAAGTAATTTCAGAGAGAAATTTTAGGGTTTTAGGTTTGGAGGAAGAAGCAGATGATAGAAAGAGGGGGAAACTGTTGGGTTTATATGTGAAAAGGATTTCAGATAAAGTTTAATGAAAGAGGATAAACTTTTAAATCCGGGTGTCGGTCCCACCTCCGAAAAAGTAGTTTACATTTGCTCAAAAAGTAGTTTTCTTGGAAGTCAAAAAGCTTCCGAAGGTAAATTATCTTCGAAAGTATTAATGAAAAAGCTTCCGAAGCTAAAATGACTTCGGAAGATTTTCCTAAGAGTTGTAAAGATTTTGACTTCGGAAGAAAATCAAGGCTTGAGAGTTTTATTCAAGAACAAAACTTCCGAGAGTTGATTTGCTTCGGAAGAAAAAGGTCTTTGAAAACATATAAGTGCCAAAGAAAATTTTAAGCTTCAGAAGATATTTTAGAATTTTCTTCCAAAGGTAAAATACTTGGGCAGTTGTTTGCTTTAAAAGCATAAATTTCTACTGAAGTTAAAAACATAACTTCCGAAGGATCAAAATTTTAATATTTCTAAGGAAAGTCTTCAAAAATATTTTTCATCCAAAGAACACAAGAGCTTATGAAAGTGATGAACTAGACAACTCAGGACACACATGTTTTAAGAAAATAATAAGAATTATTTTAAGAAAACCCTACACAAAGTTTATCATCCCAATAGCTGATACAATATATTTAAATCTATGTTCATCAAAAGCCTTTGTAAACAGATCAGCTATTGTTCATCTGTGTGAACTTTGAGTAGTTTAGTTAATCCTTTTTCATAATTATCTCTTATGAAATGATACCTGATGTTGATGTGTTTGATCCTTGAGTGCTGCATAGGATTCTTTATGATTGAGATAGCACTATTGTTGTCTATGTGAATAGGAGTCTCCTTGAAGTTGAACCCATAGTCCAATATTTGATTCTGAATCCAAAGCACTTGAGCATAGTAGCTAGCAGCATCAATGTATTCAACTTCAGTAGTTTATGCAGAGACACAGGATTGTTTCTTGCATTGCCATGAGACAACCCTTCCACCAAAAAACTGACATCCCACAGATGTAGACTTTGTAGTCATGTTGCAACCACCATAATCACTATCTGTGTAAGCATACAGATTGAAGTCAGGATTCTTAGGATACCATAAACCAAGTGTTGAAGCACCCTTAAGGTATCTTAGAATCTTTTTGACAGTGATAAGATGAGACATCTTAGGGTTGGCTTGATATTTTGCACAGATGCAAGTGGCAAACATAATATCAAGCCTGCTAGCAGTAAGATACATAAGAGACCCAATCATAGCCCTATATTAGTGTTCATCTACAAACTCCCCCTTAAGATCAGGTCCAAGGGAGTGGTTTCTTGCTATGGGTGTCTTAGCAATCTTACAATCAGTCATGTTGAACTTCTTGAGTATGTCTTGAACATACTTTGATTGACTAATGAAGATTCCATCTTCAACTTGCTTCACTTGAATTCCCAAAAAGAAAATGAGTTCCCCCGTGACACTCATTTCAAATCTATCCTTCATTAGATTCTCAAAGTCTTTGGAGAGCTTTGGATTAGTTGATCCAAAGATGATGTCATCCACATATACTTAAACTAGCAATATGGCATTTTGTCCTTTGATGAAGAGAGTTCCATCTATAATACATCTCTTGTATCCATGCTTGCAAAGATACTGAGATAGTGTCTCATACCACTTCCTGGGTGCCTGATGTAGCCCATAACGAGCTTGTCAAGCTTGCAGACATAATCAGGACGATCAAGATCTACAAAACTAGGTGGTTGTTTGACATACACCTCTTCATCAATCACTCCATAGAGAAAAGCACACTTCACATCAAGTTGAAAGACCTTGAAGTTCTTGGATGCAGCAAATGCTAGGAATGTCCTAACATCTTCCAGTCTTGTTACAAGAGCAAAGACATGTGTGTAGTCAACTCCTTCTTCTTGTGTATATCCTTGAACAACTAGTCTAGCTTTTTTGTTGATGATGAAGCCTCTATCATCCTTCTTGTTCCTAATACCCATTTGGTTCCAATGGTAGTCTTCCCATGAGGAATAGGACATAGGTTCCAAAATTTCTATCTTTTGAATTGAAGCAGCTCCTCTTCCATAGCTTCAACCTAACTTCCATCCTTCAGAGCCTCATCAACTTTCTTTGACTCTATCTAGGATAAGAAAAAAGAGTGAAGACAAATATTTGCTTCATGGGTTTGTCCTCTTGTTCTTACCCCTGTGACAACATCTCCAATGATGTTTGTGGTGGGGTGGGACTTGTGGATCTTTAGCTGAGGGATCACAACAAGTTGCTGAGAAGATCTAAACTAGAGAAATTTAGATCTGGCATAGATGTTTCACCCACCACATCAGCACACTTATCAAGAGAGACTTGACCCATGGTGTGTATGACATCATTGATGTTGTCATCTATAGAGTGGTTATCAGAATCAAGAAAGTCGTGATCACTATCACCACTACCATCATTGTCTTCTGCAATTAAAGCATCTTTATCTGGTTGTGGAGCCTCTAAGCTGGAATTTAAAGGCATACCAGATCTATCAGCTGATTTTGTCATTGTGGTGCTGATAGAAACCTCATTTGCAGGATTAGTCCCAACTGGAGCTGAAGATGTGTTACTTGAAGGACTTCTCAGCTCAAATCTTGGATCAGGATCACCTGTATTTAAATTTTCTGTAGATCTTGAAATAGTCTCACAAGATTTGTTAAAATAGTTGGTAACTAAATCAAGATTAAAGAGCCAATCAGGACCAGAACCAGCCACATAGGGTGTGTGTTCATTGAATGTCACATTGGCGGACTCCTCAACAATTCTAGTTTTGAGATTGTATACTCTGTAAGCCTTAGCTTGGGAAGAGTATCCAATGAAGTTTCCATCATCTGATTCTCAGCAAATTTAGCAATTTGATTCTTGGTATTCAAGATGGTGCAAGGACAACCAAATAACCAGCAAAAACGAATGAAAGGTTTCCTCTTGTGCCAAAGTTCATAAGGAGTCTTGCCATGAGTCTTAACTACTAAAACTTTGTTCTGCACATAGCAGGCAGTGTTGACTGCCTCTGCCCAGAAGGTGATGGGCAGGTTAGAGTCAGACAGCATGGTTCTTGCAGCTTCAATCAGTGTCCTGTTTCTCCTCTCAACAACACCATTCTGCTGAGGATTCCTGGGAGCACTGTATTGTCTTGTAATACCGTTTTCATCATAGAGTGTATCAAGGATTTGGTTCTTAAATTCAATTCCTTGTTCATATCTTATGATTTTGACCTTGTGATCACATTGATTCTCAATCTTTAAGATGAAATTCTTTAGAATCTCGGGAGTCTTATCCTTAGTTCTAAGGAAAAAGACCCAAGTAAATCTTGTAAAGTCGTCTGTGATCACTAAGCAGTAAGAGGTCCTTCCTAGACTCATTACACTGGTGGGGCCAAAGAGATCCATATGTAACAAGTGTAGGGGTGTAGTTATGGAGTTCCTTTCCTTAGGCTTATGAGATACCTTATGTTGCTTCACTTTTAGGCATACAACACAATGGTCATCACTTGTAAACTCTTTCTTTGGCATTCCAGTTATGAAATCATTCTTAATTAGTTTATTCATGTTTTTAAAGTTTACATGGCACATTCTTTTATGCCATAGGAAAGACACATCACTATTTGCTTTAGATAGAAAACATAAAACTTCTCTAGAGGGAGATGTTTCCTGCAGATCCATCTTGTACATGTTCCCTTTCTTGGGGGTCTAAGAAGAATATACTCATAAGGAATGGCCACCCTGGGCTTGAGAACAATGCACTCATACTCAGTAAAGAGCATGTTATGACTTTGATCACAAATTGGGATACACTCAGAAGATTGTACCCAAGCTCCTTGGCAAAGTTTACCTTTTCAATGCTGAGCTTACCATTTATGACCTTGCCCCTTCAAGAAATGTAACCACTTTCATCTCCTCCAAAGGCAACCGACCCTCTATCAATCCTTTTAAAGTTCTAGAGTAGTGACCTATTGCCTGTCATGTGCCTGGAATAGCCACTGTCAATGATCCAGGCATTTTTGTTTCTCTTCAGCTATCCCTGCACAAAGAAAATGATTAGTTACATTTGGAACCAAGCCTTACTTGTCTTGGGCTTATTAAGAGAAACAGAAGGTAATGTAATAGTAATAGATCCTATTGTTGTGCTAAGAAGATCTTGAGCTGTTGTTGATGGAAAATTCTCAGTCACTTGGTCTTTCTTAGACTTCCAGACCACATTTGGAAGCTTGGACTTGACCTTCAACACTTCGAAAGCTTTTGATACTTCGGAAGTTTTGATGACTGAACCTTCGAAAGATTCTGCAAACACTACAGTAGACTTTAGTGCTTCGGAAGTATTCCTTCTTTCCGAGACCAACTTTTCTTCCGAAGGCAATTTTCCACTTGCCTTCTTCTTGGTTTTGGAGCTTCCGAAGGAAACAGATTTTCCTTTCGAAGCTTGAATCTTCTTAGAACTCCTGGAAGTCCTTGATTTGATCATGTGGAGAGTACCCTTAGGATTGTATTGACAATCCTTAGCAAGATGAGTAGTACTTTCACACATAACACACTCCATTTTCTTCTTCCCAAGAGCCTTCTAGAAACAAGACTGACTTTGGTCACATCCCTTCTCCACCCTCATCTTTGCAGATGCTGAGACAGTCCTTTTGGGCTAGGGACTGTTCTTGGAGTTTGATGGTCCAGGCTGTGTAGCAGTGGTAAACAGCAGATCAGTCTTCTTCTTGGTACTGAGATGATTTGAACATAAACCAGAACTCTTAGCAGAAGAGTTGAGGTTGATGTTTTCAGTCTTTACCACTTCAAACCCTGCAGAGATAAAAACTTGCTTCTGCTTGGAATCAAAAGTAGCCTTGATCTCTTGAGCCTTCCTAGCTTTTCTTTTGCTCTTTCTGATCAAGTTCTTCCTCATAGACTTGGTCATCACAGTGTTCTTTTTTTCCTCAAAAGGATAGTTGCCATTCTTAGAATTCTCTTATTCACTCTTCTTAGAGAAATTCTTCACTATCACTTACTCTTCACTCAAAGGATCTATAAGAGGAAGCTCATCTTCACAAGTATCATACCTAGGTGATCTTATAGAAAATAATGTGTGTGGAGGAGCTATCTATTTGATCCTAGTTGCTGCTTGTTTTGATAGCACACTTTGTTATACAGGGATGAGGATATCATGTTCTTGAAGGTCTCTTCTTCAAGAACACACTTCTCAGCCCTGGCTTTGCTGATCACAAGCTTAGCCTGGCACTCAGTCAGCTTGCTTATGAGATCCTTGATTTGAGTCCTAAAATCTACATGCTTATGTTTTAGAACTGAAATTGTTTTCTCTAAGTCCTCTATCTTCAGTGTTTAATCATTTTTAGACTTTCTAAAATCAGCTTTTAAAATGTTTAAGGACTCAAGATCAGATATCATCACCAAGTTATAGGACCTATATCTATTACTTTAGCAATGCATTCAAGGGTACAGAGATGTTCCAATACCTTGGCTTCATCATGATCTGCCATCAGTGCTTGGTTTGTTGAAGCATTTTCCACCTGAAAGCTCCAGTCATAGCATCCAACTTTAATAACAACAGCAGCCTGTTGCTTCAGCTTCTTATTCTGGGAAGCTTTGTCAGTGTAGTTGGGTCTGGACTGTGTTTGGCCACCATTTGTTCTAGGTGCCTTACACTCCCTAGCAAAGTGGCCCATCAAGTTATAGTTAAAACACTTGACTTTGCCTTTATCCAGGCCAAACTTTCCACTGGTTGCATTGCTTGGAAACTTCCTTCCAGTCCGCTTGTAGAGCTTCTTGCTCTATGAGTGAGAAGAGCCATCTACTAGACTATCTCCATGTACTCTAGATCATCAGGATGGATACAGTCTAGGTCTTCAAGGGTGAACAGAAAGCTGCCGTAACTTTTATCAAAAGACACAAAGGCTTGAGAAGAACTTGTCTCTTGGAATGGGCTTCCTTGAGTGTAGTTCTCCCTTGGTGTCTCTAGGACGGTGATGAAAGGACCCTTAGGTGTGTTGTGAGGGTAGCATATGAGATGATGTTAGGGTTCTATGCTATCCCTTTCAACCACATGTAGGGCTGAACCCATTTGATTGTTGGAGTTGCCAGATGAACCTTGCATGTTCATCTCCATCTGGTAGCCACTAAGAATCCCATATAACTCTATCAGAGTAAGAGTTTTGAGATTCTCAGTCCTCTTGATCACCACACAGTAGTGTGTCCACTGCCTAGGAAGTGAGGACATGAACTTCCTTACAATGTCCCTGTTTTCAAGAGGAACTCCTCCATCCACAAGGGTATGCACAATCTCAACATACCTGAAGTATTGCTGAGTCATGGTTTCACCTGCTTTAAAGATGAAGTTTTCAAACTGCTGCTTTAGCAAATCCTTCTTGTTCTCCTTAGCTTCAGAGGAACCCTCATACATCAGTTTCAATGCATCCCGCAGCTGTTTAGCTGTTTTGCATTTCTTGAAACCTCTGTATACAGAGCTTGGAAGAGCAGTCTGAAGGGCTATCATGGCTTTTCTATCAATCCCTACTCTCTTCCTGTCTTCAACAGAGTAGTTTGCCACAGCCTTGGGGATCATACCACCACCGATAACAAAAGGGGTGCTTGGTATGTAAGGTCCATTCTCAACAGACTCCCACATTCTTGAGTCTAGAGACCTAATGAAACCCTCCATTCTCATACACCAGGTGTCAAAGTCATCAAGAGTAATCAGTGGGGAATTGTTCATGGTTCGAGTTTCTATATCAGTTTTGGAAATGGCTGCCATATGAAAAGTTTAGTATTTTTGTGAGTGAGAGATCTTAAGATGGTGAGATCTTATATCAAGAGCTTGAATGCTTTGATACCAAATGCAAGACCGTAGAAGGGTGATCAAATACAACATAACAACACAAATAGGAGAGTAATTAAAGTTAATCAAACAGTGAACTGGATTAACCACAAGTAAAGACACTAAGAACAAAAGTAATTAAGAGACAAAACACAAGAGAAAGATACACAGGGAGATGCTTTTCAAGATTGTAGTATATTGCTTTCTCAATGTTCTACAAGTTTTACAAAGCATATTCATAAAGTTACAAGAACATGAGATACTTATACTACATCCTATAGCCGGCCATACTATGAAAGCCAGCTAGATACAATTGACTAGACTTAAAACATAATCAATTGTAAAGTCAAAAAGGCAAATTGCCTTTTTTGACTTTTTGACTATGACATGCCATAGTTCACATCCTTATCTAATACAAAAGTGATAAAGTACATTAAGTAGAAAGTTTACAGACTCAAGGCCTCAATGTACAGTTACCAAAAGCATGAACCTTTTCACCAACTCATGTAAATTGGTGAATTTATAGAGTTGCAGTGGAAAAGGGTCCAGCTTTACGGAAAAGTACATCAGATAAAGCATGTTGGTAAAAGTGTTCAAAAGAAATTTGTCTTCAAGTGTGGAGCTTCGGTAGACTTTGTCTTTAAAGCTTCAGAAGACTTCATCTTTGGCTTCGAAAGATATTGGTCTTGGCTTTGGAAGATTTCACACTTAGAATATTTCTATTGCATGTGTGAAAATTTTGAAGCATTCTTCTTCAGTACTTGTGCAGCATGCATGCAGAAAGACTTTGGTTGCTTCAGCCTCTATACATATTCTCTATAGGTATGTCTACCAAGATTGTTGATTTGATAGAAGGTTGTGATATAGAACTAGAAGGTTATAAGTTCTGTGCTAGACTGTTCGTGATGACCTTAGGCAGGTTTGACATAGTCTTAGGAATGGATTAGTGGGCGGACTACAAGGTGAACATTGTGTGTCGCAAGAAGATGATTCGCTTGATAGAGTCTGACGGGAGTTCGGTGACATTTATAATGATCGAGTCACTATGATCCTAAAAGTGATATTGATGGCGGCGGGAAAGTAAATGAGGCGTGGATGTAGTGCCTACTTGGCTTACGTGAGGGTGTGGATACGCCAACACCACAACTGTCTGATGTATCGGTTGTGTGTGACTTTCTGGACATGTTTCTAGAAGATTTATCAGGTGTGCCATCAGATCGCGAGATCAAGTTCTAGATTGATTTGATACCCGGTGCCCAACCTGTTGTTAAGGCACCATATCGGTTGGTGCCAACCAATATGAAGGAACTAATGGAGCAACTGCAAGAACTGTTTGATAAGGGGTTCATTAGACCGAGTATCTCCCCCTGGGGTTCTCCAATCTTGTTCGTTAGGAAGAAAGATAGTAGTATAAGGATGTTCATAGACTACCGCGAGCTAAACAAGTTGACGGTGAAGAATCAGTATCCATTGTCAAGGATTGATGATATGTTTGATCAGCTCCAAGGTGCCAGTTTGTCTCGGGGATAGACCTTCGATTTGGTTACCATCAGTTGAAGGTGAAGGAACAAGATATTCCTAAAACAGCTTTTCGCACGCGTTATGGACACTACGAGTTTCTCGTTATGTCTTTTGGTTTAACCAATGCGCTGGCTGCTTTTATGGACATGATGAATCGAGTGTGTCAGCCGATGTTAGATAAATTAGTGATAGTATTTATTGATAATATCCTGATTTACTCGAGGAGCGAAGAAGAGCATGCCGGTCATATTCGGGAAGTGTTTAAGACGTTGAGAAATGAGAAGTTGTATGCCAAGTTATCTAAGTGCGCATTCTGGTTGCACAAAGTTAAGTTATTGGGTCATGTGGTGAATCCCGAAGGGATTATGGTGGACTCGACAAAGGTGAAAGCGGTGATGCAATGGAAGTCTCCAAAGACGCCATCCGAGATTCGTAGTTTCTTGGATTTGGCGGGCTATTATAGAAGATTCATTCAAGACTTCTCTAAAATAGCTTCTCCGTTGACTAAGTTAACTCGGAAAGATGTGAAATTTGTTTGGGGTCAAGATCAGGAGAAGGATTTTAAGGAGTTAAAGGCAAGGTCGACTCAAGCTCTAGTTTATCATTGCCCGAAGGAAGCGAGGACTTAGTACTGCATGCAGATGCTTCTTACTCGGGGTTAGGTTGCATGTTGATATAGTGAGGAAAATTTATAGCTTACGCATCCCGAAAATTGAAAGTTCATGAGGTTAATTACCCTACTCATGACTTGGAGCTAGCAGCTTGGTCTTTACGTTAAAGATTTGGAAGAACTACCTATACGAGACTAAGTGCACCATCTTCACTGACCACAAGAGCTTAAAGTACTTCTTCGAGCAAAATGAGCTTTCTCTATGTTCTATTACAAGTGTTACAACGCATATCTGAAAGATACAAGAACATGAGATACTTATACAACATCCAACAACCGGCTATACTTTGAAAGCCAGCTGGATACAATTGACTAGACACACACAAAATCAATTGTAAAGTCAAAAGGCAGATTGCCTTTTGACTAGTGACTATGACATGCCATAGCTCACATCCTTATCTATTACAAAAAGGATAAAGTACATAAAGTAGATAGTTACAGACTCAAGACCTCAATGTACAGTTACCAAAAGCATGGACCTTTTCACCAAACCATGTTGGTTGGTGACTTGCAGAGTTGCAGCAGAAAAGTGTCCAGCTTTATAGAACAGTACATCAGATAAAGCATATCTTAAAAGTCTTCAGAAGAAATCTGTCTTCATGAACTTGAAGCTTCGGAAGACTTTGTCTCTGAGGCTTCGGAAGACTTCATCTTGGCTTCGGAAGATGTTGGTCTTGGCTTTGGAAGATTTCACACTTAGAGTATTCTGTTGCACATGTGAAACATCTGAAGCATTCCACTTCAATGCACTTGTGCAGCATGCAGGAGAGACTAAAGATGTTAGGTTGCATCAGCCTCTTCATTAATCTCTACAAACTCCCCCTAGGCTGATGCTACCAAAACACTTAGAAAACTTCAGATATTAATAGTCCTAATAGGATGATCACCATTCCTTTCTTCATAAGATGATCAGAATCCTTCAGGCTATCAAAGTGTCTTCTCATGTCAAAGAGATCATGCAGAGGCAACTGAAACATATCTTTCCATGTATAAATGTCTTCAATGCCTTGATCTCTAATAACATACCACCTTTCTGGATTTGTGGTGTATGTCCAAGACAAGATGGGTCTTCCTGATGCTAGAGGAGCTACTAAAGTTGGAGTTGGTTGAGCATCCTCTGGCTGCATATCCTCAGGTTGTTCTGATTCATCCTGAGGTTCAGAAGAGGATGCAGGCTCTTCTTCTTTTTAGACTTTGGTTTACAAGCCATCCTCTTCCTTCTCTTTCCAAATTTTAACAAGAAGACTGGCCTGCAGCACCAGATTGATCTTTATTGTCTCTCTCAGTTTGGACTTCCTCTCTCTCAGGCTCAGAAGGAGAAGGAGGTTGGCCCTGTTGTGGAGCAGAAGATAAAGCTTGCTGAGCATTAGCAGGAGGTCCGGGTTGTGTTGTGTCTGTTTGTTCAACCTTAACCTCCACTTCAGGTGGGGCCTAACTTGGAGTGGAGTGTAAGTCAGTGAGCACTCCACTCTTGATCTTCTGCTGATTACCCTAATATGCTCATCCATAGTGGATAGAGACATGGGTCCAAGTCTCCTTCCGGAGAATCCATACAGCTTCAAGAAGCTTATCATCCTCTGCCTATCAACAGACTTCTTCATGCTCTTTTGGATGATGGCTCTTGACTTTGCAGCTTCTTCCCTCATCTTCCTCTTTGTTGTCTTTCTTTCCTTGACTACTCAAGCTCAAGTTGTTTTAAATACTCAAACTCAACATAGTCATAAGGTAAGGGAAGGAGTGCATCTGCCTGATAGAGACCTGTGGCACTCAGGTAGTTAATCATCTTGATTCTGTCTTCTTCCTTATCTACCTGAGGTTCTTGTTGAACCACATCCTCTTGTTTAGGGCTTTCTTGAACTGGTGAGAGGGTAGGCATACCTCTGTACAGTCTTTTTATTTTTCTTTCTTCTTTGATCTGTACTAGGAGTTCTGCATCTTCTGCCTCATTCTTCTCCCTTGACCTTTCCAGATCAACCAGCTCATTCAATTCATCCAAGGGGAGAAAAATGATATTATCTATGTCATAGTTCCTAGTCTGCATATAGTTGATCTTGACTGCCCTTAACTCATCATTCTGAGTATCTGGTCTGGGGGCAACTCTGATTGCAGACTCCATGAGTCTTGGAGACTCAGTAGAGGAACCTTTTCCCCTTAGCCTCCTTTTTCTCTCTCCTCTCCTCCTCAATCTTCTCAGATGTCATTTTTCTTTTCCCTTTGTCACTCTCAACCTTTGTGACTTAGGGTGGAGAGAGCTTTGGCCTTCATTGCTCGTTGCAGCATCTAAGCTCAGGCTAGAGAGAGGTTGAGAAGCACCTTCACCAACAGGTGTCTCAGAAAGAATATGGATCTCTGCAGCAGTTGGAGATGATGAGACAGGGCTCTCAGGTTCTGTCACTGGGTCTTCAGTCAAGGTTTCCCCTATGAAGCTAATCTTAGGGTCTGCCTCAACATCAAGTTGACCGATGACATTGCCTGATTGCCTTTGTCTACTTCTTAGACTGAACTCTGCAATGATCCTGTCTTGGATTCTTCTAGCCAGTCTGTCAGCTTGTCTTGATTGGCTTGGGTTGACAAGTGACATGTTGACTAGATCCAGACCTTCATAGTAGTTCAAGGTCTGAAAATTAAAAACTTCTTGCTGTCCTTGAACTCTTATGATGATGAGAGCCTTCCAGTTGTTGCCATACCTCCATCCAATGATGTAATTGAAGGATGATGAAGGTGACATGGCTCTTGGTATCCCATCCTCAAACAGACTCTGTATGAAGAAGTCTGTGTAGTCCACATCAGTGTGAACTAGAGGAGGTTGCTAAGAATGCACAGTTGCAAATAAGGATGGTGAGTCCTCAAAGTCCATTCTCTCAAAGGAACTCCCAGGTTCTGTGGCTGTAAGGACTTTCTCCCCCTTTTTGGTAGCATCACCCATTTGCATAGGTGAGCTGGAGGATAGTTCAATCACATCCACAAGTTCTTGTGTTCCTGGTTGAGCTCTCCTTAAGGGTCTCCCAACTAGTTTTTCCTTAAGATATGAAATCTCAAGTTGCTGATCATTGATCCTATTGTTTAAGGTAGTCACCTGAGATTCAAGGTGACTAATCTTTGAGACTAAATAGGTGCATGTTTTGGATAGTTGTTGCACCTTTAGTCTCAGATCCCCCTCATCTTCATCAGAAGAATCACTGGGGGGAGAACATTGGACTAGATTCCTTTCTCTCATGACCAGTTCTAAGTTCTTGGCCACTAGATTTCCTCTGCTTACTGGCAGTCTCAGTTGAGATGTCAGTAGGCTGAGTTGCCATGGTTGAGGTCTGAATGATGTAATCACTTGCAGAAGTGAGAGCCTCTTCCATATGGACATCCTGAACAAGTTCAGAAGTGTCCACCTCTGTTGTAGGTGACTGATGTGGGATAGATATAGGAGACTCAGGAGTATTCATCTCTCTTTGAGTAGGGGAAAAGAAGAGAGACTCATTATACTCACTGAAACCAAGATCTTCATCAGTATAGAAGTCAAGGTTGGGAATTGGTTGATTGAGATCTATAGGCTGGGGATGGTAACTGTCCCCTGAAGGTTGATCGCTTGAGTGTTGAGACTTAGAGTGATGGCTTAAAGCAGTAGGGCTAATGAACTCATCAGGCTAAGCATGAGGAACCTCAGCACTGATTTTAGAAAAGATGGGAGTGGTCTGCTCCTCAGGAGAAGTGGGAGCTCCAGTGTCCACTTCTTCCTAAATGGGTGAGTATATGGGGGCCTCCACAGACTGAATAGTCTGAGCAAGGGTTTGTTTGGATTTTCTTTGGTAGGTGATGGAGATTGGAGGCTGTGTGGGTGGTTGGAAAGTAGCAGGTGTGGGTTCAACACTAGCTTGTGCTGCTAGGTTGTCACCTTGAGCAATGAGCTCTAACATTTTTGGGACTAGGGCTGTTTCTAGCCTAGAGAATCCAACAGTAGACTTTCTCAATTTTTTAAAGATACCGGGCTTCATCTATCCCAATTTAAGAATGTTACATGTTTCCCTTAACTGTGAGCCCAGTTCACAGTTAAGAATGTACTGGACATATCTAGGAAACATGTAATATTCTAAGGAGTCTAAATTACCAAGCAAATTTGTATAGACAAACTGAGAGTACCTGAATTTGACCCCTTGAACCATTCCATGGACTATAAAGGAGAGATCTTCAGGAATCTGGTCCCATCCACCATGCTTGTTTGATAAGCTATGAATGACCACATGGAGCAGGAATCCCCATTTGGATGAGACCTTCCCTTTTTTGAAAGTCTTTACAGAAAAATCTCCCACATACCCCATCTGCGCAAAGGAATGATTTACAGCTTCCTTTGGGAAGAACACCTCACCTTCTTCATCGTCCAGCTGAAGATGTCGGTTGATGATGGCTGGAGTGATAAAGATTGTTCTCCCCTGCACTGTGGCAGACAGTGCCTTCTCCCCATCCATAACGACCTCTTGGCATGTCTACCAGAATTCAAGCAACTGATCGTCATAGAGTGGAGGATCAATGGTCAGGGAGGTGACGTAGTTCAACAAAGACAAGAAACGACAAACCTCTGAGAAATGAGAATCTTTCTCAGAGCATAACAGAGCAACTTGATTGTGTTGTCTGTGTAGCTGCATGGTAAAGTTGGGATCATTTCTATGAGCAAGGTTAGCCATTGTGAGGTAGCTTAAAGATGAAGGAAAAAGAAAGAAAGAAATTTCAGAGAGAAATTTGGGTTTTTAGGTTGGAGGAAGAGCAGATGATAGAAGAGGGGAAGCCGTTGGGCTTATATGAGAAAGGGATTTCAGATAAAGTTTAATGAAAGAGGATAAACTTTGAAATCCGGATGTCGGTCCCACCTCTGAAAAAGTAGTTTTCTTGGAAGTCAAAAAGCTTCCGAAGGTTAATTAACTTCGGAAGTTTTAATGAAAAAGCTTCCGAAGCTAAAATGACTTCGGAAGAGTTTCCTGAGAGTATTTGATGATTTTGCTTTGCAAGGAAAAGTTAAGACTTGAGTGCTTTATATAAAGATCAACAAAGCTTGCGAGAGTTAATTATTGCTTCGGAAGGAAAAGGTCCTTGAAAATAAGTAAGTGTCTAAGATAATTATTTAAGCTTCGGAAGATAAAATTGAAATTTCTTCCGAAGGTAAATTTCTTAGACAGTTAAATATTTTGAAGGTGTGATTTTCTTCCGAAGTTAAAACGCATAACTTCCGAAGTATAAAATCATCAATTAATCTAAGGAAAGTCTTCCAATCCAAGGAAAATATGAGCTTATGAAGATGATAGACTAGACAACTTAGAACACACATTTCTAAGAAATAATAAGAATTAGTTTTAAAAAAAAATTTACTCAAGGTTGATCATCCCAATAGCTGAGATTAGATATTTAAATCTTTGTTCATCAAAAGCTTTTGTAAACAAATCAGCATATTGTTCATCTGTGTGAACCTTGACTAGTTTAATTAATCCTTTTTCATAATTATCTCTTATTAGATGATACCTGATATTGATGTGCTTTGTCCTTGAGTGCTGCACAGGGTTCTCTATAATTGAAATAGCACTGTTGTTGTCTATGTGGATTGGAGTCTCCTTAAAATTTAACCCATAGTCTAGCATTTGATTTTGAATCCAAAGCACTTGAGCACAGCAGCTAGCAGCAACAATGTATTCAGCTTCAGCAGTTGATGCAGAGACACAGGATTGTTTCTTGCATTGCCATGAGATGATCCTTCCACCAAGAAATTGACATCCCCCAGATGTAGACTTTGCAGTCATATTGCAACCACCACAATCACTATTGTATAAGCATACAGATTGAAGTCAGAGTTCTTGGGATATCATAGACCTAGTGTTGATGCACCTTTTAGGCATCTTAGAATCCTTTTGACAGTGATAAGATGAGACATCTTAGGGTTGGCTTGATATCTTGCACAGATGCGTGTAGCAAACATGATATCAGGCCTGCTAGCAGTAAGATACATAAGAGACCCAATCATAGACCTGTATAAGTGTTCATCTACACACTCCCCCTCAAGATCAGGACCAAGGGAGTGGTTTCTGGCTATGGGTGTCTTAGCAGTCTTACAGTCAGTCATATTGAATCTTTTGAGTATGTCTTGAACATACTTTGACTGACTTATGAAGATGCCATCTTCAACTTGCGTCACTTGAATTCCTAGAAAGAAATTGAGTTCCCCCATGGCACTCATTTCAAATCTGTCTTTCATCAGGTTCTCAAAGTCTTTGCAGAGCTTTGGATTAGTTGAACCAAAGATGATGTCATCCACATATACTTGAACTAGCAATATGTCTTTTCCTTGTCCTTTGATGAAGAGAGTTCCATCTCTAGTACCTCTCCTGTATCCATGTTTACAGAGATACTTAAAGAGTGTCTCATAGCACTTCCTGGGTGCTTTATGCAGCCCATAGAGAGATTTGTCAAGCTTACAGACATAATCAGGATGATCAGGATCTACAAAACCAGGTGGCTGTTTGACATAGACCTCTTCATCCATCACTCCATATAAAAAGGCACATTTCACATCAACTTGAAAGACCTTGAAATTCTTGGATGCAGCAAATGCCAAGAATACCTAACAGCTTCTAATCTTGCCACTGGAGCAAAGACATCAGTGTAGTCAATCCCTTTTTCTTGTGTGTATCCTTGAACAGCCAGTCTAGCTTTGTTCTTGATGATGATGCCTCTATCATCTTTCTTATTTCTAAACACCCATTTGGTTCCTGTGGTAGTCCTCCTAAAAGGAAGAGGACAAAGGTTCCAAACTTTCTGTCTTTTGAATTGAAGCAGCTCTTGTTGCATGGCTTCAACCCAACTTCCATCCTTTAGAGCTTCCTCAACTTTCTTTGGCTCTATCTGGGATAGAAAACAAGAGTGAAGACAAACATTTGCTTTATGGGTTTGTCCTCTTGTCTTTACCCCTGAGACAACATCTCCAATGATGTTTGTGGTTGGGTGAGACTTGTGGATCCTAAGCTGAGGGATCACAGCAAGTTGCTGAGAAAGATCTAAATTAGAGAAATTTAGATCTGGCATAGATGTTTCTCCCACCACATCAGCACACTTTTCAAGAGAGACTTGATCCAAGCAGTGTGTGACAGCATTGATGTTCTCATCTATGGTGTGGTTAGTGGCATCAAGAAATTCTTGGTCACTGTCACCACCACCATTGTTGTCTTCTACAATTGAGGTGTTCTTATCTGGTTGTGGAGCCTCTGAGTTGGAATTTGAAGGCACCCCAGATGTATCAGCTGAGTTTGTCATTGTAGTGCTGATAGAAACATCATTTGCAGAAGTAGTTCCAACTGGAGCTGAAGATGCATTACATGAAGGTCTTCTTAGCTCAAATCTTGGATCAGGATCACCTGTATATAAATTTTCTGCAGATCCTGAAACATTCTCACAAGATTTGTTAAAACAGTTGGTAACTAAATCAAGATCAAATAACCATCCGAACCAGAACCAGCAACACAGGGTGTGTGTTCATTGAAAGTCACATTGGCTGACTCCTCAACAACTCTAGTTCTGAGATTGTATACTCTATAAACCTTAGCTTGTGAAGTGTATCCAATAAAGTGTCCATCATCTGATTTCTCAGCAAACTTGGCAATTTGATCTTTGGTATTCAAGATGGTGCAAGGACAACCAAATGACATGAGAAAACCAATGAAAGGTTTCGCCTTGTGCCAAAGTTCATAAAGAGTCTTGCCATGAGTCTTAACTACTAAAACTGTGTTCTGCACATAGCAGGCAGTGTTGACTGCCTCTGCCCAGAAGGTGATGGGCAGTTTAGAGTCAGACAACATGGTTCTTGCAGCTTCAATCAGTGTCTTGTTTCTCCTCTCAACAACACCATTTTGCTAGGGAGTCCTGGGAGCACTAAATTGTCTTGCAATACCCTTATCATCACAAAATGTATCAAGGGTTTGATTCTTGAATTCTGTTCCTTGATCACATCTTATGATTTTGACCTTGTGAACAGACTGATTCTCAATCTTTAAGATGAAATTCTTCAGAATCTCAGGAGTCTCATGCTTAGTTCTAAGGAAAAAGACCCAGTGAATCTTGTAAAATCATCTGTGATCACTAGACAGTATAAGGTCCTTCCTAAACTCATTACACTAGTGGGGCCAAAGAGATCCATATGTAACAAGTGTAGGGGTGTAGTGATGGAGTTCATTTCCTTAGGCTTATGAGATACCTTATGTTGCTTCCTTTTCAGGCATGCAACACAGTGATCATCACTTGTAAACTCTTTCTTTGGCATTCCAGTTACCAGATCATGCTTAATCAATTTATTCATGTTCTTAAAGTTTACATGGCACATTCTTTTACGCCATAGGAAAGACTCGTCACTATTGGCTTTGGATAGAAAGCATGAAACTTCTCCGGAGGGAGTGGTTTCTTGCAAATCCATCTTGTACATGTTTTCTTTCCTAGGGGCTCTAAGCAGGATATGCTCATAAGGAATGACCACACCAGGCTTAAGAACAATGCACTCATGCTCAGTAAAGAGCATGTTATGACTCTGATCACAAAATTAAGATACACTCAGAAGATTGTATCCAAGCTCCTTAAGAAAGTTTACCTTTTCAATGCTCAGCTTACCATTTGTGACCTTGCCCCTTCCAGAAATGTAACCACCTTCATCTCCTCCAAAAGCAACAGGTCCTCCATCAATCCTTTCAAAGTTCTGGAGTAGTGACCTATTACCAGTCATGTGCCTGGAGCAGCCACTATCTATGATCCAAACATTTCTGTTTGTCTTCAGCTGTCCCTGCACAAAAGAGAAAGATTAGTTACATCTGGAAACCCAAGCCTTGCTTGTCTTGGGCTCACATGCAGAAGGTAAATTAATAGTAATAGATCCTATGGTTGTACTAAGAGGATCTTGAGCTATTGTGGATGGAGAAATCTCAGTCACTTGGTCTTTCTTAGACGTCCACACCACCTTTGGAGTCTTGGACTTGACCTTTAAAACTTTAGAACCTTTTGGAGTTTCAGAAGTTTGGATGACTGAATCTTCAGAAGATTCTGCAACACTACAGCAGACTTTAGTGCTTCGGAAGAATTCCTGTCTTCCGAGAACAAATGTTCTTCCGAAGAGAATTTTCCACTTCCCTTCTTTTTAGATTTGAGACTTTCGAAGGAAACTGGTTTTCCTTTCGAAGCCTGAATCTTATTGGAACTCTTTGAAGCCTTTGTTTTGGCCATGTGGACAATACCTTTAGGATTGAAGGGACAATCCTCTGCAATGTGAGTGGTGTTGTCACACATAACACAATTCATCTTCTTCTTCACAAGAGCCTTGTCTAGAGAGTAATAGTGTCTTTGGTCACTTCCCTTCTCCACCTTCATCTTTGCAGATGCTGAGACAGTACTCTTGGGCTGAGAACTGTGCTTGGAGTTTAATGGACCAGGCTGTGTAGCAGTGGTACACATCAGACCAGTCTTCTTCTTGATGCTGAGATGAGTTGAGCAAGAACCAGAACTCTTAGCAGAGTTTTGGTTGATGCCTTCTGTCCCTACCACTTTAAACCTACAGAAATAAAAACTTGTTTCTGCTTAGAGTCAAAAGTAGCCTTGATCTCTTGCGCCTTTCTTTCCTTCCTTTTGCATTTTCTGATCAAGTTCTTTCTTATGGACTTGGTCATCACAGTCTTTACTTTCTCCTCAGAAGGATAGTGGCCCTTCTTGGAATCATCCTCTTCACTCTTAGTAGAGGGATTCTTCACTATCTCTTCTTCATCCTCCTCACTCATAGGATCTATGAGAGGAAGCTCATCTTCACAAGTTCCACACCTAGGAGATCTTATTGACAAGATTGTGTGTGGAGGAGCTATCTCATTGGATCCCATTCCCTGTCTATTTTGATAGCATACTTTGTTGTGTAGGGATGAGGATATCATGTTCTTGAAGGTCTCTTCTTCAAGAACACTCTTTTCTGCCCTGGCTTTGCTGATCACAAGCTCAGCCTGGCATTCAGTTAACTTGGTTATAAGATCTTTAATTTGAGTCCTAAAATCTGTGTGTTCATGTTTTAGAACTGAAATTGTTTAAGTCCTCTATTTTCAGCTTATAATCATTTTTAGTTTTTCTAAAATCAGATTTTAAATGTTTAAGGACTCAATATCAGATCTCAGTTCCAAGTTATAGGACCTGTACCTTTTAACTTTAGCAATGCATTCAGGAGTACAGAGATGTTCCAATACCTCGGCTTCATCATGATCTGCCATCAATGCTTGGTTTGGAGAAGCATCTTCCACCTAAAAGCTCCAGTCCAACCCTCCTTCCTCAACAGCAATAGCAGCTTGCTGCTTTGACTTCTCATTATGGAGAACTTTGTCAGTGTAGTTTGGTATGGGTTGTGTTTGGCCACCATTGGATCTAGGTGCCTTACACACTCTAGAAAATCAGCCCATCAAGTTACAGTTGTAACACTTGACTTTGCCTTTGTCCAGTCCAAACTTTCCACTGGTTGCATTGCTTGGGAACTTCCTTCCAGTCCTCTTGTAGAACTTCTTGGCTCTGTGAGTGAGAAGAGCCATCTGCTGGACTATTTCCATGTATTCCAGATCATCTGGATGGATACAGTCCAGGTCTTCAAGAGTGAAAAGAGAGTTTCCACAGCTTTCAACATAAGACACAAATGCTTGAGAAGAGCTTGTCTCTTGGAATGGGCTTCCTTGAGTGTAGTTCTCTCTTGGTGTCTCTCGAAAGGTGATGAAAGGACCCTTTGGTGAGTTGTTAGGGTAGCATATGAGATGATGTTTGGGTTCTATGTTGTCCCATTCAACCACATGTAGGGCTGAACCCATTTGATTGTTGGAGTTTCCAGATGAACCTTGCATGTTCATCTCCATCTGGTAGCCACTGAGAATCCATATAACTCTGTCAGAGTAAGAGTTTTGAGATTTTCAGTTCTCTTGATCACCACACAGTAGTGTGTCCATTGCCTAGGAAGTGAGGACATGAACTTCCTTCTAATGTCTCTGTTCTCAAGAGAGACTTCTCCATCCACTAGGGTATCCACAATCTCAACATACCTGAAGTATTGCTGAGTCATGGTCTCACCTGTTTTGAAGGTGAAGTTTTCAAACTGTTGCTTCAGGAGATCCTTCTTGTTCTCCTTGGCTTCAGAAGAACCTCATACATCAGTTCCAGTGCATCCCACAGCTGTTTTGCACTTCTTGAAACCTCTGTACACAGAGTTTGGAAGGGCAGTTTGAAGAGTTGTAATGGATTTCCTGTCTATCTTTACTCTCTTCCTATCTTCATCAGAGTAGTTAGCCACATCCTTGGGGATCATACCAGCACCAATAGCAGAGGGTGTGCTGGGTATGAAAGGTCCATTCTCAATAGACTCCCACATTCTTGAATCAAGAGACCTGATGAAACCTTCCATTCTTAAACACCAGGTGTCAAATTCATCAAGAGTGATCAGTGGGGACTTGTTCATGGTTCCAGTTTCCATATCAGTTTTGGAAATGGCTGCCATTTGAAAAGTTTGGTATTTATGTGTGTGAGGGATCTTAAGATGGTGAGATCTTATATCAAGAGCCTGACTGCTCTGATACTAAATGCAGGATCGTTGAAGGGTGTGAGTTACAACACAACAACACAATGAGGAGATTAACCAAGCTTTAATCAAACAGTAAACTAGATTAACCAAGATGACATACTAAGAATACAAGTAATGTAAGAGACAGAACACAAAGAACACAAGTATATGATTTTCAAGAATGCAGTATATTGCTTTCTCTATGTTCTATTACAAGTGTTACAAAGCATATCTGAAAGATACAAGAACATGAGATACTTATACAACATCCTACAGCCGGCTATACTTTGAAAGCCAGCTGGATACAATTGACTAGACACACACAAAATCAATTGTAAAGTCAAAAGGAAGATTGCCTTTTGACTAGTGACTATGACATGCCATAGCTCACATCCTTATCTATTACAAAAAGGATAAAGTACATAAAGTAGATAGTTACAGACTCAAGACCTCAATGTACAGTTACCAAAAACATAGACCTTTTCACCAAACCACGTTGGTTGGTGACTTGTAGAGTTGCAGCGGAAAAGTGTCCAGCTTTATGGAACAGTACATCAGATAAAGCATATCTTAAAAGTCTTCGAAAGAAATCTGTCTTCATGAACTTGAAGCTTCGGAAGACTTTGTCTCTGAGGCTTCGGAATACTTCATCTTTGGCAGCGGAAGATGTTGGTCTTGGCTTCGGAAGATTTCACACTTAGAGTATTTCTGTTGCACATGTGAAACTTCCGAAGCATTCCACTTCAATGCACTTGTGCAGCATGCAGGAGAGACTAAAGATGTTTAGGTTGCATCAGCCTCTTCATTAAACTCTACACATTTCAACTAGTTTTAAAGAGAGAAAGCATAAAAGCATTCGGGTTTTGAATAAAGATCAAGAAGAAGGTTGAATTCAAGGTAAGAATTCGAAGTTTTAAGTGTTCTTGTTGGGTTTAAGCCTTGCTTACATGTTTATATGTGTTTATGTGTGTTCGGGTTTATGTTTTGGTAGGTTTTAGGTGTTTGAACTCAATTGCAAATAGGTTTGAAGGAAGTCATACCCAAACGCTACTAAGGTGAGTTCTAAAAACCCTCCCATTTTACATGTTTTTTTCTAATTTTGGGGCTGGAAATACATTCATGTATGTTTTTATAAAATGGGAATTTTCCCGTATGTTTATGTGTGTATGAATGCATGTGGGGTATGAATCTGGGTGATTATGATGTTTTGTTTGTGTTATGTTCATGTTTTGTTTCTTAGGATGCAAGAACTAAGCTTAGAACATGATTGAATGATGTTTGGGATTGAATTATAATATTGGTTAGTTAAAGTAGTTGCCTATGCGCCTGGATTGGCCCATGTGCCTAATGGTCTAAAACTGCTTAAGTGTTCCCCATGCGCCCAATACCCATGCGCCCTAATAGTATTCATGCACTTAGAATTAGGCTGGATTTGACCAAGTGTCCAAATGCCTAGATTGCCCATGCGCCCAGGCACTTAGGCGCCTACATAGTGCCCATGCGCCTAGAACTGACCAGAATGACCAAGTGTTGGGCCATGCGCCCAAATAGTGCCCATGCACCTAGAGGTTTTCTATGCGCCTAAGTGTTCCCCAAATAGTGCGCATGCGCCCAGAGGTTTCACGGCTGGTTTGGAACGACCGGTCCAACTGGCCCAACGGGGATTCGACATGGTTAACGATCCGATCAGATTTGACTTATTTTATGTCGAGTTGACCGGCCGATAGGAAGCGAACCGGAGGTCGGACCAGTGACTCACCGAGCAAACAGTCGAACCTGCATTTATCCATTATGTGACAATCGACTGTTGAATCAAGCGACATTTCAAATCGAAGATTTTGGTTCAATATAGGAGGCTAACGAACATCTTTTAGGTATAAAACATAAAGAAGAAAGAATATTGTTTGAGAGAAGAAGAAAATAGTTAGACAAAAGATGAAGAAGAAAAATGTGAGAGTAAAAAGAGAGAGTGATGAAAGCGGCTCTTAAGTTTTCATATAGGGTTACAAAAGTTTCAAGAAAGAGAGCTCACAATATTGGTCCCTATAGATAAGTAAATTTATAAATTAAACCCCATGCATTAGTTATTTAAAAGTCAACATGAAAAACTAATTAAGGTACATAAAAGTTATGGCTTTGTTCTAAGTTAATAATATTAATAGAATTTAAAAGTATATAAGTTTAGAAAATTTTAACAATATATTATTTTCTGTATTGTTTAATATTCTACTATTTATAATGACCACTAGTTCTTAAATCCAGTCCTATCGGTTCAATTAGTGAATCTTTAAGTCATCCGATTTCATAATCAAATCCGGTTCTGAAAACTTTATTTAAAACTTCAATTAAATACCAATTAACTTAGTTTATTTTCATATTATTAACAATTATTAATTGAGAGAATTACATATATCCCCTATAAACTCTATCAATTATATATACTCAACTTAAAATTTAATTTACATATATCCCCTTGTAAAACTTAATTATATATACCCAAAATAAAATTTTAATTACATATATCCCCTTCTAAAACTTAGTTAATTACATATATATACTCAAACTAAAAGTTTAATTACATATATCCGATTTATTAAACAAAAATATTATATATTTACCTATTTTATTAATTTTATTAAAAACAACTTATATAATTAGTATTTTACTCTTATTCTTATTAAATTATAAAATTTTAATTTTTTTCTTCACTTGCTTTTCGAGTTTTGATTATTTATAAATTTTTATGCTAAAGGTTTTATGTTCTTTTTGTTTTTTTGTTACTGTTTACACTAATAATTTCGGTACCTATACAATACACTTCCAGTGTCAATATGCAACATAAAACTATTTGTTCGGATCATCTTGCATAACAAGACTGAAAGTGTCACATACAAGAAACTTAAAAAATAAAATTCAAAAGGTAAAAAATAAAATTTGGATAAAAATATTAGTAATAATCAAAACTCGAAAAGGTAGTAAAAATGAAAACCATAATTTTATAGTTTAAAAATAAGAGTAAAATATTAATTATATAAGTTATTTTTAATAAAAACAATAAGATGGATAAATACTTAATATTTATGATTGATAAAGTGGATATATGTAGTTAAACTTTTAATTTAGGTATATGTGTAATTAACCAAGTTTGAGAAGAAGATATATGTAATTAAACTTTTAATTTGGGTATATATGTAACTAAATAAGTATTACAAGAAAATATATGTAATTACAATTTTAAGCTGGGTATATATGTGATTGATTATGTTTGTAGGAGGAAATATGTAATTATCTCTTACAATTTACTAATATCTATAATTTAGGTACATCATATTTCTAACATATGATTAAAAATATGTAGTTGTTTTATTTTAATTCATTATTATGTTATTATCTTATACTAGGTATTACTCCCTGCTCTTCGTGGCGGGGTTCTCTTGTCCAAAATAACTATATTCTCTCGTCAAGTAAAATCATAAGTACAGAAACCTGCAACTATGTGAAATCAACATAACCCATTCATATTTATGTATGTTATGTGAAAACTCCATTCAAGAAAGTATAGATTGTAAGCTCCTTAAACAATCAGCAATCTAACTCTTTCAACACAGACTAACAAATGGTATTTATTAACAAAACATTAATTCTTATTTGAGAGCATAAAATCGTATTAACTGATCTCGTCATCCTGTCCATTTATATTCACCTTTTGGCAGCAGTTCTTAAAAGACATAAAAAGGTGTCTTCTCCCACAACAAAAGGCAAGATATACATTTTGTGTTTTCTTCTTCATAAGTTACTAAAAGGAACCCTTATAAAAATTCTTCTAGCAAAAATGATTCTGCATGTATAAACCTTTAAACCGAGTACATGTGCCGAAATTAACAAAGTAAATGGTTCCCACAGAAAAGTGAAATCAGGAGAACGACACCTCACGTCTACAAGCTATTTCAAAGTAACTTATGTATGAATTATTATCGTAAAACAATATTATTACCGTCTTATTGTCGGTTTTTTACCACTGTTTTTCGTATATTCACATGTTTAATTATTAAAAATAGTAAAGGTAACTAATAATGTATTATATTTGAAAAATGTTATTAATGATTGTGGTTACCTCATAACATGACGGCAGTTGCGGCCTGATTTTCCAAGTGAATTCAACATATGTCCAGGTAGTTAACAAAGAAGAAGAAATCAAATAAACTGAAGATTAGAAATAACTAGAATCAAAGCCCCACGTTGATTCTAGGCCCCACGTTGATTCTAGGCCCCACGTTGATTCTAGGCCCCACGTTGATTCTAGGCCCCACATTGCGGCGGGGGAGTAAAACCGTGTCAAATATCATCAAAATGTCATACCGCCGCTAGCAACCATCAATATCGAAGTTGTGGTGTGTTAATACAGATAAATTAGACCGAAACGTACAATATATAAATGTTTAACCAAGTTGATCTAGGACCCTCAAGTTGCGCCAAACCTATCAAACGTGAAAAATAGACGTAACAACGTTGAACCATACATGGAAGTTGTGTAATATTAACTTGTGAAACTTAGAACGAAATGTACACCGGAAATTCACGAAAAAATAAAAGTATAAAGGATTAAATTTGAAAGTATAAAAAGTTGCGAGGTCAAATTAAAAAAGATAAAAACGTTTTAGGTTAAAACCAAAAAAATCAAATTTTTTATAAAACACAAAACATAAGGTGCAACACTCTATGCATAAGGTACAACACCTTATGCATAGGAAAATTGATATTTAGTATATTATAAACAACCTATTAAAAGACACTATTTTTCATATGGTGCGGCTACCTGAAAGTACCACATATGTAGATGTCTTGAGGATTTATAGAATTAAGCAAGAGGACATTGTCTTATATGGCTAATATGTTGAAATGAAAGGAAAAATTAAAAACAGTATACAATGGTTGAAATAAACAAAGATAATAAATCATAAACTATCATATCGTATAGTACACAATTCCCCAACATATTGATAGGATACAACTTGCGAAGTTGTTTCGTATCTTGCCGGATGATGTGTTGGCCTATCACTAAAATCCTAGCAAAAGGAATTTGGGGGCCCTAGGTGTTGTAACCAGAAGTGATGTAAAATAATCTCTCTCAATGTTATAAGTTATTACCAGAAGGTTCCATAAAGAAACACAAATATAAGGTTCACAATCGAATCAAAACCTGGATTCCACGAAAACCTGATCCTTTTGATGATCTCTTGAATCTAAACAAAATAAAACTTAAAATCACAGTTTATAAAGAAGAGAGAAGCAACCTTATCGTACCTGAAGATGAAACCCTATTAGGATCAGTGATCTAAGTTTGATTAATTAGAGAGTATTGCAGCAGAATTCGAACAACGAATTAAACAATTCACAAGAACACAATTGATATTCAATGTAACAGTAAATGGTTATAGAAAAAGAGAATTCTGCAAAAAGATATTTCATTCATATGCTTTCGTGGTGGCTCAATGTCACGCTTACAATTAGGTCAACATTCCTTATATAGGATATGTGACATCTGCTGATGTCCCTGATAGTGACATCTAACAGAATTATTCAAACTACTGAAACTATGCAAACTACTGAGAAAGTTCTCAACTACTGATTACATCTCAGAGAATGCTAAGTACAAGAAACATAAAACTAGTGAAACTAAACTAGTGAAACTATAACTACTGAAAAGTAAATTACAAGTACTGAAAGGAAACCATCACAACTACTGAAGTTGATAACTTCAGCTGCTGTGACAACTACTGATCACTTTGGTCTTCAGTCTTTGTCTTCAGTCTTTGTTCTTCAGACTTTTACTTTCAAACTTTGTCTTCAACTGATAGCTTCAGACTTGGTCTTCAGTACTTTACTTTCAGACTTTGTCTTCAGCTGATAGCTTTAGACTTTGTCTTTAGTTCTTTACTTTCAGACTTTGTCTTTAGTAGTAGTCTTCAGTTCTTGTCTTCAAACTTTGTCTTCAGACCTTGTAATCAGCTGATGTCTTCGGCTGTTGTGATCTTCTTCAGCAGTTGTAATGTCTGTGGGACTTAGAGGTTTTTCTAATCAGCTTATTGGTTCTTTTGTCCAACAAACTCCCCCTAAACCAATGCAGCCAAAACCTCTAAACTTATTGATCCCACTTATTCTTGGCAGAAACACCCTCTTGATCAGCTTCAGAGGTAATCAGTTAAGCACAGGCCGGGAAAAGGTTTCTAATCTTTTGATTGGCTAAGTATGGAAGGGAACTCTGTCTTGGGAAACTGGACATAGAGTCTTGTCCCAACCATGAAACCTAATTCCCATTAATGAGTCTATAAGACTCACTAGCATAGGCCTCAGGAGAACAACTTGTTCCTCCTTGGTGAGTTCTTCTGCTTCTCCCTCGAAGAAGAACTCTGGGCCATAATACTCAGACAGGTATCTCACTGTCTTTCCATTTTTCAACTCCACATTTGTTATCTCTCTATAAGCAAATTCATCAGGGTGAAAGCCTTCAAGCAACAACTGGAGTTCACTCTTCTGAAGATCTTCAGTCTTTTGTATAACAACCCCTTCTTGATCATTTTGTTCTCAAGATTAGATTGAGGGGTTGTCTTGGATTTGTGAGCTCTCTTGAATTCTTCAATGATTTCCCAGGGTGAGACTACCATGGCCAATGTAATTGCAACATTCAAGGTCTTCTTCACTTGGCCATGATATCGACTTGGTATATTCTTCTTATGAATTCTAGAACTTACCCTGGGGTCTGGCCAGATCTGCACTCTTTCTTTTTGATGTTGAAAGGTATGTCTAAGAGTGTACAACCTCAGAACCTATTTCTTCATTTCTTGAATGGATGAGGACTGAGGGAAATCCTTATCAACCATCATGAGAAACTTCTCATCGTGTTGTTTCTGCTGTTCTACTTCTTCAATCTTTACCTTCACCATCTACATTTAAAAGTCAGGAGTAATCATTTGTTGACTTCTGTGCTCAGGTGATTCGAGTTTGAGAAGCAGAGATTGGCAGACTATCATCATCATCATCCTCTTCTTCATCTTCTTCTACCCTCAACACCCTTCTCCTCCTTCTGGGTGCATCACTGGGTAAGGTTTGAGGTGGTTTTTGGGGTAAAGAGATTGGTTTTGTGGGTTGAGTTGTGGGTGGCTTTGGTTTAGGGATAGATTTGGGAGATTTTAGAGATAAGGGTTGTGTTTGAGTGGGAGTGTGAGAAGACTGACTTAGCATTTTGGTGGTGAGTTTGGCTTTGGAGAGCTTTGCCATTTCAGTTCTCTTCCCTGCACCTGTTTCATCTAGTGCTGCGATGATCAACCCTTATTATAGCCTCCAGCAGAGCAGATTTTCTTGGTATCTCCAAGATACTGTCTCTAGACCAGGCTTTATCTCTATCAATGATCTTCCAAGGTATTTGGCAATGAATCTGATCATTATCTCCGATCTTTCCCTTTCCAACACACTATAACCAGCCCATCTAGCTTGAATCTCTTCTATTTCTAGCCTTCTGATCTCAGTGTCTAGTGTGGCTGTGTCATGACCCTGTCGAAAGAGCTGATCTATAATTTTATCCATGGATCTGCTGTGAGCTTCATCAGCATCTTTGACAAGATCTTCTAAGGATTATCTTCATCAGCTTTTGACTCAGCACTTTTCTTTCTTTTATATGTGATCAGCTGATCTTCCTTCTCTTTATCTGTGATCAACTGTTTGAGATCAGTTCTTTCTCCACCTCCTTCTCTTTTGCAGGTTCTTTCTCATCATCAACTCTTTTCTTTTCTTTTCTTTCACTGCCTTAGACTTGGAAGTCTCCCCCTTTTTGGTTGCATTGGATCAGGGGCTTGAAAGGCAGAAAGAGATTTGTGAACAGCATCATCAAGGAGGGTTTGTAGATTTGAGGATATCCTCTCATCAATGGCTTTATGCACTATGTCAGTGATGATGGGAGTGATGAGAGGTAAGGAGTTTTGAAAGATAGCAACCATCTGCTCAGAGGGGTTCTGTCCCTGAGAGGTGGTGCCAAAAGTAGTGGCTGGTGGCTCAGTTAAGTGTGTAGGCTCAGTGTTTGGGGAACCTTCAATGGAAGGTGCCATCTGTGGGGTTTGTGGGGTAGATGGACTTTGATCCTGAGACATTTCGGCTAACAACTCTTTGAGTCTGTTCACCTCAGGCTCAAGGATGGTATTATGGGCTAATACATCATAGAAAAAGCCTAGGTCATCATCAGTCTGTGCTGAATCACCTGACCTCCTAATTGAATCGGGATGTACATGCTCTGAGTGTAGATCAGTAGAAGCATGTGCCCTTTGTTCTTGGTACTGGGGACTTCCTGCCTCAGGACTGTGTCCTTCATTGACAGTTGCCTCTGGTAAGGTCTTATGGATGCTACCAACTTCATCCTGATCATTTGCTGAATCAGTAAAGTGGCATCCTTACCAGATGTTCTAACCTCCGTTTCTACACTTGGAGATTGAACATTGTAACCCCTGTGTTGTGGGTTATCAGAAGCATTTTGATCCTCCCCCTCAATAGTTGAGGTATTCCTAGTGGTAAGTGGTTTCTGGGAGGGGGTGAGGAATGCAACTGACTCAGCACACTTTAGCAACTATCAGTGTTGGGCTTTGAGGGGCGATTGCATGTGGAGATTGGTCTGAAGCAGATTGCACCCGGGTGAGAGGTGCTCTTAATGGTAACCCTCTCAATTGAGATAGGTTTCAGAAATGTGGGATCCCCAATTGTGGTTGCAACAGGATCCTGTTGAGAGGATACCTGTGTGGCTTCAGCAGGTTGAGTCTTAGACATAACTGGGGGGTTATAACCAGTATGTATTTCCTGTGTTTGTGGTACAGGGCATCCTCAGGGGACACATCTCCCTGAGTAGCCTTTTTGGTTTTTGGTTTTGGGTTTGGTGGAGACTTTAGATCTGGAAGTGGAGGCTGTGGGTTCCCTCTACTTGGGTTTTAGCATCCGGGCAACCCCTTTAAGAGTAGGGTCTGAGTTATGTCGGGAGTATACCTCAGCTAAAACAGCTGGAGCAGGAACTCCAAGACTAACAAGGCCATCAGATTGTAATTGATTCAAAATTATGGCCATCGGAAACCTGGGATAAAGTATCTATCTGTTTGCCACAGGTTTCTGAGCCAGATCCTTTAGTTCCATGAACACTATCTCAGAAAAATTTAGATTTTGGCGTTCAAGGATAGAGTACAATACCTGTTGCCATCGGGAAGACATCTGATCCCAAGAAGATGTCTTTGATGCAAGCAGACATTCACCATATGAATGATAAGTCGTTCAGCATCATGGAAGTGCTTTTTAAGTATGGTTGTAGCACTTAAGTCGCCTTCGTACCTGTTATAGATAAAAGACATATCAGTGGTGCCTTTCAGGTATTCTTTAGGACAGGTGCCATCATGCAGATTTAGGGTTTTGCGAATGATGTCGGGGGTGATGAGCACCTGTTTCTGGTTCACCAACGACTGGAGAGTGATTTGTCTATCATTCTCACCAGTTATTACAGAGACGTTGGTCCAGAACTGGGATAAGGAGTCAGGATATATGGTAGGATTCAGAAGAAAGGCTGTTCTGTATGGGGAATCCACCATAAGATCGATGGCAGTGTCAAACTTGTTCCAGAAGGCCGATTTCGAAAGGTAGGCAACACAGTTGTGTCGGGGTTTGAGTTTCATGGTCGCCATTGTTGAGAGAGAAAGGTTTGAAAACGGCTAATGAAACGTTTGGCTATAAGTGCAGGTATTTATAGGTTAAGAAAAGGTTGAAAAGAAAACGACTGAAAGTGTTGGTGTTGGCATCAGTTGTTATGAAAAACACTGAAGACTTGGTTTTAACTATCAGACGTTTGAAAACAACTGAAGACTTGGTTTTAGTCATCAGTAGTTGTGAAACTACTAAAAACCTTGTTTTGTCTTCAGCTGTTGTAAACAACTGAGGACTTGGTATTAGTCATCAGTAGTTATGAAACTACTAAAGACATGTTTGTTTTGTCATCAGCTGTTTAGAGTGAAACAACAGTTTGTGGAAACGATTGAAGTGAAAATTCTCATCAGTAGTTTTCGTCAATTCTTAGCTTTTCAGCTGTTTCATACTGTCCTCAACACTTACTCATCAGTCTTTTTAGCTGATTTTAGTTGTTTCATAGGACATCAGTACTTATTTGTTTTTACTGACATCAGGAGTTATAACTACATCAGTAGTTGTAACTACATCAGTTTCTTTTAACAGAATGAGTACATATTTGTGACATGTTTACTAATGATCATCAGTACTTGTTTACTGAGATCATTAGTAGTTATCACTTATTCTAGCTGCAGCATACCAAGCCTTAACACAAGGTTTTGGAAAGTTGAACTATCCAAGGCTTAGTAATATATCTGCAAGCTCATCAGCACTAGGCACAAACTTTGGATCAATCAGACCTTTTTCAAAACAATCCCTAATAAAATGGTGTCTGATTTCTATATGGTTGGAACTAGAGTGCTGGACTAGATTCTTGACAATGCACAGAGCTGAAGCACTATCCATTAATAATGGAGTCTTAGTCACTGTAATGCCATAATCCAATAGTTGGTTTTGAAGCCAGAGTACCTAAGATGTACAACTTGCAGCAGCAATGTACTCTGCTTCAGCATGGATGTAGCAACAGATGTTTGTTTCTTACTCTGCCAAGAAATCAAACAATTGCCTAGGAATTGACATCCACCAGAAGTTGACTTTCTGGTTAACTTACACCCTGCATAGTCACTATCAGAAAAAGCAACTAATTTGCATGAGTGTCCAATGGAATACCAAAGACCTAGAGATTGTGTGCTTTGCAGATATCTAAAGATCCTCTTGACTGCAATCATATGAGACTCTTTAGGAGCAGCCTGAAATCTAGCACAAACACAAGTTGCAAACATGATATCTGTCTAGAAGCTGTTAAGTACATCAAGGACCCAATCATACATCTGTAAAGTGTTTCATCAACAGCTTTACCTTTCTGATCTGCATCCAGTTGTGTGGTGTTGCACATGGGAGTAGAACAGGGCTTACAATTTTGTAAATCAAACTTATTCAAAAGTTCTTTTGTATATTTTGATTGATGAATAAAGGTTCCATCAGCCTTTTGTTTGATTTGCAAGCCTAGAAAGAACTGTAATTCTCCCATTGCACTCATTTCAAACTTTTGTTTTATTAAACTTGTAAAATCATCACACAACTGGGGATCAGAGGATGCAAAAATAATATCATCAACATAAATTTGAACAAGTAGCTTATGCTGATCCACTTTCTAATAAACAAAGTTTTATCTATGGAACCTCTAGTGAAATTATTGGTAAGTAGAAAATTTGAAAGTGTTTCATACCAGGCTCTAGGAGCTTGCTTCAACCCATAAAGAGCCTTATCAAGTTGATACACCCATCATCAGGATGTTTATTGTCCTCAAAACCTGGTGGTTGACACACATAAACCTCTTCTTTTATTTTACCATATAAAAATGCACTTTTGACATCCATTTGAAAAACTTTAAGATTGTGGAATGCAGCATAGGCTAAGAACAATCTAATTGCTTCTAGTCTGGCTACAGGGGCAAAGGTTTCATCATAATCAATACCTTCTTCTTGTGAAAACCCTTGTACAACCAGTCTAGCCTGTTCTTGACAATAAGCCCATTTTCATCAGTTTTATTCCTAAACACCCATTTAGTGCCTATTGCACACTTACCTCGGGGTAGAGGAACCAGTTCCCACACTTGCTGCTTTTTGAATTGAAGTAGCTCAAGCTGCATGGCTTCAACCCATCCATTGTCTCTCAAAGCAACATGATAGTTCTTTGGCTCTAGTTGACTGATAAAGAGAGCATAGAAGCAAAAGTTAGACAATTGACTTCTGGTTGAGACACCAGCATTGATATCACTAATGATTTGAGACATGGGGTGATTCTTCGGCTCTTGGTATACTATAAGATCAGTGCAAGTGTTTGTAGCCGGTTCAGCAGCAGCAGATGGTGATCCAGATTCTTGAAACCAAGTATTAGATGGCAAGTCAAATGATGTAGAGGAGTCAGAAATCTTATCAGCATTTGTGTGGATGGAGCTGTAGAAGCTACAGGAACATCAAGTTTAGCAGACTCAGGCAGTTGGTCACTAAACTTGAAAAGGTGAGTACTGATATCATCGTCATCTTCAGTACCACCAGGTGGAAGACTTGCTGCAGAAGATGATTTATCCACATGATCTGCAACAGCTGGAGATTGATAAGGAACATATTGCAGTATGTCCAGATCAAACAACTCCACAAGGTTTTGTGGAATTTTATCCTTAGGAGATTCATTGAATTTCACATGCAAGGTTTCTTCAAATAACTTTGTTCTGCAGTTGAAGACCCTATAAGCCTTGCATGTGGATGAATAACCTACAAAATACCCTGCATCCACCTTAGGATCAAATTTGTGGAGTTGATCCTTTGTGTTTAGAATGAAACAAGGACACCCAAAGGTTTTGAAGAATGAAATTAGAGGAACCAAATGATGTAGAACTTCATATGGAGTCTTCATCAACCTCTGATTTACTAATACTCTATTCTGCACATAGCAAGCTGTGTTAACAGCTTCAGCCCAAAAGGTCAATGGCAACACCAGAGTCAGCCAACATAGACCTTGCAGCTTCAATTAGGGTCCTGTTCTTTCTCTCCACTACTCCATTTTGTTCTGGAGTCCTTAGGATGCTAAACTGCCTCTTGATTCCTTTTGCTAGATAAAAATCATCAAGTGTATGGTTTCTGAATTCAGTTCCATTATCACTCCTTATACACTTGACTGATAGGGAATACTGCTTCTCAACATACAACACAGTGTTTATAATCGTCTGAGCAACCTCATCCTTTGAATGCAAGAAGAAAGTCCATACAAATCTGGAGTAATCATCCACAATTACCAGACCGTATTTCTTCTTTTCCATGCTCATCACTCTCACAGGACCAAATAGATCCATGTGCAGTAACTGCAAGCAGGCAGTACACTTAGTTTCTTCAATAGGAGGAAATGAGACTTTGTGTTGTTTTCCTTTTAAACAAGTAGTGCAGGTTTCATCACAGTGGAACTCCTTTATTGGTAGATCTCTCACTAAACTATTGTGGATCAGCTGAGTCATGTTTTTGAGATTAACATGACCCAGCCTTCTATGCCACAGTTTAGATTTGAGGAGAGGCATTGGAGAACAGGCAAGGATGACCCTTCAAATCAATCTTCTTTGACAAATCCAAGGCATACACTCTTCCAATCCTGTTGGCCTTCAGGAGAGTATGTTCATCCAATACCTGTCAATCAGCCTCAGAACTTGGGAAGACAGAATCCTACAGTTCTGGCTTATGAAAAGTGCAACATGCCCTTTATCACACATCTGACTGACACTCAGTAGATTATACTTGAGATTCTCCACATGGTTAACATCATCAAACTGATTTGTCCATTAGACACATATCCTTTCCCGATGATGTAACCCTTGGCATCATTACCAAATGAAACAAATCCCTTTTTTCCTTGAGAGTAGTCATTAAGAAGAGAACTGCTCCCAGTCATATGCATAGATCCTCCACTGTCTACATACAGATGCTCCTTTGGCATGCTGAAGAACCCTGCATTATCATAAAGAACTAGTTAGGTTTTGAGACCCAAACCTTTTTGTTTTGGGTCTGTTTTCATCAATAGATTTAACCATAACTTGTTTCTTATGATTAATAGCTGATGAAGAAGGAGATGGTGCTGAAACAGATTCCTTGGATTTGGGCTTGGAATGCCTTTTCAGTGGTTTGATCACAGGTGCATCTAGTTGGTTAACTCTCCCCAAAAAATGTTGAACCATCATAACAAGTTGTGTCTGATTTGTAGCTAAAGCTTTCAGTTCTTGTGACATATCAGTACTTGTGTTTGATGAGTTCCTGTGACCCACCATTTGCTCCTTAAAATTCACAGACTTAGTCTGATGTTTATCATGAGGAGCACTATCAGCTGTTTTATGATAAACCTATCCTTCTTTTTGGATTTGGATGAAGGCTTGGGTTCATCACAATGGGATGACTGTGGTAAAAACTTGGTCTCAAACTCATTTTTCATTTCATCTATCTGGATTTTAATGAGCTTATCTCTGTTGAGTTTGGAACCCTTTCTGTACCAACATTCATCAGAAAGATGATTGAATTTACCACATATTTCACATGGCTTATTCTTCATCTTGAATTGATCAACTACTGATGTGGAACTACTGAAGGTGTGCTCTTCAGTACTTTCCTCCTTTTAGTACTTTTGTTTAGTACTGAAGGATCTGTAACAACTGAAGACTTGTTCTTCAGCTGTTCTCTATCAGCAGTTGTTAATCCTTTTATTTCAGCTTATTTGAAATGCTTTTCAGATGTTGTGACTTGCCCTTCAGTACTTGAGGTACTTTGAGGGACAACATCTGAAGTAATCATCTTCATGTGCTTATCAGTAGTTAACCCATCAGCAATTGATTTGCTGAGGTATCAACACTGATTTCATCTTGTGATTTTGGGTGATCACTTGAGGATGATGCACATGATGATGTGGTTTGGAAATCACTTTCACCTTCAGATTTTAGTATTGGTTTTGGAGTAAAATCTGTAGGTGGTGCAATATGGTTGTAACCTATTCCAAACTTCACATTTGAAGCAGATTGCTTGCTAAGCAGCATTTCAAATCCCTTGCAGGATGATACCTAGCGGTCATACTCAACTTGGGTAACTGCAAGTTTTTCTTTGAGATCTCTATGGTTCTCAAGAATGACCTCTAGCTTAGCCTTTTCATCATTTAATTGGCATTTAAGCTTATAAATCTCGCCATCTTTATCCTTAAGGACAGACTCATATTCAGCTTTTCTTTTGGAAAGGGTTTGCTCAAGCTCTAGATTTTGATTTATTAAAGCTACATTTGCCTCTCTAATAGAGATAAATGCAGCTATGCAAGATTCAGAACATAGCTTGGCCTTAGCCTCAGAGGATACCTGGGTTACCTGTGATGAAGATGCATTGGAGCATGAACTATCAGTAGATTCCAGGGCCATGAGAGCTAGATTCCCAAAAGGATGTTCACCACCATGTTGACCATCACCAGCAAATAATTTCTCATTACCAGAGAGATCATCTAGTAAACTGCTCTAGTCAACAATACCAGGGGTGAAGAAGCTGTGATGAGGTTGTGATTGAGATGATTGAGATGGTAGAGGCTCAGGTAGGGCTTGAGGTTGTTGTGCATTAGGAACTTGAACCGGATTTGGGTGTGGCATGTAATAGCAGGGATATGGATATGACATTGGACCCTGAGGGACAAAATATGCAGGAGATATAGGTTGTGAATGATGACCATAACTAGCAGGATGTTGCCCTCTGTTTTGTGGACTATTGCTTAGAAAAGTCACAAAGGGTGCAGAGGAGTTAGATCCAGATGATCTACACTCTCTTACAAAGTGTCCAAGCCTGTGGCATTTGTGACATCTCATCTTACTCTTGTCAAAACCAACTTTGGTTTTGCCAGAGAGTCCTGGAAATTTCCTACCAGTTCTCTTGTAGAACTTTTGAGATCTGATATTAATCAAGGCCATTTGGCTCAGAATATCCATCTCTTCTAAGTCATCATCAGCAATACCCTTTAAATCATCCATAATGAAACACAAATTGTCACTATTACAGCCTGACTGATTGTCAACACTAACAAATGCATGATCTGAACCGTTTGAGGAGAAATATATATGCTCATCATAATTGCTTTCTGATGCAGCATATTCTGACTCATGACCAACAAAGGTAGTTTTCCCTGGTATGAAGTCATCAGTGAGCTTTCCTAATGATGCCAGTTTCCTTTTCTGCTCTATCTCTCTTTCAAATGTAAGCAGTTTCCCATGGAGTTGGGTGAGAGATAGACTATCCAGATTTGCACTAGAGCGTAGGACAATGGTATATGTGTCCCATCTCTCAGGCAGTGATCTGAGGAATCTGTTGTTCATCTGACTATTAGTGTATTCATGTTTGACCATTTTCAGCTCAGAGATCAAACATGAAAAACGCTCAAACTGTTGAGTCAGTGACTCACCCTTCCTATGAGAGAATGTCTCATATTGTTGGGCAAGGATTTCTCTGTTGTTTGCTAAGACCTCATCTGTTCCACCAAATTGTTCCTTCAATGCATTCCAGAGGTCATGAGCAGTTTCGTGATGCATAAGCCCAGAATAGATTTCATTCTGCAGTGCCATGGCCAGAATTCCATGCGCTTTAGCATCAATCTCAAACAGTTTTCGATCCTCATCTGAGTATTTTCCTTCTTCTTCGGAACCATTTGGTTGGTTTCCAGATTGTTCACCATAGGCTTGTGTGGATCGTGTACCACAAATGTCCAACAACCTGAACTGTTAACAGACAGGTGATGAAGCATTCTTCGTTGCCATATGTTATACTCAGTCCTAACCAGCATCGGAGGATTATTGTGAGGGTAATTAGAAGGAGTAGTCATTCTCAGATTCAACCAAATTCAATTAAGTTTTAACTAATTTAATGCAAAACACAACAAGCTCAATATGAACCAAGAGAAAACTCAAAACAGATAAACGAAAGCAGCATAAATTCAATGATCTATAACCAATTCTTGCAAATATGCTAATTCAATCAAACTTAGATATCGAATAGCAGTTTCAATGATCAATTGTTAGATCAATCAATGATTAACCATGCTCTGATACCATTTGTTAGGATCAGTGATCTAAGTTTGATTAATTAGAGAGTATTGCAGTAGAATTCGAACAACGAATTAAACAATTCACAAGAACACAATTGATATTCAATGTAACAGTAAATGGTTATAGAAAAAGAGAATTCTGCAAAAGAGATATTTCATTCATATGCTTTCGTGGTGGCTCAATGTCACGCTTTACAATTAGGTTAACATTCGTTATATAGGATATGTGACGTCTGCTGATGTCACTTGATAGTGACATCTAACAGAATTGTTCAAACTACTGAAACTATGCAAACTACTGAGAAAGTTCTCAACTACTGATTACATTTCAGAGAATGCTAAGTACAAGAAACATAAAACTACTGAAACTAAACTACTGAAACTATAACTACTGAAAAGTAAATTACAAGTACTGAAAGGAAACCATCGCAACTATTGAAATTGATAACTTTAGCTGTTGTGACAACTACTGAAGTTGATAACTTCAGCTGTTGTGACAACTACTGAAGTTGATAACTTCAGCTGTTGTGACAACTACTGAAGTTGATAACTTCAGCTGTTGTGACAACTACTGATCACTTTGGTCTTCAGTCTTTGTCTTCAGTCATTGTTCTTTAGACTTTTACTTTCAGACTTTGTCTTCAGCTGATAGCTTTAGACTTTGTCTTCAGTTCTTTACTTTCAGACTTTGTCTTCAGTTCTTTACTTTCAGACTTTATCTTCAGTAGTAGTCTTTAGTTCTTGTCTTCAGACTTTGTCTTCAGACCTTGTAATCAGCTGATGTCTTTAGCTGTTGTGATCTTCTTCAGTAGTTGTAATGTCTGTGGGACTTAGAGGTTTTTCTGATTAGGCTCATTGGTTCTTTTGGTCCAACAAACCCTCGTCGATTCAGTCTTGTAACCACCATGGATCTGGCTAAAACCATGTTGATGTCATTGCCATGGCTTGTCGTTAGCAAACAAAACCATCACCCACAAGACGCGACCGGAGAATGGTCGGTGCTTCACCCACCATATTTTATTTCGCACCAAGTCCCCGCATATGACACTTGTACACAAGCAAAAGCAATGGTATACTACTGTTCATTTGTGTTCTCTTTTAATATAAAGAGCAATTAGTGATGTGGTCAAAATAATACATGAATTATATAAATGTCTCATACACTTTTGAATAGTTTTTGGTCACTTATTATTGTATACTACGTCTAATTGATTTGTTTTTAGATTTTAAAGCCGTTAAGAGGCCAAGAGATAAATTATATATATAAATAAATTTAAGATTGAAGCAAAATTTTAACCAGAATGATATTACAACTAGAATTTTTAATATTAAATCTTTTAAAGAAAATTATATGAGTTAACAAAATTAAACTAGAAAGTTAGAATTATTGAAATATTAATACCATGAATCATGAACTAGGTTATAATCAAACTAGTAATAATTAGTTCATTTAAAATTTAAAGCATCAAGATTATCATGCACATTCATGTGTTGCAAATTTACCTATATATTAAATTTGCAATGTGAATGAATATTTTTGTTTGTGATGTTTTTGTTTTCTACGATAATAGTTTGAGTGGCTTGTACTTTACACCCTTCCTTACCAGTGTCTTTTATAGAGAAACCAGCTAGAAGGTTTCTTCATTCATCCGTTCGGTTCATTCTAGAGAGAGAAAAGATAACTCCCTCGTTAGCCACCTAATCTGCCTCGTCGTCGGTGATGGCGCATCCATCGCCACTGTTTATACATGGTGGTTATGATATGTTGGTGAGCCTCAATGGTAGTGATTATCACATGAGTTCTTGTTGGAAATACGTGTTGTCTTAGAAACCTGTACATCAAAAAGTGGCTTTAACACAAACAGTCATGCCTCCTTCAGTGTCTAATCTTTATGTAACTTTGATGATATTAAAGTGTGCCATTTATGTTCAAAAAGCTTGCTTGTAAAACATACCCAATGTTTTTTGGTGGTTCTATTGTTTGGATTAGTGTCTCGGATGGCTTTACACAAGCAACCACACCTCTTTGATTACAAGTCTGAGCTTTATTATAAATTTACCTCTATATGAAAAAACCAAGGTGATTGAAGAGTAAAGAGGGTAAATTTGTTGTTTCAACTGCATGTGAGGGTGCACATTTTGTATTAGCCCTTGCATACACAAATTGTTGTTTGGGGCATAAACGTGTATTGTTGAATTGTAGTGTTTCACTCTAAGGTAATGATGATAATGACTTTAGATGGTTGTTGTTATGGCGTGGCAAACATTTTGTTTGCAGCGATAATAACCTGTCTTTTCTGAGCCTCATGTTAAGTTGAATTTAGGTTGCAATGACATGTTACAAAGAGAAAGATAATGTCAAAAAACATATTAGATGTATTTAACGTTGTGTTATAAACTTACATATTATGTATTCGATCAACTTTTTTATCAAAATGCAATGGGATGGGTGTTAAGGTTTTGATAGGGTATCTTAGACATTGGTTATAACGTGTTTTGAATTCCCGCGCAACGCGCAGGGTGTTAAGACCTAGTTCAAATAAGTTATTAGATAGGTTAAAGACCCAGCATAAAGTATGAGGAGTGCAAGGTTCAACACATCTCAAAATAAATAAATTAAAAAAGACCTAGAAGTGGGGAGCGCACGACAAAATTCGAGGAAGAAGAAAAGAAAGCATAAAAAACTTCATTTTTTTAGGTTTACGAGGGAGCTTTTGAGTACGATTAGAGAACCATATGGAGAGAAATATTAAAGTGGAGAGCAAGACCGAGTAGCAAGAATTGAAGCATTCAAACACGAATGATTATTCGGTTTCATCTTGTTTTTAATTATTTTTCTTTGTTTAATTGTTTTTGTCATTCATGTTATTAAACCTTTCAACTTCATTATTTTTCTTAATGTTTTTGAATGTTATAAGTAACTAATTTTTTAGTACTATTTAGGTTGGGTTGAAAAATATCCATGTTTTGATTAAATATTTGGTTTTGATTTCGTATATTTGTTGTAGAGATTAATGAAGAGGCTGATGTAACCTAAACATCCATTGTCTATCCTGCATGCTGCACAAGTACTATGAAGAAGAATGCTTAGGAAGTTTCACACATGCAACAGAAATATTCTAAGTGTGAAATCTTCTGAAGCCAAGACCATTATCTTCCGAAGCCAAATATGAAGTCTTCCGAAGCCTCAGAGACAAAGTCTTCCGAAGCTTGATCTTATGAAGACAGATTTCTTCCGTAGACTTTTAACACATGCTTTATCTGATGTACTTTTCCATAAAGCTGGACACTTTTCCGCTGCACCTCTGTAAAGTCACCAACTTACATGAGTTGGTGAAAATGTTCATGCTTTTGGTAACTGTACATTGAGGTCTTGAGTTTGTAACTTTCTAATTCATGTACTTTATCCTTTTTGTAATAGATAAGGATGTGAGCTATGGCATGTCATAGTCACTAGTCAAAAGGCAATCTGCCTTTTAACTTTACAATTGATTTTGTTATGTGTCTAGTCAAATGTATCCAGCTGGCTTTCAAAGTATAGCCGGCTGTAAGATGTAGTATAAGTATCTCATGTTCTTGTATTTTAGAATTATGCTTTGTAACACTTGTAATAGAACATAGAGAAAGCAATATACTGCATTCTTGAAAACCATATACTTATGTTCTTTGTGTTTTGTCTCTGTCATTACTTGTGTTCTTAGTGTCTTACCTTGGTTAATCCAGTCATACTGTTTGATTAAGTTTAGTTAATCTACTCTTTGTGTTGTTGTGTTGTAACTCAACACCCTTCAATGATCCTGCATTTGGTATCAGAGCTTTTCAGGCTCTTGATATAGATCTCACCATCTTAAGATCCCTCACACACACAAATACTAAACTTTTCAAATGGCAGCCATTTCCAAGACTGATATGAAAACTGGAACCATGAACAAGTTCCCACTGATCACTCTTGATGAGTTTGACACCTGGTGATTAAGAATGGAAGGTTTCATGACGTCTCTTGATTTAAGAATGTGGGAGTCTATTGAGAATGGACCTTTCATACCTAGCACCCCTTCTACTACTGGTGCTGGTATGATCCCCAAAAATGTGGCTAACTACTCTGATAAAGATAGGACGAGAGTAGAGATTGACAGAAAAGCCATGACAGCCCTTCAATCTGCCCTTCCAAACTCTATGTACAAAGGTTTCAAGAAGTGCAAAACAGCCGAGCAGTTGTGGGATGCACTAAAATTGATGTATGAGGGTTCCTCTAAAGCCAAGGAGAAAAAGAAGGATCTCCTGAAACAGCAGTTTGAAAACTTCACCTTCAAAACAAGTGAAACCATGACTCAGCAGTACTTCAGGTATGTTGAGATTGTGGATACCCTAGTGGATGGAGGAGTCTCTCTTGAGAACAGAGACATTAGAAGGAAGTTCATGTCCTCACTTCCTAGGCAATGGACACACTACTGTGTGGTGATCAAGAGAACTGAAAATCTCAAAACTCTTACTCTGACAGAGTTATATGGGATTCTCAGTGGCTACCAGATGGAGATGAACATGCAAGGTTCATCTGGAAACTCCAACAATCAAATGGGTTCAGCCCTACATGTGGTTGAATGGGACAACATAGAACCCAAACATCATCTCATATGCTACCCTAACAACTCACCAAAGGGTCCTTTCATCACCTTCGAGAGACACCAAGAGAGAACTACACTCAAGGAAGCCCATTCCAAGAGACAAGCTCTTCTCAAGATTTTGTGTCTTTTGATGAAAGATGTGGAAACTCTCTTTTCATTCTTGTAGACCAGGACTGTATTCATCCAGATGATCTGGAATACATGGAAATAGTCCAGCAGATGGCTCTTCTCACTCACAGAGCCAAGAAGTTCTACAAGAGGACTGGAAGGAAGTTTCCAAGCAATGCAACCAGTGGAAAGTTTAGCCTGGACAAAGGCAAAGTCAAGTCTTACAACTACAACTTGATGGGTCATTTTGCCAGAGAATGTAAGGCACCTAAAACAAATGGTGGCCAAACATAATCTAGACCAAAGTACACCGACAAAGCTCTCCAGAATGAGAAGTCAAAGCAGCAGGCTGCTGTTCCTATTGAAGAAGGAGGCTTTGATGGAGCTTTCAGGTGGAAGATGCTTCTCCTAACCAAGCATTGATGGCAGATCGTGATGAAGCCAAGGTATTGAAATATCTCTGTACTCCTGAATGCATTGCTAAAGTTAATAGATACAGGTCCTATAACGTGGAGATGAGATCTGACCTTGAGTCCTTAAACATTTTAAAATCTGATTTTAGAAAGTCTGAATATGATTATAAACTGAAGATAGAGGACCTTGAGAAAACCATTTCAGTTCCAAAACATGAACACAAAGATTTTAGGACTCAAATAAAAGATCTCATAACCAAGTTAACTGAGTGCCAGGCTGAGCTTGTGATCAGCAAAGCCAGGGCAGAAAAGAGTGTTCTTGAAGAAGAGACCTTCAAAAACATGATATCCTTATCCCTACATAACAATGTGTGCTATCAAAACAGGCAGGTGCTGGATCCAATGAGATAGCTCCTCCACACACAATCTTGTCTGTAAGATCTCCTAGGTGTGGAACTTGTGAAGATGAGCTTCCTCTCATAGATCCTATAAGTGAATAGGATGAAGAAGAGATAGTGAAGAATTCATCTAAAAAGAGTGAAGAGAAGGATTCTAAGAAGGGCCACTATCCTTCTGAGGAGAAGAAGAAGACTGTGATGACCAAGTCCATGAGAAAGAACTTGATTAGAAAGAGTAAAAGAAAGGCAAGGAAGGCTCAAGAGATCAAGGCTACTTTTGACTCTAAGCAGAAACAAGTTTTCATTTCTGTAGGGTTTAAAGTGGTAGGGACTGAAAAACATCAACCAAAAATCTTCTACTAAGAGTTTTGGTTCTTGTTCAACTCATCTTAGTAACAAGAAAAAGACTGATCTGCTATGTACCACTACTGCACATCTTGGACCATCAAACTCCAAGAACAGTTCCCAGCCCAAAGGACTGTCTCAGCATCTGTAAAGATGAAGGTGGAGAAGGGATGTGACCAAAGAAAGTCTTGTTCCCAGCAAAAGACTCTTGTGAAGAAGAAAATGGTGTGTGTCATGTGTGAAAGTATCTCTCACATTGCTAGTCCATACAATCCAAAAGGTACTGTCAATATGACCAAAACAAAGACTTCAAAGAGTTCTAAGAAGATTCAAGCTTCGGAAGGAAAACCTGTTTCCTTTGGAAGCTCCAAGTCTAAGAAGAAGGGAAGTGGAAAATTACCCTTGGAAGAAAAGTTGGTCTCAGAAGAAAGTAGTTCTTCCGAAGCACTGAAGTCTGTTGCAGTGTCTGCAGAATCTTCCGAAGGATCAGTCATCAAAACTTCCAAAGTTTTGAAGGTCAAGTCCAAGACTCCAAAGGTGGTGTAGAAGTCTAAGAAAGACCAAATGACTGAGAATTCTCCATCAACAACAACTCAAGATCCTCTAGCACAACCATAGGATCTATTATTGTTGAATTACCTTCTGTTAATGAGCCTAAGACAAGAAAGGCTTGGGTTTCCAAATGTAACTAATCATTTTCTTTGTGCAGGGATAGCTGAAGACAAACCAAAATGTCTGGATCATTGATAGTGGCTGTTCCAGGCACATGACAGGCAATAGGTCACTACTCCAGAACTTTGAAAGAATTGATGGAGGAACAGTTGCTTTTGGAGGAGATAAAGGTGGTTACATTTCTGGAAGGGGCAAGGTCATAAATGGTAAGCTCAGCATTGATAAGGTAAACATTGTCAAAGAGCTTGGGTACAATCTTTTGAGTGTATCTAAATTTTGTGATCAGAGTCATAACATGCTCTTTACTGAGCATGAGTGCACTGTTCTCAAGCCTGGTGTGGTCATTTCTCATGAGCATATCCTGCTTAGAGCCCCCAAGAAAGGGAACATGTACAAGATGGATCTGCAAGAAACATCTCCCTCTGGAGAAGTTTTATGCTTTCTGTCTAAAGCTAATAGTGATGAGTCTTTCCTATGGCATAAAAGAATGTGCCATGTAAACTTGAAGAACATGAACAGATTAATTAAAAATGATTTGGTAGCTAGAATACAAAGAAAGAGTTTACAAGTGATGACCATTATGTTGCATGGATCTTTTTGGCCCCACCAGTGTAATGAGTTTAGGAAGGACCTCTTATTGTTTAGTGATCACAGATGACTTTACAAGATTCACTTGGGTTTTCTTCCTTAGAACTAAGGATGAGATTCCTGAGATTCTGAAGAATTTCATCTTAAAGATTGAGAATCAATCTGATCACAAGGTCAAGCTCATAAGATATGATCAAGGAACTGAATTTAAGAACCAAATCCTTGATACATTCTATGATGAAAAGGGTATTACAAGACAATACAGTGCTCCCAGGACTCCTCAGCAAAATGGTGTAGTTGAGAGGAGAAACATGATACTAATTGAAGCTGCAAGAACCATGTTATCTGACTCTAAGCTGCCCATCACCTTCTGGGCAGAGGCATTCAACACTACGTACTATATGCAGAACAGAGTTTTAGTAGTTAAGACTCATGGCAAGACTCTTTATGAACATTGGCACAAGGCGAAACCTTTCATTGGTTTTCTCATGTCATTTGGTTGTCCTTGCACCATCTTGAATACCAAAGATCAAATTGCCAAGTTTGCTGAGAAATCAGATGATGGACACTTCATTGGATACACTTCACAAGCTAAGGTTTATAGAGTATACAATCTCAGAACTAGAGTTGTTGAGGAGTCAGCCAATGTGACTTTCAATGAACACACACCCTGTGTTGCTGGTTCTGGTTCGGATTGGTTATCTGATCTTGATTTAGTTACCAACTGTTTTAACAAATCTTGTTAGAATGTTTCAGGATCTGCAGCAAATTTATATACAAGTGATCCTGATCCAAGATTTGAGCTAAGAAGACCTTCATGTAATACATCTTCAGCTCTAGTTGGAACTACTTCTGCAAATGAGGTTTCTATCAGCACTACAATAACAAACTCAGCTGATACATCTGGGGTGCCTTCAAATTCCAACTCAGAGGCTCCACAACCAGATAAGAACACCTCAATTGTAGAAGACAACAATGGTGGTGGTGACAGTGACCAAGAATTTTTTGATGCCACTAACCACACCATAGATGAGAACATCAATGATGTCACACACTGCTTGGATCAAGTCTCTCTTGAAAAGTGTGCTGATGTGGTGGGAGAAACATCTATGCCAGATCTAAATTTCTCTAATTTAGATCTTTCTCAGCAACTTGTTGTGATCCCTCAGCTTAGGATCCACAAGTCTCACCCCACCACAAACATCATTGGAGATGTTGTCTCAGGGGTAAGAACAAGAGGACAAACCCATGAAACAAATGTTGTCTTCACTCTTGTTTCTTATCCTAGATAGAGCCAAAGAAAGTTGATGAGGCTCTAAAGGATGGAAGTTGGGTTGAAGCTATGCAACAAGAGCTACTTCAATTCAAAAGGCAGAAGTTTGGAACCTTTGTCCTCTTCCTTACGGGAAGACCACCATTGGAACCAAATGGGTGTTTAGGAACAAGAAAGATAATAGAGGCATCATCATCAAGAACAAAGCTAGACTGGGTGTTCAAGGATACACACAAGAAGAAGGGATTGACTACACTGATGTCTTTGCTCTAGTAGCAAGATTAGAAGCTGTGAGGATATTCCAGGCATTTGTTGCATCCAAGAACTTCAAGGTCTTTCAGCTTGATGTGAAGTGTGCCTTTTTGTATGGAGTGATTGATGAAGAGGTATATGTCAAACAACCACTTCTTTTTGTAGACCCTAATCATCCTGATTATGTCTGCAAGCTTGACAAAGCTCTTTATGGGCTGCATCAGGCACCCTGGAAATGGTATGAGACACTGTCTGAGTATCTTGGTAAACATGGATACAGGAGAGGTACTATATATGGAACTCTCTTCATCAAAGGACAGGGAAATGACATATTGCTAGTTCAAGTGTGTGTGGATGACATCATCTTTGGTTCAACTAATCCAAAGCTCTGCAAAGACTTTGAGAAGCTGATGAAAGACATATTTGAAATGAGTTCCATGGGGGAACTCAAATTCTTTCTGTGAAATCAAGTGAAGCAAGTTGAAGATGGCATCTTCATAAGTCATTCAAAGTATGTTAAGGACATACTCAAGAGATTCAACATAACTGATTGTAAGATTGCTAAGACACCCATAGCTAGAAACCACTCCCTTGGACCTGACCTTGAGGGGGAGTGTGTAGATGAGCACTTATACAGAGTTATGATTGGGTCTCTTATGTATATTACTACTATCAAGCCTGATATCATGTTTGCTACATGCATCTATGCAAGATATCAAACTAACCCTAAGATATCTCCTCTCATCAATGTCAAGAGGATTCTAAGATACCTCAAAGGTGCATCAACACTTGGTTTATGGTACCCTAAGAATCCTGACTTCAATCTGTATGCCTATACAGATAGTGATTATGGTGGTTGCAACATGACTGCAAAGTCTACATCTGGGGGATGTCAGTTTCTTGGTGGAAGGGTTGTCTTATGGCAATGCAAGAAATAATCCTGTGTCTCTGCATCAACTGCTGAAGCTGAATACATTGCTGCTGTAAGGTGTTGTGCTCAAGTGCTTTGGATTCAAAATCAGATGCTGGACTATGGGTTAAACTTCAAGGAGACTCCCATTCACATAGACAACAATAGTGCTATCTCAATCACAAAGAACCCTGTGCAGCACTCAAGGACAAAGCACATCAATATCAGGTATCATTTAATAAGAGATAATCGTGAAAAGGGATTAATTAAACTAGTCAAAGTTCACACAGATGAACAATATGCTGATTAGTTTACAAAGGCTTTTGATGAACAGAGATTTAAATATCTTATATCAGCTATTGGGATGATTAACTTTGAGTAGGTTTTTCTTAAAAACTAATTCTTATTATTTCTTAAAATATGTATGTCCTAAGTTGTCTAGTTCATCACTTTCATAAGCTCATGTTTTCTTTGGATGAAAATATATTTTTGAAGACTTTCCTTAGATTTTTGAAAATTTCTGATACTTCGGAAGTTATGCTTTTAACTTCAGAAGCAAATCATGTCTTCAAAATAAATAACTCTCTGAAAACTTTACCTTCGGAAGAGTTCTCACATCAATCTTTCGAAGCTTAAACACTTGTATCATACAATTACTTATTTTCTAGGACCATTTACTTCCGAGGCAAAATTAACTCTCAGAAGCTTTGTTGTTTTATATACAAAGCACTCATGTTTTAGTTTCTCTTCCGAAGCAAAATTCTCAAAACTCTCAGGAAATTCTTCCGAAGTTAATTTAGCTTTGGAAGCCTTTTTAATTAAAACTTCCGAAGATAATTAACTTTCAGAAGCTTTTTGACTTCCAAGAAAACTACTTTTTGAGCAAAAGTAAACTACTTTTTCAGAGGTGGGACCACCATCCAGATTTCAAAGTTTATCCTCTTTCATTAAACTTTATCTGAAATCTCTCTCACATATAAACCCAACGGTTTCCCCCTCTTTCTAACATTTGTTCTTCCTCCAAACCTAAAAACCTAAATTTATCTCTAAAATTTCTTTCTTCCCTCTTTCTTCATCTTTAAGCTACCTCAAAATGGCCAACCTTGCTCACAGAAATGATCCCAACTTTAGCATGCAGCTACACAGGCAACATAATCAGGTTGCTCTATTAAGCTTTGAGAAAGATCCTCATTTCTTAGAGGTTTGTCATTTCTTAGCTTTATCAAACTACTTCACCTCCCTAAACATTGACCTCTTCTCTAAGAGGATCAACTGCTTGATTTCTAGAAGACCTGCCAAAAGGTCATTATGGACGGGGAGAAGGCACTGTCTGCCACAGTGCAGGGGAGAACAATCTTTATCACTCCGGCCATCATCAATAGTCATCTTTAGCTGGATAATGAAGAAGGTGAGGTGTTCTTCCCAAGGAAGCTGTCAATCATTCCTTTGAGCAGATGGGATATGAGGGAGATTTCTCTGTAAAGACCTTTAGGAAAGGGAAGGTCTCATCCCAATGGAGATTCCTGCTCCATGTGGTCATCCACAACATATCAAACAAGCATGGTGGATGGGACCAGATTCCTGAGGATCTCTCCTTTATAATCCATGGAATGGTTCAGGGGGTCAAATTCAGGTATTCTCAGTTTGTTTATACCAATTTACTTTCTAATTTAGACTCCTTAGAGTATTACATCTTTCCTAGATATGTCTAGTACATTCTTAACTGTGAACTGGGCTCACAGTTGAGGGAAATAGGTAACATTCTTAAATTGGAACAGATGAAGCCCGACATCTTTAAAATACTGAGAAAGCCCACTATTGGCTTCTCTAGGGGGTAGAAACACCATTGTCCCAAAAATGTTACAGCTCATTGCTCAAGGTGACATCCTAGTAGCACAAGCTAGTGTTGAGCCCACACCTGCTACCTCCCAACCACACACACAGCCTCAAATCACCATCACTTATCAAAGAAAATCCAAACGAACTCCTGCTCAGGCTATTTAGTCTGTGGAGGCCCCCATATACTCACCCATACAGGAAGAAGTAGACACTAGAGCTCCCACTTCTCCTGAGGAGCAGACCACTCCCATCTCTTCAAGAATCAGTGCTAAGGTTCCTTATGCTCAACCTGATGAGCTCATTGCCCAACTGGCTTAAGCCATCACTCTGAGTCTCAACACTCTAGTGATCAACCTTTAGGGGATAGTTAGCATCCCCAGCCTATAGATCTCAACCAACCAATTCCTAACCTTGACTTCTATACTAATGAAGATCTAGGTTTCAGTGAGTATAATGAGTCTCTCTTCTTTACCCCTAGTCAAAGAAAGATGAATGCTCCTGAGTCTCCTACATCTATCCCATATCAGTCACCTACAACTGAGGTGGACACTTCTGAACCTGTTCAGGATGTCTATATGGAAGAGGCTCTCATTTCTGAAAGTGATTACATCCTTAAGACCTCAACCATGGCAACTCGGCCCACTAACATCTCAACTGAGAATGCCAGTGAACAGAGGAAAACTAGTAGCCAAGAACCTGAAGCTGGTGGTGAGAGAAAGGATTTTGGTCCAATTATCTCATCCCCTAATGAGTCTTCTGATGAAGATGAGGGGAATCTGAGACTAAAGGTGCACAAACTGACTAAAACATGCACCTATTTAGTCTCAAAGGTCAGTCACCATGAATCTCAGGTGACTACTTTACACAACAAGATCATCGATCAGCAACTTGAGATTTCATATCTTAAGGAAAAACAAGCTGGGAGACCCTTAAGAAGAGCTCAACCAGGAACACAAGAACCTGTGGATGTGATTGACCTATCTTCCAGCTCACCTATGCAAGTGGGTGATGCTACCAAAAAGGGGAGAAAGTCATCACATTTATAGAACCTGGGAGTTCTTTAGAGAGAGTGGACATTGAGGACTCACCATCCTCACTTGCAATTGTTTATTCTCAGCAACCTCCTCAAATTCACATTGATGTGGACTACACGGACTCCTTCATACAGAGTTGTTTGAGGATGGGATACCAAGGGCCATGTCATCTTCACCACCTTCCAATCACATCATTAGGTGGAGATATGACAACATCAGGAAAACCCTAATCATCATAAGCGTTCAAGGACAGCAAGAAGTCTTCAGTTTTCAAACTTTGAACTACTATGAAGGTCTAGATTTAGTCAACATGCCACTTGTCAATCCAAGCAAATCAAGACAAGCTGACAGACTGACTCAAAGAATCCAAGATTGGATCACTGCAGAGTTCAGCCTAAGAAGGAGACTTAGGGAATCAGGCAATGTCATCGGTCAACTGGATGTTGAGGCAGACCCTAAGATTAGTTTCATAGGGGAAACCATGACTAAAGGCCCAGTGGCAGAACCTGAGACCCCTTGTCTCATCATCATCAACTACTGCAGAAATCCATACTCCTATTGAGACACCTGCTAGTGAAGGTGCTTCTCAACCTCTCTCTGGCCAGAGGTTAAATGCTGCTACAAGCAATGAAGGCCAACGCTCTCTTCACCCTGAGTCACAAAGGTCTGTGAGTGACAAAGGGAAAAGAAAGATGACATATGAGGAGATTGAGGAGGAGGAGAGAGAGAGGAAAAGGAGCCTGAGGGGAGAAAGTTCATCTGCTGAGTCTTCAAGACTCATGGAGTCTGCTATCAGGGCTGCCCCCAGACTAAATACTTAGAATGATGAGTTAAGGGCAGTCAGGATAAATTACCTGCAGACTAGGAACTATGACATAGACAGTGTCATTTCTCTCTCCTTAGATGAGCTGAATGAACTGGTTGACCTGGAAAGGTCTAGAGAGAAGAAGGAGGCAGAAGATGCAGAGCTTCTAGTACAAGTCAAAGAAGAGAAAAGAAGAAAAAGACTATACAAGGATGTGCCTACCCTCTCCCCAGTTTAGCAAAGTCCTGCACAAGAAGATGTGGTTCAACAAGAACCTTAGGTAGACAAAGAAGAATAGAGGATCAAGATGATCAACTACCTGAGTGCCATAGGCTTCTATCAGGCAGATGCACTCCTTCCCTTGTCCTATGACTATGTTGAGTTTGAGTACTTAAAATAGCTTGAACTTGAGATAATCAAGGACAGAAAGACAACTAAGAAGAAGCTAAGGAAAGAAGCTGCAAAATCAAGAGCTACCATCCAAAAGAGCAGGAAGAAGTCTGCTGATAGGTAGAGGATGATGAGCTTCTTGAAGCTATATGGATTCTCCGGAAGGAGACTTGGCCCCATGTCTCTATCCACTATGGATGAACATATTAGGTGATCAAGCAGAAGATCAAAAGTGGAGAGCTCACTGACTTACACTCCACTCCAAGTCAAGCCCCACTTGAAGTGGAGGTTAAGGTTGAAGAAGCAGAGACAACACAACCTGGACCTCATGCTGAAACTCAGCAAGCTTCATCTTCTGATCCACAGCAGGATCGACCTCCCTCTCCTTCTGAGCCTGAGAGGGAGCAAATCCCAACTGAGAAAGACATTGAAGATCAATCTGGTATTGCAGGCCAGTCTTCTTAGTTAAAACCTGTAAAGAGAAAGAAGAGGATGGCTTATAAACCAAAGCCAAAGAAGAAGAAGACTGCACCCTCTTCTAAACTCCCCAGGATGAGTCAGAACATCTTGAGGTTGTGCAGCTAGAGGATGCTACATCACCTCCAATTCAAACAGCTCCTCTAGCATCAGGAAGACCCATCTTGTCTTGGACATACACCACAAATCCAGAAAGGTGGCATGTCATTAGAGATCAAGGCACTGAAGACATTTACACATGGCAAGATATGTTTTAGTTGCCTCTGCATGACCTCTTTGATATGAGAAGACACTTTGATAGTCTGAAAGATCATGATCACCTTATGAAGAAAGGATTGGTGATCATCCTAATAAGGACTGTTGACATCTGAAGTCTACTAAGTGTTTTGGTAGCATCAGCCTAGGGGGAGTTTGTAGAGATTAATGAAGAGGCTGATGAACCTAAACATCTAATGTCTATCCTGCACGCTGCACAAGTACTATGAAGAAGAATGCTTAGGAAGTTTCACACATGTAACATAAATATTCTAAGTGTGAAATCTTCCAAAGCCAAGACCAATATATTCCATAGCCAAATATGAAGTCTTTCGAAGCCTCAGAGACAAAGTCTTCCGAGCTTGATCTTATGAGGATAGATTTCTTCTGAAGACTTTTAACACGTGCTTTATCTGATGTACTTTTCCATAAAGCTGGACACCTTTCCGCTGCACCTCTGTAAGGTCACCAACTTACATGAGTTGGTGAAAAGGTCCATGCTTTTGGTAACTGTACATTGAGGTCTTGAGTCTGCAACTTTCTACTTCATGTACTTTATCATTTTTGTAATAGATAAGGATATGAGCTATGGCATGTCATAGTCACTAGTCAAAAGGCAATTCGCCTTTTGACTCTAAAATTGATTTTGTTTTGTGTCTAGTCAATTGTATCCAGCTGGCTTTCAAAGTATAGCCGACTGTAGGATGTAGTATAAGTATCTCATGTTCTTGTATTTTTGAATTATGCTTTGTAACACTTGTAATAGAACATAAAGAAAGTAATATACTGCATTCTTGAAAATCATATACTTGTGTTCTTTGTGTTCTGTCTCTGTCACTATTTGTGTTCTTAGTGTCTTACCTTGGTTAATTCAGTCATACTGTTTGATTAAGTTTAGTTAATCTCCTCTTTGTGTTGTTGTGTTCTAACTCAACACCCTTCAACGATCCTGCATTTGTTTATTAATCTTAGAACTTGATTATTGTCTCAATTAAATATGAACACGTGTATTGTTTTATGCTTGAAAGTTATTGCCATGATTATGTATGTTTGATCTTGATTGATTACATGACATCTAGATTAGTTTGCATTAAAATTAATTAATTTGTGTTTTCTAATTTTAAACTTTGATTAGAGATAATCTTAGGAGCATTGGTTGTAATTTAGTTGTGATTTGATAGTATTTTTCAATGTGCTACCTTATCTAAATCCTAGGGGTGATAGATAGTGCTTAAAACCACCTACCATTTGCTTGTTAGATTTAGATTTCATGAGAGCGTGTTTTGCCTTACATTCGTCGTGTTAATGTTTTAGGGTATTTAATTGGATTTAATCAATTTGTCCTTTGTCTTAGGGTAAGAAAATATAATTTTAAAGACATTATGGTAGAAACCTAGGGGCGATTTTCCATTAGACATTTTAATAAACATATCTTATGCTTAACACGTGTCTTTGGTTTTTTTAAGGAGTTGCAACATACCTAGTTAACCCTAGATTCATATTTTTTGGAGATAATTATATGACTCGTTGCCTTTATGTCGTTGCATGTTAGTTGGATTCATACCTAGTTAGTTATTTCACATATTTGATAGTATTCATGTTTCGTAGTTGAATTAATCAATATTTGTTTATTTCTTCCTTCAGATTTAGATTAATTAATGTTAGTTAAATTGTTTAATTGTTTATTAATAATAATTACTTAAAATAATTAAATTAATTAGGTTAAAAGTCGATAGAGGTTTAGTAACGAAAGCCGCCAAACGTGTCTCTAGGGTTCAATATCCGGACTTACCTAAACTTTACTATATACGACTGGTACACTTGTCGTTTGTGTGAAGTTTAGTTGGGAATTTCCAATTTTTAAAACTAATTTGTGAAAAACATTTTATCTTACTACTCTAATAAAAGGGTAAATGGGGGTGTCACATGTCAGCACCGCAATCATTCTAATCAATTTTTTCCGCCCTCTCTCCTATTAAATAATTACCTAATTACTAATAAAATTATTTTAATACATTTTAATATATAATAAATTAAGAAACAAATTTATTTATTAAGGTTATTTCTAAATAAATTGATATTTTTAATAAGTCAGTTTTTTTTAAAACAAAAAATAATCAAATCTGGGAGTGTAATAAGAAAATTTTTAAAAAATAACATTTTTATACGGTTTGTTTTAGAATAAAATTTTTATTTTTTAAAAAATTTTAAAAAGTTGATATCACTATTTTATTATTATAGTTATTTCTGATACGTAATTTCGGTCATATCATATCTTAAAATATCATTTATAATTAATAAATTTATTATATCAATATTTTATTTATTCAATCTGTTTAATACACGGGTTTACTAAAGCTAGTTTTCAAAATAAATTACTATATATTTTTCACATCAATTAGTTTAATTTAAATCAATTATGTTGTTGTGAGTATTTCATTTTCAAAATAATACATTCTATGTAACATCTTGGAGCATACCTAATTAGGAATTTCTAACAAATTTGACACGTAACATATTTACATAAGTTGCACTTAAATACATTATTGTATATAATCCTTTCAAGCTGACATCATCTGGTTTGCTGCTTTTATATCCATTTAGTTTTGATTCTAGTTTCTCATATTGATATGCATCAACATGACTGGTTCATACTTAATTGTTTAAGTTGTGGCATCACATAAGTTCATAGTTAGGGTATCAAAAATCTTATACTACATTCGCACAATTATAATAGTTAGGATTGAACTCAAACAGGAGGTGGTAGTTGTCACAGTAACAACGAAGTGTTTCTACCTATCAAACATGGGAGGATTGCATTCTTTGAAAGCCTTATAGTCATAGCCTTTTGCAGGTACAACCTACTAAGGATGAGCAAATTTTATCGAATACCGGTACCGTATTAATACCAAACTGAACCGGTACCGACCAAACATAATCGATACCGGTATTTTCAATGCTACCGTTAGAGGTGGGCAAATCGGTTATTTTTTCCAAACAGAACTGGTTTATAAACCGGACCGGTTTTTTTTACTTGGTGGTCAAACTAGCTTTGCCCAAATCGGTTCTGTTTGTAAACCGGTTTCGAACCCAAACCGGATCAGTTTATAAACCGGTTTCGGGCCCAAACACCCCAACCCTATCCCAAGCGGTTCGGAGTGGTTCCTAAACCGGTTTGATTTGAAATTTTTTAATATTTAAATAAAATACATAAAAACATAAAAAAACTTTGTAACTTTTTTCAAAATTGTAAATAAAAACCTTAAGTGAAAGACATAAAAACATACCTCTCGAGTTCACTACTCGAAATGTTACCTTAATGACGTTTACTACATTGATCTCTAGAGTATTATACAAGAAAACATTGGATCACTTGAACTTTCATCATCTCCCGTATGCCTTATAGACTCATGTATGTTTGATGTTTCATCATATTTTACCAAATAAACATCAAACATTTTGCCTAAATTTACGTTAAAGTTAGCTTTTACACTTTGACCATAATTGGGTTTTCTTCTTCTAAATTCAAATTAAAAGAAATTTTATCAAGTGAAGTTTTAACTCCTGACGTTTTTAAGCAAGGATTTAAGGTAGCGGCATGTGTAACAACACAAAGCATTTCTTTAAAATATTTTTTTAATTTTTTCTTTAATTATTGGTATCATATCTGAATATAGTCTAACCCTAAACGGTAACTCATTTAATTCTGAAATTAAGTAAATTTGATGAAGTACTAATTAACTCATTGGATAATAAACTTCAAAAAGACAAGTAGTTGTGGTTTTAAAAACATTAAGCATTTTGTTTATTTCTTCAATAATAGCCCAACCCGATGGATGGTAAATCGAAGTCTTTCCACAACTAAGCAAAGTATTATGAAAGGTTATTAAACTTTCTTTTTGTTCAACAGCCTTTTCAAACATGTTACAAGTCGAATTCCATCTTGTTGATACGTTCCAATTCGGACCTACACATTTGAAATTTACATCTTTAGAAAACTTGAGATACAAACTATATCTTTAGTTATTGCTGAAAATGACATGTAACATTCTTTTAAAATCATCTTTTATTGTTTCAATAGTTTCTAAACAATCTTGAACGGCTAAGTTTATAATATGCGCAACATATTGATTTTGAAAAAACACACCATCACAAATTGGTTTATATTTTAATTTCAAATGTTCTATCGCTAGCGTATTATTTGACACGTAATTAAAAGATATTGCCAAGATTTTGTTTTCCAGTTTATATGTTTTAATAACTTTGTCAATAAAATAAAAAATATCATAGGAAGGTTTATAGGATGGTCAAAACAATCAGTCTCACAATAAGAAGAGTGTTAGAACACTTAACATGTCAACTAGGGAACCGGGACTAGTTTTATGATACTATGAACACAAGCAAAACAAGAGACAACAACTTAAGAACAAACAACAAGGTAATGGTTTTTAAGATTGTAGTATATTGCTCTCAAGTTCGTTTTACAAGCGTTACAAAGCATAAGGAAGATACAAGGACTTGAAATACTTTATACTACATCCTACAACTTGCCATACTTTGAAGGCCAACTGGAAACACTAATCTAGACAACAAAAAGATCAATGCAAAGTCAAAAGATAGATTTTTCTTTTGACCAGTGACTATGACATGCCATAGCTCATATCCTAATATATTATAAAAAGGATAAAATTACATAAGTAGAAAGTTATAGTCTCAAGACCATAGTTTATAGTTACAAAAGCCATGGACCTTTCACCAAATTGAATAAGTTGGCAAGTCTTCAGAGTTTTAGCAGAAAGTTGGTCAGCTTTATGTAAAAGTACATCATAGAAAACATGTTCTTCAAAGTTTTTAGAAGAAATTTGTCTTCACTTCATTAGCCTTGGAAGACTTTGTATTTGAAGCTTCGAAAGACTTCACTTTTGGCTTCGGAAGATATTGGTCTTGTCTTCGAAAGATTTCATATTTAGAATATTTTCTTGTGCAAAGTATGAAACTTACAAAGCAACTTCTACTAAGTACCAAATGCATGCATGCATGAAACACTTCGGTTGTTTTGGGTGCATCTACCACTCTATAAGCCTTACAAAATCCCCCTGGCTAATGCTACGTAAACAGAGAAGTGTCTTGAGATATTTACATACCTCATCATGATCTTGACCATTCCTTTTTTCATCAATTAGTCAAATTCATTCAGACTTTCAAAATTCTTTCTCATGTCAAAGAGATCATGAAGAGGTAAGTTAAGCATATCTTGCTAGAAGTAGACATCTTGACCACCTTGATCTCTAGTGACATACCATTTTTCTAGATTAGTAGCAAAAGTCCAAGACAAGATGGGTCTTCATGATGCAAGAGGCCTGACTTGAGTTGGAGTAGGTTGAATGGCCTCTTCTTGCACATCCTTGGGATGCTCTGACTCATCCTGAGGTCTAGAAGTGGATGCCTTTGGTTTCTTCTTTGATACTGACTTAGAGGCCATCCTTTTCTTCCTCTTTTGATTCTTAACTAAGTATACTGACCTTTAGTACCAGGTTGCTCCTTTTTGAAGAACTTGGTTTAATGTTATTAAGTTCAACTTTCTTCCTTGGTGTCTGATAATAAGGACAATAAGAAGCAATGTGCCCATATTTTCCACAATTTTAGCATGATCTAATTTTGACAAATTGGTGGAACTGTTTCTGTGGGGACGTGTATGACATAGGTGTGACTTTAGTCTGTTTGGGTTTTGTCACTTCTTGTTTAGATGTTTTATCTTCTTTAATAAAATTAATTGTTTGAACCTTTTTAACATCTTTACCCTTTTGTTTATTTGGACTTAAGCATGATGCACATGTTTGATTAACTTGTTTGGTCTTTTTGTGTTCAAAATTAGACGTGGTTGAACCTGAATTTATCTTCACCTCTTCAAATTGTTTATCCAAATTAACAATAGGCATTTTACTTTTTGACTTTAAAGTGGTCTCCTTTTGTTTAGTGACAGATTCAATAGTTCTACTTGTGGAATCTGGATCACTTACAAGAAGAGTGGACACCATATAATCCTTGATTAGGTTGTCATTAATTGGTTTGCATTTAGCATTCAACAAGTTCTCATGTGGTGGTGGAACCACTTTGTAACCCAAACCCTCCCTGTTGTTGCGTTCTCTCACTACGTGTTGGACTATGTGACAAGAATTGGTCCAACTGTGCAGTTTTTGTTTTAAAGAATTTACTTTGACTTCCAAAACTGCTTTTTGTTTCTTAGTTTCTTCTAGGGAGTTTAAATAGAACTTTATGTCATTTCCTTGGTTAAAAGCTACAACTTCGGTTTCCCTTAGTTGTTTATTTAACTGTTCTATTTTCTCTTTGTAACTGTGCTCATTTTGTTTTAAAATCCTGTTTGCTTTTGTGCATAGTTGTAAGTCCTTTACTAAGCTATCGTTGTGATCTAATAACCTAGAAAATTTCAAATCTATGCTTTCCCTAAATTTATTACATTCATAACAAGCATGATTGTCAAACAGTTGGTCTTTGGTACTTACTTGAGAAGATTCGGTTAAATTAGCCATCAAAGCAGAGTTTGACTTTTCTAGTGCTGGTGATTCTAAACATGTTGAACTTTGACCTTCTTCATTCAGGTGATTGACTCTATTTGCAGTTTCTTCATTATTCAACATCACGAGTTCCACTGCTATATCACCTTCACTTGTAGAGTTGTCATCCAAACTCTCCACACATGCAATGTTGGATTCTCCCAGAGATACAACCGAAAGGTCCAATCATTCCCTTCGTCATCTTAAGCAGTCAAGGCCTTAGGATCCTTGCTTGACAATGCAGTACTACTTGTGGGTTTATCTTGATGATTGAAGGATGAGAATGTATTACCATTGCCTGTCTTCTTGGGCTTCACACATTCACGTTTGAAGTGCCATTTCTCTCCACAGTTAAAACAGGTAACTTTGGTTTTGTCAAAACCAAAAGTTGTATCCTTTGTGGCTATCAAGTTCTATCCTATCTTATTAACAAACTTCTTTGCCCTCCGGACAACATTAGCAAGAGCCCACATAATGTCCATCCTTTCTATCTCATTCTCGTCTACTTGCACGTATTTTTCATATGCCAGATGGTAGTTTCCTATCCTTCCTGCAACTAGACCGTCATAGGAGTGAACGACAACTGCTAGGAGGTCCATATGCTCCTTTGCTACCTCTACAGTCACATTACCGAGATTCTCGGTCTTCAATTTCATACTGTTGGCTTCAGGTGCTATGTATTTGGTGCAAGATGACCCTGACGTGTCAGATCTTGAAGTAGTGGTTTGGGATGGAGCAGCTGAACTCGACACGAATGTTGTTTGAAGTGGTGCTCCAGACGTTTTTGGTTGAGGAGTTGAATTGTACAGTGAGGGGTTCTGATCATATGAACTCTTTTGTGACATGTACTTCATCCTCAAATCTTCCTCTCTCAGCTTCAGAATGAAATCGTTGATATCCAACTTTGCCAGCATGTCATTCTGTCTGAGGTTTGCTAGGAATGAAACCCACTTTTCTGGCAAGCGATTTGCGAAATTCGACACCTTGTCTTCCATGGACGTAACAACCCCATGAGTGTGCAGCTCACTCATTAAGTGGTAAAACCGGTCTATAACATCATCCAAACTCCCCTTACCCATTGATAAGAAGTTATCGAACTCCTTCTTCAAAGCCTTAGCCCTTAGAGCTTTTAACAATGCATTCTCGTTATACCGTTTCCCCAGAGCATCCCATAGCTTCTTTGCTTGCTTGTTCTCATAAAACTAATGGAATATCCTTAGGAATTGACTAAGTCAGCAAAGCATACACCGTCTTCTATGCAATGTACTTTACCTTCTAGCTATCAGTCATGCCTCCTAAGATAAGTTTAACTCCATTGGCACCAAGCGACATACTATACCCTGTCTTGATTGATTCCCACAGATTAGGATCAACTCCATTTAAGTATATCTCGAACCTTTGCTTCCATTGTGGGTAATCATCTAACGTTATGTGCTTAGGGGGCTTATTTTGATTCCCAACTTCATTCTCCAGAAGCAATAGATTCTGGATCCGTGAATGCTGAGTACTGATCTTCCATTTCTATTTACTTTGACTTTTAGAACAAAATGTTTCACTGGTGAAAATGAAGGGATGCGATTGGGCTAACCGTGCGATTGAACAATGCGGATGGCTCAATCGTGCGATGAACAAATGCGGATGAGTCAATCGTGCGATTGAACAATGCGGATGAGTCAATCATGCGATTGGACATATGCGGATGAACAATGCGAATGGGGTGCTTTGTCGCACGAATGTATGAGAGACTGAGTTCAATCGTGCGTATGGAAGGTGCGAATGAGTTTAGTCGTGCGATTGAGTCAATCGTGCGACTGAACCTGTTGGTTTTTGAAAATTCGACGGTTTTTGGTACTTTGACACAAAATTACGAATTTGCACGAACCCTAATTTGCCGTAAGCTGGAAAACGTGAACTTTTAGACCTTGAGACACTAAAAAACACTGTTTTATCATAAAGATGGTGCTTTTGACTGTAAAAACATGAGATTTACACCAAAAGCGATTGAATCACACACAAAATCACGAGCCAAGGCTCTGATACCACTTGTTCGGACCGTTAAAGTATGAAGTACTAACTGATTCTGCGCATATACAACTCAAATAGTGCGGAATCCTATTTGATTGGCGATCCAATCAGGGAGAACACATTTATGATCACTCTAATGATTAATGAAACGTTATGAATGATTAGAACTCGATCAACTGTGATCTATGACCTTGGAACAGGTCGTCTTGAGTCTCTAGACGGCTAGGGTACAATTGTGTGTGTAGGTATTCGAATTATTCTGTTTTTCACGAATTAGGTGGTATTTGTAGGTTAGGGTTTTCCATTTGTGCGACTGAAGCATGCGGTTGATCCATTCATACGACTGTAGGTCCAGTCGTGCAACTGAGTGAATCTCATGTCTCAATCGTGCGACTAATCCAGTCTCCTAGTTCAGTCGTGCGACTGGTTCATTAGCATGAAGTATTCATGTGTATGGTACTTTAGCATGGTCCATTCGTATGAGAACTTCACACAATTAAGTTTAAACATGTTTCTCAATCATTATTGACTTAGAATTATGTAAACAACCACAAACCTATATAGTTAGTTCAATATGCATTATCACACAATAAACAATGAAATAATTAAACATTATATGCATCAACCACACATTGTATTTCATTCATACCCATTCAATTACATATATGTAAGACATCAAAGACATTTTACATTAAGCTCCTAAACTAGGTACACATGTATCTACATCAAGGATGGTCCATCTCCCATGCCATCCGAGGTAAAATCTAACCTTGTACTGCTAAATGCATTACTGAAGTGCAAGGTTATCGAGAGCACAATCATAAGTTGGCCGACAAAATAAAAGAAGAAAAGGTAAAGTCAGATATGCATAAGAGAGAAATAAAAGGCTTTAAAATCAAAATAAAATCTCTCATCTTTGACATTGGAAAATTGCATGTTGAAAAGTATACTTTGGCAGCTGAGAATGAGCAACTGTTTGAAAAGTTAGCTCAATCTAAAGCTGATCAAACACTTACTATAGTGAAACTAGAAAAGTTTCAACTATCTTCACTCAAGCTGCAAGAGATGCTTGATTCTCAAAAGGGTCCCAAAGATATGTCCGGGATTGGGTATAACTCTTGTCCTCCCCCATACAATGACATCTACATTGTCATGCTTGAATTTATTACACTCAAACAGAAAATTGAACCTATCACTATTGAACCGAAAATAATAGTAAAACAAGTCACAAATCCTCAAAACAAACCAAATGTTTACATTGAAACAAATGAGGATAAAATCAAATTAGGTCACCCAATTAAAATCAAGGAGTGTTCAGACAAGACAGTGAGTGTTATCAAACCAACAAGCCCAATCAAGGCCATTTTCCCCTTTGTGAAATTTATACCTACTATTTGAAAAGGAAAGAAGAAATTTGTGAAGTCAGTGAAACCTTCTGCTGAAAGCAGTTCTGATAAAGAGACTAAATCTCCAAAAAGTTCAAGCAAATCAGACAAGGTTTCACTTCATAAGAAACACCAGGGCTCACTGATTTCAATAACCAAAATTCAGTTAGACCCACAATCTTCAAAACTAAGACAAGGAGTCTATTTTGACATATGTAACAAGGAGCACGTGGATCAGTTTGAGCAAGAAGTAAAGAAAGGGTTAAGGAACCAAAAATAACTCAGAACGTTTAACAAAAGTAGTAATGTAAAGCAAAAGAATGTGACTCAATTGAAAATGAGAAAATCAACTAAGTCTGCTAACGCTAAAAAAGATTCAAGAAACAAAAATATGTATTGTGACATATATGACATGTTTAATCACAAAACAAAAGAGTGCTTTTTCAATCAATATTGCTCTATCTGTGACATGAACAACCACTCCACTAAAAACTGCTATTTCAACAAATACTAATTAGTCTGTGACATAAACAATCACAATACATCTGAGTGTTACTACAGTGACAAGGGATTGAGAATTTCTCAAAACAAACCCATCTCAACAACATCATTTGTGAAACCCAATGTCAGGAGTCATTTTCACAACAATAAATCTAGGATTTCAAGATCAAATAATGACAGGAGTAACATGAAAGAATTATGGAAGATTCAAAGAAACAAACATCACCACATTAAGCAAAAGTTTGATCTTCTGAAACCTAAATTGATGCTTTATAGTAAAAAACGGGTTAAATTTCTTCAAAAGAATAGAGACCAAAGGTTTCATTACACCTCTGACTCTTCAAGTAATGTTTATGAGATGATACAATTAAATTATCACAAGAAATCTCCCAGGTCACCTCTAACTAGATCACAATTTAAAGGAAAGTATCAAGAGGTCACCACCATGGATAGGAACAGGAAACCCAAGACCATTATGGCTTGGGTTCCATATTCTAATTAGTTCTTTTATGCTTCCAGGGTCATCCATATAGGTCTAATAGCCTATAGTACATGGACAGTGGATGTTCCTGACACATGACTGGAGATCATTCCCTCCTTCATGACTTCAAGCAAAGACAAGGAACTACTGTGGAATTCGATGGAGATTCACAAGGTGAAAGAATTACTAGTGAAGGATCTGTGACAAATGGGATGCTAAGCTTTGATAGAGTGAACTACTGTAAACAACTAAATTTCAATCTTCTAAGCGTGTCTTGGATAAGTGACAAGAAATATTCAACTCACTTTATCAACACTCATTGCTACATTCCGAAACCAGGATTTCAGATCTCAGAAGAATGGGTTGTCCTATAGACTCCGAGGAAAAATAACACCCATGTCTTAAACCTGAATTCTACAACACCAATAGAAGAAACATGTCTTTTGTCAAAAGCATGAACTGATGAGTCTCAACTTTGGCACAGACGTTTGGGGCACACAAACTTTAAAAACATGAACAGATTGGTCAAAGGAAACCATGTCATTGGTCTTCCCCAAAAAGAATTTCACTTTGTTGATCACTGTTCAACATGCCTCAAAGGAAAACAACATAATTCTTGTCACAAACCAAAGCTGGTGAACACAAACACTACTCTATTGAAGCTACTTCATATGGATCTATTTGGACCGACTCAGGTTATGAGCATTGGAAAGAAACAGTATTGTTTGGTGATCATTGATGACTTTTCAAGATTTACATGGGTTTTCTTCTTACTTCATAAAAATGATGCATGTCAAATAATAAAAGACTCTATCACAAAAATTGAAAACCAACTTGATCATAAGGTCAAAACAATAAGAAGTGATAATGGAACTGAGTTTAAAAACGAAGACATGAGTTCATTTTGTGCAACCAAAGGCATTGCGCATCAATTCAGTGCAGCTAGAACTTCTCAACAAAATAGGGAAGATGAAAGGATAAATATAACATTGATTGAAGCACCAAGAACAATTCTAGCCAATGCTAAACTGCCTATCACCTTTTGGGTAGAGGCAGTTAACACATCGTGCTTTGTACAAAATCGAACTCTAATTGTAAAAAAGGTAACATGACTCCATATGAACTTTTGTTTCATAGAAAACCATTTATTGGATTTTGTAAGCCATTTGGTAGTCCTGTCTCAATATTAAACACTTGATACTATTTAGGAAAATGTTGATCTAAGTCTGATGAAGGATTCTTTGTAGGTTATTGTTCTATTTCAAAGGCTTACAAAGTGTTTAATCCCAGATTAAACATTATTGATGAATCAACAAATATTCAATTCAAGGAACACTCTTTTCCCAAATCTATAAATTGTCCCAACTGGTTGTTTGATATTGACTCATTTACAAAATCTTTTGATCGATTTCACTTTTCAGATGTAGGAAATCTACATTCAGCTGAACCTTCTTCAGGTGTAAAAAGAAGAGATGACTTTCCATTGATTCCATCTACATATACTGAGCAAATGAATGAAGATGTTCCACTCCAAGCTGATCCTTTCAGACAACAATCTCAAAATCAAAGTGTTTCACCTGAAGTTTGTCCTAGCTTGCTACCATCACATTCAGAAGATCTATCAACTAAGATTAGAAATCAAAAGCAAGCAACTCCTCTAACTGAAATAGAAAGAACATCAAATGATGGAAGTAATCAAAGTGCTGTTGATGCTGAAGCAGTCACTAAAATAAAGTCTGATTATCTTCATAACTTCCCAACAGTACAAGACGAAAGTGCCTCTCACCATAATGATCTGAATATCTCCAATGTTGATGTAACCATTACTGGTGACTCAATTCCAACCACCAGAATACACAAGAATCATCCAATAGAAAGCATTATTGGTGAACTTAATGAAAGGGTGACAAGAAGCAAGTCAAGTATTGCAAATATCTATTTGTTCTCATGCTTTCTTTATCAAACAGTACCCAGAAACATCAAATTAGCTCTTCAAGACAATAGCTGGATTGAAGCAATGCCGGAAGAATTGTTGCAATTCAAGAAGCAAGAAGTATGGCAACTGGTAGTTCTTCCCGAAGGACAATACCCTATCGGCACTAGATGGTTGTACAGAAACAAAACTTATGATTGAGGGATTGTCATCAGAAATAAAGGAAGACTAGTGGCACAGGGTTACACACAAGCAATTCTTTAAAGACTTTGAGGACCTTATGCATTCAAAATTCCAAATGAGTGCAATGGGGGAACTCACTTTCTTTTTAGGGGTACAAGTCCAACAAACAGCAAATGGAATTTTCATTAATCAATCAAAATATGAACAAACAATGTTGAAGAAATTCCATTTTGCTCACTGTCAGTTTATCAGAACACCTGTATATACTAAAGTGAAGATATTACCTGATCCAGAAGGCAAATCAATGGATCAGACTCACTATCGATCAATGATCGTTTCACTTATGTATCTAACAGCCGATAGGCCTGACATTATGTTTGGTGTTTGTGTGTGTACCAGATATCAAGCTGATCCTAAGGAATCTTATATGAATGTTGTCAAGAGGATATTTAGATACCTTAAGGGCAAACCATCTCTTGGTTGATGGTATCCAAAGGAAGGAGACTTCAATCTCTATTCCTTCACTGACAGTGATTACGGAGGATGTAACTTTAATAGGAGTCCACTTCTGGTGGTTGTTAATTTCTTGGTCCCAGACTGGTCTCCTGGCAGTGCAAGAAGTAGACAAACGTATCTGTCTCAACAACAAAAGCTGAGTATATTGCTGCATCAGCTTGATTATGGTTTTAACTTCTTGCATACACCAATTCACATTGACAACACTGCAACTGTTTTCATTACAAATAATCCAGTTCAACAATCAAAAACAAAACATATTGAAATTAGATATCACTTTTTGAGAGACTGTGTTGAAAAGGAGTTAATCAAATTGATTCAAGTTCCCACTGAAAATCAATTAGCTGATTTATTCACCAAGGAATTTGAACCTAGTAGGTTTGAATTTCTAGTTCAAACAATTGTCATGATTAACCTTGAGTAAAACCAACTAAAACATCAAAAACACTTTATAAAACATTAGAAAATCACAAAAAGAAGTCAATTTTAATGAATAAAAGAATATATGGGAAATGCTATAATTATAGTCGGTATATCATTCATTGTGCTTAATTTAAAATTAGAAAGACTATCATGACTTACCAGATATGTTGGTAGGCTCAACTTGGAAGAGAAGATACATGCTATGATGAATTAAAGTCTTATTCAATGGTGAAACTCTTATCTCAGAGTACTGGTACGTATTATCTTATCTAAGTGTATGTATGTGTAGTAACCTAAACACACCAGGAAATGATACTTTATGAATCTCTTTCACCTACATCAAGATTCATCTCTGTTTTGCTTAACAAAGACCTAATAAAACAAGCACAGAGTGAAGATGTATTGATCCAAATTATTCCCAACGAGGAACACATCCAAATTGGATGAATCTATAAAAACAATACATTCCATTTGAATGAACAAAAGAATCCAATCATGGATAAACTTCCAAAGTGAAGTGAAAAGAATCCCAATGTGGATCATCATGAAAAGGATCAAAGTAAAAGAATCCTAATGAGGATCAGTGAAAATGAGATCTCATAACTTAAGTAACCTGGTCAAGAAAGTTGTAAAAAAGTTCTACCATGCATTACATAAGGATGGTTGATCATTCCATGCTTTTTGTGTGAGGTACATGTTGAATAATCAAATCAACCAAAATATGATAAATATCACATGCATTTAAATATCAACCTGGTATGATTTTAAGAGGAAGACATACCTTCAATCAACAAGTTCATAAAAATGTCCATTTTATCATAAAGGATGCACATGTGTAATGTAAGATTATTATGATCCCAACAAAAAGTATACTTCTCTTCATTATTATTAATCAATATTAAGTTATATTCAAAAGTTTTTAAATCTTTAAAGTTTCTATCTAGATGTGGATATAAACTTTAGGGGGAGTAATTTAAAGCTTTTGATTAGTTTGTATAAGTCACTTAATTTCTCAAATTACTTCTTTAAAAACTTTAAAACAAATCAAAAGAGAATGTCTGTGTTAATAATGAAGTTATACCATAGTATCTCAGCTTATGTAGATTCTTGGAAGCATAAGAAGTCCAAGATCAATCAAACAATAGGAAACTTGTATCACTTCTGACATACAAGTCAATCCAAGCAAGAATTTATAACCCCAACAATAGTCAAAAACTTCATAAGATAATTCAACCATAGACAGTTCTTCATACAAGAAAAACCAAAATAGAAACATTAAATTTTGATTAAGTTCAAAAGTTAATGCGGATATGTAAGGCCCTATTCCCGGGAAGCCTCACAGTCGGTTAATCGTAGCATAAAATCAGGTTAATAACAAAACATTGCAGCGGAAATAATTAGACATTCATTTAAAACTTAGAAACCATGTCATACTCATACATTTGCCCTTTAACTAAAACAAAACATAATACTTGTTCTTAATTTACAATGAAGATTTCATAAGCAGGAATGCCATCCATACTTCCCCAAGTAGCTCCTTGGTGCCATCCTCAGCATCAGCACTTACCTGCTAACTATTATGCATAAAAGTCAGCTTTCCTCAGTGAGTTCTAGTTTTAGGTAAATAAGAAAATATAACTTTATCCTTCATATAATGACCACACATACATAATACATAACATTTTGATCATAATAAGCATGTTCATTATCATTCATTCTTTCATAGCTTTCATTTCATCATAACTGAGATTGCACAAAGCAAGAGCTCCATGTTGATCGACAACAAATGTCGATCCCTGTCGGTACACATGAAAACGGTAGCTAACCCCCGATAGTTGATCCACAGTGCAAGGCACATAGCCCGCTCATGAATACGGATCCATCATGATAAATCAGACTCACATAAGTGAAGTCTATCATAGTGCTTGCAAGACTTTCCATCATCAAATGAGCCCGGGGTAACATTCATTAAGTTTCGTTTTTCATTATTATTGTGTTTCCCTTTAATATATAATAATTTACTTAGTAAGAATAAAACATGGCAAGTAGAAGTCATCATGAAACATAACCGACCCTTCGTGGGACAATGGGGGTTCGGGGGCGGCAGCCCCGGACAGCGGGGTCCTAGGGGCGGCAGGCCCTAATGGGGTCCAAGGGTCCTTATAGAAAAATCTATCTTTCTGTTTAGACCTCATAAAATCTCCATTTAAAAACGTATATTTAGCATGCATAATAACCCCAAAACATGGAAAACTTATAAATAAGGGGATCTAGAACTCACCTAGTTTTCATGACCAACTTCTAAACTAAGCTCACAAGGCTAGGATCTCACTACACAGCCTGTAGATACGTTGACACTTAAAGGGGTTAATTTCTGCCTAATTTTGCTACAAGATCAGCAATTTCACAGCTAGATTCGCAAACAGTTTCGCTGCTAGTTTCACCGGCACTTTCGCTGCTAGCTTCGCTGGCATCTTTGCTGGCAGTTTCGCTCGCAGTTTCGCTGGCATCTTCGCTGCCAGTTTCGCCCAAATTTCGTTTGAAAACCATGTCTATGAAACTACCTGCGAAACTATAGTTTCATAGGAAGTCCTTATAGTTTCGCTGATTGAATATGCAAATTCTTTGGATGCATGTGCAGTTTCGAAGATCGCATAAAAATTACGAACCAGCTCATTTTTAACCCAAAATTATAACTTTTTACGTTCAATCTCTTAGTTTATCATCCATGAGGCTAAATCTAAGCTTTATACATGTTTTCATACGTAAAAATGTGACCATTATGTGATTCTTTGCTACTTTTCAAAACCCAAAACCCTAGAATCTGGGTTTGATCTACAGAAGGGTTTAGAGGTCGATTCTTACCTGGATTTGTTGCTCCTTTCTTGTGTTTTGAAGATCCAACACCCAGATCTTCAATCCCTTAACCTTTGAAGCTCCAAATCTTGAGATTCCTTCACTTTCTCTCTCTACTTTCTCTCTCTACGAATTTGGTGGCTAGGGTTGCAAATGATGCAGATGGAGGCTGATTTGGGTGGGTTAAGGGCTGATTAACCTTTTCCTTTCTTTATTAAATACTCATTAACTAAGCCCATTATCTTAATGACTCGTTTTCACTTTTCGGGGTTTTACAAGTCTCCCCCATTTATTTAGGTTTCGTTCTCGAAACCTGTCAGTCATCAAACAATGGAGGATAAAATTTCCTCATCTCCTCCTTGGTCTCCCATGTAGATTCTGATCCTTTTCTATGTCTCCACTGTACTTGTACTAGTGGAACCACTTTAATCCGTAAGTGCTTCTCTTTCCAATCAACGATGGCCACCGGCTGCTCTACAAAAAAGCCGTTCATCGACTTCAATATTTTCTAATTGTACGACTGCATCATTGTCAGCTAGACACTTCCTAAGATGAGATACATTGAATGTAGGGTGAATTCCACTCAACTCATCAGGTAGTTCTAATCTGTAGGCCACTTCTCCTACCCTTGCGATAATACGGAATGGCCCTATGAATCTTGGGCTTAACTTTCCCTTTTTTTGAAATCTGATGATCCCTTTCCAGGGCGATACCTTGAGCATGACCTTGTCACCAACTTCAAACTCTATTGGTCTACGCCTTTTATCAGCATAAGACTTCTGGCGATCCTTTGCGGCTTTCATGAATGCTTTGATCTTATCTAACTTCTTGGTCGTGACCTCGATCACTTCAAGGCTTCCCAATTCCTTTTGCCCGATGTCACCCCAACACACGGGCGTCCTGCACTTCCTACCATACAACATCTCATAGGGTTGCATACCAATGCTGGCATGGTAACTATTATTATATGAGAATTTCGCCAACGGTAAGTGCTCATCCCAACTTCCTCCAAAGTCGATTACACACGCTTGTAGCATGTCTTCTAACATTTGAATCGTTCTTTCCGACTGACCATCCGTCTGGGGTGGTAAGCCGTAAATATGCAGTCTAGTCCCCATTGAGTCGTGAAACCTCTTCCAGAACTTGGACGTAAAACGCATGTCCCTATCCGAAATGATAGACACTGGCACGCCGTGACGAGCCACAATCTCCTTAATAAATCGTTCTGCTAACCTCTCGGAGGAATACGTCTCACGAATTGGTAGGAAATGGGCGCTCTTTGTTAGTCGGTCAACGATCACCCAGATTGTGTCGCTTCCTCTCGTCGTGTGACGTAGCTTCATGATGATGTCCATTGTGATGTGTTCCCATTTCCATTCAGGGATATCCAAAGGCTGGATCTTCCCATATGGCTTTTGGTGCTCTGCCATCACTTGCAGGCAACTTAGGCACTTGCTCATGTACTTAGCCACGTCTCGCTTCATTCATGGCCACCAGTAATCTTTCTTCAGATCCTGATACATTTTCGTGGCACCAGGGTGTATGGAATATCGAGTTTTGTGAGCCTCATCCATGATTTTCTCCCTTAGATCCCCATAGAGAGGGATCCACATTCTCCCAGATCGAGTTCTAACACCCAGGGTGTTTTCCCCTAAATCTAAAACTTGTCCTTTCATTCTTATTAATGCCTCATCCTGGAACTCCCTCACTTGTTTCATAACATCAGGCGTCATGACTATCTGGCAAGCCCTCACCCGAATTGGTTCAGGTCGTCCCTTCCGGCTAAGGACGTCAGCAACCACATTGGCTTTGCCTGGATGATAATGAATTTCGCAATCATAATCTTTGATTAGTTTCAACCATCTCCTCTGCCTCATGTTGAGTTCCTTTTGTTCAAAGAAATACTTCAGACTTTTATGATCAGTGAAGATGGTGCACTTCACCCCATACAGGTAGTGCCTCTAAATCTTCAATGCAAATACCACCGCGGCCAACTCCAAATCATGTGTAGGATAATTAGCCTCGTGAACCTTTAATTGTCTAGAAGCATAAGCTATCACCTTCCCTCGTTGCATCAACACGCAACCCAATCCTGCATACGAGGCATCCGAGTAGACCACCAAATCCTCGTTCCCTTCAGGTAACGTCAAGACAGGGGCTTGAGTTAACCTCATCTTTAGTTCTAGGAAGGCATTCTCCTGATCAGTACCCCATTCATACTTCAAGTCCTTCCGGGTCAGCTTAGTCAAAAGAGAAGCTATCTTGGAGAAATCCTGGATAAACTCCTATAGTAACCTGCCAAGCTTAAGAAACTGCGAATCTCAGATGGCGTCTTTGCAGGTTCCCATTGCATCACCGCTTCAACCTTCGTAGGGTCCACCCTGATCCCCTCAGGATTAACCACATGACCTAGAAATTGAACTTCTCGTAGCCAAAATGCGCATTTAGAGAACTTAGCATATAACTTTTCACTTCTAAGTGTCTCCAATACTTCTCGAATATGTTTCGCATGTTCCTCTTCGCTTTTTGAATAAATCAAAATGTCATCGATAAACACTATCACCGATTTATCCAACATCAGTCGACATACCCGATTCATAAGGTCCATAAAGGCAGCTGGCGCGTCGGTTAATCCAAAGGACATGACGAGAAATTCGTAGTGTCGATAACGCGTACGAAACGCTATCTTAGGAATGTCTTGTTCTTTCACCTTCAGTTTGTGGTAACCAGACCGCAGGTCTATCCTTGAAAACCAACTGGCACCCTGAAGATGATCGAATAGGTCATCGATCCTTCGTAACGGATATCGATTCTTTACGGTCAGCTTATTGAGCTCGCTATAGTCAATGCACATCCGCATGCTACCGTCTTTCTTCTTGACGAATAAAACCGGAGCACCCCATGGAGAGATACTCGGTCGGATGAAGCCCTTATCCAATAAATCTTGCAAATGGTTCCTCAGTTCTACCATCTCCGAAGGAGCTAATCAATACGGTGCTTTTGCGACGGGTTGTGCTCCTAGTAGCAAATCCATCTGGAACTCGATTTTGCAGTCAGGCAGCATACCGGTCAGGTCTTCAGGAAAGACGTGAGGAAACTAGTGCACTACCGGCACGTCTGATAATTGTGGCTCTGGCGCATCCACATCTTTTACATAGGCCAAGTAAGCGCTACACCCACGTCTCAAGTAGTTTTTAGCTGTGATCATCGACATGACCTTCGGTACACAGCCCACCTTATCCCCACGAACCGTAACAGATCTACCATTGGGCGTTGTTAGACGAATTACCTTCTTACTACATACTATATTGGCTTCATATCTCGCTAACCAATCCATGCCTAACACCACATCGAAACCTCCTAAGGCCATAACATGTAACCTAGCAGGGAACTTACAATCTTCTAACTCAATCAAGCAATCCTCAACCACTTCAGTTACCTTAGTGGACTTACCAATGGTTGTTTCTACATAGAAAGGCTCATCCAGCTTTCTACTCTCATCATGCAACAAACAACAAAGGGAACAAACACAAAACTCCTACTATCACCAGAATCAAAGAGCACAGAAGCATATTCATGGTCTACTAGAAACATACCTGAAACTACTTCTGGATCTGCCCTGGCCTCCTCGCGAGTTATGTTGAATGCCCTCGCCTTCGCCTTTGAACCATCACCCTTTCCATTATCTCCAGCCTTAACCATTCCTGATCCTCCTGATTTTCCTTTCTTGCAGTCCCTCCCCACATGTCCCATCTCGCCACACTAGTAACACTTCCCCGCCTTGCAATCCCTAGCATAATGGCCCTCACCCCCACATTTAAAACATTTTCCAGTCCCAATTCTACACTCCCCTGAATGACCCTTTCCACATTTTCTGCAAGCACCTCCTTCACCAGTATTTCCCTGTCTCCTGGACTGATCCTTAACCCTCGTCCTCTTCTCTCCACTCCTAAAGTTATCACCTCTGAACCTCTTCCCATTTCCATTCTTGTGACCGTTCCATTTCTCCACCTTCTTTTGTACAGACATTGGGTCTCTGTCATCGTACAACCTCCCAGCTAAGTCCACCACAGACCTAAACGTGCCTGGTCTAGCTGCAATCATGTGCCTCCTGATATCGACAAGCAAACCCTTTATGTATCTTTTGATCTTCTTGGATGCAGGTGTCACCATGTCTGGCACAAGTCTTCCAAGTTTATTGAACTTGGAGGTATACTCTTGATGAGTCATGTTCTCAGCCTTCAAATACAAGAACTCTTTTTCAATCTTGTCTAATTCCCGATGGGGACAATACTCCTCCAGCACTAACTCCTTTAACTCAAACCACCTCATATTGGCTATCGACCGCCTTCCTTCAGCCTGGACAATATTGTCCCACCAGCACAATGCTGAGTCGATGAAAGAATGAGTGGCAAACTTATCCTTTTGATCTTCCCTGCACTCACTAATCTCTAGTACCGCTTCCATCTCTCTGACCCAACGATGAGTGGCAGTAGCATTGCCATTACCGTCAAAGGTCGGGGGCTTACACCTTTGAAATGCCCCATAGTTGCACCCCTTAGTAGTCTCTCTCTCAGACTCCTCATCACTGTCATCATCATGGACTACCACCTTAGGGTTTGATGGCTCCTCTTCAGATTCCTCCGCCTTGCGAGTGGACCTTCCGGAATTCTTCCCATTTTCCTTCCCTTTCTTATTAGTTTTCTCTCCATCCTTGACTGCTTTGATCACCTCAGTCACCACCGAGGGTAAGACACTTTGCATGACATTGTAGACTTCGTCAGCGATAGCCTCCTTCACAGTGGATTTGAGGGTGGCTGATCCCTCACCCTCTAGGTGACTATCGAGGTCTGACTCCTCATAAACAGTCTCGGGAGCCTTAGCTTTTCTCCGGATGACACGTGGCTCAGTAGTACGCCCGCCATGAGCACCTTCTCAGGTTGCCTTCCCAGATTTTCTACTAGCCCTGACTAATTCCTATAAGATTCAAACACCAAAATGGTTATTCAAGATAATTTCCCAGTTCATTGTAAGTAGGGTAAGTCCTTAATTACAGTGGCCAAGTGTAATTAACCACTTACCTTACTCTCCTGTCCTAAGCAATCACTATCCTAATGCATGTCAGTATTCAAATCTAGAAGCACATAGAACATAGAGCACACGCACATAATTCCAAATTTTACATGAAACTTTTACCTGATGGCACGTAACTACTTGGATAGGCATCCTTCATTCGGTCCCATTTTCATATTAAGTTTAGGTTTTGAAAACAATTTACCCAATTCTCTTAAACTTTGGCTCTAATACCAACTTGTAAGGCCCCGTCCCCGGGAAGCCTCATAGTCGGTTAATCATAGCATAAAATCAGTTTAATAACAAAACATTGCAGCGGAAATAATTAGACATTCATTTAAAACTTAGAAACCATATCGTACTCATACATTTTCCCTTTAACTAAAACAAAACATAATACTTGTTCTTAAATTACAATGAAGATTCCATAAGCAGGAGTGCCATCCATAGTTCCCCAAGTAGCTACCTAGTGCCATCCTCAGCATCAGCACTTACTTGCCAACTATTATGCATAAAAATCAGCTTTGCTGAGTGATTCTAGTTTTAGGTAAATAAGAAAATATAAATTTATCCTTCATATAATGACCACACATAAATAATACATAACATTTTGATCATAATAAGCATGTTCATTATCTTTCATTCTTTCATAGATTTCACTTCATCATAAACGAGATTGCACAAAGCAAGAGCTCCATGTTGGTTGACAACAAATGTTGATCCATGTCGGTACACGTGAAAACGGTAGCTAACCCCCGACAGTTGATCCACACTGCAAGGCACATAGTCCGCTCATGAATACGAATCCATCATCATAAATCAGACTCACATAAGTGAAGTCTATCGTAGTGCTTGCAAGACTTTCCATCATCAAATGGGTCCGGGGGTAGCATTCATTAAGTTTCATTTTTCATTATTATCATCTTTCTCTTTAATATATAATACTTAACTTAGTAAGTACAAAACATGGCAAGTAGAAGTCATCATAAAACATATCCAACCCTCCGCGGGACAGCGGGGGTTCGGGGACGGCAACCCCTGACAGCGGGGTCCCTAGTGGGGTCCAAGGGTCCTTATAGAAAATCTATCTTTCTATTAAAACCTCATAAAATCTCCGTCATTTAAAAACGTATATTTAGCATGCATAATAATCCCAAAACATGGAAAACTTATAAATAAGGGTATCTAGAACTCACCTGGTTTCCGAGACCAACTTCTAAAGTAAGCTTACAAGGCTAGGATCTCACTATACAGACTGCAGATGAATTAACACTTAAAAGGGTTAATTTCTGCCTAATTTCGCTACAAGATCAGCATTTCGTAGCTAGATTCGCCAATAGTTTCGCTGCTAGTTTCACCGGCATTTCGCTGCTAGTTTCGCTGGCATCTTCGCTGGCAGTTTCGCTGGCATCTTCGCTGCTAGTTTTGCCTAACTTTCGTTGGAAAACCATGTATGCAAAACTACCTGTGAAGTCCTCATAGTTTTGGTGATTGAATATGCAAATTTGTTGGATGCATGTGCAGTTTCGCAGATCGCATAAAAATTACGAACAAGGTTTTTTTAACCCAAAATCATAACTTTTTATGTCCAATCTCTTAGTTTATCATCCATGAGGCCAAATATAAGCTTTATACATGTTTTAATACGTAAAAATGTGACATTTATGCGATTCTTTGCTACTTTTGAAAACCCAAAACCCTAGAATCCGGGTTTGATCTACAGAAGGGTTAGAGGTCGATTCTTACCTGGATTTGTTGCTCCTTTCTTGTGTTTTGATGCTCCAACACCCAAATCTTAAATCCCTTGACCTTTGAAGCTCCAAATCTTGAGTTTCCTTCACTTTCTATCTCTACTTTCTCTCTCTGCAAATTGGTGGCTAGGGTTGCAAATGATGTAGATGGAGGCTAATTTGGGTGGGTTAAGGGCTGATTATGGGCCTTAATCACTTAGGCTCTTGCCCATGAACCAAATTTAGCCCATAACCCTTTTCCTTCCTTTATTAAATACCCATTAATTAAGCCCATTATCCTTAATGACTCATTTTGACTTTTCGCGGTGTTACAGGATAAGTGCATTGGTTAATGCGGGTGGAGGTAACCCATCATATAACCAATGCTGGTAATTATTTATGTCAAAGTGAAACTAATACGGATAAGGAGTTTACTCTACCGTATTTATATCTAACAAGTATACATGAAAAGTTTGAAGTGTTGAAAACCTACCAGAATAAAAGTGTTTTACCGCATTTGATTAATGCGGATAATATTTTCATTCCCGCAATTGTTTTTAACCATCTGCACTTGTGGATGTGTGATATCAACACTTTACATGTACTTTAACAAATTAATAAACTAGTGCTTAATCTCTTATGTCACCATGGATGATGATCAAGAAATACGGACAAATTAACTGTTTAGCCATATTTGTTGAAGTCAATGTGGAAATTTTACAATGCCGCATTTGCTACAGTGAGCAAATGCTGATCAACTTTGATCAACCGCATTTGCTACAGTGAGCAAATGCTGATTAACTTTATTCTCCTAGATTTTCCAGTGCACAAATGCGGATATCAAAAATCTTGGTGTTTCACTTCCGTATTTGCAACAGTACACAAATGCGAATAGCCAAAATCTTGAAGTGTTTCACTTCTGCATTTGCAACCGTACACAAATGAGGATAGCCAAAATTTTGAAGTGTTTCACTTCCGTATTTGCAACAGTACACAAATGCGGATGACCAAATTCTTAAGTTTTCTACTTCCGCATTTACAACAATAAACAAATACGGATGTTTAAAACCTTTCCGCATTTGCTACAGTGTGAATAAAAATCTGACCTCATTTGTTCTGAAACTTGTAAAAACTTGTGAAAGCTATTATTAGACTATTTAAAGCAATTTCAAAAGGTCATTTAAAACTTTTCAAATTTAAGAGACTTCAGAGTGCGATGAGCGAAACACACTGTTCTTCTTCATCAATCATCATCATCATTAACAATTTGTGGCCTTAGTTTCATTTCAACTAACTATCCTCATCTTTGATTCTACACAACATTATCGAACAAAAGGTGAAAATCTTCAAATGTTGTACCCTAAAATGTTGGACATTTGAACTGATAATGAACTTAGAACCCTAGGTCAATAAAGAAAACCTAAAATCAGATTTGATCTAAGAAAAATGATCATTTTCAAATTCAATGAGCATGCAAACTAAGAAGAACACCAATCAACAAGGAAACATAAAAGTCATGTTCATCGTATGAACAAAGCATAATAAAATTGGAAATGTTGAAATCAAATCTTGAAACAAAAGCTGATTAAAGGTTAACAACATCAAAATCATCTCTTCAAACATGAAAAATAAAATAATAGTGATTATTCTTGATAACATCAAGCTTTGAAGTAATTCTTATAGAACATTACCTTCAAACATTCAAAAGTCAAACTGATGAAACTTGCGTAATATATGACTTATATGCTAATAAATATTTTCATCTATCTAACTCATATTCCTCTAATGCAGGGAACATGGCTAATCTTACCTAGAGCAAGCTCCATAATGTCAATGGTTATCTTGACCCACATGTACCTAAGGCAGAAGGTCTTAGAGATATGATCAGATTCATTTCTACTACAAGAGTTGCTCATGCTATCATAGTTAGACCTGCCATATATAAGAGATTCATAAGGTCTTTCTGGAGTACTATTGTAGTGATAGATGTAGATGGTGAGAAGACTCTATCAGGAAGAATCAATGATGACCGTTCTCTAACCATCATTGAACAAACTGTGACACAGTGTCTACAGTTTGGTGATTATGCAAACACACCTCTTGAGCTTGAAGATGATGAAGTCATTATCTTATTTGCCAAAAGTGTATATGAAGGAGGATATGAAGGAAAGCAGATAGTGAAGGGATTGGTGACTTACAATGGAGGTTCCTGATTCACCTCTACCAACATTGTTTGTCAAAGAGGAAGACAAGATGGAATGACATTCCTGTAATCACATCATCAGCTATATGTGCTTTATGCACCAATAGGCCATTTAAAATGTCTAGCTATGTGTTCAATGGTCTAGTCTCTAACATTCAGGAAGGAAGAAGACACATGTTCCTGATGTACCCATGGTGCTTATAATGTCTCATCAACAAAGCATTTCCTAACATTGTACCTGAAGGACCTGTTTTGGATATCCCTCATTATGATGCCAAGTCCTACAAGTACATCAAAAAGAGAGATCCAAGGAACTTCTATAGTGGAGCCCATTATCCTTTATTACCCTGGATGCTTCAACAGATCAATCCTGATGAACAAGTTGAAGAACAAGAGGCTCCTACTGATGAGCCAATTCAAGATGAAGAACCAGCTGCTCATGATCAGCAATCTACTGATGAGCATGTTGTAGAAAGAGATCAAGTACAAAGGTCAGTGTCACCCCAAGTGGATGTAGGGGGTGATCTTCAGACTGGACCTTATGTTCATGATGTTGATAAGGCTTCACCATTTGCACCCTCACCAATACCATCTCCCCAAAGAGCTCCATTACTATCACGTCACAGATCACCAATCCTATCACCTCAAGCACAACCTATCACTTCTCCACATATATCTCAAATCCATCATTAACACATATTACATGCTCAAACATCTCTCGTTACTACCGAGCCTGTTGAGTTTGGTGATTCTACCAGCTCTTTAGAGAAATCCAAATCATCATTTGATGAGGAGGATCATCCAAACCAAATATCTGTAAAGAAAGTCGCTTTTGAGGCTGCTCCATCCGAAAGTTATGTAGAATCTCGAGTCAACAAACCTGATGAGAAGGATGAGTTAATTTCAAAGCTAATGCAAAAGGTAGCCAAGATGGAAAGACTACACAACAAAAGATCTAGTATTATTCAAGACAGACTTCTGGAGCTGGATGAGAAGGAGAATGAATTGAAAGAGATGAAAGAGAAATATGAGGTAAAAAGAAAGAAAAAGAAAAAGAGATTGAAAAGTTAAGGGCTGCTCTGCAAAAATCTAGAGATGAAATAAGTGGTCATGTGGACACTTTAGCTATTCAGACAATTGCTATGGAAGAGCAAGAAGGATTGATTGAAAAACAAGCTGATATCATTATTGACTTGTAGAACCATATTGAAAGCCTAAACAAGAGAGTATCTGAGTTGGAACTGCTTGTTGAACTCAAAAGAGAAGCTGAAGCAGAGTTAAGAAAAGATGATGTAATTAAGAAAAGAGAGGAGAAAAGAAAGGGTGATAGTGATAAAGAAGCTACTTCTAAGAGCTCATCAGGAGAGAGTAGTGATGACTCTCCTGCTAAAAGGATGAGATTATCTAAGACTAAGAAGGGAGAAGAAATAAGCGAGACGAAGCATGATGGGTCTAGTTTGGAAATGGTCTTGATAGCTTCACAGCTGAATAATTCAGTGATATCAAGGGTGAAAACAGCTGATATGCACACTAAAGAGGCATAATTCAGTAATATGATTAATGCTCTTGATAGCTTCACAGCTGAATAATTTATCATCAATGATGACTTTTGGGACTTCATAGTTGAGCAAAGAATTATTGCTAAACTTGTAGTTGTTATTCCTCAATCTCCAGTTCCTCTTAAGAAGGAATTGAGCATGCAACTAGTGTCGGTTGTATCACTAACTGAAGAACAAAAAGAGTTGATCAAAAGATTATATGAAGAGCAAAAAGAGAAAGAAGAATTAGCTGCTTCCATTCATGAACCAGAACAATCAAAGGCTGAAAAATTGCCTCAAGAAGCTAAACAACATGAAACCTCCTCTGGTCCATTAGTGCAAACATATACCAGGAGGAGGAAGTACTTATCAGAGAAGGCTAAGGGAAAAAGGTCAATAGTAGAAGAAGAACCAAGTAAGAAAAATAAAAAGGATGATCCCAGAAGCCTCACAGCTATTGCTGAATTTTTAGAAGAGCGTGAATAGACTGAAGCTTAAATGATAAAGAAGGCTGACTTTGTAGACATTAAAAAAGGAGAAATTGAGGGTGGCTATGTGGTTGATGAACCAATAGCTTTTGGTAGCCCTATGTAGGAGGAAAAATCAGTCCAAGACATGGTTGAAAAGGCACAAACTGATGATCTGATGGTGAAAGCCATGTTCTTAATCAATCATGGATGTGATCCAGATGAAGTGTTTGGCGTGACTTATGAGGGAATGAAGGCAGAAGAAGAAAAACTAAACAAGCTGCTGGACCCCACGTACGACACTAAGTATGAGAAGACTCTTTCTCCCAAAGCTTTAGTGCCAAAATTATCCTCCATGAAAAAGATGACATCAACTCCTCACTCTTTATATCCTGATCCCTACAACATGTCTCATAGGGAAATGAAGGATTATCTCTCTTTTCAAGGGTTCACAAAGAGAAAGCTTAGAAACATGAAGACCAATTCCCTAAGGGCTACCATGTTGGATTTTATATGCCCAAGACACATAGAATATTGATGCGGTTAGTACGTTATGATCCAAGTCGGGTCATACCCAATAACAAGCTTTGCAATCACCAAGAATTATTTAATTGATGATGGGATCATGCAATTGAAGAATCACACCATGGTTAGAAAAGGGTTTTCTAAACAAAGGCATTCGAGATGGAACAAATTATAAGGATAGTTTGTTGATGGGTTTTATTATTAATTTTGTTATTTAAAAGGGTTTAATAACAATAAATATGTTAGTATCCTTTAATTAATTTTTTTTAATTAAGATGATACATGTCACATAAATTAAATAAGCCCTAGTGAGTGACTTATTTAATGTGTTATGGAAGATGAGTTTTGGGGGGAAACCCCTTTCTCACTTCAAATTTGGCCACCCCTAGGGGCAGTGGCCTTGGAAGTCTTTTATTGATTACTACACACTCTTTATAAAAGGATGTTGTAGTTGCAAAACCCAATATCTACTTCTCCATTCTTTTGCATGAAAAACTCTCTCTACTCTTCTCTCTTTTTTTTGCTTAAGCAAGAAGAAGAGCACTTTTGGGTGTTTTTCTTGGTGCAATCTACCTAGCAAGAAGTTGATTGCAAGTTAGCTTGGGGTATACAAGCTTGAGGGGTCCTTCTTTTGGGGCCTTGACCGAATTTTGAGCATAATCCTCTCTTTCCTTCGACTTTTGGAGGCTTCTGGAAGGTAGTTTGGCAGCCCTTTGTAGTTGTCATATTATGTTGTTTATGCTTACATCATAGCTTGCTTATTCACATAATATAATCCTTTGTATTTTGGGTTTGTTTTATACATATATTTGTCACCTAAAGAACATGATTTTTCAGTTCTATAATCATGTTTCAAACTTATATCCGCTGTGTTTTTCAGAAACTTTAAGAGGTTAAACTTTGATTTTATGTTCTAACAAACCCGACATTGGCATCTAGAGCTGGTTATGTGGATAGCTTGCTTGTTACTGTCCTTTAAAAATTTGTTTTATGGGATTTTATAACCCTTTTAAGGGCTGAAATGTTCTTGTGTGTTGAATCCCCAAACTTTCAAGGTTATATCACACATGCTTGTGATTAAACCTTGAAAGATATGTATGTTGTTTGGACAATGTTTAAAACCCGAAATTTCAGTTTATGTTGGCTGAAATTTCGTGGGTTTTAGTGGGGATTCTTTGTTATATTTGGATGGTATGATGGAATTTTAAGTTAGTGCATAACCTAGCTTTTGGCCTTGTGTTGTTTGGATGTATGCAATGGTTTTTTTTATTCAATGGGGTTGTATATTAATTTATTTGTGCTTTGTTTAAAAATGTAATTTACTTATTATTGGTTTGTAATAAATAGATTAGGTGCATTTTCATTTTACTAGATATCTTGTATAAGGACTTTATATCTTGTAATAAGAAGACGTACGCATTGGAAGCACAAAAGAAAGACAGAAAAATATGGAGCATTTTGGATGTGGTTTCAAGTGGGAGGCTTTTGGAAGCTTTCTATGTGTTTTGTTATGACCCTTAGGAATGCCCTATGGACCACACTTGTGATGGCAAACAAGTGTGGACCACTTTAGATGCGATGTTGTTTTGTTTATATTATTGTGGTTGATGGCATGTATGTGATATTTGCTTTAACAATCATATCAATGATCAAAACAAACTAATTAAATGGTTCTTAATCATTAAAAGGTAATAAAAGGTTATTAAAATGATTTAATGATTCTAAAGATTAAAATAAGTTTTAATCAAAGGACCATAGGGTATTGTATTTGAAAGCATGCAAATACAAGTACAAAGAGTTTTCTAAACTAGAATTATGAAATCTCTAAATATTTAAAACAAGATCAACACCGTCCTTTTACACAACACTTGAGTCACTTGGGAACTCTTAGTGGGATAAAGGTCACCTAACCATTTTGAGGGAACTTGTGGTTTGAGGTGAGAATGCCTTATTTGTGGGATAAAGGTCACCTAACCACTTATTTTGGCAAACTTACACGTGGGTGTAAGTAGGGTGTCTTGATTTGCAAACCATGTCAAATGGATCACCTACGATGTGGTTTCCAAATGGTGTTGATGGGATTAACATGCCGACTTTACATATGATGTTTCAAGTCGATCCCATATCTCTAGAAGTTGCAAATGGTTGCAATCGTCAATCGTTGACCACTTTATTAATTTAAACTGTAGGATAAAGGTCACCTAACCACAATTTAAATGAAATGTTGGATTCTAGATTTTAATATGAAAATGGCCATAAAAGGTATTTATTATTAAAATAACAATATCAAAAATACTAAAATTGATCTTTGTTAAATTTTGTAGATGGCCTCCAATAACCATGATAACAATGAAAATTCATCTGCGTCTGCCCAATCTTTAAGAGCGATTCTCCAAAAGGAACGTCTAAACCATAACAATTTTATTGATTGGTTTCAAAACTTGAGAATCGTTCTCAAGCAAGAAAAACGTGCGTATGTTTTAGACGACCCTATCCCCAATCAACGTAATGAGGATGATCAGGAGGCCTTTAACGATTAGTTAAAATACACTGAGGACTCGGTCCAAGTGTCTTGCCTCATGTTGGCAAGCATGACTCCAGATCTCCAAAAGGAGTATGAAAATCATGGAACCTATGACATGATAACCCAGCTTATGGAAACGTTCCAATAGCAAGCAAGGGTGCACGCTTTGAAACGGTCCAAGCGCTTCATGCATGTCGTATGGATGACAACCAATCTGTTTAATCTTATGTGCTTAAGATGAAAAGTCACATTGACCGCATCGAGAGGCTTAATTGTCCCATCTCGAAGGAATTGGCCACGGATTTGATCCTAAATGGCCTTACCAAAAGGTTCGAGACATTCGTGTTAAATTACAACATGAATGCATAGGACAAGAGCATTGGTGAGCTTCACTCTATGCTCAAAACGGCTGAGGCGGCCATGGATAAAAGGGTTTTACCCGTTCTCACCATCAACGAAGGTGGGAACAAGAAAAGGCCTCATCCCGCGCCCAAGGAAAGAGTTGCCAAGGGTAAGGGACCCATGTGGGGTAAAGGGAAAGGGGTGGCAAGGGTGCCACCCAAAGCACCGGAGAGAAAGCAAAAGGTTGCTTCGAATGACCCATGCTACAAGTGTGGGGAGATTGGACATTGGGAAAGTAATTGTCCCATCCATCTCCAAGAGTTGAAAGCAAAGAGGGATGCCGGGCAGACCTCAGGTACAACATACATGATCCATATTGATTTAAACTTAATATCCTCTAACACATGGGTATTGGATACCGGATGTGGAACTCACATTTGCAATTTGTTGTAGGGGTTCAAAAGAAGTAGTGACTTCAAGAAAGGGGATGTTAGCCTCTACATGGGCAATGGGGCAAAAGTACAAGTTGAAGCCCGTGGTGACTACATCTTGAAACTTCCAAATGGTTTGGAAGTAATTTTGTATAATGTTTTGTATGCTCCTAGTTTGACTAGGAACATTATCTCTGTAGCCCTATTAAAACAATTTGGATATGTATTATCATTTATTGGAAATGAAATTCATGTTGCTTTGAATGACATGTTTTACTTTAAAGCTATTCCCTTCAATGGTATTTATGAATTGTTTCGTGAAATCACATTGAATGATAGCTTGTTGTACCAAACTAGTACCAAGAAACTTAAATCGGATTTGAGTGACTCTTACCTTTGGCATTGTCGTCTTGGTCATATAAACAAGAAAAGAATTCAAACACTACAAAAGAATGGTCTTTTAAAAACAAGTGAATGTGATTCATTTGATGTGTGTGAGTCTTGTTTACAAGGTAAAATGACTAAGGCACCTTTTAGTGGCAAAGCCGAAAGGGCAAAAGATTTATTAGGAATCATACATTCGGATGTATGTGGTCCTTTTAAGCCAATGACTAGGAATGGTGAAAGATACTTTATTACCTTTACCGACAATTATACTCGCTATGGGTATGTGTACTTATTAAGACACAAAGATGAAGCTTTTGAAATGTTCAAGATCTTTCAAAATGAAGTACAAAATCAACTCAACAAGTCAATTAAAGTTCTCCGCACCGATAGAGGAGGTGAATACCTAAGTGATGCTTTTGAAGATCATCTTAGGAGTTGTGGGATTGTCTCACAACTCACTCCACCTAGAACACCACAAAATAATGTTGTGTCTAAGAGGAGGAATCGAACCTTATTGGATATGGTCCGATCTATGATGGCTAGAAGCACATTGCCTCTATCATTTTGGGGTTTCGCTTTGCTCTCCGTGGCCCGCATTCTAAATATGGCCCCAACCAAAAAGGTGGAAAGGACACCCTTTGAGATATGGCATGGAAGAGTTCCATACCTATCATACTTAATGGTCTGGGGTTGTGAGGCTTATGTTAAGACTCCACCCCAAACAAATTGGAAGTCCGATCCACCAAGTGCATCTTTGTTGGATATCCTAGAGATTCTATGGGATATTATTTCTATGATCCACTAGAACAAAAAGTGTTTGTTTCCAAAAAGGGTGAGTTCTTGGAAACCAAGTTCCTTATGGAAGGAATCGGTAGTAGAACTGTGGATCTTGAAGAGGATCAAGAACCACAACCCGATACACGTTTGGTTGAAACTAGCACTCAACATGTGATGTTGAGGATGATCAAATGGTTGATCAATACACTGAAAACGTTTGCAGATCTGGTAGAACTAGTAATCCACATGAAAGATATGGATTTTTCATTGATGGATGCTATGTGATAGATTCTGATGAACCGATCACATACTATGATGTGTTGTCCAATTTGGATTGTGACAAATGGCTTGATGCCATGAACGTTGAGATGCAATCCATGTATGACAATCAAGTATGGGACTTGGTTGTACGTTCTCTTAACTCCAAAGTAGTTGGAAGTAAGTGGGTTTTCAAGAAGAAAACCGATATGCATGGAAACTTGGATACTTATAAGGCTAGACTTGTAACAAAAGGTTTCACTCAAACTCAAGGGGTTGACTATGATGAAACCTTTTCACCTGTTGCGATGCTAAAATCTATTAGGATATTGTTTGCCATAGCTGCTTATTATGATTATGAGATTTGGCAAATGAATGTCAAAACCGCTTTCCTAAATGGATATCTTGAGGAAGATGTCTATATGGTTCAGCCTAAAGGTTTTGTTGATCCAAACATCCTGATAAAGTAGGCAAGTTAAAGAAATCAATTTATGGATTGAAAAAAGCATCGAGAAATTGGAATCACCGTTTTCATGAAGAAATAATTAAATTCGGATTCATCAAGAATGCTGATGAAGCTTGTGCATATAAGAAAGCTAGTGGGAGCATCATCACTTTCGTAGTATTGTATGTTGATGACATACTACTATTTGGAAATGACATTCCAACCTTGAAAGATGTAATAACCTGGCTTGGAAGTTGTTTTTCCATCAAGGATCTTGGTGAAGCCACCTATATTCTGGGAATAAAGATCTATAGGGATAGATCAAGGCGGTTGATTGGTTTAAATCAAAGTGCATACATTGATAAAATCTTGAAAAGGTTCAAGATGGAGAACTCTAAGAAAGGTACGGTACCTATTCAAAAAGGAACGATATTGAGTACGACTCAATGTCCTAGCTCAAAGGATGAGCAAGATAAAATGAAGGCAATCCCGTACGCATATGCTATTGGATCCATCATGTATTCAATGATATGCACTCGACCGGACGTGTCATGCGCCTTAAGCATGACAAGCCGATACCAGCAAAATCCTGGAAACAGTCATTGGATGGTTGTTAAGAACATACTTAAGTACCTAAGAAGGACAAAAGATATGTTCCTAATCTATGGATCTAGTGATGAGGAACTCGTTGTAAAAGCTTACACGGTTGCGAGTTTCCAAACCGATCATGATGATTCACGGTCACAATCGGGATATATTTTCATTCTGAATGGAGGAGCGGTCTCTTGGAAGAGCTCCAAACAGGATGTGGTGGCTCTATCAACTACAGAATCAGAATACATCGCCGCCTCATTGGCAGCTCAAGAAGCTGCATGGTTGAAGAAATTCATTGCCGATCTAGGGGTTGTCCCTTCCATTCAGGACCCCCTAGAGATCTTTTGTGATAACAAGGGTGCGATTTCCCAAATCAAGGAACCTCTTGCTCATCAAAAGACTAGGCACATTGAGCGGAGATTCAACTACATACAAGATGAAGTTGAAAAGGGAAAGATATGTATTCGCAAAGTTCACACGGATCAAAACATTGCGGATCCTCTCATGAAGCTCCTTGAAAAGGCAAAGCATGAAGGTCATACTTGTGCCATGGGACTTCAATATTCTAGTGATTGGATTTGATCTGTAATTTTGTGTTTGGATATGTGGAACTTTTTATTATTTGAATAAAATTATTTGGTTATAATGTTTCAATTAATGTTCCAATTTAGCATGTTTAATCCATGAGTAAATTGTTTACTCTAAATGTCCGTAGTCGTTCAGACTTGTGAGAACAAGTGCGAGGGTAAGATTATTATGAACTTGGATTGGTTGATACTCATAAGGATGAATATAGAGCAATGGGTTGCTACCAAGGTTCATAGATATTTGTGGGATACAAATATTGGACTAACCCGCATCTCAAATTTTACTACATGGAATCTTATTGATTGATCATAAGTAAATTTGAGTAAAGGCGAATATCATTTGGTATCCTCAGACCTGAGATACATATTGGGTTTTGATATTCACTAAGTGTCATACCTTGATCTGGTTATCCGCTGTTCTGAAATAATGGACAGTACATGAGACTATGTTCAGGTCTGACACAAGGTGATTGTGAGAAACGTATGTAGTCAAGATGGGATTTGTTCCTCTTATTCGTTGAGAGTTAGATGTGTAAGGCCTCGATAAGTTAAATCAACAAGGAATGATCACTCTGTGTCCTTGGATTTAACATGACATCTGTAACAAAATGATAGATGATTAATTCACCTAAATCATTTCAAGTGGATACTTGAATTGGATGATGTTATTGAATGGCTATAAGTCATGCGTATTAAGGGTAGTAAACCGTTGTTAGGCGGTATTTACTGCTTGCATCAATCTTCTATGAATCTTGTGCAAGTGGGAGATTGTTGGATTTTATATGCCCAAGACACATAAAATATTGATGCGGTTAGTACGTTATGATCCAAGTCAGGTTATACCCAATAACAAGCTTTGCAATCACCAAGAATTATTTAATTGATGATGGGATCATGCAATTGAATAATTGCACCATGTTTAGAAAAGGGTTTTCTAAACAAAGACATTCGAGATGGAACAAATAATAAGGATAATTTGTTGATGGGTTTTTTTATTAATTTTGTTATTTAAAAGGGTTTAAATAACACTAATAATATGTTAGTATCCTTTAATTAAATTTGGTTGATTAAGATGATACATGTCACATAAATTAAATAAGCCCTAGCGAGTGACTTATTTAATGTGTTATGGAAGATGAGTTTTGGGGGGAAACCCCTTTCTCACTTCAAATTCAGCCACCCCTAGGGCCAATGGCCTTGGAATTCTTTTATTGATTAACTACACACTTTTTATGAAAGGATGTTATAGTTGCAAAACCCAATATCTACTTCTCCATCTCTTTTGCATGAAAAAATCTCTCTACTTCTTCTCTCTTTTGTTTTTTTGCTAAAGCAAGAAGAAAAGCACTTTTGGGCATTTTTCTTGGTGCAATCTACCTAGCAAGAAGTTGATTGCAAGTTAGCTTGGGGTATACAAGCTTGAGGGGTCCTTCTTTGGAGCCTTGGCCAAATTTTGAGCATTAATCCTCTTCTTTCCTTCGACTTTTGGAGGCTGCTGGAAGGTAGTTTAGCAGCCTTTTGTGGTTGTCATATTATGTTGTTTCTTATGTTTACATAGCTTGCTTATTCATATAATATGATCCTTTGTATTTAGGGTTTGTTTTATATATATATTTGTCACCTAAGGAACATGATTTTTCAGTTCTATAATCATGTTTCAAACATATATCCGTTGTGTTTTTCAAAAAGTTTAAGAGGTTAAACTTTGATTTTATGTTCTAACAAACCCGACATACCATACTTTGGTTGAACAATGAGAAGAAAGATAGGCTAAAGAAACTGGAAGAAGAGATTATAAGTAAGAAGCCTAGAACCAGAGTGTCAGCTCAAGACATGCAGCTCACCCATAGAGATCATGACTCTTTTGCACTTGTTTTGAACAAATATCCTGAGTGGTTTGCAGAGCCTTCACAATCAAAACTTCAGAAGGTCTAACCACTGTAGAAATGATAAAAGGTGTGTCTACCCCAAAAGGCAAGATTGATCAGAAGATTATTACTTGGAAGTATGATAGTGACTCGAACATGTTTATGGTCAAAAGGATCTCAGGGCTAGTTCAATTCTTTACAGAGTATTCTGCTATTGTGAATGCCCAGGAGTTTCATGACTTGAAGGAACTAGCTAATTTGGAACTGATAAATCATAAGGCTATGCTCAGGGGGTATGAGTTTGAAGAGATACTAAGAAGGTTCAAAAGAACTGACAACTTCAAATCTCTAAAGGCTATCTGTATGAGGAAAGATAGATCCTTCATCAACCCACTAGAAAAGACAAGAACTAAAAAAGTAGAAGAGGTTGTGTTTCTAGAGCTAAAAGTGAAACCAACTGAGTCATTAAAGAGAAAGATAGTGTCTGGCACTCATTCTTCCTCCATTCCAATTTCTAATTTTTATTATGATGAAAAGACTTATGAGGTAGTAATTGAGAGAAAATGGGGAGGAAAGGAAGGTGCAGAGATTAGATTGTTTAGTGGATATGAGGTGAGACTACTTGATAAATCATACATCCACTACATTTACACCAGACATTTCAGAGAAATAACAAACAAGTTGGGAGAAGAAGACATGCACTTCTTCTTAAAGTGCATTAAAATACTAAAAATGGCATATGATCACATCATTGCCAAAAGAGAAAAGAGAAAGAAGAAAAAGACTCCTCTGCAATTGGGAAACATTATGAAGCTAGAGGTTGATGTGGATGGAGCTTTGCTAATACATAGGGATGGGATGTCTACTGTATCCATATGGGAACTAGTTTCTCTAAAAAAAAACTACCCTTAGAAGCCATCTACACTATGAGTCAGATGAAGATTCACGTGCTGAATAGAGAGAAGATGTCAGATGCAAATGACTTTGTCAACGTGATAAAGGCCATTTTGGATCCATCTTAAGCAGAACCTCTAATGCATCCACTGTTGGAGCATATATAGTCATATATAGTGTGTCCATCGCTTGTCGAATAGTCTAGGCTTAATGTTATACACCTGATATGTTGTAAACACATGAAACTGGGTCATTCGCAGGTGCATATGCGAATGAGACTTAGTCGTACGACTGAGCCATGCTAATGGACTAGCCATGCGACTGAGAGATGCGATTGGGACATTCATAAGACTGAACCATAAGTATGGTCCAGTCGTACGATTGAACCATACGCATGGTCCAGTCGTACGATTGAACCATACGCATGGTCCACTCACACGAATGGGCCCAGTCGCATATAATATGGGCTGAGGCCTATATATACCAGTTTCAATGTGTAGAGAGATTAAGGATTGAGAGGAAGTCTGCCCAGAGCCTAGGGCTGCAGGATGAGAGGGGAGATCATGCTCGATCTTCCCCTTGCCAAGAGTCTTGATTCTTGTGTTGTAACGAGCTTGTAATCGTTAGGTTTTTATCAATGAAACCAATATTTGATAGTTCGTGTTATTGATTTGACTTTTGGTTTTGGTTGTTCATCCTTCCGTCAAGAACATGCTCGGATGTTTATCGATCCAACCGACTTTACATCCACAAGACCTAGCAGAATCTTCACAACCTCAACCACCACCAATCCATTAAAGAACATAGGCTGTATAATCCTTAGGGGAGTATTGTTAGACCCTGAAAGGATCATACATGCCAATTCAATTGGTGAGTTGATGGTGTTCTGCTGGTAATCCCCACAAGTCCAAGAATCAATGCGGATGAAGAATCTGTTGAGAAGACCAAGTGTTGGCTAACCGCATTTGTACATGCGGAAGACATAGAACAAATGCTAACAAGTGTTTGTTCTTCTGCATTAGCAAATGAGGATAGCCTAAAAGACAAGCGGACAAGTTTTGCACATCCGCATTTGCAAATGCGGATGCCTGGACAACAAATACACATAAGTATTTGTTCATCCACATTATTCAATGCGGATGACCAACTACTAATACGGAAGACAAATGAAGAAATGTTGATCAAGTTCGACTCATCCACATTGTTAATGTGGATGAACAAAAGAAATGCTGATAAAGACTTAGACTAGTTCTGATGTATAGGTCAAGGGTAGTTTAGTCATTTTGTAAAAAGGCATCTTGTCAGCCTATAAATATAATAGAAAACCTCGTACATGAGGCGACTATTGATAGACAATTAGAATATTTTGTGTCTTACATTCTCAAGGTGTATTATTACTATCTAAGGCTCAAATCCTAGCATTTATTGTAATCAATCACATTCATCAATACAAACAAGCATTTATGAGTATTTCTTGTATTGAATGTTTCTTGATTATTTGATTCCACCATACAATCATTAACTCGATCATCATAGTCGATCCTAGTGAGAATATCAATCTCACGACCCAGTCAGTGTTGTTATTAAGAGTTGTATGGTATTCTTAGTGGATAGCAAATGTAGATGAACATGCAAAGTTCATCTGGTAACTCCAGAAATCAATTGAGTTCATCCCTCCATGTTATTGAAAGGGATAGCATAGAACCATAGCATTATCATATATACTACCCTGAAAACTCATAAATGGGTCCTTTCATCACCTTCCTGGAGACACCTAGAGAAAGCTACACTCAAGGAAGCCCATTCAAAAATACAAGCTCTTCACATGCCTTTTTGTCTTCTGATGAGAGCATAAGAAACTTTCTCTTCATCCTTGAAGACCTGGACTGTATCCATCCAAATGACCTGGAGTACATGGAGATAGTTCAGCAAATGGCTCTTCTCAATCATAGAGCCAAGAAGTTCTACAAGAGGACAGGGAGGAAGTTTCTAAGGAATACAACCAGTGGAAACTATGGGCTGAACAAAAGCACAATTAAGTGTTATAACTGTAACCAAATAGGTCACTTTGAAAGGGAGTGCAAGACACCAAGGACAAATAGTGACCAAGCACAAGCCAGACCAAACTATACTAAAAAAGCCACCCAGAATGAGAAGAAAAAGTAGCAAGCTCCAAAAGCTATTGAAGAAGGAAGCTTTAACTAGAGCTTTCAGGTGGAAGATGCATTTCCAAACCAACCATTAACAGCTGACCATGATGAAGCAAAGGTATTGGAACATCTTTGTACACCTAAATGTATTGCTAAAGTTAATAGATATAGGTCCTACTGTTGATACATGTGTACCTAGTTTAGGAGCTTAATGTAAAATGTCTATCATGTCTTACGTATATGTAATGAATGAGTTGAATGAAATGCAATATGTGGCTGATGTTTATAATATATAACGTTTCATTGTTTATTGTGTAGTAAAGCATATTGAACTAACTATATAGGTTTGTGGTTGTTTACATAGTTCTTAGTCAATAATCATTGAGAAATGTGTTCAAACTTAATCGTATGAAGTCTTCATGCGAATGGACCATGCTAATGGACCATACACATGAATACTTCATGCTAATGGACTAGTCGCATGACTAAACTAGGAGACTGGATCAGTCGCACAATGAGACATAAGATTGACTCAGTCGCACAATTGAACCTTCAGTCGTGCGTATGGATCAATCGCATGATTCAGTCGAACGACTGAACCATGCTAATGGTTCAGCCGTACAATTGACAAACCCTAACCTATAAATACCACCTAATCCGTGCAAAAATAAACACTTGATGAATTTCTACTCACATTCATACCCTAGCCGTCCAGAGACTCTAGAGAACCTATTCCAACTTCATAGATCGCAGTTGATCTCGTTCTAATCATTCTTAACATTTCTTTAATCGTTTGATTGATCTAAACTGCGTTCTCACTGATTGAATTGCCAATCAAATAGGATTCCGCACTATTTGATCTGGTTTCACGCATCATCAGTTAGTACTCCGTACGTACATGGTCCCCTAACAAATGTTATCAGAGCCTTGGCTCTTGATTTTGCATGTGATTCGATTGGTTTCGGTGTAAAAATCATGTTTTTCATTCAAAAGAGTCACCTTTGACTGGGTTAGTGAGATTGAGATTCTCACTTAGGATCAAATATAATGACCGAGTTAATGATTGGATGGCAGAATCATACAATCAAGAAACATTCAATGCAGAAGAAATACTCATAAATGCTTTTGTATATATTAATAAAGGTGATTGATTACAAAGATTGTAAGGATTTAGCAAGAAAAGTAATAATGCACCTAAAGAATACAAATATTCTTATTGTCTAAATTCTATCACCTCATGTACGAGGTTTTCTATTCTATTTAGAGGCAGACAAGATGCCTTTTACAAGATGACTAAACTACCCCTGACCTATTACATCAGAACTAGTCTAAGTCTTGATCCGCATCTCTGCTTGTTCATCCACATTGGCAAACGTAGATGAGTTGACTTGATAAGCATTTCTTCACTTGATCATCCACATTAGTATGTTGGTCATCCACATTGGTTAATGCAGATGAACAAATACTTCTGCATATTTGTCTGGTCATTCGCATTGGCAAATGCGGATGAACACAGTCTTGTCCGCATTACTGGTTGGTCTTCCGCATTACTGGTTGGTCTTCCGCATTACTGGTTGGTCTTCCGCATTTGTTAATGCGGACAAACAAATACTTATCCGTATTGTTTTATGTCTTCCGCATTGACAAATGCGGAAGACCATACTTGGTTTTTCTTCTTGTGCAGGATCTTCATCCGCATTAGTTCTTGGACTTGTGGGAATTCAGCAGAACAACCCATCAACTCACCCATTGAATTGGCATGTATGATCCTTCAGGGTGCAACAATACTCCCCCTAAGGATTATACAGCCAATGTTCTTCAATGTTTGGGTGGTGATTGAGGTTGTTAGGATTCTGCTGGGTCTTGTGGAGGTATTAAAATGTTGCTTTAGTTGGATCCAGAATGGCTTTGATCATGTTGACGAAATCTGTTGCTTCTGCCATTCTTTCCCTGCTTAGCACATGTATCTTCATTTTGTTCATATTGTAGATGGCTTCTAGTGGTAACTTCTTTAGAGAAATAGGTTCCCAAATAGATACATTAGAAAGACCATCTCTGTGAATTAATAAGCTCCCATCCACATCTACCTCCAGTTTAACAATATTCCCAAGCTACAAAGGAGTCTTCTTCTTCTTTCTTTTGTCTATCTTGGCAATGATACGATCATATGCCACTTTCCAAAACTTGATGCACTTTAGGAAGAAGTGCATATCTTGTTCTCCCAGTTTATTGCTAATTTCCCTGAAGTGTCTGGTATATATGTAGTGGATGTAGGATTCATCAAGCAATCTTACCTCATATCCACTGAATAGTCTTATTTCAACACCTTCCTTTCCTCCCCACTTTCTTTCAGTGACCATCTCATAAGTTTTCTCATCATAATACAAATTTGAGATGGGTGTAGAGGAATGGGTACCAAACACCATTTTTCTCTTTAAAGACTCTGTTGGTTTCACTTTTAACTCTGGAAACACAACTTCTTCATCTTGTTTTGTCTTCTTCTTCTTAAGGGGATTGATAAAAGACTTATCTTTTATCATGCATATGGCCTTTAATGATTTGAAATTATCAATTCGTTTGAACATTTTGAGTATGTTTTCAAATTCATATCCCCTAAACATAGCTGAGTGATTGATCAGTTCTAGTTGAGCTAGTTCTTTTAAGTCATGGATCTCAAGGGCATTTACAAGAGTAGAGTACTTTGAAAAGAATTGGACCAACCCAGAGATCCTTTTAACCATAAACATGTTCCAAGTGCTATCATACTTCCATGCAATTATTTTCTGGTCAACTTTGCCTTTGGGAGTAGATACACCTCTAATCAACTCTGCAGTGGTTAACCCTTCTTGAAGTTTTAGTTGGGAGGGTTCAGCAAACCATTCAAGGTATTTATGAAGCTTAGGAGCCAACAATTCTTGATCTTTTTGGTTGAGTTGCATGTCTTGAGCTGTCATTCTAGATCTTAGCTTTTTCTTTATGATTTCTTCTTTTTTCTACTTGAGCCTGTCTTTCTTTTCATTAATCATCTAGAGAGTTGCAGCCCTCAATGATTTTTTTTCATATTCCCAAGCTTCCTTCTTGTGAAGCCTTGGCTTGAAAGATAATCCTTCATTTCCTTATTTGACATGCTATAAGGATCAGGAAATAGGGGTTCAAGAGTTGATGTTGATTTCATCATGGCTGACAGTTTGGGCACAGGAACTTTTCGAGAAAGAGTTTTTTCATACTCAGTTACAAAGGTGGGGTCCAACAGTTTATTAACTTTTTCTTCTTCTGCTTTCATGTCTTCATATGTCATACTAAAGACTTCATCTGCATCATACCCATGATTGATCAAAAACATTGCTTTTATCATCAGGTCATCAGTTTGAGCCTTTAACACCATTTCATCCACAGATCTTTCTTTTTGCACAGGACTGTCAACATCTACAGGCTCATTAGCATCATATCCTCCTTTAATCTCTCCTTTTCAAGATCAATAAATACAGCTGGTTTCTTCAATTGTGCCTCAACTTGTTCATGCTCTTCCAAGAATTCTGCTATTCCAGCAAGACTTCTGGGATCATCTTGTCTGGTTTTCTTTACTGGTTCTTCTTCTTTCAAAGGTCTCTTTCCTTTAGCTTTCTCAGATAAGTATTTCCTATTTCTGGTATAAGTTTGAAGTGGAGGACTAGAAGAGGATTCAGCCTTTCTCATCTCCTCAGGCAATTTTTCAGCCTCAGTTTGTACTTTTTCCTGATCATCAGCTTCTTTTTCATCCTTTTCTTTTTCTTTTTCACAAAACTTTCTGATCATATCTTTTTGTTCCTTTGATAATGACACAGCAGGTACCATTTGCATACTCAACTCTTTCTCCAAGGGAACTGCAGATTGAGGAATGACCATAATAGGTTCAATGTTGGTCCTCTGGTCAGCAACAAAATCCCAAAATTCCTCATCAATTATGAATTCTTCTAAGGTAAAGCTATCTAGAGTACTGATTAGTTCTTCAAATTCAGCCTGCTTAGTTTAAGTAGCATCTGTTGTCCAGAATAAACCACAATCTCTAGACTTGATTCTTCATTCTTTGTTTTGCTTTCATCTTTTTCTTTTTCATTATTCTCAGTAAAGGATTGTTTCTCATCAGTCATTACTCTTTCTTCATCCTTTTTACTTTCTTCAGCCTTAACATTTCTTTGAATTTCAATTAACATCTCAAGCTTAGAGATTCTTTTATTTTTGCTTTCAATTTGACTTTGTATGTTGGAGATGATCTCTGCTTGTTCTTTAATCATATTCTCTTGTTCTTCTATAGCTATACTTTGAATGGCAAGAGTATCAACATGGCCGCTTACTTCTTCTCTAGAATGGTTAAGAGCAACTTTTAAGTATTCAATCTCTTTCTCAATCTTTTCAACTTCATAATTTTCTTTTAGCTCTTTTAACTCATGCTCCTTTTATTCAAGTTCTAGAATCCTATCATCAATGATTCTAGCTCTCCTATTAAGTATTCTTTCCATCCTTTCAACTTTTTGCAAGAGCTCAGAGATTAAATCATCTTTTTCATCAGGTCCATTTACATTGGATTCAGCAAAACTCTTTGAGGGAGCAGTCTCAGAAGTGACTCTCTTTATATGCATTTGAACATGTTGATCCTCCTCATCTGAAGATGATTTAGATGTTTTGGATGAGCTAGTTGAGTCTCCAAACTCAGTTGGATTATCATGGGTAGGCAATGGTTGAGGTGGTGATTTTTGTGAGTGATGAGGTGGAGATGTTATTGGTTGGGCTATTGGTGATGGAATGGGAGTTTTATGGGGAGATTTTAATGGTGTTGGTTGTGGTGATGGTTGTGGTAATGGTTGTGGTGATGGTTGTGGAGATGAATGCGGTGATGGTTGTGGTGATGATTGTGGTAATGGTTGTGGGGATGGTATGGTAGAGGAACAAATGGAGATGCATTGTCATGAATTTCAGGTTCAGTATGAGAATCACCCCTACACCATCATGGGGTGATACTGACCTTTTCCTATGTGAATAACCTCATGTTCTTCAGTGTGATCTTGAGCATCTTATTCTTCTCCTTGTCTTCTTGATTGATCTGTTGAAGCATCCAAGGAAGAAGATGTGAGTGAGCTCCACTATAGAAGTTTCTGGGATCCCTCTTCTTAATGTACTTGTATGATTTTACATCATAATGAGCAATATCTAGAACTGCTCCCTCAGTATCTAGATTTGGGAATGCTTCATTTATTAGGCACTAAATGAATTTGCTTAGCTTCAAATCCCCCTTCATACCCAATTTCTGTAAAGAAGGTAGTGATGTCATCCTCATCCAACTCTATTGGTGCATCAACATCATCACCAATTGCAGAAATCTTCTTACTGAATCTTCAGTTATGCTCAAAGTATGCTCATTATCAATTCTTCCAGATAAAGTTCTAACACCATCTGGTTCAATCACTTCAGCTGAATTTCAAAAAGACCTTGTGAGGCTCTCATAGATAATGGGTCTAACAGTGATAGCATAAGCTACCCTTGTTGTAGAGATGAATGTGATAATTTCTCTTAGTCCCTCAGCTTCTGGTACATCAGGGTCTAAATAACCGCTGACATTATGGAGCTTGCTCCATGAAAGATTAGCCATTTAATCTGCATAAGACACATATGTGTTAGTTTTGATGAGGAAGAATGTGCACAATTGATTAGTTTGACTTTTAATGGTCAAAGATGAACGTTTGAAGTCACTATTTCATTATTGTCACATTAAATGGTGAATTTGTTGTAGAATAATCACATTTTCTCTGTTTTTCAAGTTTAAATAAACTATTTATTAGATGTTACTTCATTAACTTGTTACACATTTTCGTTTTTCATCAGACTTTGTTCTTATGATGAACACAACTATGAAGGTTTTTCATGCTGCTTAAAATTCCTCTTAGTTTGCATGTTCATTTATGTTGAAAATGTATAACATATCTTTGAATAAATTCGATCTTGTGTGTTCTTCATTATCATTTGGTTCTTCATTCACTTTTGGTTTAACAGTCCGAAAGTTAGGTCATGAAGGATGTTTGGAAATTTCACCTTTCTTTCAATGCTACTGTGGTTTGTAATCGATTACAATAACAGGTTGATTAGAACACACTAAAATCTTTGGTTGTTGTTGATGATGATGATCAAAGAGGGTTTACAGTGTTTTTACGCTCGTCTCACTATGTAGTCTCTCAAATTTGAAAAGTATTAAATGACCCTTTGAAATTCCTTTAAATAGTCAAATAATGGCTTTTACAAAATTTTTCAAGTTTCAGAGCAAATGCGATCACATTTTCAAGTCACTGTAGCAAATGCGGAAGGGTAAATTTTAAGTGTTTGGGTCATCCGCATTTGTTTACTATTGTAAATACGGAAGTGAAAATTCAATAATTTGCCAATCCACATTTGTTTGTTGATGCAAATGCAGAAGAGTTAACTTGTTTTCTTCTATCCGCATTTGTGCACTGATGCAAATGTGAAAGAACTAAGTTGATTAGAATTTGTTCATTATAACAAATGCAGTTGACAAAACTTATTTAGCATTGCTCACTGTAGCAAATGCGGAACATTTGACTTTGTCAGCATTTGCTCACTGTAGCAAATGCGGAAGATCTAACTTTGTCAGCATTTCCTCACTATAGCAAATGCAATAGAATAAAATCCACATTTACTTGATCATCATTCATTGACAGTAGATTAACCACTTAATTATTTCTGCTTGAAAATACATAAACATTGAAGATACACAACCACAAATGCGGATGAGTAAAACAAATGCGGAAGTGTAAATTTCATCCATATTGACACATGCGCTTGAACACTTAAAAGTTTATCTGCATTGACAAATATGGTTGAACACTTGAAAATTATTTTATCCGCATTCACAAATACAATAGAACAATTTTTTGTTCCACATAGGTTTTAACACTTCAAAGTTTCGTGTATACTTGTAACACACTGATGCGGTAGAGTACAATCATTGTCCACATTAGTTTCACTTGGTAATAAAAAGCTACCCGCATTGGTTACCTTCACCCGCATTAAAAAATTCACTTACCTGCATTAACTTTTGAACTTAATCATAATTTAATGTGACTATTTTGATTTTTTATGTTATGAAGAGATGTCATTGATTGATTTTTCTTATGAAGTAGTTGGTTGTTAATGTTGTCAATTCTTGCTTGGATTGACTTATATATCAGAAGTGATACAAGTTTCTTATTGTTTGACTACTCTTGGACTTTTCATCGTTCCAATAATCTGCATAGACAGAGATACTATGGTATAACTTCTGCATCAACACATGGCTTTTCTTTTTCTTTTGTTTTTATGTTTTTAAGAAAGTAATTTAAGATAGTAACAATCTATAAAGATTTAATCAAAAATTTTAAATTACTCCTCCTAAAGTTTATATCCACATCTAGATAGAAACTTTAAAGATTTAAAAATTGATTAACAATTATATACATTGATTATTTATAAAGAAGAGAAGTATATCTTTTGTTGGGATCATATCAGTCTTACATTGCACATGTGCATCCTATATGATAAAATAGACATGTTTATAAACTTGATGATTGAAGGTATGTTTGTCCTCTTAAACTCATACCCGGTTGATATTTTGATGCAAATGATATTTCTCATGTTTTTAGTTGATTTAATTATTCAATATGTACCTCACACACAAGCATGGAATGATCAACCATCTTTATATAATGCATTGTAGAACTTTTTCACACCTTTCCTTACTAGGTTACTTAAGTTATGAGAACTCATTTTTACTGATCTTCATTGGGATTCTTTTACTTTGATTCTTTTCATGATGATCCACATTAGGATTCTTTTCACTTCACTTTGGAAGGTGATCCATGATAGGATTCTTTTGTTCATTCACTTGGAATGTATTGCTTTTGTAGATTCATCCAATTTTTATGTGTTCCTCATTGGGAATCTTTTGGATCATTACATCTACACTATATGCTTTTTTCATCAGGTCTTTGCTCAGCAAAACAAAGATGAAACTTGATGTAGGTGAAAGAGGTTCATAAAGTATCATTACCTGTGTGTGTTTAGGTTACTACACACACATGCACTCAGATAAGCCAATACATACCTATATTTTGTGATGAGTGTTTCACTATTGAATAAGATTTTTAATTCATCACTACATGTATCTTCTCTTCCAAGTTGAGCCTACCAACATATCTGGTAAATCATGACAGTCTTTGCAATTTTGAAATTAAGCATAGTGAATGATATAACGACTATAATTATATCATTACCCAAAATATTCTATTCTTCATAAAATGAACTTCTTTTTATGTTTTTCTAGTATATTTTTTACTTGTTTTTTATGTTTTGAATTATTTTTACTCAAGGTTAATCATGCCAATTGACTGAACCAGGAATTCAAACCTACTAGGTAAATGCCTTAGTAAACAAATCAGCTAATTGATTTTCAGTGGGTACTTGAATCAATTTGAGTAACCCCTTTCAGCACAGTCTCTTAAAAAATGATATCTAATTTCATTGTGTTTTGTTTTTGAGTGCTAAACTAGATTATTGGGTATAAAAACAATTGTTGTGTTGTCAATGTAAATTGGTCTATGCAAGAAGTTATAACCATAATCAAGCATCTGGTTTTAAATCCAGAGTACTTGAGAGCAACAGGCTGATGCTATAATATACTTAGCTTCTGCTGTTGATACAGACACGTTTGTCTGCTTCTTGCATTGCCAAGAGACCATTCTGGGACCAAGAAATTGACAACCGCCAGAGGTGGATTTTCTATTGAAGTTGCATCGTCTATAATCACTGTCTGTGAAGGCATAGAGATTGAAGTCTCCTTCCTTTGGATACCATAATCCAAGAGCTGTTTTACCCTTCAGATATTTGAATATCCTTTTGACTGCATTCACATGTGATTCTTTTGGATAAGCTTGATATCTGGCACACACACAAACACCAAACATAATTTCAGGCCTACTGGTTGTTAGATACATAAGTGAACCGATCATAGATCGATAGTGAGTCTGGTCCACTGATTTGCCTTCAGGATCAGGTCCAATCTTCACTTTAGTATCCACAGGAGTTCTGATAGACTGACAATTAGCAAAGTGGAATTTCTTCAATATAGTTTCCATGTATTTTGATTGATTAATGAAGATTCCATCTACTGTCTATTGGACTTGCACCCCTAGAAAGAAAGTGAGTTCCCCCATTGCACTCATTTGGAATTTTGAATGCATAAGGTCTTCAAGTTCTTTGCAGAGTTTCTTGTTTGTTGAGCCAAAAATGATGTCATCCACATAAATCCGGACTAATAGAATGTCTTTTCCTCTTATTCTTCTAAAGAGAGTCTGGTCAATCTTTCCTCTTTCATATCCATGTTCAAGAAGAAAAGATGACAATGTCTCATACCACTTTCTTGGAGCTTGGTGAAGACCATACAGAGCATTGTCAAGCTTATAGACTCTGTGAGGGAAATCTAGATCTTCAAAGCCCGGTGGTTGACTCATATAGACCTCTTCAGCAATCTTTCCATACAAGAAGGCACACCTCACATCCGTTTCATAAACAATGAATGTCATGGATGCGGAATATGCTAGAAAGATTATGATTGCTTCTAATCTGGCAACAGGTACAAACACTTCGTCATAGTTGATTCCTTCTTCTTGAGTGTATCCCTGTGCCCCTAATCTTGCTTTGATTCTGATGACGATCCCTCTATCATCAGTCTTGTTTTAGTACAACCATCTGGTACGAATAGGGTATTTGCAGGATCGGTGTTTGTCACTTTAAACACAATGTTTTCTCTCAAACTCACCTAGAACAACACTCGGATATATGAAGAATCAGTAAGAGTTGATCACAATATAGAAAGTAATAAAGAAAACAGAGAGATAATTTTCAAGATACTTTTATATATTGATTCTCAACTCAAATACAAGACTCTTACAAACAAATGATATCTGTTAATGAATTACAAGAAGAACCTATATATAATACTATTTATAGCCGGATATACTTTAATACCAGCTGGAATCCTATAGCTAAAGTCTATACTACAAGACTAAAGATTAAGGTATCTCGGATAAAGTCTTATCTAAGATTTGGTAGTCAGGACATGTCCCTGACTTACCTTTTGTCACCAACTAAAGTTGGTAACATGTACTATCATGAAAAGGTGAATAGTGGAATAAAGTACGGTCAATAACATGGCTCTTTAGGAAGAAGCCATGTTGTATCAGAAGTCTGCAGTGGAGTGTCAGAGACCATACTTGTGTCCACTGGTTCATAGCAGTGTCTTCCGAAGGTTAAATGGCTTCGGAAGAGTAAGTACTTCCGAAGCCACTTATACTTTGGAAGAGGTTGCTTCTTCCAAGGCTTGGAGACTTCTTCTTTTCATCATACTTCAGAAGTGGTCTTTACTTTATTCGTCTAAGTCTTGAACTTCGGAAGTATGCACTTGTCTTCGGAAGTAGAGTTCTGTCTTTGGAAGTTGATCTTTCATTTTGTCTTCGTAAGAACTTTACAACCTTTGGAAGTTCCATGCTAAGCTTCGGAAGCCTTTTGCATGCAGCATCAAAATAACTTAAGTGACATAGTTTTGGTTGCATTAGCCTTCTTCTTGATCCAACAAACTCCCCCTAGGCTGATGCTACCAAAACTTCACTTGTCTTGACTTCTCAAAACTTTCAGCACCAAGGAGAGTAAATATTTGTCTATCTCCTTGTTCTTCCCTGATGTGGTGCTGAGAAGTTTGTACAGATCCTTGGTAGACAGGAGATCCAGTCTGTCACCTTGGATAACATGTACCCTTTGTTGTTGCCCTCTGAAAAGAGTTAGTTGATGGGAACTGTAGTCATATTCCCATCAAACTATAGGTTCCAATTCAAGACCTTCCACCATCTGTAGAAAGGAAGTACCTTTGGTGGGAGATCTTTCCTTGTCTTCCTTTCTTCTCAACTTTAACTCTTCTTCAATCTTTGCCTTAGCAGTTAACTCAGCTCGATGAGACTGTTGAGATGATTTCTCATGAGTGCATCAGTTTTAGAGTTGGAGGGGTTGGAGAATGGCTTCTCTGCTAGCTCAGCAATGTTGAACCTGTTGGAGTGTAGCAGAGAGGTTGCATTGAGTCTATTGATCTCACCATTCTCTCTTTCCACAACAGAGTTGTGAGAAGGTTCATCAAACCTCCACTGGATTATCTTCCTTCTGGGCGCAAGAGACTGACTAGGAATCTTGCCCTCTTTCTTTGTATCGAGTAGAGTCACCAGTTTTCTTCTGAGCTTCTTCTCTTCATCATTCAAAGAATCTGAGTTGAGTCCCAGAAGTCTTGCAGCCTAGTCCAAAGTTCCTCTAGGCAGATCAAGGAATTTATCTCTTGTGAGGGAACTTGAAGAACCATCAACATAGGTGATGTTGACAGAGTCTTCTACACAGGAAACTTCGCTCAGAGTGGTACAGTTGGTGAGCTTCGTCCTGATTGCCTTAAACTCCTCAAGGGAGAGATGTTGAGAAGGCTGAGGGGATGGTCTGGATGGTAATTGGGAAGGTTTAGGTTCAGAGGTTCTGGCTAGTGTTTTGGGTTGGTTGATGGGAAGTTTGGGTGGTTGAGGTGAGGGAGTAGGTGAGGGTAGTAATGTGGGTTCAGGGGTGAAAGGTTCAGGTTTAATGGTGAATGGTAAGGGTGAAGATTCAGGTTGTGGTTGGGTGGTAGCAGTGAAGGTCATGTCTTTTACCCTTCTATACATCTCTTTCCTTTTCCCCATCTGGATGTCAGCCTTAATTTCACTGACAATCCGTTGGAGTGTCCTTTCAGACATGGGACCCACCTGCCTCCCAGAGAATCCATGAGCCCGAAGATAGTTCTTCATCCAGGCTTTCTCAGAGAGCTTCTTAGAGGCAGTGACCCTGGCTTCTTCTTCCTTCTTCTTCTTCTCTCTTGCCTTTTCTTTTGCAGCCTTTTTCCTTTCTTTCTCCATTTGATCTTGCTCTTTGTTGTAGAGCCAGAGGATCGTATCATCGTTGTATGGAGAAAGTTCTTGAAGTTCAAAGCCTCTGGAGAGTAGGAAGTTCACCCTGTCTCTCCTTAGCTGCAATTTAGCTTTCTTTTATTCTTCTTCTTCTTTCTCCAAGGCCAACCTGGCTTCTTCCTCAAGTTTCAGCCTGGTTTCCTTCTCCAGATCCACCAACTCCTCTAAAGGTAGCAGGAGTGTTTCTTCATTGGCAGCTCCCATTTTAATGAGCTGGTCAATTATCTGCTCTCTTCTTTTATTGATAACAACCTCCTGATTGGAAGCAGCTGCTTTTGTACCGGTAGCTAGCAACTTCTCAGTCTGAAATCTTCCTTTCTTCTTGAGTTTCTCAATCTTCTTCTCCTCCTGAAGCTCTTCCGCAGTCATCTTCCTTTTTCCTTTGTCTTTTGAAGATCCTAACTGTGGTGGTTCTTGGAGAGAGGTTTTGGATTGTGAGAGAGGCAGAGATGGTGTCTGGGATGGAGGTGGAATTGGAAAGTCCTCACTGCTCACCTCAAATGCCATTTCCAGGATTGCATCTGTGATGATCAGTTCCTCGGACATTTTGAATAGTCCTTCCGCAGCTTCCATTTTAGCTTCGGAAGATTCAGCTTGTTCTTCCGAGGCTTTAACTTCAGCTTCGGAAGTCGAAGGAGATGCAGATTCTGTCCCAACTGTTTCAATTGCTGGGCCATCAGTCCCCATTTCCCCTTCGAATTGAATCTTGGGTTCCATGTGGACCTTAGGTTGACCAACATCTTCCACAGTGGTAGAAGGTGCAGTCAGCCTTTGAAGCTCTTCAGCTCCAAAGTAGATCATTGCAGCATCATGGCTTGGCTGCTCAAAGGAGGATCTCAACAGAAACTTGGTGAAGAGTCTATAGAGATCACTGAGCATCCTTGGGTCAATCTGAAGAATGACTTGAGGTGGCTCAGCTGCTGAGATGATGGGAGAGGAAGATGTTGAAGTTGAAGATCGGCTCTATGGTTCCTCATGTATTTGTCTTTGAAAATTCTCCCCTTTTTTGGTAGCAACATCTTGAGAGCTAGATGAGCTAGAGGAAGAAGTTAGTGAGACCTGAATAGGTACATGCCTAATAGACCTCTCTGTCTGTTTCTCAGCTAGTTGAGCCTTGAGATTGTCAATCTCAAGTTGTTGAGTGGCAGACCTTGCTTCTAAATTCCTAACAAAGGATTCAAGATTTGAGACTTTTGATAGAAGGTCTTTAACAAGGAGTTTCATGCTTCCCTCATCTTCTTTTGAAGAATCACGAGGAGATGAGGTAACATACCTAGTATGTTCAGCCTCACCACCACATGTCGTTTCTTGGCACTCTGGTTTCCCATGCTCAATGATGTCTCTTTCAAAGTCATCAAAGGGCTCGGTTGCCGTAGATTCAGTCTGAGAGATGTTACCGCTGTCCACAAGATCCATTGAGGCACCTTCTGTAGTGGCAGCTGAATCTACATGAGTCCCCTCCATATCAGTGGGACTCACCTCAGTTATTAGTTGCTGATGGGGGCTAGAGATAAGGGATTTCTTCATGCTCTGTTGATCTTGAAGTGGGTATTATAGATCAAATTCATTGCCATGGAGAGATGTTATCTCTTCATCAGTTTTGAATAAAAGGTCAGTTAAAGATAGGGAGGTTAAGCCTACTGACCTAGGACTTTGGTCAATGTCCACAGGCATTGAGCCTCTGGTGGGGCTGTCCCTTGTTGGTAGCTCAGAAGAGTGTAGATACTCATTCTGGAGGCTGTTGGTTTGGGTATCAGGCTCTTGGGTTTGAGACTGAGGAGACTCAAAACCCAAATTAAGGTCAAAACACAAGGATGGAAAGACCCCTGACTGATTGGGAGCCCGTGTCCACTCTAGTCCTTTTGGATTGAACAGGAGGGGCTTGTTCAATCAGAGTAGATTGAACAAGGGTTCGTTTGGGGTGTCTTTGATAAGTGATGGTGATAGGTGGAGAAGGTAGTGTTGGCATTGTGGAGGTGGTTGCTGGTGTGGGTTCATCACCTGTGGGGTGAACAGGGATGTCACCAGGAGCTATGCGCTCAATCATACCTGGAAGCATAGTGGTGTACCTTCCAGTGAAGTTGGTGGATACCTTCTTCAATGTTTTGAAGATGGTAGGCCGCATGTGAGGAATAGTCAGAGCAGTTGCACAGACAAGCATGCTCTAGTCCAACTCACAGTTGATTATGTGTTGAAGGAATCTAGGATAAATGAATAATGTCTCCCTCTACAGATTCCCTATCAGGTTTGAAAACACAAATCGTGAGTAATTGAAGTGCAGGCCTCTCACCAATCCATGAACTAAGCATCCTAGTTCATAAGGGATTTTATCCCATCCTCTGAATTTGTTGGACAAGCAATGAGGAACAACATGCAGGAGGAACTTCCAATTGTAGGAGAAGTAGAACTTGTAAACAGTCGACCTGCTGATGTCTCCACCATATCCCATTAGGATATAAGTGCTATCCAAATCTTTATTTGGGAATTCAATAGGAGCTCCTTCATCATGAAGCTCAAGGTTCTCCCTGATGAGTTGTTCAGTGACGATCAACTCCTGTCCACAGATGTTGGACCGCAATACACGAATCCCATTTATGGTTTCGACCTGACCATTTCTCTAAAATTCTGCCATTTGTTGGAGTAAACAGTGGGGTTAATAGTAAGGGCAGTGTAGTAGGTTGATTGGGTGAGAAAGGAGATAATTTCAGAGAAGTTAGCATCTCTTGAAGAATCAAGAAGTACGACTTGGTTGTGTTGAGGGTTGAGTGCCATTTAGGAAAGGTGAATGTAGATGATTTTGAGATTGGGTAATTTGGAGAGCAGAAATTTCTAGGGCAGTAAAATTGCAAGTAAGAAGATGAAATTGAATAGTCAATATTATTTATAAGAGGAAGGTAAGGCAGTAATGGAGGTTAGGATAAGGTGATGTGATGGTTTAGTGGATGAATTGATAGTGGCGGTAAGGTTAAAATCAATTAAATAATCCGACATCACTAACAAAATCTTTGCTTTTTACAGTGTGGGGCCCAAGAGATTTACGTTACACAGTAGAATCTCTCTTCCGAGTGAAAAACATTTCCGAAGGTAACTTGTCTTCCGAAGGCAATTCCTATTTCCGAAGCCAAAACTTTGCTTCCGAAGGTTAGAGTTGCTTCCGAATGGAGAATCTGTAAGTCTTGGAAGTAGATCTGATATGCAATCAATCGCTTCTTTTGAGGCCAAAAATTCTTTCGAGAAGAAAGTTATCCTTTGAGAAATCTTGCTTCGGAAGATATGAGAATGTCTTCCGAGGGTTAATTTCTCTTCGGAAGGAATTTACACTTAGAAAATTTTGGAGAGAACTTCTAATAACAAGGCTTAAATTGTATTGACACAAGACTTACATATTAAAAAGGTCTTCAAAAGAGATTAAATTAATCAATGTTTATCATCCCAATAGCTGTTATGAGATACTTAAATCTTTGTTCATCAAATGCTTTGGTGAACAGATCAGCATATTGTTCACTTGAATCAACTTTGATTAACTTAACTAGATTTTTCTCATGAATATCTTTAATGAAATGATACCTGATGTCAATATGCTTTGTCTTGGAGTGCTTCATCGGATTCTCAGTAATTGAGATAGCACTGTTGTTTTCAATATGGATAGGAGAACTCATAAAGTTGAATTCATAGTCTAACATCTGATTTTGAATCCATAGTAATTGAGCACACCAGCTAGCAGCAGTAATGTATTCAGCTTTAGCAGTTGATGTAGAGACATAAGATTGTTTCTTGCATTGCCATTAGATGATCCTTCCACCAAGAAATTGACATCCTCCTGATGTTGATTTCTTGTCAACATTGCAGCCTCCATATTAGTAAAATGTGTTACGAGTTGCTTCAATGACGTAAACCTAATATAGAGTACCTCGAACCGTTTGGCGCACCATGTACGCTACTGAAGAAAAATTAGTCAGGGAAGTTAGTGAAAAGGCTGAAGAAGGAATTTTTGTAGGATACAACATACCAAATAAAAGAGTTTATAACAACTCAATGGGTGAAGTAGAAGTGTGGTGCAACATCGATGTTTAGATATACACCACCCCCCTTACTGGAAAAAGGACCCGCATTCTTTTTCGACTATGATGGATTCTTTAAGTCCTTCGACATCCTTCTCTCCCCTCCTGATGACGAGTTAGCAACCAAAATGATGTATGATGTCTTGAACACACCGTCACTAGACTCGACAACATCAAGTTCATAAGGTGAGTCTTCTAGTCATTCAGAGGGAGCACTGGAGGTAAGTGACTCTTCCTCTGATGATGAAGAAGTGGAGAATGATCAGGTGGATTAGGAGGAATATGTTCCTGCTATTGAAAGTACATAAGCATCAGATGTTGATGCCTCTGACACTTCGGAACCTCGCACTCCAACGGCTACAGATACTGAACAAGGAATTCAAAATCTGGATCAGAAGTAGTCATTCCCACCACTCCCGGATCTCGACTTAATGTATATCATCCTCTGGAAAATGTCATCGGGATGTACAATCGGGAGTACAGACAAGAAATCAGCTATACTCAGCTGATTATGCCTCAGTCATGGAAAAAGGCTATCTTCATGACGGTGCTTATAGATGTTTTGTGTCTCAGTTTGAGCCAAAATATGTAAGTGAAGCCTTAAATGATAAGGCATGGGTGAGTGCCATGCAAGAAGAACTTCTTCAATTCAAGAAGTTAGGCGTATGGACACTAGTGGATAGACCAAAAGGTGCTAAGGTCATTGGCACTAAATAGGTCTTGAAATGCAATAAAGATGACCAAGGGGTCATAATAAGAAACAAGGCTCGACTTGTAGTTCAAGGATTTCGACAAGTCGAAGGCACTGATTACAATGAAGTGTTTGCACCTGTAGCGAGAATGGAAGCAATCCGTATCTTCCTAGCCTATTCATCTTATATGAAGATTATAGTTTATCAACTAGATGTGAAGAGTGCATTCCTTCATGGTGAAATCTGGGAAACAATGTATGTTAGTCAACCCAAAGGATTTGAGGATCCGTACCATCGGGATAGAGTTTACAAGTTGGATAAGGCTCTCTACGGGCTCCACCAAGCTCCAAGAGCATGGTATGAGAAGCTCTCGACTTATCTTGTGAAACACGGATTTCACAGAGGAGTGATTGATTGTACACTTTTCATCAAAGAAAATGATGGTGACTTATGGCTAGTTCAGATTTATGTTGATGACATAATCTTTGGTTCCAAAAACGAAGAATTGTGTAAGAATTTGAAACAATAATGAAAGCTGAATTTGAGATGAGTGCCATGAGAGAGATGAAGTTCTTTCTCAAGTTACAAGTGGATCAGACACCTAAGGGAATATTTCTACATCAGACCAAGTATGAAGGTGATATCCTTAGTTGATTTGATATGGAGAATGCTTCGGCAGCTGGGACTCTACTTGCTACAAACCACGGTGTGGCACCCGATGAAAATGATGATCTGGTGGATGCTACCATGTACCAAGGAATGATCAGATCCCTTATGTGCCTCATAGCCTCACGACCTGATATCATGTACGTGATGTGTCTCTGCTCCAGATATCAGGCGAAACCGAAAGTAAACCATCTCATAGGGTTTAAACAGATTTTCCGTTATCTGAAGGGTACTCTAACACTCGGGTTGTGTTATCCTCATGACGATGATTTTGAGCTTACAGCGTATCGTGACTCGGATTACGGCAGCTGCAAAATGAACTACAAGTCAACTTTTGCAGGACGTCAATTTTTAGGAGAAGATTAGTCACCTGGCAGTGTAAGAAGCAGACATCGGTTGTTCTGTCAACTTGTGAAGCTAAATATGTTGCTGCTGCAAGTTGTTGTTTGCAGATCATTTGGATTCAACAGCAAATGCGGGACTACGGTTTGATAAACCAAGATTTTTATATCTGGTAGAGGTCAACGGCATGAAAAAAAATTGTGACGTGATTCCAGAAGACGAAAGTACACAGTCCGACGAGTAGAGTTATTTATTTATTTATTTATTTTATTTTATTTTTTATTTCTTCGCCTATTAAAATTCAAAACACAAAAAAAAATCAGTTTTAGAATTTTAGGGGGAGAATAGGTTAGATTAGTATTAAATTAGGGGTTTTAGTTAATTACTTATAAAAAAATAAAAAAAATGAGGGAGAAGGATAGCTTAGACAAAAGCAAAGTAATCAAATCTGTGTTACTGATTCAAAGTTTATGGAAAATGATAGTACACAAGGAACATATAGTTTGGGGATGCATAATTTTTAAACGATTAAGATGCAAAATTAATGTATAAGTCTGAGATGTCCAAGCAAAATAAAAGGAAAAAATGATAGTTAAACTAGCAAACTACTGAGGTAACATAGAGAAAGTAGACCTAGAGGCTGCTAGTTCATTATATGATGTGTCGGTACATTCAACACAATAGATAAGTAGACCTCATTGGTGGTTTAAAATTCAAACTAAGTTGTTCAACAAGCTGTGGGTTCCCATCTTATCCCTGGTTAACACAATCAACGCTATTCCAATAAGGTGTGAAGAGCAAAATAAACGCCACATGTGTGTGCAGATGACCATAAAATATGAGCAAAGCACATGAAAATGCAAAAAGCAATCAAGCTAATAACTTATGTTGTTGGTGCGATATGTGCAAAAATAAAATAATTTCTCAAACAAGAAGATAGGTTGTGTGCCTCTCTGTTGTGCGGTGGCACTGACCTGAGGATAAGCATAACCTAAATATTCTAGAATTCATTGTTGTTTGCGTCTCTCTGTTGTGCGGTGGCACTGACCTGAGGCTTAGCATCTCTTTGAAAGCTCTTAAATAGTTTCTTCTTGTAATATACCCGTACACCGCTCAAATATCTCCTGAGGAACGTTGATGACCATATAAGCGTGCGATCCACAAATGCTAGTTGAAATAATTAAACCTTAACTTATCACCAATGTGTCTCAAAAGTCTGTGTATGGATTTAAAAGGACAAGTATACTGACAATCATTGTGATTTGTAGTTCTTGAAAGTCAAAATCATCGTGTGCATCTGGTAGTTATAGTATGATTTCCTAAACTTGCTATTGACACTCGGATTATAACAAGAATCGAGCATCAAAAGGGTAAATGAAAATGCCCCAAATGATTCTGATACACCTGTATGATTCCATAATGAATTGTACCAAAAATGATAAAACTAATTGAAGTTGTGCTATCTAGGAAGTAAATCAGTTAGAAGTACTCTAATAGGTTGAATTCCATCTCTAATCAAAAACATAAAAATATGTCTTGTTATTGTTCTTAATTTCAAGTTGTTCTGCTCAATTTAGTTAATTGTAAGGTAAGAGTCGGACTCAACAACTCGTCGTAATCTGAAAATCACTCACTAAAAGGTCACGTCTGAGGTGACCAAGATATGAAAAATTAAACTGGGTCACGTCTGAGGTAAAAATTTGTTTTAAGTAAAAGGATCACGTTTGAGGTGATCAACAGTTGTTTTCAAATTAAAAAGGTCATGTCTGAGATGATCATTGCTGATATTTTATCTATTGTTAAAAGGATAAGTGTTTGAAAGTGCATAAGGTCAAATTAACAAGTCAGAGTCATTCGCATGACTGGACCATAAGTGTGGATCAATCGCACGAATGGAGCATGAGAATGAACCATTCGCATGATTGGATCATAAGTATGAGCCAATCGCACGAATGGAGGTGACCGACTGAGTCAGTCATACGACTGAACTCCAGTAGCACTAAGGATGTGACCGACTGAGCCAGTCGCACGACTGAGACCCAATCGCCCGAATGAAGTGTGCGAATAGATCCAGTCGCCCGACTGAAGATAAAATCAGTATAAATAGGCTAAAGTCGGTCGCATATCCTCATCACTCATCAATCGCCCTCAAATCACCCGAAAGCACAAATACTCTGTCAAAATTTGATTTAGTCGATTGCCTACTGCTATTGTCTTACTAACGTGTACTTTCATCATCTGTAGGTAATTAGTGATCGAGTTTGCTAAAATGCGTGGTGTAATCAAACCCTAACTGACCCAAACTGATTAAAATCAAGAAATAAGTAACAACCATCAAATCGACCACATAAATGTGTATAATGGTAAAAATGAAGGACATACAGTGATACTTAGTGTTTTTGCGAGTCTAAAGAGTCTAAACACAACTTTTAACTTCAGGTTTGACCTAGATTCGGGGTTAAAGTGTCGAACAGCGAGTTATGCGACTGGACACTCCGAATGAAATTCAATCGCACAATTGAACTGGGCGAATGACTCAATCTGTCAAATGAACTAGGCGTATGAGCACAATTGCTCGATTGAACTCAGCCGCATGCTCAGTCGCCCGATTGAACTCAGCCGCATGCTCAGTCGCTCGATTGAACTCAGCCGCAGGATCAATCGCCCGATTGAACTCAGTCGCATGCTCACTCAACCGACTGAACTTAGTCGTATGGTTCAATCGCACGATGGAACCAGACTGATTTCAAAACAGATTAAGTTTCAAGTGCTTCTATTATGGATAAATCTAATGTTTATGTGTTTTATGTTACAGAAACATGGTAGCGAGGTGGACTATCAACACCAAGCACAACATCTGTGCTCACCTTGATCCTACATCCCAGAACGCTGCTAAGTTCTCAGGGATTATAGCCTTTCCACGCAAATCACGGATCTTCAAGGCTATCTCGACTCCGTGCACACCTTACAGATCCATCCAGCAGTCATTTTGGGAAGGTGCCAGGGTTGACAGATCAGTTGAGCCTCATTGTATATGGAGCTCAATCTTTGGTCAAGAGATAGTGATCATTGAGGATGACTTGAGATGGGTCTTAGGTCTAGGTAAGGACGGAAATCACCCAACTAAGTTACATCCCCTGACTGTCCGAGGATGCTTTATGAGGATCAAGTACGCTGGTGACTTAAATGCCGGGGTACTGAACAAGAGCAACATGTGCCCTCATTTCAAGTATTTGGCACATGTGATCCTAAAGTGCATAGCCTCCAGGCATGGAGGATTTGACGACCTCTCCAACCAAATCCAGAATGCATACGTTGCACTGGTACTGAACCATCCGTTCAGTTTCTCCTGCATGATCTTCTCCTATCTGATTGAGAACCTTGAAGCTAAAGGTAAGGAAGGATTCTGCATGTATCCATGGTTCTTACAGATGATTATTGATGAGAAGCTTCCTTCACTGCCCAAGGAGAAAGAAGATGCTATGGTGAGGTGATGGATGATACCACCTTAGGCAGGATGAAGGTCTACCAGGGCAAGCAGGTGAAGCCCCTGGTGAGGGGGTTGTTTGGGCATCTGGCCCGGGAGGATTATATGGCGCTAGCTAGGAGGAAGTGGCGTCACGACGACAGTGACTCGGATTCTGAGCCGATTGCTCTACCCTCCGATGATTCTGACAATGATGACCACGGTGATGGTCGAGGTGATGGTCTGGGTGGACCTGAGTCGGCTCCAATACACCCTGATTTTCAGATGCAGGAGGAGGAGAAGTCAGACGAGGAGCCTCTGGTGCGGATGGTAGGGAGCTGGGTCGTAGCCACTAAGAGAGGGCTCAGGGTGGTTGGTGGATGCCAGGGGGAGTCCGGGGATGCTGTTACTGTTGATACAGATCCATCTTACACCCCGGACCAGCCCAATAGCCAAGCGGGAGCCTCTGTTTCTAAGGGCTCCAGCAAGAAAAGAATGGCTCACCCTTATGGCAAAAAGGGTAAGAGGGCGAGATTTACGTTGACGTTATCCACTACCACTGCCACAGCCACCACTACTGCCACAGCCACCACCACATCCACCACAGCAACCACCACCACTACCACACCCCCTACCACTACTACTACACTCCCAACCACCACTACTATTACACTCCCAACCAACACTACTACAACCACCCATTCACCATCCACTACTATCCCACCACCCATATTCGCCACATCCACCACTACCACCACCAGCCACCAAGCAGGTCCATCAACCCACACTACCTTCACTACAGGACCCACTCTACCCTCCATTGGGGTAGAGGAACAACTAGCAGCACTAGACAGGATGGTGCTTAAGCTGTTAGCTGCTGATGAGTAGAGAGCAACACAACTGAGTCAACTAGTGGAGCTTAATGCTGCTCAAGCCCAGCTGATTTCCCAACTCCAGGAGCAGAATGAGCATTTAGTTAAAAGGAGTGAGGAGTTGGAGGATAAGAATAAAAGGATTATGCTCAGACCGAAGGGATCTAAAGATGAGCCTCTGAAGATCAGAGAAGGTGATGGAGATGATGATGATGATGATGATGATTATGATGATGATGATGATGATGATGATGATGATGATGATGAGTCTGATGAAGAAGATGATAGTGAAGCTGAAGGACCAAGGGGAAAGAAAGACGATGATAATGATGAAGAAGGTGATGCACATGCATCAGCCTCAGCTCAAGTCAAGAGAGAAGGACAAAGAAAGCACAAGACCAAGGAGCTTCATCATGAGCCCCTGGAGTTGAGGAGTTGACTAATAAGGACAAAAGTAATGACTAGATATTATGTATTTGAAACTTTTGTACTTGAATCTTGTATTACATTTGTGTAATTAATGTTGATATATATTTATATACTGTTTAAATGTTTTGATTAATTACTAATGGTTGATGTGTTACATGTTTAAATCAAGCAGATCAAACATCTCAGCAAGATGAATATGATGTTGCTCCCCTACAGCAAATCAAGTCTCAACTCACAATGATTCTTGATTTGCAAGGGATTGTTAGAAGGTTCGTGAGCTATACTCCCGAAGAAGGAGAAATCATACACGACCTGATTGATGAGCAACTTCCAAAGATGTTCAGGCTAAATCCAAATTAGATTGTCAAAGATGCGCCTACTTTTAATATGACAAGTGACGATGAGCTAAACGACATAGATGAAATAGAGATTGAAGATATCACAGTTGAGCACTATCCAGAGTACACTGACCGAGAGGACTATGTGATCCCCAACTTGGGTGACGCTCTTGGCAATGCTACCTTCGATATTCTGGATGAGATGGAAAATGAAACAGAGAAGAATGAAAGCCAAGCCCAAGCCTCGGACGCTAAAGTTGATATAAAGAAGGCTGAATGGGTGGCTTGTTTTGCTGAGATACGAGCCCAACACACTGTTCAAAAGCCAAGTTGGTGCTGAAGTGGAGTCCTTCACGCACAATGTCCAACACACTATTCTGGATGAATGTCAGGCTGGTTTGAGGCTGCAATAAAGAAGGAATACCACACCAGATGGGTAAACTTCAGACCTCAACAACCGAAGAGGTACATCCGAAGGTCTGAAGTGGATCCCATTTCTGGAAAGCCTAAGTTGGTGCTGAAGTGGAGTCCTTCGCGCACAATGTCCAAGATTCCCTTAGGGAAATGCCACAGGACTTCACTTCATACTTCAAATGGTGGTATTATGATTGGAGAACAGGTGAAGCGGTCATTGTCTTACAGAGAGAGAACAAAATGGAAACTATTCGGGTGTTTGACCCTATGTGGCTAACCAACTTGTCTGAAGATGATGTCTATACATTATACAAGTGGCCACTATTCTATGACTCGCAAGATATAGTACAAGCCCTCCAGTTCCAGAACGTGATACGACTCTATTTTGCATTTGAGATACATGCAGGAGTTACTAGAGAATGGATGTACAAGAAATTTGAGGAGCTAATGAAGAATGTCAGACACTAATGTAAACTAGGTCTAAGGGGGAGTTTATTAATACATGTGTACCTAGTTTAGGAGCTTAATGTAAAATGTCTGTCACGTCTTACATATATGTGATGAATGAGTTGAATGAAATGCAATATGTGATTGATGTTTATAATGTTTAGTGTTTCATTGTTTATTGTGTAATAAGCATATTGAACTAACTATATAGGTTTGTGGTTGTTTACATAGTTCTTAGTCAAAATTGATTGAGAAATGTGTTCAAACTTAATCGTATGAAGTCTTCATGCCAATGGACCATACGCATGAATAATTCATGCTAATGAACCAGTTGTACGACTGAACCAGGAAACTGAATCAGTTGCACAATTGAGACATAAGATTGACTCAATCACACGACTGAACCTTCAATCGTGCGTATGGATCAATCGCATGATTCAGTCACACGACTGAACCATGCTAATGGTTCAGTCATACGATTGACAAACCCTAACCTATAAATACCACCTAATTCGTGGAAAAATAGAACACTTGAAGAATTTCGACTCACATTCGTACCCTAGCCGTCCAGAGACTCCATAGAACCTGTTCCAACTTCATAGATCGCAGTTGATCCTGTTCTAATTGTTCTGAACGTTTCTTTAATCGTTAGATTGATCTGAACTGTGTTCTCACTGATTGAATCGCCAATCAAATAGGATTCCGCACTATTTGATCTGGTTTCACGCATTATCAGTTAGTGCTCCATACGTACACGGTCCCTAACACCTACAACTTAGAGATGAGATTTGATCTTGAATCCTTAAATATCTTAAAATGTGATTTTAAAAGAGCTGAAAATGATTATAAACTAAAGATAGAGGAATTAGAGAAAACCATTTCACCTCTTTAACATGAGCATACCAACTAGGGGACGCATATCAAAGACATCATAACTAAGTTGACTGAATCTCAGGCCGAGCTTGCGATCAGCAAAGCTAGGGCAGAAAAATGTGTTCTTGAAGAAAAGACCTTCAAGAACATAATATCCACATCCTTGCATGCAAAAGTTTCTTATCAAAATAATCAGGGACTAGGATCTTATGAGATAACTCCTCCACACACACTCTTATATGTAAGATCTTCTAGGTGTGGAACTTGTGAATATGAGCTTCCCCTCATAGACCCTATGACTGAAGAGGATAAGGAAGAGATTGTGAATAATGCCTCTAAGAAGAGTGAAGAAGAGGATTCTAAGAAGGTCACTATCTTTCTGAGGAGAGTAAGAAGATTGGATGACCAAGTCCATGAGAAAGAACTTGATCAGGAAGAGCAAGAGGCAGTCAAAGAAGGCTCAAGAGATCAATAACTTTAATTCTAAGTAGAAACAAGTTTTTATCTCTGTAGGATTTGAGGTGGCAAAGACTAAAGACACTAACTTAAACTCTAGTACCTGGAGTTCTAGTTTATGTCCAAGTCATCCCAGCACCAAGAAGAAGGTTGATCAGTTGTGTACCACTGCTACGCAACCTGAACCATCTAGATTCAAAGGAAGTTCTCACCCTAAAGGAACTTTTATAGCATCTAAAAAGATGAAGATAGAGAAGGAAAATGATCAATTTCAGCCTTATTCACAAAAGAAGGCTCTTAGGAAGAGGAAAATGGACTGTGTCATGTGTGGGAGTACCTCTCATCTTGCTAAAGATTGTCCTTACAATCCAAAAGGTATTATCCGTATGACCAACAAAAGAGACTTCTAAGAGTTTCAAGAAGAAGCAAGCTTCAAAAGGAAAAAAATTTCCTTTCCAAAGATCCAATATGAAGATGAAGGCAAGTGGAAAATTGCTTCCGGAAGAAAATTTGGTCTCGAATGAAATGAATACTTTAGAAGTACTAAAGCCTGCTACAGTGTTAGCAAGATCTTCTAAAGATCCAGTCATCAAAACTTCCGAAGTCAACAAAACTTCTGAAGTGTTGAAGGTCAGGTCTAAGCTTCCAAAGGTGGTGTGGAAGACAAAAAAAGACCAAGTGACTGAAAGTTCTCCATCAACATTAGCAAATGATCCTCAAAACATGACTAAGGATCTATTACTGTTGTATTATCTTCAACTTCTTTTGATAAGCCCAAGAGTAATAAGGCTTGGGTCTCCAAATGTAACTAACCATCTCTTTTGTGTAGGAATAGCTCAAGACAAAAAAAATGTTGGATCTTTGATAGTGGTTGTTCCAGACACATGACATGAAATAGGTCACTACTCTAGAAAATTGGAAAGATTGATGGAGGACCAATTGCTTTTGGTGGAGATGCTGGAGGTTACATTACAAGAAAGGGCAGGTCACAAATGGTAAACTCAACATTAAGAAGGTAAAATTTGTCAAGGAGTATGGATACAACCTCCTGAGTGTATCTTAATTTTATGATCAGAGTCATAACATGCTCTTTACTGAGAATGAGTGCATTGTTCCCAAGCCCAAGGTGGTCATTCCTCATGAGCATATCCTGCTCAGAGCCCCCTGGAAAGGAATATGTACAAGATGGATTTTGCAAGAAACATCCCCTTTAGGAGAAGTTTCATGCTTTCTATCTAAAGCAAATAATGATGAGTCCTTCTTATGGCATAAAAAAATGTTCCATGTAAACTTTAAGAACATGAATAAACTAATTAAGAATGATTTGGTAACTGGAATGCCAAAGAAAGATTTACAAGTGATCACCACTGTGTTGCATGCCTGAAAGGATGAGACCCCTAAGATTCACTTGGGTCTTCTTTCTTAGATCTAACAAAATAAAATGATCACCACTTTATTGTTTGATGATCATATATGACTTTACAAGATTCACTTGGGTCTTCTTTCTTAAAACTAAGGATGAGACCCCTGAGATTCTGAAGAACTTCATCTTAAATATTAAGAATCAATGTGATTACAAGGTGAAAACCATAAGATGTGATCAAGTAACTGAATTCAAGAACCCAATCTTTAATACATTTTGTGATGAAAAAGGTATTACAAGACAATATAGTGCTCACAGGAGTCCTCAGTAAAACGGTATTGCTGAGAGGAGAAACAGGACACTTATTAAAGCTGCAAGAAGTATATTGTTTTACTCTAAACTTCCTATCACCTTCTGGGAAAAGGCAGTCAACACTACCTGCTATGTGCAAAATAGAGTTTTAGTAGTTATGACACATGATAAGACTCCTTACAGACTTTGGCATAAGAGGAAACCTTTCATTGGTTTTCTCATGTCATTTGGATGTTCTTGCACCATCTTGAATACCAAAGATCAATTTTCCATGTTTCCTAAGAAATCAGATGATGGACATTTCATTGGATACTCTTCTCAAGCCAAGGCTTATAGGGTATACAATCTTAGAACAAGAGTAGTTAAGGAGTCAGACAATATGACTTTCAATGAACACACTTCCAGTATGAAATGTTCTACTCCTGATTGGCTATTTGATCTTAATTTAGTTACCAACTGTTTTAATATATCTTGTGAGCATGTTTCAGGGTCCATAGATATGCTACTTACATGTGATCCTGATCCAAGATTTGAGCTGAGAAGACCTTTATCATACAAAACTTCAGCTCCAGTTGCAACTAATCCTGTAAATGGAGAACCTCTCAGTACTACAGTGACAAATTCAGCTGACATCTTTGAAGTGCCTTCAAATTACAACTTAGAGAAACAAAACTCAGATGCAGGAGCTTGAAATGTAGAAGAAAATGATGATGGTGACAGTGATCAAGAATTTCTACATGCTGATAACCATCCCATTGAAGACAACATTAATGATGTCACAAACTCATTAGATCAAATTTCAATTGATAAGTATGCTGATGTGATGGAAGAAACTTTAATGGTAGATCTAAATTTCTCTAATTTAGATCTCTCTAAGCAACTTGTTGTGACTCCTCAGCTAAGAATCCACAAGTCTCATCCTACCGTAAATATCATTGGAGATGTTGATTCAGGGGTAAAACAAGAGGATAGATCCATGATGCAAATGTCTATCTTCACTCTTATTTCCTATCCCAGATAGAGCCTAAGAAGATAATGAGGCTCTGAAGGATGGAAGTTGGGTTGAAGCTATGCAGGAGGAGCTGCTTTAATTCTAAACGAAAAAGGTTTGGAATCTATGTCCTCTTCCTCAGGGAAGCCTACTATAGGAACCATTAGGTTTTTAGTAATAATAAGGATGATAGAGGACTTGTCATCAAAAACAAGGCAAGACTAGTTGTTCAAGGATACACATGAGAAGAAGGAATTGACTACACAGATGTCTTTGCTCCTGTTGCAAGACTAGAAAATGTTAGAATATTCTTAGCTTTTATTTCATCCAAGAATCTCAAGGTCTACCAACTTGATGTCAAATGTGCTTTTCTTTATTGGGTGATTGATGAAGAAGTGTATGTTAAACAACCATCTGGGTTTGCAGATCTTGATCATCCTAATTATATCTGCAGGTTTGATAAAGCTCTTTATGGGTTGCATCAAGCACCAAGGAAGTGGTATGAGACTCTATCTCAGTATCTCTATTAGCATGGTTACAGACGGGGTACTATAGATGGAACTCTCTTCATCGAAGGAACAGGGAATGACTTAATGCTAGTTCATGTATATGTAGACGACATCATGTTTGGGTCAACTAATCCAAATCTCTGTAAAGACTTTAAGAAGTTGATGAATGATAGATTTAAAATGAGTGCCATGGGGGAAATCAATTTCTTTCTAGGAATTCAAGTGAAGTAGGTTAAAGATGGCATCTTTATAAGTCAGTCAAAGTATGTTCAGGACATACTTAAAAGATTTAACATGACTGATTGTAAGGTTGCAAAGACACCCATAGCAAGAAACCACTCCTTTGGTCCTTATCTTGAGGGGAACTATGTAGATGAACATCTTTATAGGCCTATGATTGGGTCTCTTATGTACCTCACAGCTAGCAGGCTTGATATCATGTTGCTACATGTATTTGTGCAAGATATCAAGCCAACCCTAAGATGTCACACCTTATCACTACCAAGAGAATTTTAAAATACCTCAAAGGTGCCTCAACACTTGGCCTTTGGTATCCAAAGAATTCTAACTTCAATATGTATGCATATATAGATAGTGACTACGGTGGCTACAACATGACTACAAAGTCTACATCAGGGGGATGTCAGTTCCTTAGTGGAAGAGTAGTCTCATGGAAATGCAAGAAGCAGTCATGTGTCTCTGCATCAACTACAGAAGCTGAACACATTGCTGCTGCAAGTTGCTATGATCAAGTGCTTTGGATTCAGAATCAGATGCTAGGTTATGGATTCAATTTCAAGGAGACTCCTATCCATATAGACAACAACAGTATCATTTCTATCATAGAGAATCATGGGCAACAATCAAGGACAAAACACATCAATACCAGGTATCATTTAATTAGAGATAACTTTGAAAAGGGATTAATCAAACTAGTCAAAGTTAACACAAATGAACAATATGCTGATCTGTTTACGAAAGCTTTTGATGAACAGATATTTAAATATCTTGTTTCAGCTATTAGGATGATTAACTTTGAGTAGCTTTTGTTAAAACTTAATCATATTATTTCTAAAATATATGGGTCCTAAGTTGTCTATTTTATCACCTTCATAGGCCCTTGTTTACCTTGGAAGGAAAAAAAATTTTAAAAGACATTACTTAGATTTTTAAAAATTTTGATCTTTTATCTTTCGAAAGATATGTATTTACCTTCAGAATAAATTTAAATCTTCAAAACAAACAACTACTTAAGAAAATTTACCTTTGGAAGAAATTTCCAAAATATCATTCGAAGCTTAACTTACTCTTAAATACTTGTATATTTTTTAAAAAAATTCTTCCAAAAGCAATTAACTCTTAGAAGTTTTATTAAAACTTTCAAGTGGCAATCTCTTCTGAAGCAAAATTTTCTAAATTCTTGGAATATCTTTTGAACCTGTTCAAGAGATCCATATGGAAAAGGCTCTCACTTCTGCAAGTGATTAAATCATTAAGACCTCAACAATGACAACTCAACCCATTAACACTTCACTTGAAGCTGTTGGTGAGCAAAAGAAATCCAGCAGCCAAGAACCTGATGCTGGTGATGAGAGTGAGGATTTTGGTTTAATTCTCTCATCCCCCAATGATTCTTCTGATGAAGATGAGGGGAATTTGAGACTAAAGGTGCAAAAACTATCAAAAACATGCACCTATCTACTCTGTAAGGTGAGTCACTTGGAATCTCAAGTGACTATCTTACAAAATAGGGTCAATGACCAGCAACTTGAAATATCTTATCTCAAGGAACAACTAGCTGAGAGACCTTCAAGGAGAGCTCATCCAAGAACACAAGAACCTGTGGATGTGATTGACCTAACTCCTAGCTCACCTATGCAAGAGGGTGATGCTACCAAAAAAGGGGAGAAAGTCATAGCAATCATAGAACTTGGGAGTTCTTTGTCACACCCCGACCGATGGCGGAATTATCAGAGCGGACAAATGTGAAATGATTATTCATAGCTCATGGAATTTAATAAGTTAAAATAATATTAAATGTCATTTTTCATTAAATAAAACTAGACAAATAAGTCATTACAATACAACAAAGATTTAAACAACAACATAAGATATTTAACTAAACTAAGTCCTATATAATCAAGAAGAAATCCTCAAGTCGCAATCTTGAAACATGTTAAAAATAAAGGGTCAACTTTGAAAGTTGGTGAGTTTCCATGGGTTAGGCATACACATAAATATAAAAATATTTACAAGTAGCAATTCATGTCAATAGTTACGAATTATGAGAGTTTATAGAACACATATAGCTTCGATCAAACCTTGACCAAGAATAATTTAAAATTGTTTAAAATTGTTTAAAACCATTTTATGAAGTTTTTAAACGTTTTAAATGATCTTTTTAAAGGTCTTATGATATCAAAACATAAAAAATAAGAATAGAGAATAATAGCTATTATATTGTTTTATAAATTTCAAGAATTTAAATAAAATTTTAAGGGATAAATTTATTATTAATTATATATAACATGGTTAAATGAATAGAAGAAGAGTTAATTATTAAATAATTATTTAAATAAGCATTTGTATAACTAATTATTTAAATAATTTATAATATGTAAGTTTGAAGTGTTTTGAAATAATCCAAGTTTGAGCAATAATATATTTATAACATATTAATGACTTAATAATATTTTTATAACATTTTTATTCTTTAAAAATATAATTAAATTTAAGAATTACAAGTTTAAAAATCTTTAAAAATTAACTTAATAATTTTTGAAATGTATTAGTCAAAATAATTTTTACTTTGATTTAATAACATGTTAGTATAATTTTTGAAGTTATAAATACATAAATTTGGCTAAGAATAAATGCTGGAGGCTGGTTTCGAACCCCTTACCTCCGGTTTAAAGGTGTAGAGTGGTAACCAGTTGGCTAAAGCCCAGATGTGTATACAAGTTGCTTCAAAATGATTAAAAACATTAATTGCACAAATCCCCCAAATCCGGATAAACCGTAGAATCGATTGCCATAAAATTGAACATTCAATTGATGTTTTTAACGAAATTAAACTTAGGGCTTTTGTTCATGCTGTACATACGAAGGTATTTGTGTGTTTAATTACCTGTATCGGAGCCAAATTGATTAAAACAAGGAGTAAGATAGTCGTGATTAGGTTGCTATTGAATGGGGTTGAAATTGGATGGTTTTCTTCAATTAAATGGTTTGAGAAACTTTTGAAGGTGATGAGGTGTATTAACCTCATCCAATTTTGTTTAGTAAAGTTTCGAGCATGGATCTCGACTAAGTTACAAGTCGTGAATGGAGGTGATGATCAAATTTGATGTGTGTGTGTCTTAGATGAAATTCATGATACAGAAAGGTTGAGAGGACCGATAAGTGCATTAGCCTTCTGTTAATTAGCAATTATTTGATCGGTTTCACTATGAATGAGTTAATGCTTTAATCCAAGCTTTCGGTTTCAAATTCACAACCGTAACCACCCAATAAATTCAATTGAAATTGGCATTGAATTCGAATGATACTTGCGAGATTCAAGGACGGTTTAATTGGGTTCAATTCGGCATTTCTTAAAGGTTTGGTAGCCACGGGACTTTGGCCGGAAGTAGAGAGTCCGACAGGGATGGGGGGCGGTTTGGGTTGTTTTAAATGAAAATTACACTATGGTCCCTCATGTTTAAATATTTATTATTTCATGTTCAAAGGTTTTAGTATGAGTTTTGAAGATGACACTTTAACCCCTAGACATATTAGAACCATATTTCAATAATAAATCTATAAAACCTTATAAATTTTATAATTCTTAAAATAAACTCTCTACTAATTATATATTTTCATCTATTGGTTAGAACTCATAAATGACAAACAACACTTTATAATTTCATATAGATTTTAAAATCATAAAATTACTACTAAATGCTTAAATGATATAATAAACAGAAGTGATTAAATTGTATAATTATTGTATTTAAAAGATTAAAATAAATTAAATTGTTAACTAATGAATCTGATTTCTAAATTTGACCCAAACGGATTCGGGTTTGGGTTTCGATATTCCAAAATGGGCAGGTGTTACAGTCTCCCCTACTTTAAGAAATTCCGTCCTAAAATTTAATCACGGGAAAATTAATTTTAAGATTATGAGGAGACTTGGATTTCATTTCATATTTACAAGGGAACTCTTAGGAGCATTTAAATTCAATAAGTTTAATTATGATGTTTTGTTGCTCTTAAGTTTGTTAACTTTTATAATTCATGTGTTTCTTGACAAAATGTGTAAGATCATTAATTTAGAATTTAATGGATAAACTTTTGTATTTTAGATGGTTCAAGATGATTAGGAAGGTTTTGTCACAGCACCACTTTTTAGATCAATACAAGACTCGGCTTAACGAACATGAGAAATATGTTCAAGACACTTTTGGATGGGATATGAAATTCATAAGAGCTTCCCAAGCAAATAACTTTAACGGGATTTTTAGATGATCAATTCTTGTTTACTTATGTCATTGAGGTTTCAAAGTTGTATTAGTGTAACGTTGCTATGAGAATCATGTTTGTTGAGATTAATGGTTCAGTTCAGAATAAGAGTGTCATTGAAATGAGGTTTCAGAATAAGTGCGGGTTTGAGGGGAAGACATTCAGAAAGATTATTAAAAGTCGTTATGAGAATTGGGTAATGAGTTTTAAGTTCCATGAAGACAAGATCAATGATAATACGATTCAAATAAACAAGGTGTTTTGAGTGTAACGTTCAGTTTACAAACCAAAGCAATACTTTGACTTATCAAAGTATTAGGTCAACGACAACTTTAATGAAGACATGCGTACCTATAAGCGGACACTCACCCCAATGCTTCCCTTGTAAGGTAAACAGATCCATTGGTTGATTTAGATTTATATGAATACCTTGCCTAGACAGAAAACCTTGAGATACAGGCATCACGCTGTTCCAGCATTACATGATTCAAGTTGTAGGACATGAACTTTGACGAGACTTGAAAACTACGAATAACGATTGAGAGCACATTTTCAAAACCATTTGATTTAGCACATAATGCCTTCGAATATGATTAAGATTCATGTGCATTGATAAGAATCAAATTATAAGAAGAATCACATAAGGCAAATAATCACATAATCAAGTATAAACATATAAGACACATAAAATCCTATCTAAGCATGTAAAATACATGAGAGGACTCATGTGTAAGGGTACTTTGTTATAGATTAGGTCATTTCATTTCTAATAACCTAATTACCTATAACCATGGCTCTGATACCAATCTGTCACACCCCGACCGACAACGGAATCATCGAGGCGGACAAATGTGAAACGATTTTGGAGTTAAAAATACATAAAATTGGCTAACGAATAAATGTTGGAGGCTGGGTTCGAACTCCGGACCTCCGGCTTAAGGATGTAGAGTGGTAACCAATTTGGACAAAGCCTAGATGTGTTTAAAAGTTGCTCCAAAATATGTAAAAACATTAATTGCAAAAATCCCCTAAATTCGGATAAACCCTTGCATCGATTGCCATCAAATTGAACATTCAATCGATGTTTTTAATGAAATTAAACTTAGGGCTTTTGTTCATGTTGTACATACGAAGGTATTTGTGTGTTTATATACCTATACTGGAGCCAAACTGATTAGAACAAAGAGTAAGACAATTACGATTAGGTTGTTATTGAATGGGGTTGAAATCGGATGGTTTTCTTCAATTAAAGGGTTTGAGAAGCTTCTGAAGGTGATGAGGTGTATTAACCCTCACCTAGTTTTGTTAATAAAGTTTCGAGCATGGATCTTTACTAAGTTACAAGTCGTAAATAGAGGTGATGATCAAATTTGATGTGCGTTTTTCTTAGATGAAATTCGTGATACAAAAAGGTTGAGAGGACCGATAAGTGCATTAGCCCTCTGTTAATTAGAAATTATTTGATCGGTTTCACTATGAATGAGTTAAAGATTTAATCCGATTTTTTGGTTTCGAATTCACAATTGTAATTGGCACTGAATTCGAATGATACTTGCGAGATTCAAGGATGGTTTAATTGGGTTCGATTTGGCATTTTAGAAAGGTTTGGTAGTCGCCGGACTTTGGCCGGAAGTAGAGAGTCCAACGGGGATGGGGACATTTTGGGTTGTTTTAATTGAAAATTACACTCTGGTCCCTGATGTTTAGACATTTATTATTTCATGTTCAAAGGTTTTAGTATGAGTTTTGAAAATGACACTTTAACCCCTGGACTTATTAAAACCATATTTCAACAATAAATTTATAAAATCTTATAATATAATTCTTAAAATAAACTATCTACTAATTATATATTTTAATCTATTGGTTAGAACTCATAAATGACAAACACCATTTATAATTTTATATAGATTTTAAAATCATAAAATTACTACGAAATGCTTAAATGATTTAATAAATAGAAGTTGATTAAATGGTATAATTAGTGTTTTTGAAAGATTAAAATAAATTAAATTTCTAACTAATGAATCCGATTTTTAAAATTGACCTAAACGGATTCGGGCTTGGCTTTCCATTTTTCTAAAATGGGCAGGTGCTACATTCTTCACAGAGTATGTACATTGAGGACTCACCATCCTTACTTGCAATTATCCCTTCTCAGGAACTTCCTCAAGTTCACATGATAGATGATCGTTTAGGTTGTTTTATTAGATTATTATTAGGTGTTAATGGTCAAACACCTATATGGTTAAAGGATGTTTCGGTTTCGTGGCGTGAATGCTCATTACAACTCTTAAATCAAATTAAAGTGTGTTGATAGGTTCGATTCATGATCCTGAAACGGTTGGGAATATTTTTAGTTTCGAAACCGAGTAATTTTTGGTGTTTTGAAGCTCGCCGGAGTTGTCCGGAAGTTTGGCTAGAAAAACGAACGGTGGGGGAAGGATTTGGGTTCAACTTTTGAAAATTACACAAATGGCCCTTTTGGTTTTGACTTTACCATTTCATGTGAGAAACTTATGTTTTAAGTTCTTAAATTGGCAATAAATCCCCCTAGACTTCTCTTTTTAAGTTTATTAAAATTTACAAGTTGTTATTATTGATATTATTATCATTTTTCTTAGTTATTATTAGTATTATTATTATGATTATTATTATTTATTATATAATAATAATCATTATAATCTTTAAAGGATTAAAAGACAATTAAAGCAATATGTATAAGCAACCCATAAGTTTCATGTGTAGTAATAAAGGCCCTTACAAGAATTAACGAAGCTAACTTTTTATTAACCTAAAATTACAAGATGTTACACTATGTGCATAGTGCTATATAATGTACTACATTAGTCCCCGTGTAATACACGGATTGAATAAATAAAATATTTAATAATTATTAATAAAAAATTATGCATTATAAATCATGCTTGAAGATAAAAGATCATTATAATTACGTATAAATAATTACATTAAGTAAATAAACAATAATTTATTTTTCTTAAACTTTTGTTTTTATAAAATAATTGTGATTTTTAAATATATTTTTTAAGAGAAATGATTTTTTTTAATTTCATTGTATTATGTGTTTTATAATTTTATTGTTTATAAAAAGTATGTTTTTAATAAAAAATAGGTTTTTAATTTATTAAACTATATATTTTTTAATTTGAAAATGGTATGGTAATAATATTAGTATTCAATGTTATTATTAATAATATAAAGAAATGTGAAAGTAAGTATAATGAGAATTACGAATGTTTTATTCTTAGTTTGGTTTTTTTATAGATTGATAGATAAATTAAAAACTCATTAAATAAATAGATTAAATTTTGATGTAAAATATAATTAAAAAAATATATGTAATAGTTCAAGAAATAAAATAATTATATTATTTTTTAACTCTCTTATGTAAATAGTTTCATTTTTAACCATTTGTTTTAAGATTTTTTTATAAAAATATTTTTATAAAAATATTGTTTTAAAAAAACCAGATTTGTAATTATTCTGGTTTTTTTAAAAGATTGTTTTATAATATTTCACCTGTTTATAATTTTTGTTTTGAAACAAAACAATTTTAAATATTTTGTTTAAAAAATGGTTTAGTGTTTTAGAAAATTTCATATTATATAAAACTTTAGTTTTTTGTTATTTAGATTTTAATTAAAAGATTTTATTTATAATTTCTTTCATAAAATTTATTTAAAAAATTATAGTTTGATTTTAAAAAATTAGATAAGAGAGAAAAACATAGAAATTAATAGAATTTATATTTTAATAAGAGAGACAAATTTATAGATTATTTAAATTACTATAATACCATGTGGTAGGTAAAATTGATATGTGGATTGTTAGATAATATTAAAGTTTGTTTTACAATTGTCTTATCTTGTATTGTTTAGGTCCTTATGTATAATATTTTCTCTTATATATTGTTCTTGTATTATCCTTTCAATTAAGGAAGATATCAATTGAATTTCTCATTCATGGTATCGAGCGAACCCATATGGTTGTTAAGTTTCCTTTGATCGTCCCTTCCTCTCCCACCCATTTCTCTTCTCCTTCCATTCCATTCTGTTTCATCCGATCATTCCTACTATTCTTCATTTGTCTTTACTTTCCTTCTCCTTCTTTTTCTTCATGACTTCTTCATCTAATACCATCACTATGAATGGGTTGGCCCCTATGATTGTCATTAAACTTTCAGCTTATATATACTGGCGCATACAAATGTTACCTATTCTGTCCTATCAACAAGTGTTACATCACGTGGATGGATCGCAAACTGCCCCTCCACCGATGGTTACCAATAATGATAAGGAAGTATCTAACCCGGAGTATATTTCTTGGGTACATGCCAAACATCTAGCCATAATCACTCTCAACGCCTCCTTGACTGAAGAGCACTCGCCGTGACAGTTGGATTATCCACGGCTCGGGATATTTGGGTTGCCCTTGAAGCGGCGTTTTGCAAAGCCTTTATTGAACGGGTACAAAATTTATGGGACAAGTTACGAGCACTCAAAAAGGGTGATAAAGATGTGACTGAATTTGGTCGTGAGTTTAAGGCGATCTGTGATCAACTTCAAGCGATTGGGCATCCTGTAGACCCAATGGATCAAATCCATTGGTTTTTATGCGGTCTCGATAAGTCTTTTGAAAGCTTTTCCACAAATATTCGATCAGCCCGCCCCATAACGAATTTTATTGATCTATTAACCGCTGTTGAGAGCCATGAATTATTTATCAAAAACCTTCACTCGGAGCCCCATACACCTTTGGTTGCCTTTCTAGCCGAGACCGCAAAACCCACTCACAATCTGCCCACTCAAAGCACTAACCCATCTCAACATCACAACTACAAGCCAAGAACTCATATGCAACAATACCGAATCAATAAGCCTAACAGGCCCTCATTTCGTGGGTCTCAGAAATAATTTTGGCCAACAACAGTATACTTTTGGACAGCCACATTACACCAATTATCGGCCTCCAATCTGTCAATTATGTCGTAAAACCGGGCACTTTGCATCTCAATGTTATCATCTTGCCTCTTATGTTGCATCAGCACAGCCCCCTGATGCCCAGATTGCTCAAGCTTTTCATACACAGTGTCATCTCAACTCTACTGTTCCCGACTGGACAGCCGATATGGGTATGGTTCCTTCATTAGATTCACTTCAAGTTTCTACCCTGGCTCAAGGTAACGAAAAAGTTTAATTTGGTAATGGTGAGTCGTTACCAATTTCTCATATTGGTAACACTAACTGCTTCGTAATCTTGCTCTTAATAACGTTTTAGTTGTTCCCAATCTCACAAAAAATCTTCTTTCTATTGGTAAATTAACAAAAGATAATCATGTTGATGTCATTTTTTTCTCACCCATATTTTTACATTCAGGATCGTCGAACCAAGCAAACAATAGCCGGGGGATGCCGTGAAGACGACCTTTATGTTCTTCATGAACAACATGAAGCACTCATGTCTTCTCACACATGTCCAAAAGCCTCGTTTGAACTATGGCATTCCCGACTTGGGCATGTTAATTTTAATGTAGTTTCATTGCTTAAAAATAATGTCTTTTTGTCGTTTACTTCGGTGTTACCTAAACCGGGTCTTTGTAGCCCTTGTGAACTTGCCAAATCAAAACGACAACCTTTTGCTTTTAATAATAAATTAGAATTAATACATTGTGACTTATGGGGGCCATCCCCGGTAAAATCAGTTGACAGCTTTGCATATTATGTGGCTTTTATAGATTATTTAAATTACTATAATACCATAGCAATTAATAGAATTTATATTTTAATAAGAGAGACAAATTTATAGATTATTTAAATTACTATAATACCATATTGTAGGTAAAATTAATATGTGAATATTTAAAAAAAAAAATAACAACTGTAAAAAACATAACTTAAGAGAATGACAAATGACAAAAGAAAACTTACTTTAGTAGTGGTTATAGATTATAAATTTGTGCATATATATTTTTGCGCAAATTCCCTTCTTCTTTTAGATAAGATATCGAATGATTCAGCGATATGTGTTTATGAACGAGACTAACAATAACACACAATCGCCCATGATAAAGTCCGTGGCTGTCTTTAGGGAATGATTTATAAAAACAGTATATATTCCGATTATTTCCCCAAAAGGTTACAAAACTGTTTGACAAAAAAAACCATATATGTGGTTAAGATTAGCCCAATGGGTACACCAGTGATGAAGATGAAAGCATGGTTTTGAAAACCGGACCGGACCGACTGGTCCGAGTGGTTGGACCAGGAACCGGATTCTGATCCGGTCTGCTCGCGGTGTTTAAAATCGTTTTAGTGTTGAACTAGTGGTCGGACCGGTTGAATTGGCGGTCGGACCGGGAACCGGACCTGTTGAGCCGGTGGTTAGGTTGAACCGGTCCGAATATCGGACCAGTAAGAGGTCCGGTTCACTAAACATTGGATCAAAGGTTAAGTTCCAACTTGAAAAGCACATTCCACTATTCAAATCCCTTTAAACCTGTGGTCAATAATTCACAGCCATGTGGCGTCAGAGGCAATCTCAATTGTGTGGTGGTTAACAATTCAAAAGCTGATCCTCTCTATATAAGTTATAATCTTCACAGTGTTCCTTCGTATCATTCCGAAATTCAACTTCACTTTGACACTCGCATGAGACCAATGGCAACCTCCATCTCCACCGTCGGAGCCGTCAGCCGTGTTCCGGTACACCTCTCTTCATCCCAATCTTCTGTGGTTATGTATATGTAACACTGTTTAATACAGATCAAGATTGTTAAAAGTGTGTTGTTTGGGTCATGGATCTGTAATTGGGTTGTTAAGTTTGTACTTAATTATTGTGTTGCATTGCAGTTGAGCTTGAATGGAACCGGTGGTGGTGCTGCAGTCCCAAACTCAGCTTTCTTGGGCAACAGCTTGAAGAAGACAGTGAACTTAAGATTGATAAACAACAAGCCAGTGTCCTTGAAAGTATTTGCAGCTGAGAAGGAGATCGAGGAAACCCAACAAACCGATAAGGACCGATGGAGGGGACTCGCATACGATATGTCTGATGATCAACAAGACATCACCAGAGGCAAGGGAATGGTTGATTCTCTCTTCCAAGCCCCACAAGAAGCCGGAACCCATTACGCTGTCATGAGTTCATACGAGTACATTAGCACCGGTCTTCGCACGTAAGCATCTATCTGTTTGTCTCTTCGTTTGTGTGTGTGCGCGTGTGTGTGTGTTATATATATATATATAATATATATATATATATATATATGTATGTATATGGTGTTTTGAGTTTTGATGTCTTGTATAATGTTTAGATACTTGGACAACAACATGGATGGATTCTACATTGCCCCGGCTTTCATGGACAAACTTGTGGTTCACATCACCAAGAACTTCATGACTTTGCCTAACATCAAGGTTAGTCAATTTTGTTGGACATAGTTTTAAATAGCCGATAGCGATAAATAGCGACAAGCCACCTATATCTTTAAGTAACAAATAGCAGTAAGTAGCACCTTGCTATTTCATGTGTAGCGATAAGATAGTAGAAATTTTAAAAAAGATTTTACGTTTAATAAATAAACATGTTCAAAGCAAACCCACCGAAATAGCTAAATACTCTGTTTGTGTCGATTTTATATTTATATAATATAAAACTAACAAAAATAAATCGCTATTCGGTCGCAAGACACAAATAGCGGGACCATATGTATATGCTATGTAGCGCGCTATAGCCGCGCGCTAGTGAGAACATGGTTGTTTGAGCGAATTTAAGTAAGTGAGTGTAGTTTTGATTTGGATATATGACATAGGTTCCTCTCATTTTGGGTGTGTGGGGAGGCAAAGGTCAGGGAAAATCTTTCCAATGTGAGCTTGTGTTCGCCAAGATGGGAATCACGTAAGTCTTGAGATTGCTTGATTGATTGTTGTTTGGACTTTGTACTTTAAAGCTCAAAGTTGTTATCATGATACGGTACATTTGAAATACTATTGATAATTTCAGCCCAATTATGATGAGTGCCGGAGAATTAGAAAGCGGAAATGCAGGAGAACCAGCAAAGCTGATCAGACAAAGGTACCGTGAGGCTGCAGATATCATCAAGAAGGGGAAAATGTGCTGCCTGTTCATCAACGATCTCGACGCTGGTGCAGGGAGAATGGGAGGTACCACCCAGTACACAGTGAACAACCAAATGGTTAACGCGACTCTGATGAACATCGCAGATAACCCCACCAATGTGCAACTCCCTGGTATGTACAACAAGCAAGAGAACCCGCGTGTGCCCATCATCGTCACGGGTAATGACTTTTCAACCCTCTATGCTCCCCTCATCCGTGACGGACGTATGGAGAAGTTCTACTGGGCTCCAACCAGAGAAGACCGTATTGGGGTCTGCACTGGTATCTTCAGAACTGATGGTGTTTCTACAGAAGATGTTACCAAGCTTGTCGACACTTTCCCAGGCCAATCCATTGGTGTGTATATAATACTTAGTTAAAGACTACACATTATTAGTTATCTATCGAACCCATTTTAAACTGTTACTGAAGTAATTCTCCTTTAATTTGGACTTATGTTAATTAATACATCTATGTTGTTTCTTGGCTGCATTTCAGATTTCTTCGGGGCGTTGAGGGCTAGAGTGTATGACGACGAAGTCAGGAAGTGGATTTCGGGTGTAGGTGTGGAACAAATTGGGAAAAAGCTTGTGAACTCGAGGGAAGGCCCACCGTCGTTTGAGCAACCCAAGATAACAATTGACAAGCTTCTAGAGTACGGAAACATGTTGGTTCAAGAACAGGAGAATGTGAAGAGAGTCCAGTTAGCTGATACCTATTTGGATTCGGCTGCACTGGGGGATGCTAACAGGGATTCCATCAACCGAGGAGACTTCTATGGTTAGCCCCATTGATCCTTAAGGCGCGTTTGATTTCATACATTTGTAAGTGTTGTTAGTGATGTTTTGGTTTATGTCACGTGCAGGGAAAGCGGCCCAGCAGGTGCAGGTTCCCGTTCCAGAAGGGTGCACGGACCCTGATGCCGAGAACTTCGACCCAACGGCTAGGAGTGATGATGGGAGCTGCACTTATACTTTCTAAATGTAGAAACTTTTAAGGAAAAGTATTGTCTAAAGATGTGAGGATGTCAAACGGTTCTATATCCATGAATTGTGGTTACGTTTGTAATTTTGTTTGTTAATTAAGTATCAAATAAGTTATGTGAGAAAAAAGTTACGTTAGTACCTATGTTTTTGCATATTCGTTAGTAATTGACTATCAAAGTGAACCTTGAATGATATCAATTAAAATTCTTATGTATACATTGGTAAGTTTTTTAGATATATTTGTTTAAACTTTTTTAGAACTAAAGAAAACTAAAGAGAAAATTAAGAAAGAAATAACCTTTTATATAAATTAACAAGAACAGTATTCGTTTTTATTACTTTTTCTTGGATTCGATAGATCTTACTTTAAAACAGTAAACCTTATTATAGCCGAGGTGCTCAAGTCACTGCAAAAGGATAACAATTTGAAGAGAGAAAGTAACATGTGAAAGTGTGAATTAATGATTCAATGTGATAAATTGGTTCGCTAGCATTTGGTATGTAAAAATAAAGGGCGAAATGAAATGAACCATTAATGGTGAATGAATAAATACATGTTTGTTTAATAAAGATAATGAAATGAATCATTACATAATTTATTAAATTCCTTCAAATTCATTTCATCCAACCTCATTCCATCATTTCTTCAATCATTAGTTACCACACCACTCACCCATCACAACAACCACCGCCGCCGCCAGTTACCACCGCCCCGGGAACACCACCGCCGGAGCCCGCCACCGGAAACCACCCTTGGGCCACCAGGCACTGCCGACTGCTGCCGTCGCCTCCTCTGGAAACCACCCTCGGGCCACCACCACCGACCAACACCACCACTAGCCATCATCATTATAATCATTTTTACATTTTATTGATTCGTTTTCTCATATATAATAGCAACACAAAATAATGATTAATTTGTTAAAAAAGAGTAATCAAATAGGACAATAGAATATAATAATTTATTTTATTCTCTCATCCATTTTATTTTCACATTCATTTCATTTATTCGTCCATTCCTTATATAAGTTAATCACCAATATTCACAACCGAACTATCTCACTACATTTTATTCCCTCTTACATTCTTTATGCAAAAAATCAATCATTAGGGTACCACCATATTATCAACCATTAACCATCGCATCCCTTAATATATTTTAACTTAATTAACCGTCTTTATCCTTGTAATTCTAGTTTTGAGTCATTTTAAGATCGACGGTCTCAATTCCAGACAAATTTTCATCGAATCAATGTATGATGTGCTAATCAACTTTTCTGACAATCTGTTTCGTTCGTCAATTATTAAATGAAATTTCTCTTCATCTCTCGAATAGGTTTTTAATGTGAGCAACACGACGTTTTGTTGTGTTTAAGTTTTGAGTTACCTTACTATCTGACTAGTCGACCACAACATCACATTGTAATTGTTGTTTGTTGGTGTATGGTGATGTTATGTATGTTTATGTTATGTTTCCTTTATGTTCATTATTATGTATATTTCTATGGCTTTACGTGGTATGTTGACGATAATAAACGTGAAGTCTTATGTAATGAAAGCGGAAGTTAATAATGATGAAAGGTGAAGAATGAATGAAAGTAAGAATGAGCAAATGAAAAGTCTTGCAAGCAACTATAAGGAGGTTCACACCTAGTGAAGGGTGTTAGCTCAATTGTGTGCGGTTTAGCTAACTTTTGGATCAAGAAGAAGGCTGGTGCAACCAAAACCAAATCACTTAGACAAATTTTGGTGCTACTTACAAAGGCTTCCGAAGCCAAGTATGGAACTTCCGAAGGAAGTAGAGTTCTTCCGAAGACAGAATGAAAGCTTTACTTCCGAAGACAAAACTCTACTTCTGAAGACAAAGTGTTCACTTCTGAAGATCAAGTAGAAAAAAAAGACATCAGAAGACTACTTCCAAAATATGAAGAAAGAAGAAGTCCTCAAGTCTCGGAAGAAGTAGCCTCTTCCGAAGTGTAAGTGGCTTCGGAAGTACACTTTCTTCCGAAGCTATTTAACCTTCGGAAGACACTGCTATGAACTAGTGGACATAAGTATGGTCTCTGACACTCCGCTGCAGACCTCTGATCCTTGTAAGAGTCTTGTAACTCATAACAATAGACATAAGGCTGTAGGTAGTATTATATATAGTTTCTCATTGTAACTCATAACAGTATGCTTGTAAGAGTCTTGTAATATTTGAGTTGAGAAGCAATATATGCAAGTACCTTGAAAATTACTTCTTGTGTTTGATTATTACTTATTATATTGTTATCAACTTTTAGAGACTTTGCTTTCATCCGAGTGTTGTTTAAGTGAGTTTGAGAGAAAAATCAAGTGTTTAGTGACATAAACCGATCATCTTACTACACCGCCTTGACTATTAATCCCACGGTTTACCTCAATCACATGACTAAATTTTGGGGTAACAGTCAGGTTGAAACCCTAAATGGGGTTCGCGTAATACGATCCCGCAATTGTGGCCAGGAGTTGGTCATAACTGAACAACTCAGCAGGAAGAATTTGGAGCTTCATGATGATGGTGCCCCTATTGAGTTCCCCAAGGCAGATTTAGACAACACCTACATCCTCATGGGATATGGTGGAGACGTGAACAGGTCGACTGTCTACAAATTCCATATTAGCCAACGTTGTTGATCCGTCAGGTTGCTACAGTATCCCTGAAAATGAATATAGGCACAATAGCTTTCGTTTACTTTGCAGAACACCATCATAGCAGCAAGATTCCCCATATGACTGATTTTTCCAGATAATGACATGAACAGTTTTCCAGTGCTTCAATCTTCACACAGGCTAACATGATTAACTTTAACACCTGCAGAAATTCCCCCTCAAATTCAGCATATCCCAATATATAAACATTGTGCTCTTCTGGCGTCTTCATACGGTGTATTGGGCAAAAAGTAATAGGTTCCAATCCACAGCTGACAATCTCAAACAAATCAGCATGCACTCAGATTCATAATCATAAACCAGCTCACATTATCACTTTCTGATTGCGTCTTCAATTTCTCTAAACATGGATTCCCCCTAAGAATGATAATCCTCTCTGTGCGGATAGATATAACTTGATTGGCCCATAAATAGTCAGATGCTCCTGACTACCTCACAAAATCAGCACCGACTGCTGACATCTTCTCTTCTCTCTTTTGTGTTCTAACTACAATCTCCTATTCTGAATGTCCAATGAATAATGGGGTATCCATCGAACTTATTTGACAAAAGAACCTCAAGGTGAATGTGCTTCGCTCATCCTCAAATCTGTGCAAAAGGTAGTTCGAGAAATTTTTTTTCTTTTTGGTCTGGAACACCTTTCATTCGTATGACATGGAGTACAATTATCACATTCGTGTGAGTGGATAATACGAATGATATCTTCGTGAGACTTGTCATAAGACTGGTCCAGTAGCATGACTAGTCACAAGACTGGCCCTGTAGCATGACTGGACATAAGACTGGTCCAGTAGCATGACTTTTCATAAGACTGGTCCAGTCGCATGGTCCGGTCGTACGAATGGTCCATTAGCATTGTCCAGTTGTACGAATGATCCATTAGCATGGTGTAGTCATACGAATGGTCCAGTCATACGAATGGTCCATTAGCATGGTCTAGTCGTACGAATGGTCCATTAGCATGGTCTAGTCGTACGAATGGTCCATTAGCATGGTCCAGTTACACGAATAGTCTATTAGCATGGTCCAGTCGCAAGAATGGTCCATTAGCATAGTCCAGTCGCACGAACGGGTCTGCACGCAGATTTTCAGATCTACAGCCGCCATGGCTGCCAAAAACCCTAATCTTATGAATTTTACATGAACCGAACCAAAATAGACATCATAAGATTCATAAGGGTGATCAGAACGTGGTTCCGGGTTTGATTTTAACCAGGAAACAACATACATGACAAGATCTGAGCAAAACACGAAGAACACGAAGTGGGTTTAACGTCAAAGAACCTGAAATCAATCCAGAAATCAAGAGCTTAGGTTGCTAGTATGATTGTTAGATCATTCTAGCAGTAATCGGCTCTGATACCAATTGTGAAGGCGCTGGATCGGTAGACATCTGAGCGTGTTCTTGACGGAAGGAAAACAGAACCAAAAACCAAGAGACAAACAATAATATGAACTATAATAAAATGATTTCATTGATAGAACCTAATGATTACAAGCTCGTTACAACATAAGAATCACGACTCTTGGCAAGGGGAGATCGAGCATGATCTCCCCTCTCATCCGGCAGCAGCTAGGCCTCGGGCACACTCCTTGATCACTCTACACAATGAAACTGGTATTTATAGACCTCAACGCATATCAGATATGACTAGGCCCATTCGTACGATTGGGCCATGTGTATGGTTCAATCGTATGACTGGACCATACTTATGGTTCAGTCTTACGAATGGCCCAATCACATCTCTTAGTCGCACGACTAGTCCATTAGCATGGCTCAGTTGTACAACTGAGTCTCATTCGCATATGCTCCTGCGAATGACCCAGTTCATGTGTTTACAACATATCAAGTGTATTACATTAAGCCTAGACTATTCGACAAGCGACGGACACAATATATATGATAATATATGCTCCAACACCTAAGCACATGAATGCTATTTGGGCACATGAATTTCAGGCGCATGGACTATTGTTCAGACACATGAACAATTAACCTTTAACTAACATCATAATCAATCCCTAATTCATCATTCTAGCATGTTCAAGCTTAATTCTATCATACCAAACATCAAAACCAAGAACAAAACATGCACAAATCATATAAACATCTTACATCATCCCTGGAATCATCCCAAGTCATAACCTAAAATTTTCTTTTTCCCAAAATTTTAGAATATTTTCTAAGGCATTAGGCACATGGACACTATATAGGCACATGGTCACTATGCGGGCGCATGACCTTACAAGCGCATGGGAACACTTAGGCACATAGAAAACTTTTAGGCGCATGAGCACTATACTAGCGTATGAGCACTATACTGGCGCATGAGCACTATACAGGCACATGGCTAACACAATTATTGTTGGCAACATTCTAGGCACATGGGCACTATGCAGGCGCATGGGCACTTAGGCGTATGGGCAGTTGGGTGCATGAGAACACTTAGGCATTTTAGGCTTATCCTAGTGTGAAGGCGCTAGATCGGTAGACATCCGAGCGTGTTCTTGACGGAAGGAAACAGAACCAAAAACCAAGAGACAAACAATAATATGAACTATAATAAAATGGTTTCATTGATAAAACCAAATGATTACAAGCTCGTTACAACATAAGAATCATGACTCTTGGCAAGGGGAGATCGAGCATCATCTCCCCTCTCATTCGGCAGCACCTAGGCCCCGGCACACTTCTTGATCTCTCTACATAATGAAACTGGTATTTATAGGCCTCAGCCCATATCAGATGGGACTAGGCCCATTCGTACGATTGGGCCATGTGTATGGTTCAATCGTACGACTGGGCCATATGTATGGTTCAATCGTACGACTGGGCCATGCGTATGGTTCAATCGTACGACTGGACCATCTCTCAGTCGCACGACCAGTCCATTAGCATGGCTCAGTCGTACGACCGAGTCTCATTCGCATATACTCCTTTGAATGACCCGGTTTCATGTGTTTACAATATATCAGGTGTATTACATTAAGACTAGACTATTTGACAAGCGACGGACACATTATATATGACAATATATGCTCCAACAAATTCCCCCTTGGACATTGCTTGCGAATAGTAGATAACACCTCTTACAATCTTCAGTCAATCTTTGCTCTGGTTTCTAATAGAATCGAACGAAAAACCAAATCCCGTATGAACTAGGGTGCTTAGTTCATGGATTGGTGAGAGGCATCCGCTTCAACTACTTAAGATTTGTGCTGAAAAATCTCATTGGAAATCTAGAGAGGGAAACATTCTTTATGTATCCCAAATTTCTTCAGCATATCATCAATTGTAAATTGGACCAGAGTCGGCTTGTCTGTGCAGCCACTCTGCTTGTCCCTCACATGAGGCCAACCATCTTCGAGACACTGAAGAAGGTATCCACTAACTTCACTGGAAGGTACACTTCTTTACCTCCTAGTATGACTGAGCAAATAGCTCCTGGTGACATCCCTGTTCACCCTACAGGTGATGAAACCACACTAGCTACTACAACCATAATGCCAACACTACCTTCTCCTCCTATCACCATCACCTACAAAAGACGCCCCAAACGAACCCTTGTTCAATCTACTTTGATTGAACAAGCTCATCTTGTTCAACCAAAAAAGGCTAGAGTGGAACATTGGGCTCCCACTTAGTCTGAGGTCTCACCATCCTTCACCATTGACCTCAATATGGGTCTTGAGTCTCCTCAGTCTCAAACCCATGAGCCCACTACCCAATCTGAAAGCCCTCAGGGTGAGTATTTACATTCCTCTAAGCAACCAACAAGGGACAGACCCATCAGAGGCTCAATGCTTGTAGACATTGATCAAGGTCCCAGGTCAGCAGGCTTAACCTCCTTATCTTTCACTTACCTTCTCTTCAAAACTGATGAAGAGATAATGTCCCTCCATGGAAATGACGTTGATCTATAACCCCCTCTCCAAGATCAACAGAGCCTAGACAAACCTCTTATCTTTAGCCCCCATCAGCAAACTGTTAGGATCAGTGATCTACGTTTGATTGATTAGAGAGTATAGCAGCGGAATTCTAACAATGAATTAGCCAATTCACAAGAACAAAAAGATATTCAATATAAGAACAAAACGGTTATAGATAGGGAGAATTCTGCAGATATATTTCATTCAATATTCGCTTTCGTGGTAACAGAATGTCACAATTACAATTAGGTCGACACCTCTTATATAAGAGATGTGACATCTGCTGATGTCACTTGATAGTGACGTCTGCTGATGTCACTTGATAGTGACATCTAACAGAATTTATCACAAACTACTGATAGTTAACAAAACTACTGAAGATGTCAAACAACTGACATCTTCTTACAAAAATACTAAGTGTTAACTATTATTACAACTACTGAGAAGAAACTACTGAAACAATAACAACTGAAGAACATACTCTTCAGTTGTTTTACAATATTGAAACAAAGAAAACTACTGAAAGGTAAACCATCACAACTACTGAAGAAGACCTCTTCAGCTGTTGTGACAACGTCTGATACTTTGTCTTCAGCATTGTGTCTTCAGACTTTGTCTTCAGCACTTGTGTCTTCAGACTTTGTCTTCAGCACTTGTGTCTTCAGACTTTGTCTTCAGCACTGTGTCTTCAGACTTTGTCTTCAGCACTTGTGTCTTCAGACTTTGTCTTCAGCACTTGTGTCTTCAGACTTTGTCTTCAGCACTTGTGTCTTCAGACTTTGTCTTCAGCACTTGTGTCTTCAGACTTTGTCTTCAGCACTTATGTCTTCAGACTTTGTCTCCAGCACTTGTGTCTTCAGACTTTGTCTTCAGTACTTGTGTTCAGACTTTGTAATCAGCTGTTGTCTTCAGCTGTTGTGGTCTTCAGTAGTTGTTGTGACGTCTGTGGGACTTAAAGGTTTTTCTGATCCGGCTCATTGGTTCTTTTGGTCCAACAAACTCCCCCTGAACCAATGCAGCCAAAACCTTTAACTTTATTGAGGTCCCACTTATTGTTGGCAGAATGGTTGGTCTTTTTCCTTCTTGATCAGTTGAGAAGATGACCAATATAAGCACTGGCCTGGAAATAAGTCTCTGAAGATTTGGTTGGCAATGTATGGATGGGAGCTCTGTATTGGGGAATTGGACACTGAGCTGTTCCCCCATCCACGAGGCTCACTTCCCATGTATAGCCTATAGGATTCTCTGGTGTATGCTCTGAGAAACATGATTTGTTCTTCCATGGTCAGGTTCTCTCGGCTTCACCATCAAACAATCCTTCTCGCCCATACAGCTCTGAGATGTACTTGGCCTGTTTACCATTTTTGAGCTCAACTGTTGTAATCTGTCGGTATGCAAACTCATCAGGATGAGTCTCTTCAAGTAACAGACTGAGCTCATTTTGTTTGAAGTTCTCAAGCCTCTTGTAGACTAACCCCTTTTAATAATTCTATTCTCTAACATCTTTTGGGGTTGTTGTTTAGTCTCATAGGCCTTCTTGAAGTCTTCCACAATCTCCCAGGGTGATACTACAAGGACCACTGTGATCTCTTCATCTACGATCCTTTTGACTTGTCCTTGTATCTCGAAGGAATGTCTTTCTTTACAATCCTGTGAGCCACCCTAGGATCAGGCCATACTCTCACCTTTTCCTTCTGATATTGAAATGTGTTGGCAAGGGTGTACAACCTCAGAGCTTCTTTCTTCATACTAATAATTGATGACGAAGCAGCATAAGTTTTGTCAATGCTTTTCAGCATTTCATCATCATGAAGCTTTTGCTGCTGTTCTTCTTCAATCTTTACTCTCACATCTTCCATCTGTGAGGTGGGAGTGATGGGCATGGGTTTGGCTTTAGCCAATGTTAGGACTACAGACAGAGGCAACCTATCTTCTTCCACATCATCCTCTTCTTCTTCTTCTTCTTCTAGCCTCAACACCCTTCTCTTCTTCTTCTTAGGTGCATCATCGGCTATTGGTTTAGATGGTAAGGGAGTTGGTTTTGTGGGTTGTGGTTGTGGTTGTTTTGGAGAGGGAATGTTGACAGGCTGAGTTAGCATTTTGGAGGTGAGTGTTGCTTTTGAGTATTTGGCTAGCTCAGTCCTGCTCCCTGCTCCTGCTTCATTCAAAGCTTCAATAACAAGTCCCTTAGTATATGCTTCAGATGAACAAATCTTGGTGGTGATTGCCAAGATACTGTCCCTGGACCAAGCTTTGATTTCGATCATTGATCTTCCCAGATATTTTGCAATAAATCCAATCATGATCTCAAGCCTTTCTCTTTCTAACACTTCATAACTTACCCATATATTTTGGATTTCTTCAATCTCTAATCGTCGAATCTCAGAGTCAAGTTTATCGGTGTCATGGCCTTGCCTAAACAGCTGATCAATGATGTTGTCCATTGATCTGCTGTGTTCGGCATCCGCCTCTTTTATCAGTAGCTCCAAGGCTTTCTCTTTTTCATTATCTTTATCGGTCTCCATATTCAACTCTAACTCCTTTTCCACTACTCTCCCTTCTGTTCTTTTCCTTCTCCTTTTCTTCTCCTCTGTACTCCTCTTTCTTTTTCCTTTCACTGACTTATCTCCCCCTTTTGGTTGCATTGGTTGCAAGGGGTTGATTGCCAGAAAGTTGTTTGCCCACAACCTCCTCTATCAATGGGTGTATTACTGAGGAAAGCCTCTCATCAATGGCTTTGATCATGATGTCAGTGATTATGGTGTGATGAGAGGGAGGGAATTTTGAAGGATAGCAACTATTTGCTCAGGAGGGTTCTGTTCCTGAGAAATAGTGCCAGAAGTAGAGGTAGGTGGCTGAGTTGTTGGGAGTGGCTCAGTGTTTGGGAGACCTTCAGATGAAGGTGCCATCTGTGAGGTGGTAAAGGCAGATGGTCTTTGTTCCTTAGAAGTTTTGGCAAGCAGCTCTTTGAGTCTGCTCACCTCCTCTTCCAGGATGGTGTTTTGGGTGATTACATCGTAAAAGAAGCCCAGGTCATCATCAGTAGATACTGAATCACCTGACCTCCTGATAGGATCAGGATGAACATGCACTGAGTGTAGCTCAGTTGTAGCATGTGCCCCTTTGTCTTGGAACTGGGGACATCCTGCCTCAGGACTTTGTCCGTCATCAGCAGTTGCCTCTGGTAAGGTCTTAGTAATGGTACCAACTACAACCTGATCATATGCTGACGCAGGAGAAGTGGCAGCCTCACCAGAAGTTCCAATCTCCATTGCTACACTAGGAGAAGAACATTGTAACCCCTATTTGTGGGTTCTCAGCTGCACTTTGGTCCTCCCCCTCAATGGTAGAAGTGTTCCCAGTAGTAATGGTATCTGGGGAGGGGGTGAGGAGTGCAACTGAGTCAGCACTTGTGCAACAAGTAATGTAGGACTTTGGGGGGCGGTTGCATGGGGAGATAGGGTAAAAGCAGTCTGCACCTAGGGAGGATGGTGCTCTTCAATGGCAATCTCCTCAAATGAGAAGATCCCAGATTGGTGGGTACCCCTTCTGAGGTTGCTGCAGGCTCCTTTTGAGAGGAATCCTGAGCGGCTGTGGCTGGGAGAGTCCTTATATCCACTAGGGGGTTATAACCAGTGGATATAGCCTGCGTTTGTGTTGCAGGGGCATCCTCAGGGGACTCATTTCCCTGAGTAGCCTTTTTGGTTTTCTTTTGAGTGGGTTTGGTGGGGACTTTTGATTTGGAGGTGGTGACTGTTGGTTGCAGCTGCGTGGGTTTGCGTAGCTTGGCAGCCATTTTGAGTGATTGGTCAGAGTTGTGCCGGGAGTATACTTCAGGCATACAGCCATAGCAGGGACTCCCAGGCCAACAAGTCCCTCAGCTTGAAGCTGGTTTGCAATTATGGCCATTATGAACCGAGGATATAATATCCAATGGTTAGCAGTTTGTTTTTGAGCCATATCCTTGAGCTTTGAAAATAGTATTTCCGAAAAATTTAAAGGTTGTTGCTCAAGGATGGAGTACATTACCTTTGCCACCTTGTAGACATTTGATCCCAAGAGGAAGTCTTAGGAGCCAAACAGACATTTACCATGTGAAATATGAGACGTTCAGCATCATGGAAATGTTTCTTCAGTATGGTGGAGGCACGAAGGTTTCCCTAATATCCATGGTGGGCAAAGGATAACCAGTTGTGCCCTTTGGATATCCAGCAGTAGAAGTGGCATCATCCAGGTGTAGGGTTTGACGAAGTATATTGGGAGTGATGACCACTTCGTGGTTGTTGATGAGTGACTGGAGAGACGCTGTGTTGTTCTCCCCAGTGGTGAGGGTGACGTTCATCCAAAACTGATTAAGGGATTCGGCATGAAGGATTGGATTGAGAAGAAAGGCCGTTTTGTAGGGTGACTGGATCATAAGATCAATAGCATTATCGAACTTAGCCCAGAATGGCGATTTGGTGAGGTAAGCTACACAGTTGTGTCGCGGTTTGAGCTGCATGGACGCCATTTATGAGAGAGAGTTTTGGAGAGATGAACGTTAGGTTTGAAGAAGATGAGGCTCTGAAGGATTAGGTCAGATATTTATAGGATACGGGTTAGAAAACGACTGAAGGGTTTGGTGTTAGTCATCAGTAGTTTTAAACGACTGTTGACATGGTACTACCCTTTCAGACGTTGAAACAGCTGAAGTCGTGGTTTTAGGCATCAGCAGTTAGAAAACTACTGATGAACATGGTTTTGACTTCAGATGATGAAACAACTGAAGACTTGGTATCAGTCATCAGTAGTTGGGAAACGACTGAAGACATTGGTTTTGTCAGCAGTTGTAAACAGCTGAGGACTTGGTGTTAGTCTTCAGTAGTTGTGAAACTACTGAAGACATGACTTTTGTCATTAGTTGTTGAAAACAGCTGATTGACTGGTATTAGGCATCAGTAGTTGTGAAACTACTGAAGACATGGTTTTGTCATCAGTTGTTTAGGATGAAACAACAGTTGTAGAAACAACTGAAGAGAAAGTTCTCTTTAGTAGTTTTCGTCAATTCATAGCCTTTCAGCTGTTTCATACTGTCCTCACACTTACTCTTCAGACTTTGCATCTGCTTTTCAGGTGTTTCATAGGACGTCAGTACTTATCTGTTTGTACTGATTTCAGTAGTTGGAACTACATCAGTGGTTTAGAACAGATAAAGTACTTCAGTACTTGTGAGGCATTTAGCCGTCAGTAGTTATAAAAACTACTGAAGGTGAAACAACTCATCAGTACTTATATGTGACATGGTTACCAATGATCACCAGTAGTTTTTACTGAAATCATCAGTAGTTGTCACTTATTCTAGCTGCAGCATACCAAGCCTTAACACAAGGTTTTAAAGTAGAACTATCCAAAGGCTTAGTAAAAATATCTGCAAGCTCATCAGCACTAGGCACAAACTTAGGATCAATCAGACCTTTTTCAAAACAATCCCGAATAAGTGATGTCTGATCTCTATATGTTTGGTCCTAGAGTGCTGGACTGGATTTTTGACAATACACAGAGCTGAAGCACTATCCATTAATAATGGAGTCTTAGTCTCTGTAATGCCATAATCCAGAAGTTGGTTCTGAAGCCAGAGTACCTGAGAAGTGCAACTTGCAGCAGCAATGTACTCGGCTTCAGCAGTGATGTAGCAACAGATGTTTGTTTCTTACTCTACCAAGAATCAAACAGTTGCCTAGGAATTGACAACCACCAGAAGTTGACTTTATAGTTAACTTGCACCCTGCATAGTCACTATCTGAAAAAACAACTAATTTGCAAGAGTGTCTAGTGGAATACCATAAACCTAGAGATTGTGTACCTTGCAAATATCTAAAGATTCTCTTGACTGCAATCAAATGAGACTCTTTAGGAGCAGCCTGAAATCTAGCACAAACACATGTAAAACATAATATCTGGTCTAGAAGCTGTTAAATACATCAAGGACCCAATCATACATCTGTAAAGTGTTTCATCAACCACTTTACCTTTCTGATCTGTGTCCAGTTGTGTGGTGCTGCTCATGGGAGTAGAACAAGGCTTACAGTTTTGTAAATCAAACTTTTCAAAAGATCTTTTGTATATTTGACTGATGAATAAAAATTCCATCAGCCTTTTGTTTGATTTGCAACCCCAGAAAGAATGTAATTCTCCCATGGCACTCATTTCAAACCTCTTTTTCATTAATGTTGTAAAATCATCACACAACTGGGGATCAGAGGATGCAAAAATGATATCATCAACATAAATCTGAACAAGTAGCTTATGCTGATCCACCTTCTTAATAAACAAAGTTTTATCAATGGAGCCGCTAGTGAAATTATTCTTAAGAAGAAAAGTGGAAAGTGTCTCATACCAGGCTCTAGGATCTTGTTTCAACCCCATAAGAGCCTTATCAAGTTTATACACTATTCAGGATGTTTATTATCCTCAAAACCTGGTGGTTGACACACATAAACTTCTTCCTTTATTTTACCATATAGAAATGCACTTTTGACATCCATTTGAAAAGTTTAAGATTGTGGAATGCAGCATAGGCTAAAAACAATCTGATTGCCTCTAGTCTGGCTACAGGGGCAAAGGTTTCATCATAGTCAATACCTTCTTCTTGTGAAACCCCTGTACAACCAATCTAGCCTTGTTCTTAACAATAAGCCCATTTTCATCAGTTTTATTCCTAAACACCCATTTAGTGCCTATTGCACACTTACCTGGGGGAAGAGGAACCAGTTCCCACACTTGCTGTTTCTTGAACTGAAGTAGCTCAAGCTGCATGGCTTCAACCCATCCATTGTCTCTCAAAGCAAATGGTAGTTCTTTGGCTCTAGCTGACTGATGAAGAGAGCATAGAAGCAGAAGTTAGACAATTGACTTCTTGTTGAAACCCAACATTGATATCACCAATAATCTGAGACATTGGGTGATTCTTCAGTTCTTGATAAACAATGAGATCTTTGCAAATGTTTGTAGGACCTTCAGCAGCAGCAGATGTTGATGCAGACTCTTGAAACCAAGAATTAGATGGTACCCAAAAGATGTAGAGGAATCAGAGATCTCATCAGCATTTGTTGTGGATGGAACTGCTGAAGCTACAGGAACATCAAATTTGGCAGACACAGGTAGTTGGTCACTAAACTTGAATAGGTGAGTATTGATATTATCATCATCATCATCAATACCACCAGGTGGAAGACATGCTGCAGAAGATGATTTATCCACATGATCTGCAACAACTGGAGGTTGATAAGGAACATATTGCAGTATGTCCAAATCAAACAACTCCATAGGGTTTTGTGGAATCTTGTCCATAGGAGATTCATTAAACTTCACATGCAAAGTCTCTTCAACTATCTTTGTTCTGCAGTTGAAGACTCTGTATGCCTTGCAAGTAGATGAATAACCAACAAAATACCATGCATCCACCTTAGGATCAAATTTTGGAGTTGATCCTTTGTGTGAGAATAAAACAGGGACACCCAATGCTTTGAAAAATGAAATTAGAGGAGCCAAGTGACGGAGAACTTCATATGGAGTCTTCATCAACCTCTGATTTACTAAGGCTCTATTCTGCACATAGCAAGCAGTGTTAACAGCTTCAGCCAAAAGGTCAGTGGCAAACCAGAGTCAGCCAGCATAGACCTTGCAGCTTCAATTAGGGTCCTGTTCTTCCTCTCCACTACTCCATTTTGTTCTGGAGTCCGTGGTATGCTAAACTGCCTTTTGATTCCCTTTGAAAGATAGAAGTCATCAAGTGTATGGTTTCTGAATTCAGTTCCATTGTCACTCCACAATTACCAGACAGTATTTCTTCTTTGCCATGCTCATCACTCTCACAGGACCAAATAGATCCATATGCAGTAATTGCAAGCAGGCAGTGGACTTAGGCTCTTCAATAGGAGGGAATGAGACTTTGTGCTGTTTTCCTTTTAAACAAGCGTGCAGCAGGTTTCATCACAGTGGAACTCCTTTATTGGTAAGCCTCTGACTAAACTATTGTGGATCAGCTGATTCATATTGTTGAAATTAACATGACCCAGCCTTCTGTGCCACAGTTTAGATTCTTGAGAAGAGACTTTGGAAAATAGGCAAGGATTGCCTCTGAGATCTATTTTCTTGGAAAGATCTAAGGCATACACTCTTCCTGTCCTGTTGGCTCTCAGGAGAGTGTGATCATCCAACACCTTATCAATCAAATGCAGAACTTTGGATGACAGAATCCTACAGTTCTGACTGGTGAAAAGAGCAACATGGCCTTTATCACACATTTGACTGACACTCAAGAGATTGTACTTGAGATTTTCCACATGATTAACATCATCAAACTTTATTTCTGCATTGGAGACAAAGCCGTTTCCAATGATGTAACCCCTAGCATCATTGCTAAAAGAAACAAACCCCTTCTTTCCTTGAGAGTAGTCATGAAGAAGAGAGCTGTTCCCAGTCATGTGCATAGATCCCCCTGTCTACATACCAGATGCTACTTTGGCATGTTGAAGAACCCTGCAATTATAAATAATCAATTAGTTTTGGAGACCCAAACCTTTTTGGTTTTGGGCCTGTTCTCATCAACAGATGGTAAACTAACAGGTTGATGGAAACAACAGCCTGAGAGGAAGAAGATGGAAGAAGAGGAATCCTTTGGCTTGGACCTCCTTTTCTGTGGTTTCAACATAGGAACATCTAATTGGTTAACTCTCCCAATAGGTGTTGAACCATCATAACCAGCTGTGTCTGATTTTGTGATAAAGCTTTCAGCTCATCAGACACATTGCCATTGGAGTTTGATAAGTCCTATGTTGCACCTTCTTCTTTTGAGCAATCTCAGCTGTTACCTGTTTAACCCCTTCCTTTTTGGATTTGTTTATGGACTTAAGGGTTACAGGATTTCATGTTGCTGATACAAATATGGTCTCAAACTCAGTTTTCATTTTAACCATTTTCTCTTTAATTTCTCTTTATGTTTGAGTTTGGATCCTCTTTTGTACCAGCAATCATCTGTAAGATGATTGAACAAACCACATACTTCACATGGTTTCTTCTTCATGTTATGTTGATCATCAACTAAAGAGGATGAAACTATTGAAGACTTGCTCTTCAGTGCTTTGAAAGCATTGTTTGCTTTCTTGACTTCCTCTTTAGTAGTCTTCAAACTCTTTCTACTGACAGTTTTCTTCTTTTCAGTACTGACAGTAGTTGGAGTTTGAACTTCAGGTGTTAAATCTTGCTCTCCAGTCCTTTCAGGACTTTCAGAATTAACTCCTGAGTTGATCAACTCTATGATCATGTGAGTGTCAGCAGTGGAACCATCAACATCAGCTGATAGGTTCTGAGAGGGCTTAGTGCTGACTTCTACTTCTGATGGTGCTGTATCAGAAAGTAGATCACATGATGAAATGGATTGGTTATTGCTCTCACCATCAGATTCTACCTCTGCTCTGGGAGTAAAATCTGTAGGTGGAGCAGTGTGATTGTAACCAATGCCAAACTTCACGTTGGAAGCAGATTGCTTACTAAGAAGCATTTCAAAACCTTTGCATGATTGTACCCATCGATCACACTCTACTTGGGTGACTGCAAGGGTTTCTTTGAGATCTTTGTACTTCTCTAGAAGTACCTCTTCCCTAGCCTTATAATCTGTGATTTGGCATTTAAGTTTGTAAATCTCATCATTCTTTTCATTAAGCACTGACTCAAATTCAGCTTTTCTTTTGGAAATTGTTTGTTCTAGCTCAATGTTCTTGTTAATAAAAGCTACATTTGCTTCTCTAATAGATGCAAATGCTGCTATGCATGTTTCAGAACATAATTTGGCTTTTGCCTTAGAGGATACCTGTGATACCTTTGGTGTAGAGGCATTAGTGGATGAAGTATCAGCAGAATCCAAAGCCATAAGAGCTAGATTTCCAAAGGAACTGTCACCACCATGTTGACCAGCACCAGTGAACAGTTGTTCATGACCAGACAAATCATCTAGTAAACTGCTCCAGTCAACAACTCCCGGGGTGAAGAAGCTGTTGTTGAGGTTGAGTTTGTTGATGAGATTGGGAAGGTTGTGGTTCAGGCAATGCTTGTGGTTGTTGTGCAATTGGAGCTTGAACAGGATTTGGTTGAGGCATATAATAGCAGGGATAAGGATATGACATTGGACCTTGGGGGACAAAGTATGCAGGAGACCAGGATGTGAATGATGACCAGAACCAGCAGGATGTTGCCCTCTGCTTTGTGGACTTGTACTAGGAAAAGTCACAAAGGGTGCAGAAGAGTTAGATCCAGTTGATCTACACTCTCTTACAAAGTGTCCCAGCCTTTGGCATTTGTGACACCTCAACTTACTCTTGTCAAAACCAACTTTGGTTTTGCCAGAGAGTCCAGGAAATTTCCTGCCAATTCTCTTATAGAACTTCTGAGATCTGATCTGAATCAATGCCATTTGGCTCAGAATATCCATCTCTTCTAGATCATCATCAGCAATTCCTTTCAAATCATCCATGATGAAGCATAGATTGTCACTATTACTGCCAGAATGACTCTCAATACCAACAAATGCATGATCAGAACTATTTGAAGAGAAATCAACATGCTCATCATAATTGCTTTCAGATGCAGCATATTCTGACTCATGACCAACCAAGGCAGTATTCTCTGGTACAAAGTCATCAGTGAGCTTTCCTGATGAGGACAGTTTCCTTTTCTGCTCTATCTCTCTTTCGAATGTAAGCAGTTTCCCATGAAGTTGAGTGAGAGATAGGCTATCCAGATTTGCACTGGAGCGTAGGACAATAGTGTATGTGTCCCATCTCTCAGGCAGTGATCTGAGGAACCTGTTATTCATCTGGCTATTGATGTATTCCTGTTTCACCATTTTCATCTCAGAGATCAAGCAGGAAAAACGCTCAAACTGTTGAGTCAGTGTCTCACCCTTTCTATGAGAGAATGTCTCATATTGTTGGGCAAGGATTTCTCTATTGTTTGCTAAGACCTCATCTATGCCACCGAATTGTTCTTTCAGGGCATTCCAGAGATCATGAGCAGTTTCATGATGCATAAGCCCTGAATAGATTTCATTAGGCAGTGCCATGGCCAGAATTCCATGGGCTTTAGCATCAATCTCAAACAGTTTCCGATCTTCATCAGAGTATTGTTCCTTCTTCTTCGGAACCATTTGATTTTTCCGATTGTTCACCATAGGCTTATGTGGTCCATGTACCACAGATGTCCAATAACCTGAACTGTTAACAGACAGGTGATGAAGCATTCTTCACTGCCATATGTTATACTCGGTCCTAACCAGCATCGGGGGCTTGGTGAGGAACCAGTATTGTGAGGATCATTAGAAGGAGTAGTCATCTCAGATTCAATCAAATTCAATTAAGCTATAACAGATTTAGAACAAAAACACAACAACCAATTGAACCAAGAGAGATCTCAAAATAAATGAACAAAAGCGTCAGAAATTCAATAATCTATAACCAGTTCTTGCAAATATGCTAATTCAATCAAACATAGATATCAATTAGCAGTTTCAATGATCAATTGTTAGATCAATCAATGATTAACTAGCTCTGATACCACTTGTTAGGATCAGTGATCTACGTTTGATTGATTAGAGAGTATAGCAACGGAATTCTAACAATGAATTAGCCAATTCACAAGAACAAAAAGATATTCAATGTAAGAACAAAACGGTTATAGATAGGGAGAATTCTGCAGATATATTTCATTCAATATTCGCTTTCGTGGTAACGAAATGTCACAATTACAATTAGGTCGACACCTCTTATATAAGAGATGTGACGTCTGCTGATGTCACTGATAGTGACATCTAACAGAATTTATCACAAACTACTGATAGTTACACAACTACTGAAGATGTCAAACAGCTGACATCTTCTTACAAAAATGCTAAGTGTTAACTATTATTACAACTACTGAAAAGAAACTACTGAAACAATAACAACTGAAGAACATACTCTTCAGTTGTTTTACAAATATTGAAACAAAGAAAACTACTGAAAGGTAAACCATCACAACTACTGAAGAAGACCTCTTCAGCTGTTGTGACAACGTCTGATACTTGTCTTCAGCACTTGTGTCTTCAGACTTTCTTCAGCACTTGTGTCTTCAGACTTTGTCTTCAGCACTTGTGTCTTTAGACTTTGTCTTCAGCACTTGTGTCTTCAGACTTTGTCTTCAGCACTTGTGTCTTCAGACTTTGTCTTCAGCACTTGTGTCTTCAGATTTTTTCTTTAGCACTTGTGTCTTCAGACTTTGTCTTCAGCACTTTGTGTCTTCAGTCTTTGTCTTCAGCACTTGTGTCTTCAGACTTTGTCTTCAGCACTTGTGTCTTCAGACTTTGTCTTCAGCACTTTGTGTCTTCAGACTTTGTCTTCAATACTTGTGTTCAGACTTTGTAATCAGCTGTTGTCTTCAGCTGTTGTGGTCTTCAGTAGTTTTTGTGACGTTTGTGGGACTTAGAGGTTTTTCTGATCCGGCTCATTGGTTCTTTTGGTCCAACACAAACCCTTACTTAGGTGAGTCCCACTGATGTGGAGGGGACTCATGCAGATTCAGCTGCCAGAAGGTGCCTCAATGGATCTTATGGACAGTGGTAACATTTCTGAGACTGAATTTGTGGCAACGATGCCTTTTGATGACTCTAAAAGGGACATCATTAAGCGGGGAAACCAGGGTGCCAAGAAACCACATTTGGTGGTGAGGCTGAACATACTAGGTATGTTACCTCATCTCCCCGTGATTCTTCAAAAGAAGATGAGGGAAGCATGCAACTCTTCATCCAAGACCTACTATCTAAAGTCTCAAACCTTGAATCCAAGGTTAGGAATTTAGAAGAAAGGCCTGCCACTCAACAACTTGAGATTGACAATCTCAAGGCTCAACTAGCTGAGAAATAGCTTGAGAGATCTGTTAGGCATGTACCTATTCAGGTCTCTTGACCTCTTCCTCCAACTCATCTAGCCCTCAAGATGATGCTACCAAAAAGGGGGAGAGTGTTTTGAGACAAACATTTGAGGAACCATAGAGCTAAACTTTAACTTCAAATTCACGGCTCCCATTACAACTTTCTCTGAGCCATCTTAGGTCTTACTACAAAATGACCAAAGGATGCTCGAAGATCTCTACAGACTCTTCTCCAAGTTTCTGCTGAGATCTTCTCTTGATCAGCCAAGCCCTGATGAAGTATGATGTATTTCGGAGCTGAAGAACTTCAGAGGCTAAGTGCACCTTCTACCACTATGGAAGAATTTGGTTAAGCTAAGGTTCACATGCAACCTGAGACTCAATTCAAAAGGGAAATGGGGACTGATGGCCCAGCAACTGAAGCAGTTGGGACCGAATCTGCATCCCCTCAAACTTCCGAAGCTGAAGTTAAAGCCTCGGAAGAACAAGCCGAATCTTCTGAAGCTGAAATAGAAGCTGCAGAAGGATTGTTCATAATGTCCGAGGAACTAATCATCACAGATGCAATCCTAGAACTGGCATCTCAGGTGAATAGTGAGGACTTTCTGGATCAACCTCTTGTATAAACACCCTCTCTGCCTCTCTCACAATCCAAATCCACTCTCCAAGAACCACCAAAGTCAAGTTCTTCAAAAGATAACAAAAGAAAGCAGAAGATGACTGCAGAAGAGCTTCAGGAAGAAGAGAAGATTGAAAAGCTAAAAGAAAAGGAAGACTTCCAACTGGGAAGCTTTTAGCTGCTAGTACAAAAGCAGCTGCAACCAACCAGGAGGCAGTCAACATCAAAAGGAGAGAGGAGATCATTGACCAGCTCATCAAGCTTGGAGCTACCAATGAAGAAACACTCAAGCTACCATTAGAGGAGTTGGTGGAATTGGAAAAGGCAACCAGGCTGCAGCAGGAAGCATCACGGTTGGCCTTAGAGGAAGAGAAAGAAAAGGAACAGAGGGAAGCTGACATGCAGCTCAGGAGGGAAAGGATGGCCTTCCTAACCTCCAGAGGGTTCTCTCATCAAGAATTGTCTCCACACAATGATGAAATGATCCTATGGCTCTTTAACAAAGAGCAAGATCAATTGGAGAAAGAGAGAAAAAGGGCTGCAAGAGACAAGTTAAAGGAGAAGAAAAAAGGGGAGAAGAAGAAAAGGGAAGAAGAAGCAAGGCCTCTTCAACCAAGAAGATAGGTGACAAAGCCTGGATGAAAGACTATCTTCGGGCTCACGGCTTCTCTAGAAGTCAGGTGGGTCCCATGTCTGAATGGACGCTCCAACGAATAGTTAGTGAAATCAAGGCTGATATTCATTTGGGGAAAAGGAGAGATATGTACAAAAGGGTACAGGGGATAACCTTCACACCAATCACTCAACCCCAAACTGAACCAATTCCCTCTATTACCATCAAAACTAAGCCTTACACTCCTCAACCCACACCTTTACCCTCATCCATTTTCTCTCCTCAACCACTAAAACTACCCATCCTTTAATCCAAAACTCTTACCAGAACCACCTCACCATATCCTACCCAACAACCTTCCAAACCATCCCCTTAGCCTTCCAAACATCTCTCTCTAGAAGATTTTAAGACGATCAAGACTAGGCTCACCAACTTCATAACTCTGAGCGACATCTCCTATGAGGAAGACTCCATCAAACTAGCCTATGTTGATGGATCTTCACGTTCCCTCACAAGAGATCAACCCTAAACCCTAAATAATCTAGTGGAGGTTCAATGAAGCTACTCACAACTTTGTTGTGGAAAGGGAGAATGGTGAAGTCAACAGGCTGAATGCCACCTCTCTGCTACACTCTAGCAGGTTTGATATTGTTGAGTTAGCAGAGAAATCATTCTCTAACCCCTCCAACTTTGAAACTACTGCTCACACCAAAAACCATCTCAGTAGTCTTTATCTAGCTGAGTTAACTGCAAAAGCCAAGATTGAAGAAGAGTTGAAGTTAAGAGGAAGGGAAGACAAGGATAGACCTCCCACCAAGGGCACAACCTTTCTACAGATGGTGGAGGGTCCTAAATTGGAACCTATAGTTTTATGGGAATATGATTATAGTTCCTATCAACGAACTCTTTTCAGAGGGCCACAAGAAAGGGTACAAATCATTCAAGGTGACAAACTGGAGATCCTGACTACCAAAGATGTGTACAAACTTCTCAGCACCATATCAAGGAAGAACAAGGAAACTGATAAGTATTTACTCTCTTTGGTGCTGAAAGTTTTGAGGAGCAGAAACAAGTGAGGTTTTGGTAGCATCAGCCTAGGGGGAGTTTGTTAGATCAAGAAGGCTGGTGCAACCAAAACCAATCACTTAGACAAATTTTGGTGCTACTTACAAAGGCTTCCAAAGCCAAGTGTGAAACTTCCAAAGGAAGTAGAGTTCTTCCGAAGGCAGAATGAAAGCTTTACTTCCGAAGACAAAACTCTACTTCCGAAGACAAAGTGTTCCCTTCCGAAGATCAAGTCTCAAAAGAAGAATCAAAAGACTACTTTCAAAGTATGAAGAAAGAAGAAGTCCTCAAGCCTCGGAAGAAGTAGCCTCTTCCAAAGTGTAAGTGGCTTCGGAAGTACTTGTTCTTCCAAAGCTATTTAACATTCAGAAGACACTGCTATGAACCAGTGGACATAAGTATGGCCTCTGACACTCCGCTGCAGACCTCTGATACTACATGGGGTTTTCTCAAAGAGCCATGTAGTTGACCATATTTTATTCCACTATTCACCTTTTTATGTTAGTACAAGTTACCAACTATAGTTGGTGCCAAAAGGTAAGTCAGGGACATGTCCTAACTACCATATCTTAGATAAGACTTTATCTACGATACCTTAAACTATAGTGTTGTAGTATTTGCTTTAATTAGAGGATCCCAGCTGGTATCAAAGTATATCCGGCTGTAGGTAGTATTATATATAGTTTCTCGTTGTAACTCATAACAGTATGCTTGTAAGAGTCTTGTAATATTTGAGTTGAGAAGCAATAATGCAAGTACCTTGAAAATTACTTCTTGTGTTGATTATTACTTATTATATTGTTATTAACTCTTAGAGACTTTGCTTTCATCCGAGTGTTGTTTAAGTGAGTTTGAGAGAAAAACTAAGTGTTTAGTGATATAAACCAATCCTGCACTAACCCAGAAGGATGCACACATGGGTCTAATCTTTATGATTAACAATACGTAAGAGACCCTGTCCCTCGCCCTAGGTACGGGAGTCGCTTCGTGCATAATGTTCGAGGTCTATTGTTAGACCTCAGGCCCTGTAACCAGCTTTATGCACAATGTTCGGGGTATAGCACATGACATTGGTCCGATAATGAATGTATGAATTTTAAGGTAAGGAAGATTATGAATGAGAATAAATGATAATGATGATGTACAATGATGAATGAATGAATGTTAAAGAATGATTTTGAAAGATAATAATAAAATTGTCTATTTATATGTATGATGTATGATTGCAAATGAATGTAAAGTCTAATATAATTTATAAAACTAGAACTCACTCAGCAATACTGACTTTTATGTATTTTCCAGTTGGTAGGTAAGAGTTGCTAAGGATGACATAGGGTAGCTACTTGGCTAGTTTTGGATGGAATCCATTTTATATTATGATAATGTTTGTTGATACATATGTACCTAGATCCAGATCTAAATGTAATGTGTCTTGTAATGTCTTACGCTTATGTTAGTGTCGAGTACTTAATGAAATGATATGATTGGTTATGTTTATAATGTTTATATATTTCATTAATGAGTTCGTGACTTGATTATATAGGTTGTGAATGTTTGAATTGATTTACATAAGGTTATAATAATGAATACAATTCAAACTTGAGTTGGTGAAGTTCTCATGCGTCTGACAGGTCCATCCGTCCTAACAGTAGTGATGCGTCCGAATGGCCATGCGATTGAGTGTCCATGCGCCTAAATAGTCCATACGCCTGAACAACTTCATGCGTCTAACTCAGTCGCACGACTGAATGATCTGTCGTGCGAATGGATCAAAAGCATGGCTCAATCGCACGAATGAACCATGCTAATGGTTCAGACGCACGAATGAGGAACCCTAACCTATAAATACCACCTAAGTCATGGAAAAAGTAGAGGATTGATTCCTATTCGACTCCAAACGCACCCTAGCTGTCCAGAAGCCTCCAAGCTCGTACTCCAAGTTCATAGAACGCAACAGATTGATTGCTAATCGATTGTTAATGTTAGATTCGATACCTTATTGTTTCTACGTGCGTTCTCACTGTTTGGATCGCCAATCAAATAGGATTCCACACTATTTGGTTTGTTACACGTTAATCAATTTGTATTTCGTTTATATACAAGATCCTAACAAGTGGTATAGAGCTAAGGCTCGTGATTACGTGTGATTCAATCAATTTTGATACAAAAGTTGTCTTGGACGTATCTTGTTCATCAAGTTTTGGTTTCTACGGCATAAGGCGATTAGGGTTGGTGAAAATTCGGGTTTTTACGGTCAAAACACGTTAAACCTAGAAATTTTCGAAACACAGCAGTTTCAGTCGCACGATTGATCCAGTCACACGACTGGAATTCAATCGCATTCCCAGACATACGATTGAACTTACTCGCATATTCATTCGTACGACTCAGCCTACCAGTTGCATTGTTCATACGCGTCAGTTTCACTCGCACGACTGGACAAATCGCTTAGTTCAGTCGCACGGGTAGCCCATTCGCATCGCTCCATACGCACCCGTTAATAGATTGTTTAAGAGAATTAAATTAATCAAGATGGAGGATCAGTTGTCAGCGTTACAACCGGGAAGGACTCACGGATTCAGAACTTACTGCTACTGGAGAGTGACGTGGGGAATGATAATAAACCCCCGAAGCTTATAACATTAGATGAGTTTCCCAACTGGAAACAACGTTTTGAGATCTACCTCAATGGAGTGGATCCAAATATGTGGGAATCTATTGAGACGGGATACAGTATGCCGGTGGGAGCCGATGGGGTGAAACTTACTTTAGGAGGAATGACTGATACACAGAAAGTTAAATATAATGCTGAAAGGAGAGTATATGCATTGCTAACACAGTCTATCCCTAAGGATATTTTTCACCATTTCTCAGAAAATAAGCAAGCCAAGAAGTTATGGGATGAATTGGAGAAAAGATATGACGGGAATGCTTTGTTGAAGGCCATTAAAGCAAAGGAGTTGAAGAAAGAATTTGACAACTTTTCATCGATGGGAAATGAGAGTTTAGACGATGTCATTGACAAATTCTACCATTTGATGAGCGAGCTGCACACACATGGTGTCAAAACTACCATGGAAGATAAAGTGTCAAATTTTGTAGACGGGTTGCCAGAAAGTTAGGCTTCTTTTGTTTCAAATCTGAGACAAAATGGGCTGCTATCAAAGTTGGACATCAATGATTTCATACTAAAGCTACGAGAAGAAGCACTAAGGATGAAGTATCGAGCTCAGAAGGCTTCGTATACTCAGAATCCAGCTTTGTACAATGCCACTCCTCAAGTTAAGACGTCTGGAGCACTTCTTCAGACTGCATTTGTGTAAAACTCATCTGGTCCTTCACAAGTCTCTCCTTCAGGAACAGATACGTCAGTGTCTTCTAGTACCCAATATATTGGATCTGAAGCAAATGCTACACGACTGAAGACTGAGAATCTCGGTAACGTGACAGTAGAAGTAGCTCGAGAGCACATGGATCTCTTGGCAACAGTGGTCCATTCCTATGATGGACTTGTTGCTGGGAAAATTGGAAACTACCATCTGGCAGATAAGGACTATGAGCAGGTTGATGAGACTGAACTGGAAAGGATGGATATTATGTGGGCCTTAGCAAGTGCTGTACGGAGAGAAAAGAAGTTCGTGAAGAAGACCGGGCAAAACTTGGTTGCTACTAAGGACACTACTTTTGGCTTTGACAAGAGCAAGGTGACCTGCTTCAACTGTGGCGAAAAGGGGCACTTCAAAAGAGAATGTGTGAAGCCAAAGAAGACTGGAAACGGGAATCCATTCTCGTCCTTCAATCGTCAGGACAAGTCCATATCTAGCAGTTCTACTTCATCAAACAAGGACCCCAAAGCCTTGACGACAAATGAGGATGAGGAACAGGACTGGAGCTTCCGGTTCGTCTCACCAAGAGAGTCCAATATAGTTAGTGTGGAAGACATTGATAACGATTCTGCAAGTGAAGGAGATATAGCAGTAGAGATCGCGATGTCAAATTTTGAAGACACTGCTAATGTTGTCAACCAACTGCCTGAGGAAGAAAAGTCTGCTACAATGTCAGAATCACCAGAACTAAAATCAACAGACTCTGTTCTCATGGGTGATTCTTCTTCTACATCCAGGTAAGTACCACTGACAAACTATTTAATAATCATGCTTGCTTAGAATGTAATAAATTTAGAGAAAGCATCGATTCAAATTTTCTAGGTTATTAGATCATAATAATAGCTTAGTAAAGGACCTGGAACTATGCACAGAAGCTAATAGAGTCTTGAAACAAAACGAGCACAGTTACAAAGAAAAGAGAGACTTATTGAATAAACAGCTTAGGGAAACCGAAGCAGTTGCTTTAATCAAGCAAATGACATTAGGTACTATCTGAACTCCCTAGAGGACACTAAGAAACAAAAGGCAGTTTTAGAAGTAGAAGTCAATTCTTTAAAACAGAAACTGCAAAGTTGGACAAGCTCATGACACATTGTCCAACACTTAGTAAGAGAGAGAAATAATGGGGAGGGACTGGGATACAAAGTGTTTCCACCACCACCTGACACCTTGATGAACACCAAATGTAAACCAATTAATAATAATCCTATCAAGGATCACGTGGTGTCCACTCCTCTGGTTAGTGATCCAGATTCCATAAGTCAATCATTTGAATCTGACTCTAAAAAGAAGAAGCCATTTCAAAGGCAATAGGAAAGATGCCTTGTGTAAACCTAGAAAAAGACTTTGAAAAGGTAAAATTAAAGTCAGGGTCAAACAAAGTCAAACCAGAACCCAAAAGGACCATAAAACCTAATCAATCACGTGCATCATGTCACAGTCCAGGTAAACAAGAGATCAAAGATGTAAAACCAGGTAAAGCAATTAAGTTTGTGAAACCAATTCATACCTCTAACCAAGAAGTGTCTTAGTCCAAAAAGAATAAGGTCAACAGTGTGACATCTACATCTCCACCAAAACATAGAAACCAAAAGTTGAAAGCAGATCCTGCTATAACTATGGAGAGTATGGTCACATAGCATCTCACTGTCCTTATTACCAACTACCAAGGAAGAAAGTTGAACTTTCTACATCAACATCTAGCTCTTCTAAGAGGAACTCTGTGACACCTCCAAAAAGAGCTAATGAACCCAAAGTTCAATCCATCAACCAGTCGTCTGTTTATCACAACAGGCCTTACACAAATCTGGTTTATGAAAGAAAAAAAAACCTTCTCAGTGCCTAAAAATAAGGACATACCGAATTCCGATCAATCCTAACCTCAAAGGGTCAGTAGGTTGAGTTTGTGATATGTGATGCCTCAGGGGAACCCAAGCCAATAAGGCTTGGGTTCCTGACATGAACTAATGTTTTCACTGATTGTGCAGGGTGTTCGCTACAATTCTGAGACTAACACGTGGATTGTTGATAGCGGAGCATAGGCACATGAAAGGGAATAGCACTCTCTTATCAAATGTCAAACAATTAAAGGAGGGCATGTTTTGTTTGCTGGGAACAAAGGAGGTTACATCACAGCCCAAGGAGAGGTTGGAAATCATAAAGATAAGTTTGATAAAGTGAACTACGTTCAACAACTTCAAAACAACTTACTTTCTGTTTCCCAAATTTGTGACAAAGGATTTAAAGTCATATTCGACAACAAGAAGTGTTACGTCCTAAAGAAAGACTATGTGATTCCGGAGGACCAAGTTCTGATGACTGCTTCAAGATATAAAGACCTCTATGCTTTGGATCTCTCAATGGCTTCTACAATGGATCATGAAGTTCAGTGCTTCCTATCAAAAGCTACTAAGAAGGACTCCATTTCTTGGCATAGGAGAATGGGACACATAAATCAATGGAAGATGAATCACTTGATTCAGAAGGATCTAGTGAGAGGTGTTAATGTCAAAAATTTCTAACTTCCTGATTTCTGTGTAGCTTGCAAGAAAGGCAAACAGACGAAGAAGACTCATAAGGAAAAGAAAGTTCATTCTATCGAGCTTCTCTTGAACTTCTTCACATGGATATGTTTGGTCCAGTCAGTACAAAGAGCATTGCTAGTGACTTATATTGTTATGTGGTTACTGATGACTACTCAAGATTCTCTTGGGTATTGTTTCTAAAGTCCAAGTTAGAAACATTTGAGTCATTCAAGGAATTAGTAACCACACTAGAATCTCTCTACAAGCTGAAGGTGAGACAGGTACGCTCAGACAATGGGACTGAATTCAAGAATCAGTGGATGGAGGCTTACTGCAAGGAAAAGGGAATTGTGCACCAGTTCACTTCTCCCTACACGCCTCAGATGAATGGTGTTGCTGAGAGGAAGAATAAAATCTTGATAGAGACAGCACGGATAATGCTAGCAGACTCGAAACTGCCTATCCAATTCTGGAACGAGGCAGTGGCAAATGCATGTTATACATTAAATCGAGTTCTGGTAGTCAAGCACCACAACAAGACCTGTTACGAGTTACTACAACGACGTAAACCAATATGGAGTATCTCTAACCATTTGGCGCACCGTGCACACTTCTGAAGAAGACTTAAGAAGGGAAATTCAGTGAGAAGGCTGCTGAAGGGATCTTCCTAGGATACAACATACCAAACAAGAGAGTTTACAACAACTCAACTGGTTTAGTAGAAGTGTGGTGTAATGTTGGTTCAGAGATATACCACACCACCTACTGGAAAAGGACCCGCTTATTTTTTCGACTATGATGGATTCTTCAAGTCCTTCAACATCCCTATATTTCTTTCTGATGACGAGTTAGCTACACGAATGATGTATGATATCTTGAATACACCATATCTCAATTCAACATCATCGAGCTCACAGGGAGAATCATCTCATCACTCAGGGGGAGCACTAGAAGACAGTGACTCCTCCTCAGAAGATGAAGCTGAAGAGATTGACCAGAAAAGGACAGACAGATTCCAATTTGCAAGTCCACAAACATCTAACAGTGATGCCTCTTCGACTTCGGAACCTCAAACTCCTTCTACCTCAGATGCAGAACCAAAGTTCATAATCTTGGCTCTGAGGTAGTTGTTCCTACCACTCCAGGATCTCGTCTAAATGTCTATAATCCCCTAGACAATGTCATTGGGGATGTCAGATCCGGAGTACAGACCAGAAATCAGCTATACTCAGCTGATTATGCTCGGTAATGAAAAAGGATACATACACATGGTGCTTATCGGTGTTTTGTCTCACAGTCTGAGCCAAAATATGGTAGTGAAGCACTGAATGATGAGGCATGGGTGAGTGCCATGCAGAGGAACTTCTTCAATTCAAGAAGTTAGGTGTATGGACACTGGTAGATAGACCTAAAGGTGCTAAGGTCATTGGCACCAAATGGGTCTTGAAATGCAAAAAGGATGACCAAGGTGTCATTATCAGAAAAAAAGCTCGACTGTAGTTCAGGGATTTCGACAAGTCGAGGGCATTGATTATAAGAAGTGTTTGCACCCATGGCAAGGATGGAACCCATCCGCATCTTCCTTGCCTATGCATCGTATATGAAGATCAAAGTCTATCAATTAGATGTGAGAGTGCATTCCTTCATGGTGAAATACGAGAGACAGTTTATGTCAGTCAACCTGAGGGATTTGAAGATCCTTATCATCGGGACAGAGTTTACAAACTTGACAAGGCCTTATACGGGCTTCATCAAGCTTCAAGGGCCTGGTATGAGAAACTCTTGACTCACCTTGTGAACACGGATTTTGCAGGGGAGTCATTGACTGCACATGTTTATCAAAGAAAAGGATGGTGCTGTTGGACCAAAAGAACCAATGAGCCAAGATCAGAAAATCTCTAAGTCCCACATGATATCACAACAACTGCTGAAGGCTTCATCAGCAGTTCGACAAGTGCTGAAAACTCAACAGCTGAAGATCAAGTGCTGAAGACTTCAACAGCTGAAGAACCAAAGTGCTGAAGTTCAACAGCTGAAGAACACAAGTGCTGAAGCTGAACAGCTGAAGAACACAAGTGCTGAAGCTGAACAGCTGAAGAACACAAGTGCTGAAGCTGAAGACCAAGTACTGAAGTACAACAGCTGAAGAGTTTACAAGTGCTGAAGATCAAAACTGATGTACAAAGTCTGAAGACAAAGACTGAAGACATCAGCTGATGATATCTACTGAAGTCATCAGCTGATGAAACGTCTGAAGTTCAAGTCTGAAGATCAAGTACTGAAGTTTCAGTATTTGTCACAACAGCTGAAGATTACTTCTTCAGTAGTTGTGATATCAGTAGTTTTATGTTTTTACTTTCAGTAGTTTTGTAAAACGACTGAAGAGCTTGTTCTTCAGTCGTTGTAGTTCAGTAGTTTTATGTTTTTCAGTAGTTATAGAAACTGATAACACTTAGTATTTTTTGTAAGGAGATGTCAGCTGTTTTGACATCTTCAGTAGTTGTGTTTCAGTTGAAATAATTCTGTTAGATGTCACTATCAAGTGACATCAGCAGACGTCAACTCTTATATAAGAGGTGCGACCTAATTGTAAGTGTGACATTTCGTTACCACGAAAGCGAATATTGAATGAAATATATTGCAGAATTCTCTCTCTATAACCGTCTTTGTTCTTCATTGAATATCGTTTCGTTCTTGTGAATCGGCTAATTCATTGTCAGAATTCCGCTGCTATACTCTCTAATCAATCAAACATAGATCACTGATCCTAACAAGTGGTATCAGAGCAGGTTAATCATTGAACGATCTAACAATTGATCATGAAATGCTAATTGATATCTGTGTTTGATTGAATTAGCATATTCGCAAGAACTGGTTATAGATTATTGAATTTCTGTCGCTTTCGTTCATTTACTTGAGATCTCTTTTGTTCAATTGGTTGTTGTGTTTTGTTCTAAATTTGTTATAGCTTAATCAAATTTGATTGAATCTGAGATGACTAATCCTTCTAATGATCCTCACAATACCGGTTCCTCAACCAAGCCTCCGATGCTGGTTAGGACCAAGTATAACATATGGCAACGAAGAATGCTTCATCACATGTTGTTAACAGTTCAGGTTGTTGGACATCTGTGGTACATGGACCACATAAGCCTATGGTGAACAATCCGGAAACCAATCAAATGGTCGAAGAAGAAGAAGAAGGAACAATACTCTGATGAAGATCGGAAACTGTTTGAGATTGATGCTAAAGCCCATGGAATTCTGGCCATGGCACTGCCTAATGAAATCTATTCAGGGCTTATGCATCATGAAACTGCTCATGATCTCTGGAATGCCCTGAAGGAACAATTCGGTGGCACAGATGAGGTCTTAGCAAACAATAGAGAAATCCTTGCCTAACATTATGAGACATTCTCTCATAGAAAGGGTGAGACACTGACTCATAGTTTGAGCGTTTTTCCTGCTTGAAATCTGAGCTGAAAATGGTGAAACAGGAATACACCAATAGCCAGGTGAACAACAGGTTCCTCAGATCACTGCCTGAGAGATGGGACACATACACTATTGTCCTACGCTCCAGTGCAAATCTGGATAGCCTATCTCTCACCAACTTCATGGGAAACTGCTTACATTTGAAAGAGAGATAGAGCAGAAGAGGAAACTGTCCTCATCAGGAAAGCTCACTGATGACTTTGTACCAGGGAATACTGCCTTGGTGGTCATGAGTCAGAATATGCTGCATCTGAAAGCAATTATGATGAGTATATTGATTTCTCTACAAATAGTTCTGATCATGCATTTGTTGGTATTGAGAGTCATTCTGGCAGTAATAGTGACAACTTATGCTTCATTATGGATGATCTGAAAGGAATAGCTGATGATGATCTAGAAGAGATGGATATTCTGAGCCAAATGGCATTGATTAATATCATCTCAGAAGTTCTATAAGAGAACTGGCAGGAAATTTCCTGGACTCTCTGGCAAAACCAAAGTTGGTTTTGACAAGAGTAAGTTGAGGTGTCACAAATGCCAAAGGCTGGGACACTTTACAAGGGAGTGTAGATCAACTGGATCTAACTCTTCTGAACCCTTTGTGACTTTTCCTAGTACTAGTCCACAAAACAGAGGGCAACATCCTGCTGGTTCTGGTCATCATTCACATCCTAGATCTCCTGCATACTTTGTTCCCCAGGGTCAAATGTCATATCCTTATCCCTGCTATTATATGCCTCAATCAAATCCTGTTCAAGCTCCAATTGCTCAACAACCACAAGCATTGCCTGAACCACAACCTTCCCAATCTCATCAACAAACTCAACCTCAACAACACAGCTTCTTCACCCCAGGAGTTGTTGACTGGAGCAGTTTACCAGATGACTTGTCTGGTCATGAACAACTGTTCTCAGGTGCTGGTCAACATGGTGGTGAAAGTCCCTTTGGAAATCTAGCTCTTATGGCTTTGGATTCTGCTGATACTTCATCCACTAATGCCTCTACACCAAAGGTATCACAGGTATCCTCTGAGGCAAAAGCCAAATTATGTTCTGAAACATGCATAGCAGCATTTGCATCTATTAGAGAAGCAAATGTAGCTTTATCAACAAGAACATTGAGCTAGAACAATAATTTCCAAAAGCAAAGCTGAATTTGAGTCTGTGCTTAATGATAAGAATGATGAGATTTACAAACTTAAATGCCAAATACTGATGATAAGTATAAGATCTCAAAGAAACCCTTGCAGTTTCCAGGTAGAGTGTGATAGATGGGTACAATCATGCAAAGGTTTTGAAATGCTTCTTAGTAAGCAATCTGCTTCCAATGTGAAGTTTGGCATTGGTTACAATCACACTGCTCCACCTACAGATTTTACTTCCAGAGCAGAGGTAGAATCTGATGGTGAGAGTAATAACCAATCCATTTCATCATGTGATCTACATTCTGATACAGCACAATCAGAAGTAGAAGTCAGCACCAAGCCCTCTCAGAACCTATCAGCTGATGTTGATGGTTCCACTGTTGACACTCACATGATCAATGAGTTGATCAACTCAGGAGTTAATTCTGAAAGTCCTGACAGGACTAGAGAGCAGGATTTAACACCTGAAGTTCAAACTCCAACTACTGCCAGTACTGAAAAGAAGAAAACTGTCAGTAGAAAGAGTTTGAATACTACTAAAGAGGAAGTCAAGAAAGCAAACAATGCTTCCAAAGTACTGAAGAGCAAGTCTTCAGTTGCTTCACCCTCTTTAGTTGATGATCAACCTAAGATGAAGAAGAAACCATGTGAAGTATGTGGTTTGTTCAATCATCTTACAGATGATTGCAGGTACAAAAGAGGTTCCAAACTCAAACATAAAGAAGAAATTAAAGAGAAAATGGTAAAAAATGAAAACTGAGTTTGAGACCACATTTGTATCAGCAACATCAAATCCTGTAACCCTTAAGTCCTCAAAGAAATCCAAAAAGGAAGGGGTTAAACAGGTGACAGCTGAGAGTGCTCAGAAGAAGAAGGTGCAACATAGGAACTTATCAAACTCACTGCCAATGTGTCTGATGAGCTGAAAGCTTTATCACAAATCCACAGCTGGTTATGATGGTTCAACATCTATTGGGAAGAGTTAACCAATTAGATGCTCCTATGTTGAAACCACAGAAAAGGAGGTCCAAGCCAAAGGATTCCTCTTCTTCACCATCTTCTTCCTCTTAGGCTGTTGTTTCCAATAAACCTATTAGTTTACCATCTGTTGATGAGACCAGGCCCAAAACCAAAAAGGTTTGGGTCTCCAAAACTAACTGATTGTTTATTATTGCAGGTTCTCCAACATGCCAAAGTAGCATCTGGTATGTAGACAGTGGGGGATCTATGCACATGACTGGGAACAACTCTCATCTTCATGACTACTCTCAAGGAAAGAAGGGGTTTGTTTCTTTTGGCAATGATGCTAGGGGTTACATCATTGGAAATGGCTTTGTCTCTAATGGAGAAATCAAGTTTGATGATGTTAATCATGTGGAAAATCTCAAGTACAATCTCTTGAGTGTCAGTCAATGTGTGATAAAACCATGTTGCTCTTTTCACCAGTCAGAACTGTAGGATTCTGTCATTCAAAGTTCTGCATTTGATTGATAAGGTGTTGGATGATCACACTCTCCTGAGAGCCAACAGGACAGGAAGAGTGTATGCCTTAGATCTTTCCAAGAAAATAGATCTCAAAGGCAATCCTTGCCTATTTTCCAAAGCCTCTTCTCAAGAATCTAAACTGTGGCACAGAAGGCTGGGTCATGTTAATCTCAAAAACATGAATCAGCTTATCTACAATAGTTTAGTTAGAGGCTTACCAATAAAGGAGTTCCACTGTGATGAAACCTACACTCTTGTGTAAAAGGAAAACAACACAAAGTCTCATTCCCTCCTATGAAGAGCCTAAGTCCACTGTCTGCTTGCAATTACTGCATATGGATCTATTTGGTCCTGTGAGAGTAATGAGCATGGCAAAGAAGAATATTGTCTGGTAATTGTGGATGATTACTCCAGATTGTATGGACTTTCTTTCTACATTCAAAGGATGAGGTTGCTCAGAAGATTATTCACTTTGTGTGTATTGTTGAGAAGCAGTATTCCCTTCCAGTCAAGTGTATTAGGAGTGACAATGAACTAAATTCAGAAACCATACACTTGATGACTTCTATCTTTCAAAGGGAATCAAAAGACAGTTTAGCATCCAAGGACTCTAGAACAAAATGGAGTAGTGGAGAGAAAGAACAGGACCCTCATTGAAGCTGCAAGGTCCATGCTGGCGACTCTGGTTTGCCACTGACCTTTTGGGCTGAAGCTGTTAACACAGCTTGCTATGTGCAGAATAGAGTCTTAGTAAATCAGAGGTTGATGAAGACTCCATATGAAGTTCTCCATCACTTGGCTCCTCTAATTTCATTTTTCAAAGCATTTGGGTGTCCCTGTTTTATTCTCAACACAAAGGATCAACTCCATAAATTTGATCCTAAGGTGGATGCAGGGTATTTTTGTGGTTATTCATCTACTTGCAAGGCATAAAGAGTCTTCAACTGCAGAACAAAGATAGTTGAAAAGACTTTGCATGTGAAGTTTAATGAATCTCCTTGGACAAGATTCCACAAAACCCTGTGGAGTTGTTTGATTTGGACATACTGCAATATGTCGTATCAACCTCCAGTTGTTGCAGATCCTGTGGATAAATCATCTTCTGCAGCATGTCTTCCACCTGGTGGTATTGATGATGATGATGATAATATCAATACTCACCTATTCAAGTTTAGCGACCAACTGCCTGTGTCTGCTAAATTTGATGTTCCTGTAGCTTCAGCAGTTCCATCCACAACAAATGCTGATGAGATCTCTGTTTCCTCTACATCTTTTGAGTTACCATCTAATTCTTGGTTCAAGAGTTGCATCAACATCTGCTGCTGCTGAAGGTCCTACAAACACTTGCACAGATCTCATTGTTTATCAAGAACTGAAGAATCACCCCATGTCTCAGATTATTAGTGATATCAATGCTGGTGTTTCAACAAGAAGTCAATTGTCTAACTTCTGCTTCTACCCTCTTTTCATCAGTCAGCTAGAGCCAAAGAACTACCATGTTGCTTTGAGAGACAATGGATGGGTTGAAGCTATGCAGCTTGAGCTACTTCAGTTCAAGAAACAGCAAGTGTGGGAACTAGTTCCTCTTCCCCCAGGTAAGTGTGCAATAGGCACTAAATGGGTGTTTAGGAATAAAACTGATGAAAATGGGCTTATTGTTAAGAACAAGGCTAGACTAGTTGTACAGGGGTTTTCACAAGAAGAAGGTATTGACTATGATGAAACCTTTGCCCCTGTAGCCAGACTAGAGGCAATCAGATTGTGTTTTAGCCTATGCTGCATTCCACAATCTTAAAGTTTTTCAAATGGATGTCAAAAGTGCATTTTTATATGGTAAAATAAAGGAGAAGTTTATGTGTGTCAACCACCAGGTTTTGAGGATAATAAACATCCTGAATGGGTGTATAAACTGATAAGGCTCTTTATGGGTTGAAACAAGCTCCTAGAGCCTGGTATGAGACACTTTCTACTTTTCTTCTTAAGAATAACTTCACCAAGGCTCCATTGATAAAACTTTGTTTATTAAGAAGGTGGATCAGCATAAGCTACTTGTTCAGATTTATGTTGACGATATCATTTTTGCATCCTCTGATCCCAGTGTGTGATGATTTTACAACTTTAATGAAAAGAGGTTTGAAATGAGTGCAATGGGAGAATTACAGTTCTTTCTAGGCTTGCAAATTAAACAAAAGGCTGATGGAACCTTTATTCATCAGTCAAAATATACAAAGATCTTTTGAATAAGTTTGATTTACAAAACTGTAAGCCCTGTTCTACTCCCATGTGAAACACCACACAACTGGATGCTGATCAGAAAGGTAAAGCTGTTGATGAAACACTTACAGATGTATGATTGGGTCCTTGATGTATTTAACAGCTTCTAGACCAGATATTATGTTTGCTACATGTTTTGTGCTAGATTTCAGGCTGCTCCTAAAGAGTCTCATTTGATTTCAGTCAAGAGAATCTTTAGATATTTGCAAGGTACACAATCTCTAGGGTTATGGTATTCCACTGGACACTCTTGCAAATTAGTTGCTTTTTCAGATAGAGACTATTAGGGTGCAAGTTAACTAGAAAGTCAGCTTCTATGGTTGTCAATTCCTAGGCAACTGTTTGATTTCTTGGCAGAGTAAGAAACCAACATCTGTTGCTACATCAACTGCTGAGGCCGAGTACATTGCTGCTGCAAGTTGTACTTCTCAGGTACTCTGGCTTCAGAACCAACTTCTGGATTATGGCATTACAGAGACTAAGACTCCATTATTAATGAATAGTGCTTCAGCTGTGTATTGTCAAAAATCCAGTCCAGCACTCTAGGACCAAACATATAGAGATCAGACATCACTTTATTCGGGATGTTTTGAAAAAGGTCTGATTGATCCTAAGTTTGTGCCTAGTGCTGATGAGCTTGCAGATATTTTTACTAAGCCTTGGATAGTTCTACTTTCCAAAACCTGTGTTAAGGCTTGGTATGCTGCAGCTAGATAAGTAACAACTACTGATGATTTCAGTAATAATTACTGGTGATCATGGTAACCATGTCACATAAAGTACTGATGAGTCCTTTCACCTTCAGTAGTTTTTATAACTACTGACGGCTAAATGCCTCACAAGTACTGAAGTACTTTATCTGTTCCAACTACTGATGTAGTTACAACTACTGATGTAGTTACAACTACTGAAATCAGTACAAACAGATAAGTACTGACGTCCTATGAAACACCTGAAAAAAGATGCAAAGTCTGATGAGTAAGTGTTGAGGACAGTAGAAACAGCTGAAAGGCTATGAATTGACGAAAACTACTGACGAGAACTTCTCTTCAGTTGTTTCTACAACTGCTGTTTCATTCTAAACAACTGAAGCAAACCCATGTCTTCAGTAGTTTTTATAACTACTGATGACTAATACCCAAGTCTCAGCTGTTTACAACAACTGATAACAAAACCACTGTCTTCAGTAGTTTCACAACTACTGATGACAAACACCAAGTCCTCAGTTGTTTCATTCATCTGAAGTCAAAACCATGGTCTTCAGTAGTTTTCTAACTACTGATGCCTAAAACCACGACTTCAGCTGTTTCAACGTCTGAAAGGGTAATACCATGTCAACAGTCGTTTAAAACTACTGATGACTAACACCAATCCTTCAGTCGTTTCTAACCCGTACCCTATAATATCCCTGACCTAATCCTTCAGAGCTTCATCTTCTTCAAACCTAACGTTCATCTCTCCAAAACTTCTATCTCCTAAATGGCGTCCATGCAACTCAAACCGCGACACAACTGTGTAACTTACCTCACCAAATCGCCATTCTGGGCTAAGTTCGATATGCTATTGATCTTATGGTCCAGTCACCCTACAAAACGGCCTTTCTTCTCAATCCAATCCTTCATGCCGAATCCCTTAAACAGTTTTGGATGAACGTCACCTTCACCACTGGGGAGAACAACACATCGTCTCTCCGGTCGGTCGTCAACAACCACGAAGTGGTCATCACTCCCAATATACTTCGTCAAACTCTACAACTGGATGATGCCACTTCTCCTGCTGGATATCCAAAGGGCACAACTGATTTATCCTTTGCCCACCATGGATATCAGGGAACCTTAGTGCCTCCACCATACTGAAGAAACATTTCCATGACGCTGAACGTCTAATCTTTCACATGGTAAATGTCTGTTTGGCTCCTAAGACTTCGTCTTGGATCAAATGTCTAAAAGTGGCAGCAGTAATGTATTCCATTCTTGAGCAACAGCCTTTAAAATTTTCAGAACTAATATTTTCAGAGCTCAAGGATATGGCTCAAAAACAAACTGCTAATCGTTGGATATTATATCCGCGGTTCATAATGGCCATAATTACAAACCAGCTTCAAGCTGAGGGACTTGTTGGCCTGGGAGTCCCTGCTATGGCTGTTTTGCCTGAAGTATACTCCCGGCACAACTCTGACCAATCACTCAAAATGGCTGCCAAGCTGCGCAAACCCACGCAGCTGAACCCACAGCCACCACCTCCAAATCAAAAGTCCCCACCAAACCCACTAAAAAGAAACCCAAAAAGGCTACTCAGGGAAATGAGTCCCCTGAGATGCCCCTGCAACACAAACGCAGGCTATATCCACTGGTTATAATCCCCTAGTGGATATAAGGACTCTTCCAGCCATAGCCACTCAGGTTTCCTCTCAACAGGAGCCTGCAGCACCACACAAGGGGTACCCACACATCTGGGATCTTCCTCACTTGAGGAGATTGCCATTGAAGAGCACCTTCTCCCCAGGTGCACACTGCTTCTACCCATCACCCCATGCAACCGCCCCCCAAAGTCCTACATTGCTTGTTGCACAAGTGCTGACTCAGTTGCACTCCTCACCCCCTCCCCAGATACCAATTACTACTGGGAACACTTCTACCATTGAGGGGGAGGACCAAAGTGCAGCTGAGAACCCACAGCATAGGGGTTACAATGTCCTTCTCCTAGTGTAGCAATGGAGATTGGACCTTCTGGTGAGGCTGCCAATTCTCCTGCGTCAGCATATGATCAGGTTGTAGTTGGTACCATTACTAAGACCTTACCAGAGGCAACTGCTGATGACGGACATCGTTCTGAGGCAGGAAGTCCCCAGTTCCAAGACAAAGGGGCACATGCTACAACTGAGCTACACTCAATGCATGTTCATCCTGATCCTATCAGGAGGTCAGGTGATTCAGTATCTAGTGATGATGACCTGGGCTTCTTTTACGATGTAATCGCCCAAAACACCATCCTGGAGGAGGAGGTGAGCAGACTCAAAGAGCTGCTTGCCAAAACTTCTAAGGACCAAAGACTATCTGCCTCTACCAACCCACAGATGGCACCTTCCTTGAAGTTCCCCAAACACTTTACCCTCTCACTTCACAGAGCCCCAGCTTCTGCTTTTGGCACTATCTCTCTGGGACAGAACCCTCCAGAGCAGATCGTTGATGTATTCCAACAATCCATACCTCATCACTCCCATTATCAATGACATTGTTTATAAAGCCATTGATGAGAGGATTTCCTCAACTCTACACCACTGATTGATAATGCTGTGCAAAAGACACTTTCTGCGATACAAACCCCTACCACCAATGCATCCAAAAAGGGGGAGAGTACTGCAGTGAAAGAAAAGAAGAGGAAAAGAACTGAGGATGAGAAGGAAAAAGAACAAATCCAGGGGTTGAGAAAGACAAGCAACAACAACTGATCACCTACAAAAGAAACAAAAGTGCTGGTGATCAACCTACTGCTGAAGAAAAATCCTTGGAAGAGCTGGTAAAAGATGCAGATGACACACACAGCCGATCCATGGACAAAATCATTGAGCAACTCTTCAAGCAAGGTTTTGATACAGCCACATTAGATAGTGAGATCAGGAAGTTGGAAGTGGAGGAAATTCAAACCGATGGGCTAGGTATGATGTACTGGAAAAGGAGAGATTGGAGATCATGATTCGTTTCATTGCCAAATACTTAGGAAGATCTTTGATGGAGATTCGTGCATGGACCAGAGATAGAATTCTGGCTATAACCACCAGAATCTGTCTGTCTGAGCAATTCCATAAGGGGATTATCATTGAAGCCCTTGATGAGGCTGGGGCTGGAAAAAGGTTTGAAATGGCAAGACTTATAAAGGCTAAACTCACAACCAAAATGCTGGAACAACCTTCCCTTCCACCCACTCAAAAACAGCCTACCCCTCAAATCTCCAAACCAATCTCAAAGCCCAAATCCAAACTTCCTCAACCCACAAAACACAACTCCCTTACCATCTAAACCAACAGCCGATGATGCACCTAAGAAAAAGAAGAGAAGGGTGTTGAGGCTAGAAGAAGAAGAAGAAGATGATGTGGAAGAAGATAGGCTGCCTCTGTCTGCAGTTCTAACATTGGCGAAAGCCAAACCCATGCCCATCACTCCCACCTCACAGATGGATGCTGTGAAAGTTAAGATTGAAGAAGAACAGCAGCAAAAGCTTCATGATGATGAAATGCTGAAAAGCATTGACAAAACTTATGCTGCTTCGTCATCAATCATTAGTATGAAGAAAGAAGCTCTGAGGTTGTACACTCTCGCCAACACATTTCAATATCAGAAGGAAAAGGTGAGAGTATGGCCTGATCCTAGGGTGGCTCACAGGATTGTAAAGAAAGACATTCCTTCGAGATACAAGGGCCAAGTCAAAAGGATCGTAGATGAAGAGATCACAGTGGCCCTTGTAGTATCACCCTGGGAGATTTTCGAAGACTTCAAGAAGGCCTATGAGACTAAACAACCACCTCAAAAGATGTTAGAGAACAGAATTATTAAAAAGGGGTTAGTCTACAAGAGGCTTGAGAACTTCAAACAAAATGAGCTCAGTCTGTTACTTGAAGGGACTCATGAGTTTGCATACAGACAGATTACAACAATTGAGCTCAAAAATGGTAAACAGGCCAAGTACATCTCAGAGCTGTATGGGCGAGAAGGATTGTTTGATGGTGAAGCCGAGAACCTGACCATGGAAGAACAAATCATGTTTCTCAGGGCATACACCAGAGAATCCTACAGGCTTATACACGGAAGTAGATCTCATGAATGGGATAACAACTCTGTGTCCAGTTCCCCAAAACAGAGTTCCCATTCATATCTTGCCAAACAATATCTGAGATTTCTTCCCAGGCCGGAGCTTATATGGGTCATCTTCTCTACTGATCAAGAAGGAAAAAGACCAACCTTTTGCCAACAATAAGCGGGAAAATAAATAAATTAGAGGTTTTGGCTGCATTGGTTCAGGGGGAGTTTGTTGGACCAAAAGAACCAATGAGCCAAGATCAGAAAACCTCTAAGTCCCACATGATATCACAACAACTGCTGAAGGCTTCATCAGCAGTTCGACAAGTGCTGAAAACTCCAACAGCTGAAGATCAAGTGCTGAAGACTTCAACAGCTGAAGAACCAAAGTGCTGAAGTCAACAGTGAAGAACACAAGTGCTGAAGCTGAACAGCTGAAGAACACAAGTGCTGAGCTGAACAGCTGAAGAACACAAGTGCTGAAGCTTAAGACCAAGTACTGAAGTACAACAGCTGAAGAGTTTACAAGTGCTGAAGATCAACAACTGATGTACAAAGTCTGAAGACAAAGACTGAAGACATCAGCTGATGATATCTACTGAAGTCATCAGCTGATGAAACGTCTGAAGTTCAAGTCTGAAGATCAAGTACTGAAGTTTTAGTAATTTGTCATAACAGCTGAAGAGTACTTCTTCAGTAGTTGTGATATCAGTAGTTTTATGTTTTTACTTTCAGTAGTTTTGTAAAACGACTGAAGAGCTTGTTCTTCATTCGTTGTAGTTTCAGTAGTTTTATGTTTTTCAGTAGTTATAGAAACTGATAACACTTAGTATTTTTGTAAGGAGATGTCAGCTGTTTTGACATCTTTAGTAGTTGTGTTTCAGTTGAAATAATTCTGTTAGATGTCACTATCAAGTGACATCAGCAGACGTCACATCTCTTATATAAGAGGTGTCGACCTAATTGTAAGTGTGACATTTCGTTACCACGAAAGCGAATATTGAATGAAATATTTTTCAGAATTCTCTCTATAACCGTCTTTGTTCTTCATTGAATATCGTTTCGTTCTTGTGAATCGCTAATTCATTGTTAGAATTCCGCCGCTATACTCTCTAATCAATCAATCATAGATCACTGATCCTAACAGGACCTACTGCTAGTACAGGTCTATGTCGATGACATAATCTTCGGTTCAAAGAACGAAGAGTTATGCAAAGAATTTGAAGTAGTAATGAAGGCGGAGTTTGAGATGAGTGCAATGGGGGAGATGAAATTCTTTCTCGGGTACAGGTGGATCAGACACCCAAAGGGATTTTCTACATCAGACCAAGTATGTGGGAGACCTTCTCAACCGGTTGACATGGAGAATGCTTCTGCAGCGGAACTCCACTTGCTACAAACCATGATATAGTACCTGATGAAAATGGAGATCTGGTAGATGCAACAATGTACTGAGGAATGATTGGATCTCTCATATACCTTACTGCCTCTAGACCTGATATCATGTATGCTACATGTCTATGTTCTAGTAGATATCAGGCTAGCCAAAGGTTAACCATCTAATCGGGGTCAAGAGAATATTTCGTTATCTGAAGGGCACACCCACCCTTGGGTTGTGGTATCCTCATGATGTGACTGAACTCACGGCGTTGTATAGTGACTCGAATTTCGGGGGTTGCAAGATGAATTACAAGTCTACATTAGCAGGGTATCAATTCTTTGGGAGGAGATTAGTGACATGGCTGTGTAAAAAGCAGACCGGGTTGCGTTGTCAACCTGTGAAGCCGAATACGTTGCAGCTGCAAGTTGCTTGTCTCAAATTATTTGGATTCAACAGCAAATGCGGGACTACGGTTTAAATTTCTCCACTACACCTATTTTTGTGATAACTCTGCTGCAATTGCAGTAACTAAAAATCCAGTACAACATCCTAAGACCAAACACATCGGTATAAAATATCATTTTATACGGGACGTTTTGAAAAAAAATAATCGATGTGGTAAAAATAAATACGGATTTTCAACGCGCTGACCTCTATAAAAAAGCTTTTGACAAACCATGTTTTCTATATCTGTTAGAGATCAACGGCGTTAAAAAGAAAAATGATGTTATTCCTGCTGATGATCGTGTGTAGTCCGATACAGCTTTAGTCTATTTTCATTTTTTTATTTATTTTCCTTTTTATTTTCTTTATTTATTTTTTTATGTTTTAAATTAAATTAATGTTATTTAGCTGTCTATTAATATCCTAAAATATGTTAATCGGTTATGATTTTAGAATTTTAGGGGGAGGAATAGGTCAGCCAGTAACATTTAAAAAAAGGAGAAGGAAAAGGAGAGGCTAGCTGACAGAAGGTATCGTATCTGTGATACCGATTCAAATACTTTGAAAATGATAGTACACAGGAACAAATCAAGAGGGACTTTAATATTTAATTTTGAAAAGATGCAAAATTCAAAGTCTAAGTCTGTGTAGTCTGAGCAATATAAAAGGAAATATGATAGAAAAACTGGTATCTACTAAGGTAACACAATGAAAGTAGACCTAGAGGTTGATAGACCACAGATGATATGTCGGTAGATTCAACACAATAGATGATTAGACCTGACTGGTGATCTCAAGATCAAATTAAGTTGTTCAACTAATTGTGGGCTCCCATCTTATCACTGGTTAACACAATCAACAATATTCCAATAAGGGGTAACGAGCATGTAAACGCCACAAATGTGTGCGGATGACCATAAATAGAGCAAAGCACGAAAAAAAAGCAAATGCTATCAAGCTAATAACTTATGTTGTTGGTGCATTATGTGCTAAAGAAATTAACGATGCGCTAACAAGAAGATAGGTTGTGTGCCTCTCTGTTGTGCGATGGCACTAACCTGAGGATAAGCATAACCTAGATATTCTAGATTTCATTGTTGTTTGCCGCCTCTCTGCTGTGCGATGGCACTGACCTGAGGATTGACTTCTCTTTGAAAGCTCTAAGAACAGTGTCTTCTTGTCAAAATGCCCGTAGACCGCTCAAAAGCTCCTGAGGAATGTTGATTATCATATAAGCGTGGGATCCACAAATGTTGGTTGAAATAATAAACCTTAAACTATCACCAATCTGTGTCAAAAGTCTGTGTATGGATTTAAGAGGACAAATATACTGACAATCATAGTGGATACAAATTCTTGAAAGTCCAAATCAATGGGGAATCTAATAGTACCAGTATGATTTCCTAAATTTGCTAACGACTCTGGATGAAAACCGAGAAGTGAGCATCAAATGGTTTAATAACAAGTCCAAATGATTTGACTTGCCTGTATGATTCCAAAACTGATTTGGTCCAGGTATGGTCAAACTAAATAGAAGCTGCCTATTCCAGAAACGAATCTAGTAGATTTCTATCCTAGGATCTACCTCTCACAAAAAGTTAAAAACAAGTTTAATTTTTGTACTTTAGTTTAATTTTCTATTTATTTAGTCATTTCAGTTTACTTGTTGTCGGACTACGTTATGGAATTCAGTAAGGGATTAATTCACCTAAAAGGGTCATGTCTGAGATGACCACATGTGTTTTCAAAAGATAAATGGGTCACGTCTGAGGTGACAAAGTGTTTAAAATGATCACGTCTGAGGTGATCAAAAGTTTTTCAAGATAAAAAGGATCATGTCTGAGATGATCAAATGTGCATAATGTTAATTTTAAAGCTTAAGGAAGGTTTAAATGGCAAATGGTAAGAAATGCAAAAAATTTCATAAGTATGACCCATTCGCACGAATGGATCATGAGTATGGACATACCATGCAAATGGGAGCTATTCGTACGAATGAACCATGAGTATGGACCATTCAACCGAATGGCCCATACGAATGAACCAGTCGGATGTTCAGAGTGAACGAATAAGTAAATCGCACGACTGAACTCCAGTCGGACGACTGAAGGTGACCGACTGTGGTAGTCGCACGACTGTTCTTCAGTCGCATGAATCAACTATGTGACTTGGCTCAGTAGCACGACTGAAAGTAAATCCTAGTATAAATAGAGGGTGAGTCGGTCGCAGTTGTTCATCACTCCCAAATCGTCTCTGAATCGCACGAACATACTGTTACTCTGACCGATTTTCATTTGAGCCTTCAAGACTATTATTTGTTATATACTTACGATTTCTATTGACTATACAGGTATAATGCGGTGCAATCCATGAAAATATCCATCAATTTATGACCAAAATTGACGGATATGAACCCCAAAAGAAACTGAGACGTACATTGATAAATAAACGAATAAAACTAGTCCATTGTGCAATTAAAGGCTATAATATGTTTAGTTGGTGGATTGCGAGTCTAGTGAACAAGAGCACGTAGTTTAAGATTCAAAATTGGAGAAAAATTGAATTTGAATTGAACAGTCAGAACAACATGCGAATGGACAGGTTGATGAACCTCTGTCGCACAACTGATGTGTGCGACTAGCTAAACCGCGTGACTGAACCATGCGTATAAGGTCAGTCGCATGACTAGTGTAACTGCATGAGTTTACATACGCATGAGTCTAGTAGCACACTCAGTCGTACGTATGGGTTAATTCGCACGACTAGAGTTCAGTCGCACTGCTAATTCGCATGACTTGATCTCAGTCGCACAACCTCAGTCGCACAACCTCATTAGCCAATGGATACTAATGTTTGATTTCATTGTGTAACAGATGGCAAGTCAATGGACAATGAGTACGAAGCACAACATATGTGCTCATCTACATCTGACATCCAGAAATGCTTTAGACTTTTCTGGCATTATCACCTTTCTAAGGAGATCAAGAATTGCACATGCTATATCTGCTCCATGTACTCCATACCGTTCTATAAAGCAGGCCTTCTGGGAAGGTGCAGTAGTTGACCGATCTTCTGAGCCTCACTGTATCAGGAGTACTATCTTTGGAGAGGCGATTGAGATCACAGAGGAAGATCTCAGGATTGTGCTGCAGTTGGGGGAAGATGCTGACTGTCCTACTAGACTACACTCCGTTACTGTCAGAGGATGCTTTCTTCGAGCTAAGTACTCTGGGGACATAAATGCTGGGGTGCTCAACAAGAGCAACATGTGTCCCCAGTTCAAGTACCTTGCTCACGTACTGCTGAAGTGCATAGCGTCCAGGAAGGGAGGATTTGATGAGTTGTCAGATTAGATCCAGAACGCCTATGTAGCGTTGGTACTGCACCATCCGTTCAGCTTCTCCAGGATGATTTTCTCCTACTTAGTGGAGAACATTGAGGGGAAAGGGAAGGAGGGCTTCTGCATGTACCCCTGATTCATGCAGATGATTATAGACCAGAAGCTCCCTTCCCTGCCGAAGGAGAAGGAAGATGCAGTAGTTCTTGAGGTGATGGATGATACCACCTTAGGCCGGATGAAGGTGTACAGGGGGAAGCAGGTGAAACCCTCTGTCAGGAGATTGTTCGGGCATCTGGCCCATGAGAGCTATGTGGTGTCAGCTCGAAGGAAGTGGCGCCACGATGATAGTGATTCTGATGTTGAGCAGATTGCTTTACTCTCTGATGACTCTAACGATGATGATTGCGGGGATGCTGGAGATAACATGCCCATTCCACTGAGGGGCACAACAACTGATAGTATACCTCTAGTATCTGCCCCCACTGGAGATGTAGTGGAGTCTGCTGGGTTCCACCAGGGGTTTGTACCTGGTGAGGATGAAGAGGAGTATGATGAGGAGCCACTTACTAGGACTGTGGGAAGAAGAGTCATTCCCACAAAACACGGGCTAAGGGCGGTTGGTGAACGCCCAGGTGGATCAGGTGAGACTGCTAATGACCCAACATATGTTCCTGATCCGCCGCGCCGTAATCTAGGAGGAGCATCCTCCTCGACTGGATCGAGAAGGAAGAGGATGGCTCAGCCCCACGGCTTAAAGAAAAAGAAGCGCTGACTTACCTTCGTCACCACCACAGCTACCACCAACCCCACCACCACAGACACTCCTACTATCACAACCACCACCACTGCCACCACCACTTTACCTACCACAACCACCTTTTCACCACCCACCACATCATTCATTCCTACACCACCACCACCTTCATCTATACCATCCCCAATCTTCACCACTACCACCACCACCACTAGCTTTCCTGCAGCACCATCATCACACTCCCCTTATCCTACAGGATCACCTTTACCTCCTAGCGGGGTAGAGGAACAGCTCTCAGCACTCAACCGTATGGTGCTGAGACTGTTGACTGCTGATGATGAGAAGACTGCACAGATTCGATAGCTGGAAGATCTCACAGCTGCCCAATCCCAGCAGATCTCTCAGCTGGATCAGCTGATTGTGCAGTAGGCACAGCAAATGGCTGCTTAGAGCAAAGAGATTGCCCAACTCCAAGAGCATAGAATCAAATCAGCAAAGAAGATTGAGGAGTTGGAGGATGCTAAAAAGTCTATCATGCTCAAGCTCAAAGGAACTAAAGATGAGCCTCTGAAGATAAAGGAAGGAGATGGTGATGAGGGTGATGATGAGGGTGATGATGAAGATGATGATGAAGATGAAAAGAGTGATGATGATGAAGGGGATGAGGAAGAAGAGACAGAGGACATGCAGGAGGATGATGATGATGAAGGAGGAGATGCAGCTGCATCTGCCTCAGCTCAGGGTCAAGAGAGAAGATCAAAGAAAAATCAAGACCAACAAGCTTCCTCTTCTGCCTCACCAAGTGATGATCCAGCGATTCAAGATAAAAGTAGTGATTAGTTGATTATGTAATTGATAGCTTTTGTACTTGAATCATGGATTAAACTTATGTATTTGATGCTTATATTAAGATTAATGTATTTCTGTCTAGATTATTAACTAATGTTTGATGTGTTACATGTTTACAGCAAGCAGATTCAAACTTTCAAAGGGAAGAATTTGATGTTGCTCCCCTTCAGCAGGTCAAGACTCAATTGACTATGATTCTTGATCTGCAAGGGATCGTCAGGAGATCTGTGCATTATACCCCTGAAGAAGGGGAAATAATTCATGATCTTTCAAATGAGCAACTGGCTGAAATGTTCAAGCTAAACCCAGATGAGATCATTAAGGATGCTCCAACTGTTGAGTCTACCAGTGAAGAAGAGCTAAATGACATTGATGAGATAGAAATAGAGGACATCACAACAGAGCACTATCCTCAGTACGCTGACAACAAGAGAAATGTGGTCCCCAATCTGGGTGAATCCCTAGTTAGTGATACATTTGAGGTATTGGATCAGACGGAGAAGGAGTCAGAAAAAATTGAAGGAAAAGCCCAAGCCTCAAACGACGATGTTGGTATCAGAAAGGCGGAATGGGCTGCTTGTTTCGAAGAAATCCGAGCCCAACGTGCAGCTCCTAAACAGAATGTCTACACCAAACTCTACAGAGTGAAGAAACATCATAAGGTGTCAGGCAGGATTTTTGCATGGGCACATTTCGAGGATCTAAATGTTTATGCAATAAAGAGGGAAAAGGGCATAGAGTACTTTAGATTTCCACATGATCTAAAGACTCTACCTGGTTTTGAGGTTAACAGCTGGCGAAACTGATGTTATTGTATGCTGACCCAAGGAAGATGTCAGGTTGGTTTGAGGTTGCCCTGAAGAAAGAGTACCACACTAGGTGGGTCAACTTCAAACCTCAACAACCTACGAGGTATATCAGACGTTCTGAAGTTGATCCTATAACTGGTAAGCCCAAGATTGTGCTGAAGTGGAGTCCACCAAGAACAATGTCAAGAATCCCTTTCAGGGAAATGCCTCAGGACTTTACTCCACACTTTATGTGGTGGTACTATGATTGGAAAACCAGGGAGGCGGTCATAGTTCTAAATAAAGAGGGACAAATGGATACCATCAGGGTGTTTGACCCAATGTGGCTCACTAACTTGTCTGATAATGATGTTTACACATTATACAAGTGGCCACTATTCTATGACCCACAAGATATTGTACAAGCCCTCCAATTCCAAAATGTCATAAGACTCTGCTTTGTGTTCGAGATACATGCAGGAGTCACTAGAGAGGAAAAGTACAAGAAATATGAAGAGGTGATGCAGAAGGTAAGACATTAGATAGGTCTAGGTCCAAGGGGGAGTTTGTTGATACATATGTACCTAGATGCAGATCTAAATGTAATATGTCTTGTAATGTCTTACGCTTATGTTAGTGTCAAGTACTAAATGAAATGATATGATTGGTTATGTTTATAATGTTTATATATTTCATTAATGAGTTGGTGACTTGATTATATAGGTTGTGAATATTTGAATTGATTTACATAAGGTTATAATAATGAATACAATTCAAACTTGAGTTGTTGAAGTTCTCATGCGTCCGACAGGTCCATACGTCCTAACAGTAGTGATGCGTCCGAATGGCCATGCGACTGAGTGTCCATGCGCCAAAATAGTCCATACGCCTGAACAACTTCATGCGTCTAACTCAGTCGCATGACTGAATGATCTGTCGTGCGAATGGATCAAACGCATGGCTCAATCGCACGAATGAACCATGCTAATGGTTCAGACGCACGAATGAGCAACCCTAACCTATAAATACCACCTAAGTCATGGAAAAAGTATAGGATTGATTCCTATCGACTCCAAACGCACCCTAGCTGTCCAGATGCCTCCAAGCTCGTACTCTAAGTTCATATAACGCAACAGATCGATTGCTAATCGATTGTTAACGTTAGATTCGATACCTTATTGTTTCTACGTGCGTTCTCACTGATTGGATCGCTAATCAAATAGGATTCCGCACTATTTGGTTTGGTTTACACGTTAATCAATTTGTATTTTGTTTATATACAAGATCCTAACAATGTTTTTGTGATGTAATACAACAAATGATATTTTGTAACTTAACCATGATGTATTATTTTGCAAAAGCGGCTATTAATATATGAAATGTTTTGCTAAGTTAATCCACTGTAGTGTTTAGTAAATGTTAAAGTATGTTTTACATTTTATGAACAATGATTATCCAACTGTGATTGTCTCGAGTACGGGGCCTTACAATACGGTGCCCTAGGAACAGGTTGAACACCATGTATCTGTAAGGTTCTGTATAACACTGATGCATCCAAAACATCCAATAACATCTTGAAGTATATCCTGAATGCATGCACTAAGTGCTAAGTAGAATGTTTTGAAAGTTTTACACCATGCACTAGAAAAATATTCTAAGTGTAAAATCTTTCGAAGCCAAGACCAACATCTTCCGAAGCTTTCTGAAGCCAAAAAATGAAGACAATTTATCTTCCAAAGACTTTTAAAGACAAGCTTTATTTTGATGTACTTTTCCATAAAGCTAGATCACTTTCCACTGCAACTCTGTTGACTCATCAATTTTCATAAGTTTGTAAAAAGGTTCATGCTTTTGGTAACTGTACATTGAGGTCTTGAGTCTTTTACTTTCTACTTTATGTACTTTTATTCTTATTATAATATATTAGGATGTGAGCTATGATATGTCATAATCACTAGTCAAAAGGCAATCTGCCTTTTGACTTTACTTCGACTTTGTTGTTGTCTAGATCAAGTAGCCAGCTGGCATTTAAAGTATGATCGGCTATAGGATGTAGTATAAGTATCTCAGGTCCTTGTAACTTATCTTATGCTTGTACACTTGTAAAAGAACTTGAGAGCAGTATACAACATCCTTGAAAACCAAACACATGTGTTGTTTTTTCTTGTTCTGTCTCATATTTGCTACTGTTCTAAGTATCAAAATTGTGTCACCAGTACCATATTGATCTGTTAAGTGTTCTAAATAGTCTCTCCTCATTATGTGTTGTGTTGTAAGTGACCAGAACTCCCTTAAATAGTCCTCCAATATCAAATCAATCTGGAACTCAATCTCGTGGTCCGGTGGCACACCTGCAGACACAACTGATATGTCTAAAAATTGTGGTACTGACGTGTCCACATCCTTCACATAAGCCAGGTAGGCGCTAAATCCACCCTTTATGCACTTTCCCACCACTGCCATTGAAATCACCTTCCAAATCATAGTAGCTCGATCATCGTATATCGTTACTGAACTTCCTTTAGGCACTGTCACTCGGATCATCTCCTTACGACACATAATATTTGATTCATAGGTTGCTAGCCAGTCCATCCCTATGACTACATCAAACCCGCCTAAGGTCATCACAAACAGTCTAGCAAGAAACCTATGACCTTCTAATTCTATGTCACAACCTCTACCAAATTAGAGATCCTGGTAGACTTACAAATGATACTTTCTACATCGAAGGGCTCATCAATACTTCTACTTCTAATAGGAAAATTAGCACAGAAAGCAACAAAAGTAAAACTTCTGCTACCACCAGAATCAAATAACACAGAAGCAAGAGTTTGGTTTACTAGAAATGTACCTGACACAACATCGGGGTCCGTCCTAGCCTCCTCCCAGGTCATCGTGAAAGCTCTAGCACTCGCTCTCTGCCCTTCATTTCTAGTCGTCATCTTTTCTCTAGAACTCTCAACCCTCGGGTTCTTACAATCCCTACTCATATTGCCCTCCTTACCGCAATTGTAACCTCTTACAGCCCTACACTCTCTAGCCATGTGACCGGGTTTCCCACTCTTAAAATAGATGTTCAATCCCTTCCTACATTCTCCCGTATGCTCCTTCCCATGTCTACCACACCTCTTCGACCCTGGACCAGATGTGGCTACACGCTGGTCATCCACCCTCGCATTCTTGTTACTTGGAGCAATACCACCACGTCCAAACCACTTCCCATTCTAGTTTCTATCACCACCACCTTTCTTGCTCACTTCTACAACTTCCACCTCTCTCTCATCGTACAACCTCCTTGCCAGATCAACCACCAACCTAAATGTACTCGGTCGGGCAGCGATCATGTGCCTGTAGATATCTGCTAGCAATTCTAGAATGTATGTCTTAATCTTTCGTGATGCAGGTGTCACCTGATCCGATACTAGCCATGCTATCTCATTGAACTTGCTAGTGTACAGTTGGTGTGTCATGGTTCCTACCTCCAGCTGTAGGAACTCTCTCTTAATCTTATCCAAATCCCTATAAGGACAGAACTCTTCAATCACCAACTTCTTCAATTTATCCCATTTCATCCTTCCAATCGCCCGACTCCTTTTGGCCTGGATAATATAGTCCACCAACATAAGGTCAAATCTACAAATGAGTGAGTAGCGAATTTCACTTTCTGGTCCTCTTGGCACTCGCTGATATCCAACATTGCCTCCATTTCCCTCACCCACCGGTGAGCAGCAGCAGTGTTACCACCACCATCAAAAGTCGGGGGCTTGTATCTATGGAATGCCCCATAGATACAGCCTCATGTTGTTTCTTTCCAAGCCTCTTCCTCCTCCTCATCACTAGAAACAACCGTCTCAGCTTCTAGTTGCCCTCTTTCCCTAGTGGTCTTCTTCATTTCTTCTTCTCATCCTCCCTCATCGCTTTAATCACTTCAGTCACCACAGATGACATAATCGTCTGCATGACTTGATGAACTTCCTCTACTACTACCTCCTTTACCGAGGCCCTCAGATTAGCACTCTCATCATCCCCTTCCGGGTGATGGGTCTCGGGATCCACATGAGCCATTTCACCATGTTAGCTTGGCTCTCATGACCCATGGTCCAGCACCACGTCAACCTCACCATCCACCTTGCGAAGCTTTCAAAGATCTACCACCATCCATCCTCTAAACACTATAAGATTAAAACACCAACATGGTCATTGAAGGTAATAGCTTAGATTATGTCAAGTATAGTAAGTGCCTAATATAGTGGCCAATTATGATTAACCACTTACATTAATCTTCATCTCCCAAGTATTTTCAATCCTGACTACATCAGTATCTAAATCCACTAAGAGCACATAAATCAAATAGCATGCGCACGTAATACCGGTTAACATTTAAAGAAATTACCTGATGGCACGTAGCTACTTGGGCTGGCATCCTTCCATTTGATCCCATCTTTAGTTTTGGTTTTTGAAATGATTTACCCATTTCTTTTAAACTATGGCTTTGATACCAACTTGTAAGGTCCCATTCCTAGAGTTCTTACAGTCAGAAATTCTTCACGCGTAAATTTAAAACACATATAATTCATAAAATAGTGCAGCAGGATAAATTTAACAAAAATCATTTCATGCATTAATATACTTTGCCAAATAATACATCGTCAATAAAGATACAAAATAGAATTTAGTTGCATTACAAAACAAAACCATCATCTACATAAAATGGATGCCAGTCTTTATTCATCAAGTAGCTCCACCCCCGTGCCACCCTCAGCAACAATTACCTGTCAACTGAAAATGTATAAAAGTCAGCGTTGTTGAGTGAGCTCTAGTTTAATAATAATAACATACATTACTTTCATTTAAAAACTTTCCTTTCCTTTACTTTTCATTATGATCACATATCATATGTACACATAGATAATAATCAATATTATCTTTCATCATCATTCGTTTTCATAGGCTTCATTCTTCATCATTATATTTCACTTTCATCTGGACCAATGGCATGTATTATACCTCGAACATTATGCACGAAGCTGGCACTAGGCCATAGTCTATAATAGACCCCTAACATTATGCACAAAGTTGACTCCAGTACTTGGGGCAAGCGACAAGGGTCCCATACGTTAGGTCAATCACAAGGATTAGACACTTGTGTGCTTCCTCATGGGTTAGCTAAACACATATAGTTGAGCTAACAACCCCTCAATGAGTTGTGAACCTTCTTTAATTTGCTTACAAGACTTTCATTCATTATTTACGTTCAACGTTTCATTATCATTAATCTTTCACTTTATTACATAATACTTTACATGCCATATCATAAACACTGCATGTAAAGCCACGTAATAATACGTAATAGGGAACATAAAGAAACACACCCAAAACATGCATAACATCAACATACATTCATCACCAAAAAAACATTCCAAGTCTTAGCCTAAAATCTTTATCCCAAAAATTTAAAATAGTTACTAAGGCATTAGGCTCAAGGGAACCATTCTCTTGTGTTTTGCTTATTTATACTTAGTATATTATTATCAACTATGAGAGGTTTCTGCATCATGTATACAAGTGAGATTAGTGAGTTTGAGAGACCATAATTTTGTTGAGTGAACAAACCTAATCCTGCAACTTCCTTAGAGGAAGAAAGGTTAAGAAAGAAAGAAGAACCTGACTAGCAGCTTAGGAGTGAAAGAATAGCTTCCTAAGCTCCAGGGGATTCTCTCTTAAGGAATTAACTCCTTATAACAATGATATGATCTTGTGGATTTTCAAGAAAAAACAAGATCAAATGGAGAAAGATAGAAAGAAGGCTGCTAGGGAAAAGCTGAAAGAAAAGAAGAAGAAAAAGGAAAAAGCTCAACTTGCGGCTATCAAGAAGATGGGTGATAAAGCCTGGGTGAAAGATTATCTCAGTGCCCATGGCTTCTCTGGCAAGCAAGTTGATCCCTGTCTGAGAGGACCTTGTAATAACATGTCAGTGACATCAAGCCTGACATTCAGTCAGGAAGAAGGAAAGAGATGTACAAATAAGTACATGGGATGACCTCTAGGACAACACCTCAATCATAACCTCAACCTGAACCAACCCCTTTCTCCATCAAAACCAAGCCAACCTTTGAGCCATACACTATTGAACCACACCATCAACCATACCATCTTCCTCACCCACTCAATCACAACAACCATCTCAACTACCCATACTCAAACCTAAAACACTCCCTCAAACTCAAACATCATTACCTACCCAACAACAATCCTCTTATCCATCCAAACCTCTTTCCTTAGAAGAATTCCAAGAGATTCTAGATATGATTGAGCACATTGCTCCTGGTGATATCCTTGTTAAAACCACAGGTGATGAACCCATACCAGCAATTTCCCCGGTGGTCTTCTTCCTTTCCGTCTTCTCATCCTCCCTCATCGCTTTAATCACTTCAGTCACCACAGATGACATAATCATCTCCATGACTTGATGAACTTCCTCTACTACTACCTCCTTTACTAAGGCCCTCGGATTAGCACTCTCATCATCCCCTTCCTGGTGATGGGTCTCGGTCTCCTCATGAGCCATTTCACATCTTAGCTCTGCTCCTCATGATCCATGGTCTAGCACCACGTCAACCTTGACCTCCTCCTCGCAAAGCTTTCAAAGATCTACCACTAGCCATCCTCTAAACACTATAAGATTCAAACACCAACACGGTCATTCAAGGTAATAGCTCATATTATGTCAAGTATAGTAAGTCCCTAATTATAGTGGCCATTGTGATTAACCACTTTATTACTCTTCATCCCCTAAGTATTCTTTATCCTGACTACATCAGTATCCACATCTACTAAGATCACATAAATCAAATAGCATGCATATGTAATACCGATTAACATTTAAAGAAATTACCTGATGGCATGTAGTTACTTGGGCCGGCATCCTTCCATTGGTCCCATTTTAGTTTAGGTTTTTAAAATGATTTACCCATTTCTATTAAAGTTTGGCTCTGATACCAACTTGTAAGGCCCTGTTCCGGAATGCTTACAGTCGGACATTTTACACGCGTTAAAATTTAAAAGTCATTATAATCATAAAATAGTGCAACGGAATAATTTTAACAAAAACCATTTCACGCATTAATATTACTTTTGCCAAATAATACATCGTCAATAAAGATACAAAATATCATTTAGTTGCATTACAAAACTAAAACATCATTTCTGCATAAATGGATACCGGTCTTTACTCGCCAAGTAGTTCCACCCTCATGCCAACCTCAGCAACAATTACCTGTCAACTGAAAATGCATAAAAGTCAACGTTACTGAGTGAGTTCTAGTTTAATGATAATGAAATACTTTACTTTTAACTTTCCTTTCCTTTACTTTCCTTTGTGATCACACATCATATGTACACATAGATAATAATCAATATTATCTTTTATCATCATTCGTTTTCATACGCTTCATTCATTCCTCGTTATCTTTCACTTTCATCTGGACCAATGCCATGTGCTATACCCCGAACATTATGCACGGAGCTGGCACTAGGCCGAAGTCTATAAATAGAACCCTACCATTATGCACGAAGCTGACTCCAGTACCTGGGGCAAGCCACAAGGGTCCCATACATTTGGTCAATCACAAGGATTAGACACCTGTGTGCATTCTCATGGGTTAGCTAAACCACACATAGTTGAGCTAACAACCCCTCAATGAGTTATGAGCCTCCTTTAGTTTTGCTTACAATACTTTTATTCATTCTTTACGTTCCACTTTTCATTATCATTAATCTTTCACTTCATTACATAATACTTTACGTACCATAGCATAAACAGTCCACGTAAAGCCACATAATAGGGAACATATAGAAACACGGTTAAAACATGCATAACATAAACATGCATCATTACCAAAAACAACATTCCAAGTCTTAGCCTAAAAATCGTTTATTCTAAAAATTTAGAATATTTACTAAGGCATTAGGCTCATGAGAACCATTCTCTTGTGTTTTGTTTATTTATATCTAGTATATTATTATCAACTATAAGTGGTTTTTGTATCGTCTATACAAGTGACACTTAGTGAGTTTGAGAGATCATAATGTGTTGAGTGAACAAACCTGATCCTACAATTGCCTTAGAGGAAAAAGGTTAAGAAAGAAAGAAGAAGCTAACTATCAGCTTAGGAGTGAAAGGATAGCTTTCCTAAGCTCTAGGGGATTCTCTCTTGAGGATTTAACTTCTCATAACAATGATATGATCTTGTGGCTTTTCAAGAAAAGACGAGATCAAATGGAGAAAGATAGAAAGAAGGCTTCTAGGGAAAAGCTGAGAGAACAGAAGAAGAAAGAGGAAGAAGCTCAACTTGCGCTTGTCAAGAAGATGGGTGATAAAGCCTGGATGAAAGATTATCTTTGGGCCCATGGCTTCTTTGGCAAGCAAGTTGATGCCATGTCTATCAAGGCTGACATTCGCTCAGGAAGAAGGAAAGATATGTACAGAAGAGTACAAGGGATGGCCTCTAGGACAACACCTCAACCATAACCTCAACCTAAACCAACCCTTTTTCCCATCAAAACCAAGCCAACCTCTGATCCATACACTACTGAACCCACACCATCAACCATACCATCTTCCTTATCCACTTAATCACAACAACCACCTCAACTACCCATCCTCAAACCTAAAACACTCCCTAGAACCTAAACATCATTACCTACCCAACAACCACCTAAGTCATCCTCTCAGTGATCTAAACCTCTTTCCTTAGAAGAATTCAAGGAGATTCTAGATATGATTGAGCACATAGCTCCTGGTGACATCCTTGTTAACCTCACAGGAGATGAACCCAAACTAGCAATTTCCCTAGTGGTCTTCTTCCTTTCCTTTTGAGGTGAGTTCAAGGCCATGAGTTTGATCCACAACACCAACCTAATGATCAATTAAGCCTAGCGAGACCACTAATCTCTAGCCCCTATCAGCAAATCCCAACTAAGGTGAGTTCAATTGTTATGGAGGGAACTCATGTAGATTCAGCTGCCACTACTGAAGGTGCCTCATTGGACCTTCAGGATAGTGGTAACATCTTTTAGAGTGAGTCTACGATAATCGTGCCCTTTGATGACTCTAAAACAGACATCATTAGGCAGGGGAAACCAGGACGCCAAGAAACTACATCTAGTGGTGAGGATGAACATACTAGGTATGTCCCCTCATCTCCTCATGATTCTTCTAAAGAAGATAAGGGAAGTATGCAACTCACCATAAGAGACCAATTTTCTAAAGTTTCAAACCTTGAATCCAGGGTTAAGACTTTAGAGGATAAATTTGTCACTCAGCAACTTGAGATTGAAAATCTCAAGGCCAAACTAGTTGATAAATAGACAAAGAGATCTGTTAGGCATGTACCAATTCAAGTTTCTTTGACTTCTTGCTCTAGCTCATCAAGATCTAAAGATGATGCTATCAAAAAGGGGGAGAGTGTTTAGAGACAAGCACATGAGGAACCATAAAGCTTAGCTCTTTCTACATTGATTTCTAGATATCCTGCTCAGCAAGCAACAGTTTTCCTTGAGCCTCCTCCAATCATTCTTCAAGTGGACCCAAGGATTCTCAAAGAATAAATGGGTTCTTTTCTAAGTTCCTGATGGGATCTCTTATTGAACAGCCAAGTCCAGATGTTGTTGTGGCATACTTTGAAGTTGAAGAGTTTCAAAGATTTAATGCACCTTCTACCATTGTCCAAGAAGTTGGTCAACCTAAGATCCAAATTAAACCTAAGATTGAATTTGAAAGGGAAATAAGGACTGATGGCCCAGCAACTGAAACAGTTGGGATAGATAGTGCAATCCCATAGACTTCCAAAGCAGAAGTCAAACCCTCGAAAGATTCTCTTCAAACTTCTGAAGTTGAGATACAAGCTACGGAAGGGTAGTTTTCTCTGTCCAATGATCTAATTATCATAGATGCAATTCTTGAAGTAGCATATGAGGTAAATAGTGAGAACTTTCTCAACTTACCTCTTACTCAAACACCATCATCATCACATGCTCCAGTCACCACCAACCAACCTGAAATATCTACACAAAAACCTCCAAAGTCTCAAACTTCTGAAGACAATAAATGAAAGAGAAAGAGTATTGAGGAAGAACTTCTAGAGTAGGAAAGAATAGAGAAACTAAAAAGGAAAGGTAGATTCTCCACTGGGAAGCTACTAGTTGTCAGTAGCAAAGCAGTTGTAGCCAACCAGGAGGTTATCAATAATAGAATAAGGGTGGTGATCAATGACAAACTTGTCAATCTGGGAGATGCCAGTGAAGATGTGCTCCTGCTACCACTGGAGGAGCTGATTGACTTGGAAAAAGCAACCATGCTATAGAAAGAAGAGGAAGAAGAAGCAGGGTTGGCCTTAGAGGAAGAAAGGTTAAGAAAAAAAAGAAGCTGACCAACATATTAGGAGTGAAAGGATAGCTTTCATGAGCTCTAGGGGATTCTCTCTTGAGGAATAACTCATCACAACAATGATACGATCTTGTGGCTTTTCAAGAAAGAACAAGATCAAATGGAGAAAGAGAGAAAGAAGGTTGCTAGGGAAAAGCTAAGGGAAAAGAAGAAGAAAGAAGAAGAAGCTCAACTTGCGGCTATCAAGAAGATGGGTGATAAAACTTGGATGAAAGATTATCTCAGAGCCCATGGCTTCTCCAGTAGGCAAGTTGGTTCCATGTCTGAAAGGACCTTGCAGCAACATATTAGTGACATCAAGGCTGACATTCGCTCAGGAAGAAGGAAAGAGATGTACAAAAGAGTACATGGGATGGCCTCTAGGACAACACCTCAACCATAACCTCAACCTGAACCTGAACCAATCCCTTTCCCTTTCCCCATCAAAACCGAGCCAACCTTATGAGCCATACACTCCTAAACCCACACTATCAACCATACCCTCTTCCTCGCCCACTCAATCATAACAACCATGTCAACTACCCATCCTCAAACCTAAAACACTCCTTAGACCCAAACATCATAACCTACCCAATAACCAGCCAAGTCATCCTCTCAGACATGCAAACCTCTTTCCGTAGAAGGATGCAAGGAGATCAAGATGAAGCTTATCAAATGTACTACTCTAAGAGATATCTCTTGTGAGGAGGGGTCTATCAAGCTAACCTATATTGATGGCTCCTCACGTTCCCTCACTAGAGAAAAATTCCTTGATCTGCCAAGAGGAACACTGGATCAGGCTGTTAAAATCTTTGGACACAACTCTGAATCATTAAATGAAGAAGAGAATAAGCTAAGAAGAAGGCTGGTGACTCTTCTAGATTCAAAGAAAAGAGACAAGGTACCAAGTTAGCCCCTTGTGTCTAGAAAGAAAATAATCCAATGAGGTTTGAAGACTCTTCTCATAACTTTGTTATGGAAAGAGAGAATGATGAGATCAAGAGGCTTAATGCCTGCTCTCTGCTACACTTAAGTAGATTTGACGTTACCGAGTTAGTAGAGAAACTATTCTCTAATCCCTCCAACTCTGAGATAGTTGCTCACATCAAAAATCATCTGAGTAGTCTTCATCTGGCTGAGCTGACCGCAAGTGCCAAGATTTAAGAAGAGTTGAAGCTAAGAGAGAAGGATGAAAGGAAGGATTAGCAACCAAGGCGAAAGCCTTTCTTTGAATGGTTGAAGGTCCTGAACTGGAGTCTATAGTTAGATGGGAGTACGACCATAACTCCCGTCAACTAACTCGCTTCATAGGGCCACAACAAAGGGTACATATCATTTAGAGTGGCAGACTTGATCTGCTATCCACGAATGATTTGTACAAACTTCTCAGTTCCACATCAGGAAAGAACAAAAGACAGATAAGTATACCCTATCCTTGGTGCTGAAGGTTTTGAGAAGCAAAACAAAGTGAGGTTTTGGTAGCATTATCCTAGGGAAGTTTGTTAGAACAACTAAGGTTGGTGCAACCAAAACAAACACTTAGACAATTTTGGTGCAACTAATGAAGAACTTCCAAGGCAAAAGCAGAGCTTTTGAAGATCAAGTCTGAAAGAGCTTCCGAAGAGGAACTCCAACTTTCGTCGACAAAGTCTTCTTTCTTTCGAAGTTTAACACTTAGAAGAAATCAAGACAATGACTTCTGAAGCATGAAGGTCTGAAGAATGTCTCAAGCCTCAGAAGAACTAGCCTCGAAAGAAGTAGCCTCGTCTGAAGTATAAGTGGCTTTGAAAGAACTTGTTCTTCCAAAGCCAATTAACCTTCGGAAGAACCTACTATGAATCAGTGGATATAAGTATGGTCCCTCTGACACTCCGCTGTAAATCTCTGAGATACATCATGGTGTTTTCCCACTCCATGTAGTTGACCATACTTTATTCCTTTGTTCATTGTTTATCAATTAGTACAATTACCAACTTTAGTTGCTGACAAAAGGTAAGTCATGGACATGTCATGACTACCAAATATTAGATAGTATTTTATCTAAGATGCCTTACTTCTAGTAATATAGTATTTGTCTAGTTATAAGTTCCGGCTAGTATTAAAGTATATCTGGTTGTAGGTAGTAGTATATATAGTTTCTTACTGTAGCTCATGTATTATGCTTGAAAGAGTTTTGTAACACTTTGAGTTGAGAAGTAATATATATAAGTATCTTGAAAAACTATTCTATTGTGTTTAGCTTATTTATACCTAGTATATTATTATCAACTCTAAGAGGTTTCTGCATTATCTATACGAGTGAGACTTAGTGACTTTGAGAGACCATAATTTTGTTGGGTGAACAAACCCGGTCCTGCAATTAGATATAATGAGCCGGCGTATTTAACACAATGACCAAAATCCCATCCATTTTAAAATAATAGAAAGATATGTGTCAAGTGCATAATCATTTTTAGATGTTCTAGATTAAATACCCTTTTACTATAACTTTACCCTATTAATTTTAAATTCATATATTTTTGGATATTTTGTTAAAAAGATCAGATATTCGAGTATTTTTTAATAAAAAATAAAAAATGTTAAAATATTAAATAATACATATTTTTAAATTCTTATATATCCTTTTGGATATCTAAACTTCCGGACCCTAAATCATCCCAAACATATATCCACCCACATACACATTCACAATAACATATGGGTACACACACCCACAAAATTAAAATGTTATAAAATGTATTTCCAGTCCCAAAATCAGTTAAAACATGGAAAAAATGGGGATCTAAAACTCACCTGATGCAATTTTCATGTATGACTTCTTCACACCCAAATGCAAATGAGTTCAAACACCTAAAATCCCATCAAAATCACACAACTGAACATACAAGCACATATATGCATACACTCGAGACTGAAAATCAGTCAAAAACACTTAAAAACACTTAAAACTAACCTCAAATCTGCACTTCTTCTTCTTCTCTCAAGAATTGAAATTCTCTGCTTTCTCTCTCTAGAAACTGAATGAAAGGTGATGTGTAGAATGGTGTGGGCAGCCATACACCTTTTGTACAAATATTATTTAAATTCTTGTCCTTGTACACTTTAAACCCCTTAACTTGGGTTTTATTGCCATTCTCTCTTTTTCTTCACCTTTATTCTTTATTTTTTTAAATTTCCAGGCGTTACACGTATCGATTAGCTCCAACTGAGATGAAGGAACTAATGATTCAACTGCAAGAATTGTTGTATAAAGAGTTCATTCAACTAAACATCTCTTCTTGGGGTGCTCCAGATTTGTTTGTAAAGAAGAAGGATGATAGTATGAGATGTGCATCGACTACCACGAGTTAAAGAAGTTGACAGTAAAGAACCGATATCCCTTACCCAGAATAGATGACTTGTTTGATCAACTCCAAGGTGCCAATTGGTTTTTAAGAACAATATTCGATCTGTCTACCATTAACTGAAGTGAAGGAGTAGGATATCCCTAAGATAGCTTGTTGCACGCGTTATGGACACTACGAGTTCCTTGTTATGTCTTTTGGTTTAACCAACACACCAACTGCTTTTATAGATTTGATGAATCGAGTGTGTTGGCTGATGTTGGATAAGTTAGTGGTTGTGTTTATCGATGATATCCTGATTTATTCAAGGAGTGAGGAGGAGCATGTGGTCACATTCGGGAGGTGTTAGAGATGCTTAGAAGGGAGAAGTTATATCTCAAGTTCTCTAAGTGTGCATTTTAGTTACACGAAGTTTACTTTTTGGGTCACATGGTGAATCCCGAAGGATTATGGTCGACCCGGCTAAAGTGGAAACGGTGAGGCAATAGAAGTCTTCAAAGACGTAATTTGAGATTCGTAGTTTCTTAGGATTGGTAGGCTTTTATAGGAGATTCATCCAATACTTCTCAACGATAGCTTTTCCATTCACTAATATAACACGTAAGGACATGATGTTTGTATGTGGTCAAGAACAAGAGAAGGCTTTTGATGAGCTAAAGATGAGGCTGACACAAGCTCCAGTCTTGTCATTACCCGAAGGAAGCGAGGATTTGGTAGTCTATTCAGATGCTTCTTATTTGGGGTTGGTTTGCGTGTTGATGCAAAGAGGGAAGGTTATAGACTATGCATCCCGACAGTTAAAGACCCTACTCATGACTTGCAACTAGCAGTTTTGGTCTTTGAATTGAAGATTTGGAGGCACAACTTTTACGAGACGAAGTGCACTATCTTCACCGACCACAAGAGCTTGAAGAACTTCTTCGAGCAGAAGGATTTGAATATGAGGCAAAGGACATGGTTGGAGCTTATAAAGGATTACGATTGTGAGATCCATTACCATCTGGGCAAGGAAAACATAGTGGCAGATACTCTTATCCAAAAGAAAAGAGTCGAACCAATCCGGGTGAAAGTTTACCAATTGGTGATGACGTCTGATGTGATGACATAGGTCAAGGAGTTTCAAGACGAGGCATTAAAAGAAGATCGCCTTAACTTCGAAAGGATGAGAGGTCTTGTCACAGAGTTGGGTGAAAATACTCACGGAGTTAGAACCCGTTTTGGACAGATGTGGATCCCTCGTTACTGAGATCTACAAGGGCGAATCATGAATGAAGCTCATAAGACTTGATACTCCATTCATCCCGGTGATACGATGTATCATGATATGAAGAAAGATTATTGGTGGTCGGATATGAAGTGTGAGGTAGTGAAGTATGTGAGTAAATGCCTTATTGCTTACAAGTGAAGGCAGAGCATTAGAAGCCATACGGTAAGATCCAACCTTTGGATATACCCGAGTGGAAATAGGAGCATATCACCATGGACTTTATTACAAAGATACCACATACCACAAGGGGGTATGATGCCATATGGGTAATAGTTGACCGCCTGATGAAGAGTGCTCACTTCTACCGATCTATGAAACGCATTCATCTGAGAGCTCAGTGGATCTGTTCATCAAGAAGATTGAAACTCATCATGGTGTACCGGTGTCTATTGTGTCTGACCGTGACACCCGGTACACATCCATTAGGAAGAGATTTCATGATGCAATAGGGATGAGGTTACACATTAGCATGTCTTACCATCCTCAGACAGACGGTTAGTCGGAAAGAACCATTCAGACTCTAAAAGATATGCTTCAGGCATGCGTCATTGAATTCGGAGGAAGTTAGGATGAACACTTACCGTTAGCTGAATTCTCATACAACAACAATTATCATGCCGGTATTGGTATGCCACCATATGAGATGCTATATGGTAGGAGGTGTAGAACGCCTGTACCTTGGGGTGACATTTGTAAGAAGGAGTTAGGAATCATTGAAGTGATCGAGGATATAACTGAAAAGTTGGAGAAGATCAAGGCCTTTATGATAACGAAAAAGATAGGCAAAAGTTGTATGCCGACAAGAAACATAAACTGATTGAGTTCAAGGTGGCTGATAGGGTCATGCTAAAGATTTCACCTTGGAAGGGTATCATTTAGTGTAGAAAGCGGGGTAAGTTGAGCCTGAGGTGTATTGGGCATTTCTGAATCATTGCTCAAGTAGGAGAGGTGGCCTATAAGTTGGAGTTGCCCCATGTGTTAAGCGGGATCCATCCACCATTCCATGTAACTCATCTAAGAAAGTGCCTTGCCGATGAAGATATGGTTTTACCACTAGAGGACATTAAGGCAGATGAGCGACTCAATTATGTGGAGCAACTATTGTAGCTTGAAAGGTTGGGGCACCCAAAGCCAAACACTTAGAATATTTTTGGTGCAACTTATAAAAGACTTCTGAAGCTAAGTATGGACTTCTGAGAGAAATGGAGTTCTTTCGAAGACAAAGTGCAAGATCATCTTCCGAAGGAAAAGCTCCAACTTCCGAAGACAAAATCTTTTCTTCTGAAGTTCAAGACTTAGAAGAATTCAAAGACAATGACTTCCAAAGAAGAAGTCCTCAAGCCACGGAATAAGTAGCCTCTTCCAAAGTATAAAAGGCTTTAGAAGAACTTGTTCTTCTGAAGCCAATTAACCTTTGAAAGATGCTACTATGGACCAGTGGACATAAGTATGGTTCTCTGACACTCCGCTGTAGACCTCTGATACTGCATGGCGTTTTCCCAAAAAGCCATGTAGTTGACCATACTTTATTCCACTGTTCACTTTGTTTGTTAGTACAATTGCTAACTTTAGTTGGTGTTGTTAGTACAGTTGCTAACTTTAGTTGGTGACAAAGGGTAAGTCATGGACATATCATAACTACCATATCTTAGATAAGACATTATCTAAGATACCTTAACTATAGCTTTGTAGTATTTACTTTAGTTATAAGATTCCAGTGTAGGAGAAATTCACCCTGCTCAAACTTGTTTCATCATCGTCCTTCTTACAATGGCACTCAACCCTCAACACAACCAAGTCGCACTCCTTGACTCTACCAAGGACGCTGACTTCTTAAACATCATCTCCTTTCTTACCCAATCTAACTACTTTACCGTGAACCCCACCGCTTACTTAATCACATGGAAAAATTTTGGGTTAATGGTCAGATAATACTCCTAAACGGAGTTAGGGTTATTAGGTCGAGCATTTTTGTCCAGGAGTTAATCGTTATTGAACAAGTCATTCGGGACCATCTGGAGCTCCACGATGAAGCTGCTCCTATTGAGTTCCCCAAATGAGACCTAGATGACACATATCTCCAAATGGGATATGGTGGAGATGTGAGTAGATCTACAGTGTACAAGTTCAATTTTTCCTACAACTGGAAGTTCCTACTTCACGTTGTTATCCATTGTTTGTCTAACAAGTCTGGGGGATGCATCAATCCCATATGAACTGAGCTGCCTAGATCAGGGATTGGTGAGGAGCCTCCGCTTCAACTACTTAAGGTTTGTGCTGACTAACCTTATGGGGAACCTTCAAAGGGACACATTCTTTATGTATCCTAGATTCATCCAGCATATAATCAACTGTGAGTTGGACCAGAGTAAGCTTGTCTATGCAACTACTCTGCATGCCCCTCAAATGAGGCTGACCATCTTCAAGATCTTGAAGAGAGTGTCCACCAATTTCACTGGAAGACACACTGCGCTTCTTCCAGGTATGATTGAGCCAATGGCTCCTGGTGACATCCCTATTCACCCCATAGGTGAGAAACCCACTCCAACAACTACCCTTACTTTGCTAGATCTTCCTGCTCACCCTATCAAACACACATATCAGAGAGGTAAATGAACCCTTTCTCAGTCTACTCTAATTGAGTAAGCCCATCTTGTTCAAACCAAAAAGACTAGAGTGGAAGCATGGACTCCCACTCAGTCAGAGGTCTCAGCATCCTTCTCATTTGACCTTAATATGGAATTTGAGTCTCCTTAGTCTCAATTTCCTGAGCCCCAAACCCAGGTCACAAACCTACAGGATGAGTCCTAACACTCTCCTAAGAAACCAAAAAGGTATAGCTCCACCAAGCCTCAATGCCAATAGATATGACCAACGTCTTGGGTCAGTAGGCTTCATTTTCCTATCCTTTACTAACCTTTTAATCAGAACTAATCAGGATATTACGTCTTTTCATGGCAATGAAGTTGATCCACAACACCCTCTATCAGATCAACAGAGCCTAGAGGGACCTCTTATCTCTAGCACATATTAGTTAAAACCAACTGAGGTGAGTCCCACGGATGTGGATGGGACTCATGTAGATTCAACTGCCACTACTGAAGGAAACTCATTGCATCCTCAGGCCAGTGATACCATCTCTGAGACTGAATCTACAGCAACCGAGACTTTTGATGACTCTGAAAGAGACATCCTTAGGCAAGGGAAACCAGCGGGCCAAGAAACCACATCTGGTGGTGAGGGTGAACATACAAGGTATGTTACCTTATCTCCCCATGATTCTTCAAAAGAAGATGAGGGTAGTATGTAACTCACCATTTAAGACCTACTTTCTAAAGTCTCAAACTTAGAATTAAAGGTTAAGACTTTAGAGGATAGGTCTACCACTCAGCAACTGAGATTGAAAATCTCAAGGCTCAACTAGCTGAGAAACAGATTAAGAGATCTATCAAGCACGTACCCATTCAAGTCTCATTGACCTCTTCCTCTAGCTCATCTAGCTCTCAAGATGATGCTACCAAAGAGGGGGAGAATGCTCAAAGACAAACAACAAAGGAACCACAAAGCCAAGCTTTAACTTCTCTATCGGCTAGATACCCGGCTCCTACAAAAACAATCTTTCCTAAGCCTCCTCAAGTTTTCCTGCAAATGGACCCAAGGATGGTCAGAGATCTCAACAGGATCTTCTCCTAGTTTCTTTTGAGATCTTCTTTAGATCAGCCTAGCCCTAACACGGCTATGATATACTTTGAAGCTAAAGAGCTTTAGAGGCTAAGTGCACCTTCTTCCACTGTGGAAGAAGTTGGTCAACCTAAGGCCCAAATGGAACTTGAGATTCATTTCAAAGGGGAATAAGTACTCATGGCCCAGCAACTCAAACAGTTGGGACAAATAGTGCATTTCCTCAATCTACCGAAGCTGAAGTCAAAGCCTCAGAAGAACAATTCCAATCTTCCGAAGCTGAGATGGAAGCTATGGAAAACCTTTTCTCCATGTCCGAGGATCTAATCATCAAATATGCAATTCTAAAGCTGGCATCTGAGGTGAATAGAGAGGAATTTCTCAACTGACCCATAGCTCAAACAACTTCATTATCTCCATCCACCATGTCTCAACCTGAACTCTCCATCCAAGAACCACCAAAGTCTAGCACTTCCGAAGATGTTAAAGGCAAGAAGAAGATGACTTTGGAAGAGCTTTACGAGGAGGAGAGAATTGAGAAACTTAAAAGAAAAGGTAGACTCCCAACTGGGAAGTTGCAGCCAACCAGGAGACAGTTAACAACAAGAAAAGGGTGGAGATTATTGACAGACTTATCAAGCTTGGAGCTGTCACTGAAGATTTACTCCTGCTACCACTAGAGGAGTTAGTAGAGCTAGAAAATGCAACCATGCTACAGATTGAGAGAAAGGAGGAAGCAATAAGTTGGTCATAGAGGAGGAAAGAGAAAGGAAGAAAAGGGAAGCTGATCTGCAACTTAGGAGGGAAAGGATAACTTTCTTAGCCTCCAGGGGTTTCTCTCTTCAAGAACTATCTCCACACAACAATGATACGATCCTATGGATCTTCAACAAAGAGCAGGATAAGCTGGAGGAAGAGAGGAAGAAAGCTGCAAAAGCGAAGATGAGGGAGAAGAAGAGAAAAGAAGAAGAAGCTAGGGTCATTGCTGCCAAGAAGATAGGTGAGAAGGCCTGGATGAAGGATTAACTCTAGGCTCATTGATTCTCTAGTAGGCAAATGGGACCTATGTCTAAAAAGACACTCCATCGATATGTCAGTGACATCAAGGCTGACATTTGCTTGGGAAAAAGGAAAGAGATGTATAGAAGGGGATACGGGATGATCTTCATACCAACACCTTAACCCCAACCTACAACCCAAACTCAACCCCAACCTCAACCTGAGCCTTTTCCATCTCCTTTCCCTATCAAAACTGAACTTACTTCAGAACCTTGCACCCTTAAACCCACACTAACCATCGTTCCTACCTTATCACCATAACCACCTTAACTTATTACCCTTCAATCTAAAACACTACCCAAACCCAAACACCACTACCTACCTAACAACCATCTAGACCATCCCCTCAGCCTTCTAAACATCTCTCCTTGGAGGATTTTAAGGAGATCAAGATGAAGCTCATCAGATGCACAACCTTGAGTGATATCTCTTGTGAGAAGGATTCTATCAAGCTAACTTTTTTTATGGATCCTCATGTTCCCTCACAAGAGATCAATTCCTTGATCTACCAAGAGGAACATTGGACCAGGCTGTTAAACTTCTTGAACTTACTTAGATTCACTCAATGATGAAGAGAATAAGCTAAGAAGGAAGCTGGTGACTCTGTCAGATACCAAGAAGGGGGACAAAGTACCTAGCAAACCCCTTGTGCCAAGAAAGAAGATTTTCCAGTGGAGGTTTGAAGACTCTTCTCACAACTTTGTTGTTGAGAAAGAGAATGGCGAGTTGAACATGCTTAATGCCTCATCTCTACTACACCTGAGAAGATTTGTTATTACTGAGTTAGCAGAGAAGACATTTTCCAACCCCTCAAACTCTGAGGTAGTTGCCCACATCAGAAATCACTTGAGCAGCCTTCACCTTGTTGAGCTAACAACTAGAACCCGGATTGAAGAGGAGTTAAAACTAAAAGAGGAGGAGGAGAGGAAGGACCAACAACCAAGGCAAAGCCTTTCTTCAAATTGTAATAGATCCTAAATTTGAATCCATTGTTAGATGGGAATATGACTATAACTCTTGTCAACTAACTCTCTTCAGGGGCACAAAAAAGGGTGCATTTTATTAGGAGTGATAGACTAGATCTCTTATCCACTGATGACTTGCATAGACTTCTCAGCACAACTTCCGGACAGAACAAAGAAACAGACAAATGTCTCCTGTCCTTGTGCATAAAGTTTTGAGAAGCAGAAGTAAGTTAGGTTTTGGTAGCATCAGCATAGGGGGAGTTTGTTGGATCTTGAAAGGCTGGTGCAACCAAAACTAAACACTTAGACTATTTTTGGTGCAACTTATAAAGGACTTTTGAAGCTAAGTATGGACTTCCAAAGGAAATGGAGTTCTTCCGAAGAAAAAGTGCAAGATCATCTTCCAAAGGAAAAGCTCGAACTTCCGAAGACAAAATCTTCTCTTCTAAAGTTCAAGACTTAGAAGAATTCAAAGACAATGACTTCCAAAGAAGAAGTCCTCAATCCACGGAAGAAGTAGCCTCTTCCAAGTATAAAAGGCTTCGGAAGATAACCTTCGAAAGATGTTGCTATGGTCTAGTGGACATAAGTATGGTTCTCTGATACTCTGTTGCAGACCTCTGATACTGCATGACATTTTCCTAAAATGTCATGTAGTTGACCATACTTTATTCCACTGTTCACCTTTGTTTGTTAGTACATTGCTAACTTTAGTTGGTGAGAAAAGGTAAGTCATGGACATGTCATGACTACCATATGTTAGATAAGACATTATCTAAGATACCTTAACGATAGCTTTGTAGTGTCTGCTTTAGTTATAGGATTCCAGCTGGTATCAAAGTATAACCGGCTGTAGGTGATAGTATATATAGTTTCTCATTGTAACTCTTGTATTATGCTTGTAAGAGTCTTGTAAAATTTGAGTTGATAAGTAACATATACAAGTATATTAAAAATTATTCCTTTGTGTTCTTAAGTGTAACATCTCGTACTTTTCGTTAAATAAAAGTTAACGTCGTTATTCTTGTAAGGACCGTTGTTGCTATATATGAAACTTATGGGCTACTTATGCTTATCGTTTTAATTGTTTTAATTTGTCCTTATTTTTTTCTTTAATTTGAACGTTGATAAGGTTAATTATTACATAAATAATAATCATAATAATAACAACAACAGCAAGAATAATAATAATAATAATAATAATAATAATAATATTATTATTATTATTATTATTATTATTATTATATTATTATTATTATTATTATTATTACTATTATTAATTGGTTTATAAAAAAATACAATCTTGGAAATATTTAAAACTTAAAGTTAAGAGGGTTGAATTGTTAATTTAATAACCTTTAAATAGGAGTTCACACATGAAATAATAAAATTTCAAAGTTGAGGGACCATTTATGCAAATAACCAAAAGTTGCACCCTCTTGGCCGCAATTCTAGCAGTTTCACCAGCCACCTCCAGCGTCCTCTGGTGAGACCCAAAACCCCCGAAAACTTCCTGAATTCCAACCGTAAATCATCCCAATCGATTCGCAGACATGTTTCGAACTCAATTATAGTCTTTAATTGAGTTTAAACAACTGTTTTGAACTTAAACACGTTGAGTAACTGTCGACTTCATCAATCGATCCGTTCGAACATTAATTCTCAATAATAACCTAATTAACTCAACATAAACAACCATCTGGAAACCTCTAAACGAATATTGGTCTCAATTACACCTGAAACAAACACGAACATCATCTTCGATTCCCTCCACTAGCCGCGACTTACAACAAGTCGAACACCACTCTCTGAGCTTCCTAACTTGCAATTGATAGAGGGCTTGTCATCATTGGGTTCATTAGAGACTATCTATGTAACTAATTTGATTAACATCGTCGTGCGAACATCAAACCTATGATATGTGAGTCGCGGTCATTCTTGTGCTCGTTCTCTATCGATTTTTCATGAATTCAGGTAATTAAAAACATGTATACATTCGTTTAAGCATGGGGAGTAAAAGCCCTATGGTTAATTCGATTAACAACATCATTTTATGGTTTAATCTAGGATCAATCGAATCTAGGGTTCTTGATTTGAGGGAAATGCATTGGGGTTGTGTTTATAAGTTTTTAAGACCCGTTTTTTAACGCGGCTGAGGTGTTAGAGCAGCTGGTAAGATGCGCGCCCTATAAACCTGAGGTCCCCGGTTCGAATCCGGGGGACCCCATGTTTTGTTTGAGGTTTTTTTAGCCTTCAACCTTAATTTTATATTTCTATTAAATTATAAAAAGCCCTTTTATAAAATCTGATAATTTTAAAAATATTTTTAGTTATTTTCTGTAAATTGATTTCTTAAAAAGAAATACTTTTTATACTTTCTTTTCTTTACAAATATTCTAAAAAAATATTATTAAAGAATTTGTTTTTATAAAAAAACCATACTTTAACCAAAACTTTGTTCCACAAATGTGATTATTTCAAACGTAAAAATTATTGTTAAGATTATATTTATTAGACTTTATTCAACCTTTAGGAAATAATTATAAGTGTTATAATTTTTACATAGTACTCTACATAAGATATAATAATATTCTTTGATACTAATAAATATAAACGGTTCCATTTGTTAAACATAATTATTTGACAATCCCTAATACCACATTGAACTCTAGTCTTCGTTCATCCATAAAACTTAATACTTAACTAAAATTTGTAATTATACATATACATTTTAGGTGTATTGTGAAGGACTACGTTAAAACGACGTTTATTATTCTATTAAATCTTCAATTATATACTTATTGATCATGTGAGTATTTCTATGCCCCTTTTTCATATTTTCACACTTTGGGGTGAAACATGTTACCTTATAACCGTTGCACTTGTAAAACGTTTGATTCTTGTAAACTTATGGCAATTCACTTATATGTTATGGTTAGTTGATCTTTGTAATTACCATGTATTGACGATTATATGTACAATCATTAACTATTTCTAGCCTGGCAACGTCATATATCTATGGGCCAGACAAGCCTGCTTGGTTAATCCAAGTACACTTAGCTAATCGTATAAACTTGTAAACGTTGAGACTTGTAAAACAGTCAAGGTTTGATTGTGCATTCTGTCTTACATCCTTAGTTACTTTGTTCTCTAACTTATAACATAAATTGCCATCTTTTATATACTAATGTATTGAAAACTATGAAAATCTCACCAACATTATCATTGACCTTTTATTTTTAACATGTTTCAGGAAACACATAAGTTTGATTACCACTTTTGAAGCTTATTCACACCTAGGAATTGACCTAGATAAATAAATGGATGAGCTTGAAATATTACTTTTATGCTTGTTAATTTCTTTCTTTGAGACTTATGTTTGTAATGTAACCTTCAGAATTTATGAATATTATATTTGGATTTAGTAATAGCGTTATGTGGTTGTGAACGATCTTAACTCTCACATCTCGACATTTCCGCCGTCAAGGTTGGGGTGTGACATTAAGTTACTTAGTATATTATAATCAAGTCTTTGAGAGATTCTGCTTCATCATAACAGTGTGAGTACAAGTGAGTTTGAGAGAAAACCAAGTGTTTAGTGACATTAGGTGCATAGCTCCCATACGCCTAATGCCTTAGTAAATATTCTGAATTTTTAGGATAAAGGATTTTTAGGCTAAGACTCGAAATGTTTTTTTGGTGATAATGTATGTTGATGTTATGCATGTTTTGGGCCTGTTACTTTATGTTCCCTATTACGTGGCTTCATGTGGTGTGTTTACGCTATGATACGTAAAGTATTATGTAATGAAGTGAAAGATTAATGATAACGGAAAATGGAACGTAAAGAATGAATGAAAGTCTTGCAAGCAAAATGAGAGGAGGTTCACAACTCATTGAGGGGTTGTTAGCTCAACTGTTTGCGGTTTAGCTAACCCATGAGGATGCACATAGGTGTCTAATCCTTGTGACTGACCAAATGTATAGGACCTTTGTCGCTTGCCCCCTAGAGTCAACTTCATGCACAATGTTAGGGGTCTATTTATAGACTTTGGCCCAATACCAGCTTCTTACATAATGTTCATGGTATAACACATGGCATGGGTCCAGATGAAAGTGAAAGATAATGATGAATGAACTCAACGTACAAAAATGAATGATGATGAAAGATAATAATGATTATTATCTATGTGTACGTATGATGTGTGATCACAAAGAAAAGTAAAGGAAATGTTTTAAACGAAAGTAAAGTGTTTTTTATTATTAAACTAGAACTCACTCAACAACGCAGACTTTTATGCATTTTCAGTTGGCAAGTAGTTGTTGTTGAGGGTGGCATGAGGGTGGAGCTACTTGGCGAATAAAAACTGATATCTGTTTTTTGCAAAATGATGTTTTTGTTTTGTAATGCAACTAAATGATATTTTTTGTCTTTATTGACGATGTATTAATTAGCAAAAGTAATTATTAATGCATGAAATGGTTTTTATTATAATTATTCCACTGTATTGTTTTATGAATTGTAATGTGTTTTTAAATATTACACACGATGAATGTCCGACTATAAGCATTCCGGGAACTAGGCTTTACATTTTCTCCATCTACCATTTTTATACAATCTCTTGTGATAGTTAAATCTACTTATTTTTTATAATGGATTGTTATACATCATTAATTGATTAAACCAATGATACTTAACATATGTGAAAGGCAACTCATGAGCTATGATCATTTTATCAATTATTTTCCTATACTTCATTTGGTTATAACCCTAATTGCCTCAAAACTCATGAAACTAGTTTTATTATCATTACTACTTGAGTCAAAATTAATAGTATCTTTCTTATTACCAATCGATATTTGGTAATATAAGCAATTTGTGAGGTGGCGTTTAATACTTGTTGTTGTACTCGAGGTTCCTACTACATAGCCATACTTACAATGAATACATTGTTTTTTTCATCATTTTCCCTTTGTACATACCATCAATGTCTATAAAATGTGAGTGTACATTAAAAGAGTTATTTCCCTTCTTTGTACATACATCATTCTTATCTTTCAATTCAATAACTACCTTGACACTTTCTCCGTCCCTTAGCTCAACATTAAAAGTCTCAATTCCATTTGAATGTTTCTGAGAATAAATTCTACAAAAGAATACATATATTAAATTTTAATAAACAATACATACACTAATACACATACTTTTAAATATGACTTTTGGATCTAAACTGATACAAATTATCCATATACTCTCTTTAAAACTCATTTTTAAATCTGAACTTATAAAACACATAAACACTTTAAATAGACTTTCACAATCACAACAAGAAACTTTAAGCAACTCAAATAACTAAATACTTACAAAACTTTAAGAAACTCTAAACACAAGAACTTTATATAAACTTTCACAGCGAGAAACTTTAGGAAACTCTAAACTCGCCAATCTAGGACTTGAACACAATGTTGATAACAAATTACTCAAAACACCAAAATCATTAAACAAAATCTAGGGTTTGAATCTAATATAGACAAATAAACAAAAAACTAAGAAAACTAACACACCTTGAAAGCTTGAATGGAGGCTAGTGGGGTTATGACTTGTGTAGGGATGGGGTTGTCATTGGTCGTTTTTCAAACCGATGAGGTTATAGGTAGGGGGTGGGGGAGGGCAGTCGAATAGGGAAACATGGAGTCGTTGGGGCTGGGGCTGGGGATGGGGCTGTGGATTGTGGACTGAGGTCGATAGGTTTTTAGGGTGTGATGGGTAATGGGTATTTGAGTTAGGGAGATAACTTACGACTCTTAAATTATAATGCCTATTGTATTAAGGAAAAAATATAAATGTAAAAATTTTAAAATATATTATATATTATATATTATACATTATACATTATATATTAGAGTTAATTATGCAAATGCATGATCCCGATGGTTTATCCAAAGTAACATTTTTATGTATTAAAGGTTTTAAGTAACAAGTTTGGAAATTGTGTTTTTAATTTATAACGAGTTAAGATACTAACACTAACAACCGTTAATTATTCTGTTAAATCTATGGGTATTTTGTCTTTTCACTTTAAATGTAGTACTAATGTAACTTAAAGGACTTTTGTATAATCACACCAAACATATATACATACACACACACACACACACATATATATAATATATATATATATATATATATATATATATATATTACATACATACATATTATACATATATATATACACATAATATACATATATATATCTATAACATACATACATATATATATGTATATTATACACACACACACATATATATATATATATATATATATATAATATATATATATATATATATATATATTATCACCTTAGGTTCCGGACTGTCGGCCCCCATTGCAAGCCCCCACCATAGGCCGCCACCATCACCATAATCATCTCTTTGTCACCACCGTCTCATCATCATCGCCGTTAGAACATCATCATAATCGCACCACCATCACCATCATCTCCACTTCCACCATCGCACCATCATCATCATTTCACCAATCCCCCTTCCCTTTCTCCTGTAAGTGTCATTGGTTGTTAACAATGCATCGAATAAGGACAAGCTCATTGTTTATGAAGTAAATATGAAGAAGTAATTACATAACATCGTGTAACATCTCGTATTTTTGTTAAAGTAAAAGTTAATCTTGTTAAAGTTCTTGTAAGGACTACTTGTGCCATTATGAAATTTATGGGATTTCTTATGCTTGGTATGTCTTTTAAATCCTTAATTTGAAGCTAATAATGTTAAATTATTAGAATATAATTATGATAATAATAATCATAATAGTATTAGTAATATAAGATTACTTTTAATAGGTTACTTATAATTTATGAGGATTATTAAACTTAACCATGTTTAAAACACAACTTAAATTAAGCTTGGGGTTGTATTTGTCAATTTGGAAACTTAATATAGAACTTTTAAGCATGAAATGTTAACTATTAAACTAAAGGGGCCAATGTGTAACATTTCAAACTTTCAACCCAAACCCCCGCCCTTTCCCGTAATTCCGGCCGCGACTCCGGCCACACTCCGGCCAAAGTCCGGCGAGATTAAACATAAAAAAAACGGTTGTTTCGTAGCCGAACTTTATCCGAATCGTTTCGCATACGTGCTTCGAACTTGAATGCACTTATAATCGAGTTATACATCGGTTACCAAGTCAATTGATCATATAACCGAAACTCTTTTAACTCATGACCGTTTTGTCATTAAAACACAATAATAATCGAATTAACTGAGTACAACAATCTTCTGTCTATCTCCAATCGTTACACCTTTCAATTTCACCTGAATCAAACATAAACAACGAATTTAAGCATCATCCTCATCGCGACCTGCACACTAGTCGAACACTACCCTATTGTGTTCAAAGATCAAAATTGACAGAGGGCTTTGAGTCCAGACCATCACACGAAGCTATCTGCACCTTTGATTTGAATATCATTGAAGATTACTTGAACTTTTTGCACTCACGGTCGCGACTTGTTCTTCGGTTGATACTTCGTCTGTTCATCATCATACATCTTCGAATCGGGTAATTAAATACATGTACATGCTCGATTTTACATGGGGACAAAAGCCCCATGATCTTTACCATTAACAACATCGATTTAACGCTTAATTTGATTCAAATTCGAACTAGGGTTCTAGGGATTTGGGATTTTGTTTATAGGGTTTTCATGTTTTAAAACCAAGATCTACCGCGGCTGGATGCCTTGGTTCACTGGTTAAACGCTCACATCTCCACTTAGAGGTCCCGGTTCGAACCCGGGCACCCTCAAACAATTTTTTAAGGCTTTTCAGCCCTTAAATAATTATAGAAAATTTTAATAAATATAAAAGGGTTTTTGTAAACTTAAATATTTTTCAAAGACATCAAATTATTTTCTATAATTTTTCTAAATTTAATTAATTAATTATCTTTTTAATAAAGAATTTTAACAAAGGATGTTCTTGGATTATTTCTATTAAAATGGATTTTGAATAATAAATTAATAAATTATTATTGGTCCAAATATTATCATTAAGTTATTATCGTTAAAATCATGATTATTTCAAATATTTATTCAAGTTTATATTTAAACTTCACTAGCTATATCGATGATTTAATGTTATTTTCTTTATAATAATTTACACAAATGGTATATTCCTTTGTTACATTATTTAGACTACTACAAAGATCCCCAAACTCCACTTGAAATTTTAGCTCTCGTTAATCAATAATTCAATTATTAAACTTAATCTTGTAATTACATATGTTTAGGTGCCTTGTGACGTTCATCTTGGAACGACGTTTACTATTCTTAAATAATCTCCATTATATACATATTATCACGTGAGTTTTCTTGCCCCTTTTTTATATTTTTACACTAACTTGGGTGAAACATGATAGCGTATACATGATACACTTATACACATTTGAAACTTGTAAATCACATGCAATTCAACTTATTATTTTGTCATGGTTATTTGTTTATTGTAAGTGTTTATATGAGATACATAGTTTGTTTACAATCATTAACTATTGCTAGCCTGGCGACGTCTTAGATCTTTGGGCCTGACAAGCCTATTTGGTGCTAAAGTCGATGTATTGCCGACTCCTAGGAGCCGTATGCTTGTGCACTAGGAACCAAATACACTTAGCCAATCTTTATACTTGTAATCAAGTCGAGGTTTGGTTGTAACGATATTGTTCTATAACCTTACTAGCTTATAACCTATGACATGAATTGCTACTTGTAACTTTCTTTTTCATATTATGTATGAAAACCTTGGAAACTCACCAACTATTTTTAGTTGACTCTTATTTTTATCATGTTTCAGGTCAACCTCAAGCTTAAAGTGATCTTTTTGAAGCATGCTATAATCTAGGATTTGGACCTAGTAAATGAAATAAAAGTTTACTTTATGTTTTGTTGCATTCGAACTTATTACTTGTTGGGAATTATGATTGTATTTTATTTCAAGACTTATGATAATAATATTTACAATTTAATATAGCGTTATGTGGCTGTGAACAATCTTAACCCTCACATCTCGACGTTTCCGCCGTCAAGGTTGGGGTGTGACAGATTGGTATCAGAGTCCATAACTATAGGGATTTAGGTTATTAGTAATGGTGACCTAGACTATAGCTTATGCATGAACCTCATAGGATAATATTTATATTCTTGGAAATATATATATTGTTACATGCTACATAATGCTATACTTTATGTGCAATTTGATGCCTTAGCATAGGTTGCCTTGTAATTGTCCTAAACTTTGTTACTTGTCTCCCTAAACTTAACTTTGACTCATTGACTCTCCCCGACAAATGAAACTTCTTAATCTTATTCTCGTCAACACGTGGAATCGTATACTTATGCTTAAGAATTGAATCTTTAGACTTATGTCTAATCTATGTAAATCTCATCATGGTTTTGATTTCATGAACCAAAAATTTGTGTGACACATGGACACCTGTATTCTAGATTTTCTGGCAAAAGGCCCTCGGGCTAAGGCAAGCATATCGCATAAATCCTACGGGACTAGTTATGCTTACCTGGGGATTTCTGGGATGAGTGATAAACCATGGTCAACATACACAAATTTCTAAGGCGAATGGGTCAACTTACCTTGACGTGTCAACGTTTCCAAATGGTAATGCGTTACCAAATGGAACCATTCCATGTGCCTTACAACTTTTTGCCTTATCCTTGTTGAACATTAATCCTTGTTATTCCAATTCTCATATCTAACTCATTTGTATATTCCAGCATGTCTCGTCATCATGGAAAGCGTGGAAGTTCCGATCGTAAGTTAGCCGCCATGATTGCTCGACAAATGGCTGCTGTCATTCCGACCATGGTTGCTGAACTTAATAGCACCTTAATGACCAACGCTAGCAACAATGGAAATGGTCATGGAGAGAATAGCAACAATCAAAACGGGAACAATCAACACGGGAATAATCAAACTTGCACCTTCAAACACTTCAGCTCTTGCAAGCCCACTTTTTAGTGGCAAGGAAGGAGCCACTGGCCTTCTTGAGTGGTTCGAAAGCATGGAGAATACCTTTATAATTGTGAGTGTCCCGATGCACTCAAGGTTCGTTATGCCACTAGTATGTTCCAACAAAGGGCTCTTACCTGGTGGAATAGCGAGAAGAGGAATCGTGGACCCGATGCCATTCTAGCACTTACATGGGAAGAGTTCAAGAACATCGCCATTGCGAAGTTCTGCCCAAGAAGTGAATTGCAAAAGTTGGAAGAAGAGTTTTGGAATTTGAAACAAAATGATGGTGATCATTTGGCCTACTCAACTAGGCATCATGAGTTGAGTATACTGCTGCCCCATATGGTCGACACTGTTCCCCGCAACATCGAGAAGTTCATTAAGGGTGTACCACCCCAAATTCAAGATGCTGTGGTGGTAGCCGACCCACAACCTTGGAAGAAGCCATTACAATCACCGCTCAACTCACCGAGAACCATATAAGAGCGGGCACCATGTCTGTGAAGGGTGCAAAGAAGGTGGAGAAGACGGCTACCGAGGCGGTTAAGGAGACCAAGCTGAACCGTCTAACAGCCACAACAACAACAAGAAACGCAAGTTCACACCGGCGCGTAACTATGCCGTGGCTGCACCCAAACAACCCCAAAGACAACCTGTACCTGCGGCTACATCTGTGGCACAAGTGCCTGGGGCTAGGGCTTATGCTGGTCCTCAACCGATGTGCAGCACGTGTAGGTATCATCATCCGGGGAATCAACCATGCCGCATTTGCACCTTATGCAAAATATGGTCATTTGGTGGCGACTTGCCACCGTGCACCTAACAATGCCGCTGTGGTCACAAACCGTGTTTGCTACAACTGTGGAGAACCTGGCCATTTTCGCCCACAATGCCCTCGTCTTGTGGGTAATGTTCCACAAGCTCGAGGACGTGCTTTCAACATCAACGCTAACCAAGCACAAGCAAACAACGATGTGGTGAATGGTACGTTAACTCACCCTTAAATTTGTGATCAATTCATTTCATATTTTACCTGTATTGTTAAATACCTTAAAAATTGAACAGGTATGTTCCTTATAAAAACTTATGCCTATGTCCTATTTGATTCTGGAGCCGATAAAAGTTTTGTTTCATTAGAGTTTGAACCCATACTTGCTAAGCCACATACGAAACTAGAAAGACCTCTTACTGTTGAAGTTGCCGATGGAGAACCAATTACCGTTGACGTTATCGTTCGTGATTGCATCTTAAGTCTTGACACGCATGATTTTCTTATCGATCTTATCCCTATGAAACTTGGAAGCTTTGACGTCATCATTGGTATGGATTGTTTAGCCAAACACCATGCCGAGATCATTTGTTTCGAGAAGTGCATTCGTATACCATTACCCTCTGGAGATACGTTGAAGGTGTTCGGTGAAAAATCTTCTAAAGGGCTTAAACTCATGTCTTGCACTCAAGCCCGAAAGTGCTTAAACAAGAAGTATATGGCCTTCTTGGCTTATGTGGTCAACAAAAGTCAAAGGGAAAGAACTTAAGGATGTCCCTATCGTACGAGACTTTCCTGAAGTATTTCCCGATGACCTTAGTGGTTTACCTCCCGTGCGTGAAGTCGAGTTTAAAATTGACTTGATACCGGGAGCAAACCCCGTGGCCAAGTCACCGTATCGGCTTGCACCATCGGAAATGCAAGAACTCTCTTGTCAACTGCAAGAGCTGTCCGAGAAGGGCTTCATCCGTCCTAGTTCTTCGCCTTGGGGTGCACCTGTTCTTTTCGTGAAGAAGAAAGATGGATCGTTTCGTATGTGCATCGATTATCGCGAGCTTAACAAACTTACCATCAAGAATCGTTATCCTCTTCCTCGCATTGATGACTTGTTTGATCAACTTCAAGGAGCTGCCATATTCTCGAAAATTGATCTACGTTCTGGATATCATCAATTACGAGTTCACGAGGATGACATCCCAAAGACCGCTTTTCGTACTCGTTATGGACACTATGAGTTTATGGTGATGCCTTTTGGTTTAACCAATGCTCCTGCTGTCTTCATGGATCTCATGAACCGAGTATGCAAGCCTTATCTAGACAAGTTTGTGATCGTTTTTATTGATGACATACTTATCTATTCCAAGTCCAACACCGATCATGAGCTGCATTTGAGATTGGTTCTTGAGTTGTTAAAGAAAGAGCAATTGTACGCAAAGTTCTCGAAGTGTGATTTCTGGCTCGAGGAAGTTCAATTTCTAGGACACGTGGTGAATAGCCAAGGAATTCACGTTGATCCTGCAAAGGTGGAAGCTGTGAAGAATTGGTGTGTTCCTACAACTCCTACCGAAGTTCGTTCTTTTCTTGGTCTTGCTGGTTATTATCGGCGATTCATTGCCAATTTCTCGAGGGTCGCGAAACCACTCACCACTTTGACACAAAAGAATAAACCTTCGAGTGGGGTTCCGAGCAAGAAGAAGCTTTTGAAGCGTTAAGCATAAGTTATGCAATGCCCTATCTTGACCCTACCCGATGGAAACGATGATTTCACTGTGTATTGTGACGCATCTAAACAAGGCCTTGGTTGTGTTCTTATGCAACGAGGGAAGGTCATAGCTTACACATCGAGGCAATTGAAGGTTCACGAGGTGAATTACACAACTCATGATCTCGAGCTTGGTGCTGTTGTATTTGCTTTGAAGATTTGGAGGCACTACCTGTATGGTACGCAATGTATAGTCTACACCGATCACAAAAGCCTTCAACACGTTTTCAATCAAAAAGATCTCAATATGAGACAACGTCGTTGGGTGGAGTTGATTAGTGACTATGATTGTGACATTCGTTACCATCCTGGTAAAGCAAACGTTGTGGCCGATGCACTGAGCCGAAAGATTCACAACAAGATGATCTCATTTCAAGAAATTCGAGATCGACGTCAATGGTTTGACACCTTGGTGAGTTCGATACTGAAATTCGACTAGATGTCAATGAGACCACCGTACTACTACAAAACCTGAGGATAGATAGTGACATCGAGTCTAGCATCCTGGAGGCTCAACAAATGGTTCAACGAGAAGGGAGAATGAAGGATGAGTTGGAGCATAATCTTCTAACCCAATTGGAAACGAAATCCAATGGATTGATGTACTTCGCCAATCGTATTTGGGTTCCAAATCGCGATAACATTCGTACCTTTATTATGAACGAAGCTCATCAAACTCGTTATTCTATTCATCCTGGTTCCGATAAGATGTACATGGACCTATGTGGTCAATATTGGTGGCCTGGAATGAAGAAAGACATAGCGACTTATGTAGCTAAGTGCCTCACATGTACGAAAGTTAAAGCCGAACATCAACGTCCAAGTGGATTACTTGAGCAACCCGAGATCCCTATGTGGAAATGGGAACACATATCCATGGACTTCATAACAAAGCTACCTCGAACCTCTCGAGGACATGATAGCATATGGGTGATCGTTGACCGATTGACCAATCGGCACATTTTATACCCATACGTGACACTTACAAGACATCAAGTTAGCTCGTATATACGTTGATGAGATTGTAAGTCATCATGGGGTACCTCTGCACATCATATCTGACCGAGATGCTCGTTTCACTTCACATTTTTGGTCGTCTATGCAAGAACTTTTGGGTACACAATTGGATCTAAGCACAGCTTACCATCCTCAAACTGATGGTCAAACCGAGCGAACGATCCAAACTTTGGAGGATTTGCTACGTCTCTGTGTTCTTGACTTTGGTGGCGACTGGGATACGCACCTACCGCTTGCGGAATTTTCGTATAACAATAGTTACCACTCGAGTATCAAGATGGCACCGTTTGAAGCACTTTATGGTCGAAAATGTCGTTCACCGATCTGTTGGACCGACATTGGTGAAAACTTCATCACTGGTCCTGAACTTATACAAGAGACGACCGATAAGGTTTCTATCATTTGCAAGAACCTTGAAGTGGCGAGAAGTCGTCAAAAGAGTTATGCTGACAAGCGACGTAAGCCATTAGAATTCCAAGATGGGGAGATGGTTCTTCTCAAGGTTTCACCATGGAAAGGTGTGGTTCGCTTGGAAAGAAGGGCAAACTGGCTCCAAGATTTGTAGGACCTTTCAAAATCTTGAAAAGGATTGGGAAAGTGGCTTATAAATTAGAGTTACCTTCCGACCTTAGTGGAATTCATCCTGTGTTCCATGTCTCAAATTTGAGAAAGTGTTTGGCCGACGAAAGCCTGTATGTTCCGCTGGAAGACATTCGGATTGACGAGTCATTACATTTTGTCGAGAAACCTGTGGAGATCATGGATCGTAATGAAGAAGACTAGAACCACAACAACCCCAATCGTCAAGGTTCGTTGGGAAAATAAACATGGCGCTGAATTTACTTGGGAAGTGAGGAGCACATGAAGGAGAGATACCGTTCTTATTTGTATAGTTTCTTTTCTTTTAATTTCGGGACGAAATTCTTTTAAGTTGGGGAGACTGTAAATCTCTTATTTTTGTTAAAGTAAAAGTTAATCTTGTTAAAGTTCTTGTAAGACTACTTGTGCCATTATGAAATTATGGGATTTCTTATGCTTGTATGTCTTTTAAATCCTTAATTTGAAGCTAATAATGTTAAATAATTAGAATAAATTATGATAATAATAATCATAATAGTATTAGTAATAATAAGATTGCTTTTAATAAGGTTACTTATAATTTATGAGGATTATTAAACTTAACCATGTTTAAAACACAAACTTAAATTAAGCTTGGGGGTTGTATTTGTCAATTTGTAAACTTAATATAGAACTTTTAAGCATGAAATGTTAACTATTAAACTAAAAGGGGCCAATGTGTAACATTTCAAACTTTCAACCCAAACCCCCGCCCTTCCCGTAATTCCGGCCGCGACTCCGGCCACACTCCGGCCAAAGTCCGGCGAGATTAAAACATCAAAAAAAAAAAAGGTTGTTTCGTAGCCGAACTTTATCCGAATCGTTTCGCATACGTGCTTCGAACTTGAATGCACTTAAATCGAGTTATACATCGGTTACCAAGTCAATTCGATCATATAACCGAAACTCTTTTAACTCATGACCGTTTTGTCATTAAAACACAATAATAATTGAATTAACTGAGTACAAACAATCTTCTGTCTATCTCCAATCGTTTACACCTTTCAATTTCACCTGAATCAAACATAAACAACGAATTTAAGCATCATCCTCATCGCGACCTGCACACTAGTCGAACACTACCCTATTGTGTTCAAAGATCAAAATGACAGAGGGCTTTGAGTCCAGACCATCACACGAAGCTATCTGCTCCTTTGATTTGAATATCATTGAAGATTACTTGAACTTTTTGCACTCACGGTCGCGACTTGTTCTTCGGTGATACTTCGTTCTGTTCATCATCAATACATCTTAGAATCGGGTAATTAAATACATGTACATGCTCGATTTTACATGGGGAACAAAAGCCCCATGATCTTTACCATTAACAACATCGATTTAACGCTTAATTTGATTCAAATTCGAACTAGGGTTCTAGGGATTTGGGGATTTTGTTTATATGGGTTTTAATGTTTTAAAACCAAGATCTACCGCGGTTGGATGCCTTGGTTCCCTGGTTAACGCTCTCATCTCCACTTAGAGGTCCCGGGTTCGAACCCGGGCACCCTCAAACATTTTTTTAAGGCTTTTCAGCCCTTAAATAAATTATAGAAAATTTTTAAATATAAAAAGGGTTTTGTAAACTTTAAATATTTTTCAAAGACATCAAATTATTTTCTATAATTTTTCTAAATTTAATTAATTAATTATCTTTTTAATAAAGAATTTTAACAAGGGATGTTCTTGGATTATTTCTATTAAAATGGATTTTGAATAATAAATTAATAAATTATATTGGTCCAAATATTACCATTAAGTTATTATCGTTAAAATCATGATTATTTCAATATTTATTCAAGTTTATATTTAAAATTCACTAGCTATTATCGATGATTTAATGTTATTTTCTTTATAATATTTACACAAATGGTATATTCCTTTGTTACATTATTTAGACTACTACAAAGATCCCCAAACTCCACTTGAATTTTAGCTCTCGTTAAATCAATAATTCAATTATTAAACTTAAATCTTGTAATTACATATGTTTAGGTGCCTTGTGACGTTCATCTTGGAACGACGTTTACTATTCTTAAATAATCTCCATATATACATATTATCACGTGAGTTTTCTTGCCCCTTTTTTCATATTTTTACACTATTTGGGGTGAAACATGATAGTGTATACATGATACACTTATACACATTTGAAACTTGTAAATCACGTGCAATTCAACTTATTATTTTGTCATGGTTATTTGTTTATTGTAAGTGTTTATATGAGATACATAGTTTGTTTACAATCAAACTATTGCTAGCCTGGCGACGTCTTAGATCTTTGGGCCTGACAAGCCTATTTGGTGCTAAAGTCGATGTATTGCCGACTCCTAGGAGCCGTATGCTTGTGCACTAGGGAACCAAATACACTTAGCCAATCTTTTATACTTTAATCAAGTCGAGGTTTGGTGTTGTAACGATATGTGTTCTATAACCTTACTAGCTTATAACCTATGACATGAATTGCTACTTGTAATTTTCTTTTTCATATTATGTATGAAAATCTTGGAAACTCACCAACTATTTTTAGTTGACTCTTATTTTTATCATGTTTCAGGTCAACCTCAAGCTTAAAGTGATCTTTTTGAAGCATGCTATAATCTAGGATTTGGACCTAGTAAATGAAATAAAAAGTTTACTTTATGTTTTGTTGCATTCGAACTTATTACTTGTTTGGAAATTATGATTGTATTTTTATTTCAAGACTTATGATAATAATATTTACAATTTAATATAGCGTTATGTGGCTGTGAACAATCTTAACCCTCACATCTCGACGTTTCCGCCGTCAAGGTTGGGGTGTGACACATCGCTCTTTCCCAGCTATCATAACTTTGTGTAGTGTTGACCTGTAATACATACATACACACAGTTCAATTTCTGTTTTAAGAGAGAAAGTTTTAACCATAAAAAGAGTGTTTTATCAGCATAATAGTAATAATGAAGGCTATGCTCTAACACAAAAGACTTTAACCAGACTACTTCAACACAATAAAGTTATATTAGTATTTAAAAGGATAACACCTTATCTCTATGGAAAAAATATTGTATTATTAGTCAACTAATCTAAACCAAATTGATCGAACCAAATTGATTAACGTGTCACCAATTGATCGAACCAAATTGATTAAACCATAAAATATCATACATGGCGGGATCCACATTCATCTGAATTATATCTACCACAGCACCACCACCATTGGCTTCTCCATTGTCATCATCTTAATCGTCATCTTCATAAACCTTTGATGAACCTTATATTCTATGATCAGAGAAAACTATATGTGTAGATTTTTTCATAAATCGCCTAATCAACATGATCACAAAAACCCTATGCAATCACCGTACTAATACTCAACGTATAACAAACCGTACAACTCACATATTTTGAATTAATAACATGAAGCAAACCTGAAGGAAGACGAACTTCAAAGGATCTGACAACATGAAATCAAATGCTTCTTTGGTGTGAAAAAGCTCAGTCAATGGAGAATACAATGAGGCGGAATTAGGGTTGGGAACAAAATGGATTTAGGGATTTATGGGAACTCGATCTGAAAAACAGTGGGTTAAGGATCCTTGTGTTTTTTTTTTCAAAAGGAGGTTGCACAATAGTTTGACACGTGACATTTTATGCCAAAAATTGTGACATGTGTACTTAGTTAGCTTAAAATCATGACAAGTGATTAAACTTCTTTTCTTTTATTATATATAGTATCATTATCTATACTATATTATTATGTAAATAAAAAGGGTAACATGGTCTTTTCAACAAATCTATTAAAATCAAGAGATGTACAACTCTTTAATTCTTGTTTATAGTCAATTTTTAAAACTCAGATATATCAAAGTAACTACAAAGGGAATTACACCTGTGCGTTTACTGCTAAACGCCTAAACTAGATCGCGTTGTGCCTTTAACGCCGCGGTGGGGCAGCGAGGTGTTGCCGATTACACGACAGAGTTTTTAGTCAGAATAATTGTTGGTGGTAAATTATTTTCCACTCAAATTGATTATTGACAAAGATCCCTTTTCATCTCTATTGGCTGGCCAATAGTGCTGAACAAAGCTTGACAAACATTCGGTTTATTATGGTTTTATGATATAAACTTCCTTCATTTGTAAGTCTTCACTATAAAACGTGTTTTGTAATTGAGATTTTTGTTTTTATATGGAGAGGGGAAGAATAGGCCATGAGAAGATGACCAGGAATGAAAAGAACGCCGACAAGCACGTCGTTAGGATTAATTGAAGTGAAAACTTTCTCCTATCCAGAAAGGGTGTGAACTTTGGCAATGAAGGTGGATTCCAATTTGCATACGCTTTCTTTGATATTTTTGTTCTTTTGAATCTTTATCATTAGTTACACTTTCTTTAATTCATGTGGCCAATTTTCACAGGTTAAGTATATGTGATTGTTCTTGGTTTAGTACTACTTGCTTGAAGAAGAGACAAAGGGCTAGGTATGGAGTCAGCAACGATATAATCAAAAAATATGTTTGTAGGTTGCTTTTTATGACTTAACTGACTTTGGATTCATCTTTGTTGCAAGTTCTTTGCATTTTGCAAACTTTAATCTCTTTCTCTGGTCCCTAACTGCACCACTAGATTAGTCTTTTGTTCTTGAGGCTTTTGCGAGCATTATATATTTTTTTCTATCAAACATCCATAGAAATGGTTACTTTAGTGTGATATGGGGCTTTTTCTTAAATCTAGATGTTTAGTTTCCTATTTTCCAATGGATTACCAGTTGTCATTCTTTTCATTGTGAGTACCTCCTTGATTTTTATGTACATCTTTTGAATATTTATGGATCAAGGTCTTGATTTTTCATCAATATCATTTATCATCATACGTTCTTAGGTACTTCTTTGGGAGTATGGATCTAGCCATTTGATCTCTATGCTTATGTGTGCATGTACGTATTCTCAGTTTGATAGTTTTACGTTTGATAAGTCGTTTCTTTACCTTATTATAATATGTATTAGCTTTCACAGGTGGAGCTAGTGTTGTTAATGTTGCTATCAGAATGAAGTCATTAAAGGGGGTAGTGTTGAAGCCTTTTAACATAGGTTGTTTCCCAACATGATGTTCAGGTTGGTTTATTTAAATTACTAATCCTATCTTATATAATAAAAAATGTGCCTTAGTCACATACTTGTTAACAACAAAGGTGTGCCATATGTTCAATTAGTAACACAATAACATCACATTGGTTAGCAAATTTGTTCGCTTTAAGATGATGTCAGTGATTCCGATTTTTGAATTTGGAATCTAGAGATTGCAAGTTTCATATACATGGTGATTTTTTATATTTAGAATTTGGAGGGTAGCATAGTTGAGTAATATAAGTTATAATCTTTCATTTCACTTGTGATACTCATGGTAATTGGATGTTATTTCATCAAAGGAATATGTGGTAATACCGTCTCATTAAAGTATCTTTATTCTTGCAGGTTATCTTCCTGTTACAATCTCATGTGTCGGTCTTGCTTTGGCAGATGCAAGGATGATGTATGCTTTGATTGATGCAGTTTCTATGGTATACTCACAAGCTTCATTGGACATTTAACCATTAGAGATCAAATTCAACCCAAATTAACTATCATTATTAACATTGAAACCTCTTAATATACACAATAGTTGTGTTCATCTTTGCTTTTATTATTGTTTTTTTAATCTTATTTTTATTTTGGTCAACATCTTAAGAGACATTTCAATTGAATTTTGCAGAGCACTACACGAGGATGTTGAACTTGTTTTTTCCATTTAAGTTTATAATAATTTGGACTTCTCTTGCAACACAAATGGTTATATAGAATTACATGAGAGTTCTATAATTAGTACACGAGTAAATTACTAATGTTGTCCTTGCAAAGCCTAATTATTCTTTTGAAACTAATCCTTGCTACCGCAAAATCAAAAGAGTCAAAACAAACGAAAAAGCAAAAAAAGAGAAATTGATAAATCAATTTAAAATTGAATATAATGGGTAACGAACTATATAGGTTTATATTTACTTGGATTCTTGAAATTCACTTTTTGCTCAATCAAAGGAACTCGCTCTTAAAAACATTTAAAAGGTTATTTTGCAATATATATATATATATATATATATATATATATATATATATATATATATATATATATATATATTATATATATATATATTATATATATATATATATATATATGGTGTGATTAGCTTTTATTTTATTGTGATCATAGGTGAGTTATCATCAATTGTTTGTGATTGCTTTTTTCTTATTCATGTTTTTGGATCATGATTTTTAAACTTGATATTGTCTTATTTGTGTCTTTGTTATTTTTTAGTTATAATATAGATAAACCACACTAATGCTACTTAAAAAACTAACCAAAGTATTATGCAATATGTTATTAAAGGATTGAAATCATGATGTAACTTGTTGTTTTCGCAGCATCGCGCGGGTTTTTTACTAGTTAAGAACTTATGTATATCCCTATAGATTGTGATATTGATTACAAATTGTTGGATTATGATTCCTAGCTTTGTAATTATAAATAGATGGTTGATGAACGCAATAAACAAGTTTTCTCTTCAAATTCTCTCATTTTTCTCTAGTATCATGTTAATTTGCAAATAAGTAACATTTATATCTATCAACAAACGAATGCGTTTGCTTCACAACGTTCTTGATTTGTGGGGGTTCAATTGTGATACTTTAGCCAACTAATGGTACAAATATTAGATTTTAAAAACCCTTATAGAAAGCAAATACAAGAGGTTATGGTTTGAGCCCGAGGGAGGGTGCAGGAAACCCGATCCCAAGCTGGAATACTATTCCCGAATCTAAGATGTAAATCATTTCTCGACGGGTGAAAAATCAACAAGAATCACCAAATGTAAAGGGAATTAAATGGCGGTAGGGTTGGTGGGCATGGGAATTAAAACAATGGTTGAGTTGGTGGGCATTAATTTGAAAAATTACAACCTTTTAGTTTTAAAAAATAAGATCACATTAAATTATAGTTTCATTAGATGTGAGAGGGTATGTAGATGTGAGGGTTAATATATCATTTTAGAAAAAGTAATTTTTTTGTATTTAATTTAAATAATTTCATTTGAAAATCAAGAGAAACGAGAAAAGTTAGAATACCATGAACAGAAACTGTAAAAAAGAAAAAGAAAAACTAACATGACACTAATGTGCAACTAGAAAAAAAACAAAAAAAACAAATTGAGTGTTAGTGACTAAAGTTAGGATGTGGGAGTGCATCTTTCTCCCCTCATCATCTTTCAATTCTCTCTTTAACATATAGATGATACATAAACCATCCTAAAAGAACCGAATTGCATCTTTTATGTTCGCTAAACTTTTCTATAATTTAATTAACTTAATACGTACACATAACTCTTGATAATGTCTCGGTTGCATAACCCACAATTTACATTTTTCATGTCACCTAAGGGGGGTGAGGTGGTGTTCCCACTTGGATGGTGACGACACCTTGCCCACCACGACAGCACTCTATTTACGTTTAGAAATAAATATATAAAATGCCTCAAACATCCTCTAAAACTGTGTGCTATGAGCCTTAACTAAAGAAAGTGGTAATGACCTTGGTTAGAGTGTTAATTTGATATCAACTCATTTCTTCCTTGTCACACGCTGTGCACATGGGGACACAATGCTCAACGGCTCCTTGAACGCTCTCCAATCTTGAGCTTCTACAACACAATTGACCGTTGTACCACTCTTCCAATTTTCCATTTATAAACCCCAATCCGACCGTTACAAAGAAAAAAAGAAGAAAAGGAAAAGAAACCCCCCCAAAATCTCCCCCCTGTATTCTAAAACCAAAACAAGAAAAGGGTTTTCTTCGATCGAATCCAACCAAAACTCGAATCGCAAACCCTTTTGATCATAACGAAACACGATGGATTCGAATCAAAGGAGAAAGAGCGGCATCAATCTCCCAGCTGGGATGTCGGAAACATCTCTCCGACTCAACACCGGCTCGGGCTCTCCATCTCCTTTGATCAGAACCATGTCGTCTCCGTCCCCTCGGACGATGTCGCCTCGAACCATCTCCAACTTGACGTCGTCCCCTTCGTCGAAATCGGCTGGAGCCTGCAGCGATCGGTTCATCCCCTGCCGTTCAGCCTCCAGGCTGCACACGTTCGGGTTGCTGGATAAACCATCGCCAGTGAAAGATGGATGCGGAGGGAACAATGAGGCGTATACAAGGTTGTTAAGGTGTGAGTTATTCGGGTCTGATTTTGGGTTTTCTTCTACTGCAGGTGGGACTAAGGGCTCGTCGCCTGCTGGTAGTCCGATCAAGAACATGCTGCGGTTCAAGACGGATAGCTCGGGTCAGAATTCGCCTTATTCGGGTTCCAGTTTAGGCCACGATAACTGGTTGGGCTCGGAGTCTGCAACTCCCCCCAAACCCCCACGTAAGGTCCCAAAAACACCACACAAGGTAAACCATCATACCCCATTCTTGATTTTTAAAGATTTTGTGTATATACTACCCTTCAAGACTCAAGTTGTCAGTATATGAATCAGCTTTTATTTGTGTATTCATAGAAAGAATTAGAAATAAGAACAGCTCCTGTAGGTTATTTTATAAACATTTAGGGGATTTGGGTAGTTAAATAGCATATTAGACGTGAATCGAAATGGAATATAATCGAGGTGTCGTTATGAATCAGCGTCCGGAAGAATGATAAGAAAGGTTCTTTTATGTTAGGTTTTGAGAAGGATGGTGAAAGTAATGGCTGTTTTTATCTGTGATAATCAGGTTTTGGATGCACCATCACTGCAAGACGACTTCTACTTGAACCTTGTGGATTGGTCATCACAGAATGTACTTGCGGTTGGACTCGGAAGCTGTGTTTATTTATGGACCGCAACAACCAGCAAAGTGAGTTTTTCGACCCGGTTCAGAGCTTAGAAAAGGTGTTGCATTACCTTAACTATGCTTTGACATTGCCTCGTGTTGTTTTCAGGTGACCAAGTTGTGTGATTTGGGTCCCAACGACGGGGTGTGCTCTGTTCAGTGGACGCGAGAAGGGTCTTACATATCTGTTGGTACTAGTCTAGGAAAAGTTCAGGTACCTTTTTGTTTAAACTACCATCAAAAATTTTTTGTTCAAGAAATAAGCATCAATAAGAGTGGTTGGGTGTCTTGATAGGTTTGGGATGGTACTCAGTGCAAAAAGGTTCGGACCATGGGTGGACACCAAACAAGAACGGGTGTATTGGCATGGAGCTCGCGGATATTGTCGTCTGGAAGCAGAGATCGTAACATACTGCAACATGATCTTCGGGTCCCTAGTGATTACATTAGCAAGCTTGTTGGACATAAATCAGAGGTAAACATCAATGTTAATTATATAAATCTTTAAAAGCCTCAGGTTCTGTTTGTTTATGCCATTTCTCAATTAGAGTTTTGTTAATACGTGTCATGCGTAAGATCTAAATGTGAGCAGAGGTAATAGTGAAATATTGATCAAGAAATCTTAAAAAAGGCTCTGAGTTTTGTTTGCATATGCACTCTTTTACTTTGAAGTATCTGTTGATAATTGAAAAGCAGCTGGTAAACTGAAATCTTGCGATCAATAGTCATTTTCATTTGCTATCGTTAATGAATAAGACCCGTAAACTTTGAGCTTTATGAATCTAAATTATCTTTTATGGCAATAAAGCAACTGGTAAACATGAACTCTAGACCATTAGAGTTTTCAACTTCCAGTTCTAGTCATTTCATATTGCATTTATTGTTAATAAATGGTGCCCATATCATAAAATTTTAAAACTTTATGCTTATAAATCTTGGTAACATCATCAAGAAATCTTTAAAGCCTCAGCCCTCAAGTTCTGTACTTTAATGCCATTTTTTTATTTAAAGCATCATTAAATAGGACTAAATGTGATCTTTTATGTTTCTATTTTTACCATGGCACGTTTGATTTAGGTGTGTGGGCTTAAATGGTCACATGATGATAGAGAACTAGCGTCCGGTGGAAACGACAATCAACTATTGGTATGGAATCAGCACTCTGCACAGCCACTTCTGAAACTGACTGAGCACACAGCTGCAGTCAAGGCAATAGCATGGTCACCTCACCAGAGCAGCCTTCTGGTGTCTGGTGGTGGCACTGCTGACCGCTGCATCCGGTTTTGGAACACTGCTAATGGGAACCAACTGAACCATGTTGACACCGGGAGCCAGGTGTGTAATCTAGCATGGAGCAAGAATGTGAATGAACTCGTTAGCACTCATGGGTACTCCCAGAATCAAATTATGGTGTGGAAGTATCCAACATTGGCTAAGGTAAACAACATATCATTAGTCCTTGTGCCATTGTGTGATTTTTAAGGTGGTTACTAATGGTAAGTTTTTAATAGGTTGCGACTCTAACTGGACATAGCATGAGAGTATTGTATCTAGCAATGTCCCCAGATGGTCAGACAATAGTGACAGGTGCCGGAGATGAAACTTTAAGGTTTTGGAATGTTTTCCCGTCTGTCAAATCTCCGGTATGTGTTTCATTGCTAATCATCATATAGTGGTTTTGAATATGTGAAGATTTTCGTGTTAACGGAATTGTTAACTGTTGTTTAATGTGGATTTTCATTTCAGGCTGCTGTAAGGGACTCTGGACTGTGGTCACTGGGAAGAACTCAAATCAGGTGACACTGAAGAAGAAGAAAGAGTGGATTGACTGTTTTGTAAATCTTGGAATTTGATAGGGTTTAATAATATACATACAGGCACATAAATATATATATATAAATATATATATATATATATATATATATATAATATATATATTATATATATATATATATATATATATATATATATATATTCAACCTATAATGAGTATTTTGTTAATATAACATTCATGAGCTATTGTTTGTTTTCCATATTGTTTTGTCACTGACTGACGGATCTTTACTTGAAATTGTCAAGTATGGTCAAATTGGATTTTTAATATGATGGAAGATTGTGTGTCAGTCTCTAGTAGCCAGGAGTGTTAAACAGTTAATGTTCAAGAATTGATGAGTCACAGTGTCATACTAGAGGGCGTATGGCACGGATAGTCCAACCCAAACACTACTACACTACTCTAAAATTGCAAATTGCAACAATGAAACAAACAAAGATGTGGTACGTATGATTGTACCCATGCTTCTTGACAGGGCTAGAAATTTTCTCCTTACCTTGAAGTCTTAACAAAAATTCATCAACAAATTCCCAAGATGCTTTAGTGATTGGAGGTTCATTCCAATGGATCAGTACTTGTGTTTCTTGTTATAAGGCTTGGAATTAAGAAACTAAGGAGAAATAGAGTTAAAACACAATCCAAATTTGAACATATACAATATAGTCTTTGAACTATAAATTATTACACATTGATCCCTCCTTTATCAAGTAGTCGTTACAACCCACCCATCTTGTAGAAAAAAATTTTGACCTGAAAAATGAAAAGCGGGAAATCTTAAGAGAAATTCATCAACAAATTCCAAGATGCTTTAGTGATTGGAGGTTCATTCCAATGCACCTGCACTTGTGTTGTAGTGCAATGACCCTTCTTTACCAACTAATAATTCAAAACGACGTGTCGTTGAACTCTGAACCTAGGAGCAGAAAGTAATGGAATCCCCGGTATATGAGTACTATGAGAAAGCTTTTAAAAAGGAGACATGGAATGTTGGGTTAATTAAAAAATTCAAGCGGAAAGAAGATCTCCTAAAATTTTCAAGAGAGAAGGGGCCATAAAGAGAAGCTGCAATCTTAGCATGGCGATGTAATTTGAGAGAAGTTTGGAGCATTGGTTGAAACTTCTCTCAAGTTATGACAAATTGGGGAGTGGTTTGATTTCTACGAATTGTTTTGTTTGATTTCTAGCATTGGTTAGATATCTCTTAAGGGATAAAAATATTGAATTGTGTGTTACACACTCAAATTCCACATGCAGGTTCTATCACTAGGCGCTTGACAAACTATGATTGTAGCAATTGGTCATGTTGAACGACCACTATAGAATCTAAAATACTGAGTTTGCTCATTCATCACGAGAAAAACACCATTCAAAGTTCAAGTTGCGGAAGTGTAAAAGAAATGTAAACTCCCAAAAGTACGCATGCATAAAACAAAGCACCCAATCAATGTAAGTAACGTAAATTAAATCAAGATAACATGTTTGATAAAAACAATGCAACTCAAATGCATCCTAATCCTTAATTGTGCTGGAGACCTGAGAAAATATACTTAAAGTGTCAACATAATAGTTGGTGAATAAACGTTTGAATTGTTCACATAATTATGTAAACAAAGTTATATCGATAGGTAGCTAGCCTATGTTTAAATTACTAAAAATTTTGAAACTGAATCTAACTGTTTGATCATAAATGATGGTAAAATGTTAGGTCAATATTACACATGTTCAACCTCTAGTCATGATAGCAAGACTAATCCTTAAGGATTTGTCAAACCTTGTAATACTAGTCATGCTAAGTCTGTTACTAACTATTCGTTGTAAGGACTATTCATGATATTTTTGCTCTAAAGTAAATGGGTGACATAATAATAATACAATATCTAAAATGTATCTTTTCATGTTTTCTCCCCAAAAATATAGTAAGCAACGAAAAAGAAGGATTGTAAAACTCAGCTTAGCTTGCATGAAACAACTAAACATGCAAAATCGATGAATCTCTAAGTGTTACGTGTCATACATAGGTTTGTGAGTGTGTGTACATGATGATGCATATGACCCATTGTATCCAAACAACTCAAATTGTCAAAGTGTTTAAGAAAGTTAATATGTTAAACTAATTTGACTAATGTTGACTTTTATTTACCACGTTTGACCAATTTGACCCGAGGACCTCATTTAGTGAGTTAATGTTTGTTCATGTTTACATTATCCATATAATGCTCATATAGTTCATCATAATACATGTACTGTTTCAAGTTAGGTTTTTATTTCAGAAAAGGTTTTTATTTAGGCAAGTAGGCTTTTTAGTTACATACATGTAATTAACAATCTAAACCTTCTAGCATAGCAACACATGTACCATAGTTCATATGTACACATAAAGTTTTCTAAAATGACAAGCTATGAATATTTAATGACTCTTCATGCATAATTTTTGCGTTATTAGTAATGTATGATCACCAAACAAGTTTTCTACAAACAAAAGTTCCTAATAGGTTCATATGATCATCTAATCTGAAATAATCATCAAAATACTTCCAACATTTAAAATCATCATGCAAGTTAGTATATTAATAAAGCTACTATTAATAGTATGCTACGAACACAAAGCTTGATTTCTTTGATTTAATCATTACAATATATTCCTATGTCCTAAATAACATATAAACATCATTAAAATCCATCATGCACGTCTAAAACTTCATTCATATAACATAATCTTCACTAAAGTTACTGATTTTAGTAACATGTGAAAATCAAGCTAAGTTTCTCTAATCCAAATCATCAAAGCACTTCAACATGAATTAATTAACGTATTAGCATTAACAAAACATAATAATCATGTCTAGAATCCATCTTTTATAAAATCACCAAAATAAAAGTATTATTATAAGTAACCCTTGGTTTCTATGCAAATTAGGGTTTTCCAATATCAACAAACCCATCCAATCATATCATAACCCACAACAATGTATACTCAACTTTAAGTTGGACACCTTTACTTAATTAGATTCGTGATTGGATAAACTAAGTTTGGATGAACAAGTCAAATAAAAAAACACATAGAAATAACTAAAAACTTACTTATAACCTCAACTATTCAAGTACTAAAGATTCATTGATGGTTTTGGTGATTTCGGGGGTTGAAATCACAAATGGGGTGGGGGATGGGGATTTTGGGTGTGAATGGAGAATGTGGGGGATTACGCTTGGGTTATAATCTTTATTTATTTATTTATTTATTGCAATTTGTAATCAAACGGATAACAAAATATTAATGGATAATCCATGTGTGGATTTTTTAAATACTATGGGTTGTCATATGGTCCTTGATTAACTACTTAATTCTAATTCCATAAATAATGTCTATGGATATAAATCTTAATCAATACAGACATTATTACTGCCATTATGTACCATCATATCTTATTATTATTACAAGATCGATTTCATGTTAAGTAGTGTGTATATATGAAGTACAAGATGTGTTCATGATATATAAAACAAGTAACATTTCCCTCTTTAATTCTTTCATGTTTTTTTGTAAGGATTCATATAAGACTGATGTAACCCATGACATCCAAAGTCTATTCTGCATGCATGCACAGAAGTACTGAAGTAGAATGTTTCGGAAGTTTCACACTCTTCCTTAGAAAATACTCTAAGTGTGAAATCTTCCGAAGCCAAAACCAATATCTTTCGAAGCCAAACATGAAGTCTTCTGAAGCTTCAAAGACAAAGTCTTCCGAAGCCAACACTTGAAGACAAATTTCTCCTGAAGACTTTTGAGTACATACTTTATTTGATGTACCTTTTACCATAAAGCTGGACCACCTTTCCACTGCAACTCTGTTTGACTCATCAACTTTCATAAGTTGGTGAAAGGTCCATGATTTTGGTAAATTGTACATTGAGGTATTGAGTCTGTTGTTTTTGACTTTATGTACTTTTATCCTTTTTGTAATAAATTAGGATGTGAGCTATGGCATGTCAAAGTCACTAGTCAAAAGGAAATCTGCCTTTTGATTCTACACTGATTTTATTATTGTCTAGATCATGTATCCAGCTGGCCTTCAAAGTATGGCCGACTGTAGGATATAGTATAAAGTGTCTGAGGTCCCTTTGTAATCTTTTATGCTTTTATGCTTTGTAAACACTTTTTAGGAACTGGAGAGCAATATACAGCATTCCTGAAAACCAAACACCTGTGTTATTATTATTGTTCTTGTTCTGTCTCTTTATTACTTGTGTTACATAGTATCAAGGTGTGACTGGTTGCTAATTCCCCATTTGATCTATTAAGTGTTCTAACTCAACTCTCCTCATTGTGTGTTGTGTTTTAAGTGACCAAACCTTAATCGGTCCCGCAATTGGTATCAGAGCATTCCAGGCTCTTGATTGTAAGATCTCACCATCTTAAGATCCCTCACACACATAAAATACTTAACATCTCAAATGGAAGCTCTTACTAAAGCTGATATTGAAACTGGAACGATGACAAAATCCCCACTGATCATTCCTGAAGACTTTGACATTTGGTTCTAATGAATGGAAGGTTTTATCAAGTCACAAGACTCAAAGATATAGGAATCTGATGTCTCAAGACTTACATACCAAGCACCTTCTTAGCTTGGTATGTAAGGTGGTATGATTCCAAGGCCGTGGCTGATTACTCTCATGAAGACAGAAAGAGAGTAAAGATTGAACAAAAAGTGAAGGTCCGTTAGAAGGGGCAATGCACTTTTACAACACAACAACACAAGTGAGGAGAGTTCTTTAGAACACTTAGCAAATCAAATATGGAACTGGTTTAACTATTATGGGAGATTCTAAGAACATAAGTAAAAGAGAGATAGAACAAGATAACAATACAAGTATTTGGTTTTCAAGATTGTAGTATATTGCTTCTCAAGTTCTATTTCAAAGTGTTACAAAGCATTCTTTTAAAGTTACAAATACTTGAGATACATATACTACATCTTACAACCGGCTATACTTTGAAAGCCAGCTGGATACATAAGACTAGACAACAAAATCAAATGTAGAGTGAAAAGGCAGATTGCCTAGTGACTATAACATGCCATATGACTAGGTTGTGAGATTGATATTCTCACTAGGATCGAATATGATGATCGAGTTAATAACTGTATGGCAGAATCAAACAATCAAGAAATATTCAATGCAAGAAATACTCATAAATGCTTGTTGTATTAATGAAGGCGATTAATTATAATAAATGCTAGGGTTTAATCATTAAATAGTAATAATACACCTTGAGAATGTAAGACACAAAATATTCTAATTGTCTATCAACAGTCACCTCACATACAAGGTTTTCTATTCTATTTATAGGCTGACAAGATGCCTTTTTACAAAATGACTAAACTGCCCCTGACCTATACATCAGAACTAGTCTAAGTATTCATCAGTGTTTCATTTGTTCATCCACATTGACAAATACGGACGAGTTAAACTTGATCAACATTTCTTCATTTGTCTTCTGCATTAGTAGTTGGTCATCCGTATTGACTAATGCAGGTGAACAAATACTTATGCATATTTGTTGTCCAGGCATCCGCATTTGCAAATACGGATGTGCAAAACTTGTCCATATGTCTTTTAGGCTATACACATTTGTTAATGTGGAAGAACAAACACTTGTTAGCATTTGTTCTATGTCTTTTGCATGTACAAATGTGGTTAGCCACACTTGGTCTTCTCAGCAAATTCTTCATCCGCATTGGTTCTTTGACTTGTGGGATTACCAGCAGAACAGCCATCAACTCACTAATTGAATTGGCATGTATGATCCTTTTAGGGTCCAACAAACACAATAATGTGCCTATTATCTAAGAAGAGAGGACATGAACTTCCTTATAATATCCCTATTCTCTAGAGTCACTTTAATATCCATTAGAGTATCCATAATCTCAACATACTTCAAGTATTATTAAGTCATGGTTTCACCTGTTTTAAAGGTGAAGTTCTCAAACTGCAACTTCATGAGATCTTTCTTGTTTTCCTTGGCTTCAGTTGACCCCTTATACATCAGCTTTGGTGGATCCTATAGCTGTTTAGTTGTTTTGCACTTCTTGAAGCCTCTGGATATGGAGTTAGGCAAAGTAGTTTGCAGGGTTGTCATGGTGTTTTGATCAATCTCAGCTTTCTTCCTGTCTTCATTAGTATACTCAGCCATAACCTAGGGAATCATACCACTCCAGTAGCAGCTGAAGAGGTGCTTGGTATATAAGGCCCCAAGACAGCAAATTTCCACATCCTGAAGTCTTTTGACTTGATGAACCCTTCCATCCGTTGGAACCAAGTGTCAAAGTCTTCAGGAGTGAGACACAAAATATTCTAATTATCTATCACAATCACCTCACATACGAGGTTTTCTATTCTATTTATAGGCTGACAAGATGCCTTTTTACAAAATGACTAAACTTCCCCTGACCTATACATCAGAACTAGTCTAACTCTTCATCAGCATTTCTTTTGTTCATGGATGAGTTGAACTTGATCAGCATTTCTTCTTTATCTTTTGCATTAGTAGTTGGTCCTGTATTGACTAATGCGTATGAACAAATACTTATGTGTATTTATTGTCCGGGCATCCGCATTTGCAAATGCGGATGTGCAAAAGTTGTCCACATATCTTTTAGGCTATCCACATTTGTTAATGCGGAAGAACAAACACTTGTCAGCATTTGTTTATGTCTTCCACATGTACAAATATGGTTAGCCAACACTTGGTCTTCTCTGCAGATTGTTCATCCGCATCTATACTTGGACTTGTGAGACTACCAGGAGAACAACCATCAACTCACCAAATGAATTGGCATGTATGATCCTTCCAGGTAACAATACTCCCCCTAAGGATTATACAACCTATGTTCTTTAATGGTTTGGTGGTGGTTGAGGTTATGAAGATTTTGTTGGTCTTGTGGAGGCATTAGAGGTTCTACTTGAGATGGATCCAAAATGGCCTTATCATGTTGACAAAGTCATTTGTATCTATCATCTTCTCTCTGTTCAGCACGTGAATCTTCATCTGACTAATAGTGTAAATGGCTTCTAAAGGTATTTCTTGAGAGACATTGGTTCCCATATGGATACAGTAGACAACCCATCCCTATGTATCAGCAAAGCTCCATCTATATCAACCTTTAGCTTTATAATGTTTCCTAGCTCCATCCATTTTTGGTATTTTAATGCACTTTAATAAGAAGTGCATGTCTTCTTATCCCAACTTGTTTGTTATTTCTCTAAAGTGTCTAGTGTAAATAGTGGATGTATGATTCATCAAGTAGTCTCACCTCATATCCACTAAACAGTCTAATCTCTGCACCTTTATTTCCTCCCCATCTTCTTTCAATTACTAGCTTGTAAGTCTTTTCATCATAATAGACATTAGAAATTGGAGTGGAGGAATGAGCGCAAGACACCATCTTTCTCTTCAATGACTCAGTTGGTTTCACTTTTAGCCTAGAAACACAACTTCTTCTGCTTGTTTAGTTCTTCTCTTTTCAAGTGGGTTGATGAAGGATCTATCTTTCCTCATGCATATAGCCTTTAGAGATTTAAAGTTGTCTGTCCTTTTAAACATTCTGAGAATCTCTTCAAATTCATATCCCCTAAACATATCCTTATGATTTATCAGTTCTAAATTGGCTAGTTCCTTCAAGTCATGAATCTACAGGGCATTCATAAGAGTAGAGTACTCTATAAAGAATTGCACTTTTGGACCAAAAGAACTAATGAGCCAGATCAGAAAAACCTTTAAGTCCCACAAGACATCACAACACTGCTGAAGACTTGATTAGCTGTTTGACAAAGTCTGAAGATCAATAGCTGAAGACTAAAGTACTGAAGACTACAACAACTGAAGACCAAAGTCTGAAGATCAACAGCTGAAGACTAAAGTACTGAAGATCAACAGCTAAAGTACAAAGACTGAAGACAACATCTGAAGACATCAGCTGATGACAACAACTAAAGTTCAAGAAGTCCAAGTACTGAAGCCTTCAGAGTTTGTCACAACAGCTGAAGAAGCATTCTTCAGTTGATATGATGGTTTCCTTTTAGTAGTTTTCTTTTCTATTTCAGTACTTGTAAAACGACTGAAGAGCATGTTCTTCAGTCGTTATTGTTTCAGTAGTTTCTTTTTAGTAGTTGTAGTGATAGTTAACACTTGGTATTTTTGTAAGAAGATGTCAGCTGTTTGACATCTTCAGTAGTTGTGTTAACTTTCAGTAGTTAAATAACAACTAGATGTCACTGTTAAGTGACATCAGCTGATGTCAACTTCCCTTATAAAAGGAAAGATGACCTAATTGTATCGGGGCGAAAGCCAGCCGAAGCGTGTATTGAATGAATATATTCCTTTTGGCAGAAATTCTCTCTCTATAACAAATACTGTTTCATTGATAAATTTCGTGTGTTCTTGTTAAAATTTGTTAATTCGTGGGCTCATTCCGATGCAGATCCAATCTAATTGATCAAACTAGATGCTGAGATCCTAACAAATGGTATCAGAGCAGGTTAATCATTGGTCGATTTAACAACTGATCATTGAAACTGTTCTTTTGCTATCTACGTTTGATCGAATTAGCAAATTTGCAAGAATCGGTTATAGAGATTGAGTTTCTGTTGCTTCTGGCCATTTTGTTTGAGGTTCTAAGTGGTTTTGAGCTAGATTTACTTTGTTTACCTTGATTTTGTCTGAATTCTGAATATGACTACTCCTTCTAATGACCCTCACAATACTGGTTCCTCAACCAAGCCTCCGATGCTGGTTAGGACTGAGTATAACATATGGCAACGAAGAATGCTCCATCACCTGTCTGTTAACAGTTCAGGTTGTTGGACATCTGTGGTACATGGTCCACATAAGCCTATGGTGAACAATCCGGAAACCAACCAAATGCTCCGAAGAAGAAGGAACAATACTCTGATGAGGATCGAAAACTGATTGAGATTGATGCTAAAGCTCATGGAATTCTGGCCATGGCACTGCCTAATGAAATCTATTCTGGGCTTATGCATCATGAAACTGCTCATGACCTCTGGAAGGCACTGAAAGAACAATTTGGTGGTACTGATGAGGTCTTAGCAAACAATAGGGAAATACTTGCCCAACAATATGAGACATTTGCTCATAGGAAGGGTGAGACTCTGACTCAACAGTTTGAGCGTTTTTCATGTTTGATCTCTGAGCTAAAAATGGTCAAACATGAATACACTAATAGCCAGATGAACCATAGATTCCTCAGATCACTGCCTGAGAGATGGACACATATACAATTGTCCTACGCTCTAAAGCAAATCTGGATAGCCTATCCCTCACCCAACGTCATGGGAAACTACTTACAATTGAAAGAGGGATAGAGCAGAAAAGGAAACTGGCATCATCAGGAAAGCTCACTGAAGACTTTGTACCAGGGAACACTGCCTTGGTCGGTCACGAGTCAGAATATGCTGCATCAGAAAGTAATTATGATGTACATATAGATTTCTCTTCAAACAGTTCTGATCATGCATTTGTGAGTGTTGATAGTCAGTCAGGCTGTAATAGTGACAATTTGTGCTTCATTATGGATGATTTGAAAGGTATAGCTGATGGTGACTTAGAAGAGATGGATATTCTGAGCCAAATGGCCTTGATTAATATCAGATCTCAAAAGTTCTACAAGAGAACTGGTAGGAAATTCCCTGGACTCTCTGGTAAAACCAAAGTTGGTTTTGACAAGAGTAAGTTGAGGTGTCACAAATGCCACAGCCTTGGGCACTTTGCAAGAGAGTGTAGATCATCTGGATCTAACTCCTCTACACCCTTTGTGACTTTTCCAAGTAATATTCAACAAAACAGAGGGCAACATCCTGCTAGTTCTGGTCATCAATCACAACCTCTATCTCCTGCATATTTTGTCCCTCAGGGTCCAATGCCATATCCATATCCCTGCTATTAAATACCACAAACCAGTCAAGTTCAAGTACCCATTGCTCAACAACCACCTGCTCTTCCTGAGCCTCAACCTTCCCAATCTCATCAACAATCTCAACCTCAACAACACAGCTTTTTCACCCCAGGAGTTGTTGACTGGAGCAGTTTACCAGATGATATGTTTGGTCATGAACAACTGTTTTCTGGTGCTGGTCAACATGGTGGTGACAATCCTTTTGGAAACCTTGCTCTTATGGCCCTGGAGTCTGCTGATACCTCATCCTCTAATGCCTCCACACCACAGGTATCACAGGTATCCTCTGAGGCCAAAGCCAAGCTATGTTCTGAAACATGCATAGCCGCATTTGCATCTATTAAAGAAGCAAATGTAGCTTTAATTAACAAGAACATTGAGCTAGAACAAATAATATCCAAAAGAAAAGCTGAATTTGAGTCTGTGCTTAATGATAAGAATGATGAGATTTACAAACTTAAATGCCAAATCACTGATGATAAGGCTAGGGAAGAGGTACTTCTAGAGAAGTACAGAGACCTCAAAGAAACACTTGCAGCTACCCAGGTAGAGTGTGATCGATGGGTACATTCCTGTAAGGGTTTTGAAATGCTTCTCAGTAAGCAGTCTGCTTCCAATGTGAAGTTTGGCATTGGTTATAATAACACTGCTCCTCCTATAGATTTTACTCCCAGAGCAGAGGTAGAATCTGATGGAGAAAGCAATAACCAATCCTTTTCATCATGTGATCTACTATCTGATACAACACCATCAGAGGTTGGAGTCAGCATTAATTCCTCTCGAAACCTATCAGCTGATGTTGATGGTTCAAATGCTGACACTCACATGATCAAAAGGTTGATCACTCCAGGTGGTATTTCACAAAGTACTGAAAGTACTAAAGAGCAAGTCATAACACCTGGAGAACAAACCCAAACTACTACATGTACTAAAGGAAAGAAAACTGCTAGTAGAAAGGGTGGGAAAACTACTGAAGAAGATATCAAGAAAGCATGTACTGCAAGGAAGAAAACTGCTAGTATTGGTCGCAAACTGCTGAAGAATAAGTCTTCAGTAGTTTCATCTTCTTCAGCAGATGATCAACTTAAGATGAAGAAAAAGCCATGTGAAATATATGGCTTATTCAATCATCTTACTGATGAGTGCTGGTATAAAAAGGGCTTCAAACTCATACACAATGAGAACATTATAAGAAAATGGATGAAATGAAAACTGAGTTTGAAACCAAGTTTGTACCAGCAACATCAAAACCTGTAACCCCAAAATCCAAAAAAGAAATCCAAAAAGGAAGGGGTTTTGATAAGGTGTTGGATGATCACACTCTCCTGAGGGCCAACAGGACAGGAAGAGTGTATGCCTTAGATCTTTCCAAGAAAATAGATCTCAAAGGCCATCCTTGCCTATTTTCCAAGGCTTCTCCTCAAGAATCTATTCTATGGCATAGAAGGCTGGGTCATATGAATCTTAAAAACTTGAATCAGCTGATACATCATGGTTTAGTAAGGGGATTGCCTATGAAGGAGTCCAGATGTGAAGACAACACAAAGTCTCATTCCCTCCTATTGAAGAACCTAAGTCCATTGCCTGCTTGTAATTACTACACATGGATATCTTTGGTCCTGTGAGAGTAATGAGTATGGAAAAGAAGAAATACTGTCTGGTAATTGTGGATGATTACTCTAGATTTGTATGGACTTTCTTCTTGCATTCAAGGATGAGGCTGCTCAGACGATTATAAACTTTGTGTTGTATGTTGAGAAGCAGTATTCCCTATCTGTCAAGTGTATCAGAAGTGATAATGGAACAGAATTCAGAAACCATACACTTGATGATTTTTATCTCTCAAAGGGAATCAAGAGGCAATTTAGCATCCCAAGAGCTCCAGAACAAAATGGAGTAGTAGAGAGAAAGAACAGGACCCTAATTGAAGCTGCAAGGTCCATGTTGGCTGACTCTGGTTGCCACTGACCTTTTGGGCTGAAGCTGTTAACACAGCTTGCTATCTGCAGAATAGAGCCTTAGTAAATCAGAGGTTGATGAAGACTCCATATGAAGTTCTACATCATTTGGCTCCTCTAATTTCATTTTTCAGAGCCTTTGGGTGTCCTTGTTTCATTCTCAACACAAAGGATCAACTCCACAAATTTGATCCTAAGGTGGATGCAGGGTATTTTGTTGGTTATTCATCTACTTGCAAGGCATACAGAGTCTTCAACTGCAAAACAAAGATAGTTAAAGAGACTCTGCATGCGTAGTTTAATGAATCTCCAAAGGACAAGATTCCACAAAACCCTGTGGAGTTATTTGATTTGGACATACTACAATATGTTCCTTATCAGGCTTCAGCTGTTGCTCCTATCAACAGTTCTCCACCTGGTGGTATTGATGATGATGATAATATCAATACTCACCTATTCAAGTTTAGTGATCAACTGCCTGAGTCCACTAAACTTGATGTTCCTGTAGCTTCAACAGTTCCATCCACAACAAATGCTGATGAGATCTCTGATTCCTCTACATCTTTTGATTTGCCATCTCATTCTTGGTTTCAAGAGTCTGCATCACCATCTGCTGTTGCTGAAGGTCCTACAAACACTTGCATAGATCTTATTGTTTATCAAGAGCTGAAGAATCACCCAGTGTCTCTAATCATTGGTGATATCAATGCTGGAGTTTCAACAAGAAGTCAATTGTCCAATTTCTGCTTCTATGCTCTCTTCATTAGTCAGCTGGAGCCAAAGAACTATCACATTGCTTTAAGGGACAATGGATGGGTTGAAGCCATGCAGCTTGAACTACTTCAGTTCAACAAGCAGCAAGTGTGGGAACTGGTTCCTCTACCCCCAGGTAAGTGTGCTATAGGCACTAAATGGGTGTTTAGGAATAAAACAGATGAAAATGGGCTTATTGTTAAGAACAAGGCCAGACTGGTTGTTCAGGGGTTTGCACAGGAAGAAGGTATTGATTATGATGAAACCTTTGCTCTTGTAGCCAGATTGGAGGCAATTAGATTGTTCTTAGCCTATGCTGTATTCCACAATCTTAAAGTTTTTCAAATGGATGTAAAAAGTGCATTTTTATATGGTAAAATAAAAGAAGAGGTTTATGTGTGTCAACCACCAGGTTTTGAGGATAATAAACATCCAGATTGGGTATACAAGCTTGATAAGGCTCTTTATGGGTTGAAACAAACTCCTAAAGCCTGGTATGAGACATTATCAAATTTTCTTCTTCAAAATAATTTCACTAGAGGCTCCATAGATAAAACTTTGTTCATTAAGAAGGTGGATCAGCATAAGCTACTTGTTCAAATTTATGTTGATGATATTATTTTTGCATCCTCTGATCCCCAGTTGTGTGATGATTTTACCAATTTAATGCAAAAGAAGTTTGAAATGAGTACAATGGGAGAATTACAAATCTTTCTAGGATTGCAAATCAAACAAAAGGCTGATGGGACTTTCATTCGTCAGTCCAAATATACAAAAGATCTTTTGAATAAGTTTGATTTACAAAACTGTAAGCCCTGTTCTACTCCCATGTGCCACACCACTCAACTGGATGCAGATCAGAAAGGTAAAGCTGTTGATGAAACACTTTACAGATGTATGATTGGGTCCTTGATGTACTTAACAGCTTCTAGACCAGATATCATGTTTGCAACTTGTGTTTGTGCTAGATTTCAGGCTGCTCCTAAAGAGTCTCATTTGATTGCAGTCAAGAGGATCTTTAGATATCTGCAAGGTACACAATCTCTAGGTTTATGGTATTCCACTGGACACTCTTGCAAATTAGTTGCTTTTTCTGATAGTGACTATGCAGGGTGTAAGTTAACCAGAAAGTCAACTTCTGGTGGATGTCAATTCCTAGGCAACTGTTTGATTTCTTGGCAGAGTAAGAAACAACATCTGTTGCTATATCCACTGTTGAAGCAGAGTACATTGCTGCTGCAAGTTGTACATCTCAGGTACTCTGGCTTCAGAACCAACTTTTGGATTATGGCATTACAAAGACTAAGACTCCATTATTAATGGACAGTGCTTAGCTCTTTGCATTGTCAAGAATCCTGTCCAGCATTCTAGGACCAAACATATAGAGATCAGACACCATTTTATTAGGGACTGTTTTGAAAAAGGTCTGATTGATCCAAAGTTTGTGCCTAGTGCTGATGAGCTTGCAGACATTTTTACTAAGCCTTTGGATAGTTCAACTTTCCAAAACCTAGTGTTAAGGCTTGGTATGCTGCAACTAGAATAAGTGACAACTACTGATGATCTCAGTAAACAAGTACTGATGATCATTAGTAAACATCTCACAAATATGTACTGATTCTGTTAAAAGAAACTGATGCAGTTATAACTACTGATGTCAGTAAAAACAGTTAAGTACTGATGTCCTATGAAATACTGAAAACAGCTAAAAAGTCTGATGAGTAAGGGTTGAGGACAGTATGAAACAACTGAAAAGCTAAGAATTGACGAAAACTACTGATGGGAATTTTCTCTTCAGTCGTTTTACAACTGCTGTTTCATCTTAAACAACTAAAGCAAAACCAATGTCTTTAGTAGTTCACAACTACTGATGACTAACACCAAGTCTTTAGTCGTTTACAACAACTGATGACAAAACCATGTCTTCAGTAGTTTCACAACTACTGATGACTAACACCATGTCCTCAGTTGTTTCCTACATCTGAAGTCAGAACCATGGTTTTTAGTAGTTTTATAACTGCTGATGCCTAAAACCAAGAATTCAGTTGTTTCAAAACCTCTGAAGGTTAATACCATGTCATCAGTCATTTAAAACTACTGATGATTAACAGCAAACCCTTCAGTTGTTTTATAACCCATACCCTATAAATACCTAATCCTACAGAGCTTCATTATCTCAAACGTAACGTTCAAAAACTCCGAACCTTCTCTCCCATTAATGGCGACCATGCAGCTTAAACCAAGACACAACTGTGTTGCCTACCTTACCAAATCACCCTTCTGGATGAAGTTTGATACTGCCATTGATCTAATGGTCCATTCTCCATACAAAACGGCATTCCTTATCAATCCTACCATTTATGCCGAATCCCTAAATCAGTTCTAGACGAACGTCACCCTTACCACTGGGGAGAATGACACCGAGTCTCTCCAGTCATTCGTCAACTACCATAAGGTGGTCATCACTCCAGCAATCCTTCGCCAAACCCTACAACTGGATGATGCCACCTTCCCCGCTGGATATTCAAAGGGCACACTGATCTATCCTTTGTCCACCATGGATACCAGGGTAACCTCAGCGCTTCTACCATCCTAAAGAAGCATTTCCATGACGCGGAACGCCTTATTTTTCATATGGTGAATGTCTGCCTAGCCCCTAAGACTTCTTCTTGGGATCAAATGTCAACCAGGTGGCAGCAGGTATTCTTCTCTATCCTTGAGCAACAAAACTTAAATTTTTCTGCAATAATATTTCTTGAACTTAAGGATATGGTCTCAAAACCTATTGCTAACCGATGGATATTATATCCATGATTCATAATGGCCATTATAGAGAACCAGCTGAAAGCTGAGGGACTTGTTGGCCTTGGAGTCCCTGCCATGGCTGTATTGCCTGAGGTATACTCCAGGCACAACTCAGACCAGTCACTCAAACAGGCTGCCAAGCTGCGAAAACCCACGCAGCTAGAACCCACAGCCATCACCTCCAAATCCAAAGTCCCCACCAAACCCAAACACAAAAATCCCAAAACAGCTACTCAGGGAAATGAGTCCCCTAAGGATGTCCCTGCAACACAAGCGCAGGATATATCTACTGGCCATAATCCCCCAGTAGCTACAAGTACTCACCCAACCTCAACCGCTTAGGCTTCCTCTCAACAGGAGCCTGCACCAACCACATTCGGGGCACCTATACATCTGGAACCTTCCTCATTTGAGGAGGTTGCCATTGAAACGCACCACTCTCCTCGGTGCATACTGCTTCTACACCATCTCCTACTGCAACCCCCCCAAGTCCTACCATAATAGTTGCAAAAGTGCTGAGTCAGTTGCATTCCTCACCCCCTCCCCAGAAACCAATTATACTGGGAACACCTCAACCATTGAGGGGGAGGATCAAATGCTTCTGATAACCCATAGCACAGGGGTTACACTGTTCCATCTCCAAGTGTAGAAACGGAGATTAGAACATCTGGTGAGGCTGCCACTTCTCCTGCTTCAGCATATGATCAGGATGCAGTTGGTAACATCCATAAGACCTCACCAGAGGCAACTACCAATGAAGGACATAGTCCTGAGGCAGAAGTCCCCAGTACCAAGAACAAGGGGCATATGCTATACTGATTACACTCAGAGCATGTACATCCTGATTCTATCAGGAGGTCAGGTGATTCAGCAAACACTGATGATGACCTGGGCTTCTTCTATGATGTTTTAGCCCAAAATACCATCCTAGAGAATGAGGTAAGCACTCAATGAGCTATGCCAAAACTCAGGATCTAAGTCCATCTGTCCTAATACACCAACAGATGGCACCTTCCTCTGAAGGTCTCTTATACACAGAGCCACTCCAAAACACTCAGCCACCTGCCTCTACTTCTGGCACTATCTCTCAGGGACAGAACCCCCTGAGCAAATAGCTGCTATCTTTCAAAATTTCTTACCTCTCATCACACCAATTATCACTGATATAGTGATTAAAACCCTTGATGAGAGGCTTCCCTCGGTTATCCAACCCTTGATAGAGGAAGTTGTGAGCAAAAGGCTTTCTGACAATCAAACCCTTGCAACCAATGCAACCAAAAAGGGGGAGATTCAGTTAGTGAAAGCAAAACGAAAGAGGATTGAAGATGGGAAAGAGAAAGAAAAAGAGATAGAGGTGGAAAACGAGAAGGAGTTGGGTGTAGAGACTGAGAAGGAGAAGGAGAAAGAAGCTAAATGGAGAAAGTGACTGAAAGTACTAAAGACTTTCATGTCCACATACAAAAAAGGAAGAGTGGAAAGAAAGAGAAGGAGTTGGAGAAAATGGTGAAGGAGGCTGATGCCCAACACAGCCGATCAATGGATAACATCATTGATCAGCTGTTTAGGCAAGGTCATGACATTGAAAAACTTGACTCAGAAATTAGAAGATTGGAGATTAAGAAATCCAAGCAAGATGGGCAAGTTATAGTGTGTTGGAAAGGGAAAGGCTGGAAATCATGATCAGGTTCATAGCTAAGCATCTTGAAAGATCATTGATTGAAATCAAGTCATGGTCCAGGGACAACATCTTGGCAATAACCACCAAGATCTGTTCGTCTGAAGTATATACCAAAGGGCTGGTCATTGAAGCCTTGAATGAAGCTGGTGCTGGAGCAGGACTGAACTGGTCAAACAATCTAAAGCCTCACTTACATCCAAAATGCTAGAACAGCCTGTCAAAATTCCCACACCAAAACCACCACAACCACAACCCACTAAACCAATTCCCTTACCCACAACCAATAGCCGATGATGTACCCCAGAAGAGGAAGAGAAGGGTACTGAGGCTAGAAGAGGAGATGAAGATAATGATGAAGATGAAGACAGGCTGCCAATCTCAGCTGTTATACAGTTGCCTAAGGCCATAAGTCACCCTCCAACAATTACTCCTGAATCTCAAAGGCAAATTGTGAAAGTGAAGTTAGAGAAGAAGAGCTTCACAAACAACATGATGAGGAACTGTTGAGAAGAGTCGACAAAGCATACGCTGCCACATCTTCAATCATCAATATGAAGAAACATGCTCAGAGATTATACACTCTCAGACATACCTTTCAATATCAAAAAGAGAGAGTGAGGATTTGGCCTGATCCCAGGGTGTCTCATAGGATTCAAAAGAAAAATATTCCACAGAGATACATTGGCCAAGTAAAGAAGATTGTAGATGAAGTGATCTCACTGGCCTTTGTAGTATCACCTTGGGAGATCCTAGATGACTTCAGAAAGCCTATAAGATAAACAGACCCCACAAAAGATGCTGGAGAATAAAGTGGTGAAAAAGGGGTTAATGTATAGGAGGCTTGAGGAAGTTAGAAAGAATGAGCTCCAGTTGTTCTTAGAGGGTATTCACCCAGATGAATTCACATATAGAGTCATAACAACTGTGGAACTAAAAATTGGGAAGCAGGTCAAATACCTCTCTGAGTATTATGGCCAGAGTCACTCTTTGAAGGAGAAGCAGAAGAGCTTACCATGGAGGAACAAGTAATCTTCCTTGAGGCCTATACAAGGGAGTCTTACAGACGCATAGTTGGGAAGTAGATCTCATGGATGGGGTAACAGCTCTGTGTCCAGTTTCCCAAGACAGAGTTCCCATCCATCCTTTGTCAAACAGATCATTGAGACTTCTTCCCAGGCCTGTGCTTACAAGGGTCACTTCTGAGCTGATCTAGAAGACAAAAAGACCAATATTTCTGCCATAATAAGTGGGACATCTTCAATAAGCTTAAAGGTTTTCGCTGCATTGGTTCAGGGGGAGTTTGTTGGACCAAAAAAACCAATGAGCCAGATCAGAAAAACCTTTAAGTCCCACAAGACATCACAACAACTGCTGAAGACTTGATCAGCTGTTTGACAAAGTCTGAAGATCAACAGCTGAAGACTAAAGTACTGAAGACTTCAACAGCTAAAGACCAAAGTCTGAAGATCAACAGCTGAAGACTAAAGTACTGAAGACTTCAACAGCTGAAGACCAAAGTCTGAAGATCAACAGCTGAAGACTAAAGTACTGAAGATCAACAGCTGAAGTACAAAGACTAAAGACAACATTTGAACACATCAGCTGATGACAACAACTAAAGTTCAGAAGTCCAAGTACTGAAGCCTTCAAAGTTTGTCACAACATCTGAAGAAGCATTCTTCAGTTGTTATGATGGTTTCCTTTAAGTAGTTTTCTTTTATTTCAGTACTTGTAAAACGACTGAAGAGCATGTTCTTTAGTCGTTGTTGTTTCAGTAGTTTCTTTTTAGTAGTTGTAGTGATAGTTAACACTTGGTATTTTTGTAAGAAGAGTGTTGGACCAAAAGAACCAATGAGCCAAGATCAGAAAACCTCTAAGTCCCACATGGTATCACAACAACTGCTGAAAGCCTTATTAGTAGTTTGACAAGTGCTGAGACTTCAACAGCTGAAGATCAAGTGCTGAAGACCTCAACAGCTGAAGAACCAAAGTGCTGAAGTACAACAGCTGAAGAACACAAGTGCTGAAGCTGAAAGACCAAAGTACTGAAGTACAACAGCTGAAGAGTTTACAAGTGCTGAAGATCAACAACTGATGTACAAGGTCTGAAGACAAAGACTGAAGACATCAGCTGATGATATCTACTGAAGTCATCAGCTGATGAAACACCTGAAGATCAAAGTCTGAAGATCAAGTACTGAAGCCTCAGTAGTTTGTCACAACTGCTGAAGAGTACTTCTTCAGTAGTTGTGATATCAGTAGTTTTATATTTTATGTTTCAGTAGTTTTGTAAAACGACTGAAGAGCTTGTTCTTCAGTCGTTGTAGTTTCAGTAGTTTTATATTTTGTACTTAACATGCTGATATGTTCTCAGTAGTTGTGAACATTTCAGTAGTTTGTTAAGAATTAGTTATTTTTGTATTAGATCTGCCAGTTGTCACTTTCTGTGATAACAGCAGTGATTGTTGCACTCTATATAAGGAGTGACAACTCATTGTAATGATGATGGATGAGATGAATGAATGGAATAAACGAATGATTTGATTAGAAATATTCTTCATCCATAAACATTCCTTGAAATCAGAAATATATATTCTCTCCCTATAACCGTATGCGCTTTTAATGCTTACAAATATCAATTGCTTGCTACAATTTGTCTAATTCTTGTTTGTATTCCGCTGCTTTGTATCCTAATACATCAAACTTGTGATCGCTGATCCTGTCAAATGGTATCAGAGCAGGTTAATCATTGATCGATCTAATAATTGATCATTGAAACTGCTATTCAAGATCTAAGTTTGATTGAATTAGCTTTTGTTTTTGCAAGAAACGGTTATAGAGATTGAATTTTCTGTATTTCTACTCATTCATCCTGAGATCTTTTCTTGGTTCTCATTGAGTTTGTTGTGGTCTGTCTAAAACTTTTAAAAGCTTGAACTAAATTGTTTTTGAACTGAAAATGACTACTCCTTCCAATGATCCTCACAATACTGGTTCCTCAACCAAGCCACCTATGCTGGTTAGGAATGAGTATAACATATGGCAAAGACGTATGCTCCATCACCTGTCTGTTAACAGCGCAGGTGTTTGGACATCAGTGGTACATGGTCCACACAAGCCTATGGTGAATAACCCGGAAACCAATCAAATGGTTCCGAAGAGGAGGGAGCAATACTCAGATGAGGATAAGAAGTTGCTTGAAATTGATGCAAAAGCCCATGGAATTCAGGCCATGGCACTGCCCAATGAAATCTATTCTGGGCTAATGTATCATGAAACTGCCCATGACCTCTGGAATGCCTTGAAAGAACAATTTGAAGGAACAGATGAGGTCTTGGCAAATAATAGAGAAATTCTTGCCCAACAATATGAGACATTCTCTCATAGAAAGGGTGAGACACTGACTCAACAATATGAGCGGTTCTCTTGTTTGATCTCTGAACTAAAAATGGTCAAATTTGAATACACCAATATTCAGATGAATAACAGATTTCTCAGATCACTGCCTGAGAGATAGGACACATATACTATTGTCCTACGCTCCAGTGCAAGTTTGGACAAACTATCTCTCACCCAACTCCATGGGAAACTGCTCACTTTTGAGAGAGAGATAGAACAGAAGAGAAAGCTGTCTTCATCTAGAAAGCTCACTGAAGACTTGTACAAGGCAACACTGCCTTGGTGGGTCATGAGTCAGAATATGCTTCATCTAAATGCCAGTATGATGAGCATATTAATTTCTCTTCAAGCACTTCTGATTCTGCATTTGTGAGTATGATGGTCAGTTTACTGGGTGTAATAATGACAATTTATGTTTCATTATGGATGATCTCAAGGGGATTGCTGATGATGACTTAGAAGAGATGGATATTTTGAGCCAAATGGCCTTGATAAATATCAGATCTCAGAAGTTCTACAAAAGAACTGGAAGAAAATTCCCAGGACTCTCTGGCAAAACCAAAGTTGGTTTTGACAAGAGCAAGTTGAGGTGTCACAAATGCCAAAGGCTTGGACACTTTGCAAGAGAGTGTAGATCAACTGGATCTAACTCCACTGCACCCTTTGTGACTTTTCCTGGCAATAGTCAACAACACAGAGGGCAACATCCTGTCACCTCTAGTCATCATCCTCAACAACAATCTCCGGCATATTTTGTTCCTCAGGGTCAAATGCCATATCCGTACCCTTGTTATTACATGCCACAGTCAAATCAAGTTCAAGTTCCTATGACATCACAACCTCATGCACTACCAGAACCTCAGCCTTCCCAATCTCATCAACAACCTCAATCTCAACAACACAGCTTCTTCACCCCAGGAGTTGTTGACTGGAGCAGTTTACCAGATGACTTGTCTGGTCATGATCAACTGTTCTCAGGTGCTGGTCAACATGGTGGTGACAGTCCCTTGGGAATCTAGCTCTTATGGCTTTGGAGTCTGCTGATACTTCATTTTCCAATGCCTCTACACCTCAGGTATCACAGGTATCCTCTGAGGCAAAAGCCAAATTATGTTCTGAACCATGCATAGCAGCATTGCTTCCATTAGAGAAGCAAATGTAGCTCTAATTAATAAGAACATTGAGCTAGAACAAATAATTTCCAAAAACAAAGCTGAGTTTGAGTTTGTGCTCAAAGATAAAAATGATGAGATTTATAAACTGAATTGCCAAATAATTGATGATAAGGCTAGAGAAGAAGTACTTCTAGAGAAGTACAAAGATCTCAAAGAAACCCTTGCAGTTACCCAGGTCGAGTGTGATAGATGGGTACAATCATGCAAAGTTTTTGAAATGCTTCTTAGTAAGCAGTCTGCTTCAAATGTGAAGTTTGGAATTGGTTACAATCGCACTGCTCCACCTATAGATTTTACACCAAGAGCAGAGGTAGAATCTGATGGTGAGAGTGATAACCAATCATCACATCATGTGATCTACCTTCTGATACAGCACAATCAGAAGTAGCAGTCAGCATCAAGCCCTCTTTGAACCTATCAGCTGATGTTGATGGTTCAATGCTGACATTCATATGATTAATGAGTGATCAACTCAGGAGTTAATCCTGAAGGTCCTGAAAGGACTAGAGAGCAGGATTTACACCTGAAGTTCAAACTTCAACTGCTGTCAGTACTGAAGAGAAGAAAACTGGCAGTAGAAAGAGTTTGAAGACTACTAAAGAGGTAGTCAAGAAAGCAACCAATGCTTCCAAAGCATTGAAGAACAAGTCTTCTGTTGCTTCACCCTCTTTAGTTGATGATCAACCTAAGATGAAGAAGAAACCATGTGAAGTATGTGGTTTGTTCAATCATCTTACAGATGATTGTTGGTACAAAAGAGGTTCCAAACTCAAACAAAAGAAGAAATTAATGAGAAAATGGTAAAAATGAAAACTGAGTTTGAGACCACATTTGTATCAGCAACATCAAATCCTGTAACCCTTAAGTCCTTAAAGAAATCCAAAAAGGAAGGGTTAAACAGGGACAGCTGAGGGTGCTCAAAAGAAGAAGGTGCAACATAGGAACTTATCAAACTCCACTAGCAATGTGTCTGATGAGCTGAAAGCTTTATCACAAAATCAGACACAGCTGGTATGATGGTACACATCTGTTGGGTAGAGTTAACCAACTAGATCTCCTATGTTGAAACCACAGAAAAGGAGGTCCAAGCCAAAGGACTCCTCTTCTACACCATCTTCTTCCTCTCAGGCTGTTGTTTCAAATAAACCTGTTAGTTTACCATCTATTGATGAGAACAGGCCAAAACCAAAAAGGTTTGGGTCTCTAAACTAACTGATTGTTATTATTGCAGGGTTCTTCAACATGCCAAAGTAGCATCTGGTATGTAGACAGTGGGGGATCTATGCACATGACTGGGAACAACTCTCTTCTTCATGACTACTCTCAAGGAAAGAAGGGATTTGTCTCTTTTGGCAATGATGCTAGGGGTTACATCATCGGTAAGGGCTTTGTCTCCAATGAGAAATCAAATTTGATGATGTTAATCATGTGGAAAATCTCAAGTACAATCTCTTGAGTGTTAGTCAAATGTGTGATAAAGGCCATGTTGCCCTTTTCACCAGTCAAAACTGTAGGATTCTGTCATCCAAAGTTTTGCCTTGATTGACAAGGTGTTGGATGATCACACTCTTCTGAGAGCCAACAGGACAGGAAGAGTGTATGCCTTAGATCTCTCTAAGAAGATAGATCTCAGAGGCAATCCTTGCATATTTTCCAAAGCCTCTTCTCAAGAATCTAAACTGTGGCACAGAAGGCTGGGTCATGTTAATTTCAAAAACATGAATCAGCTAATCCACAATAGTTTAGTTAGAGGCTTACCAATAAAGGAGTTCCACTGTGATGAAACCTGCACTGTGTTTAAAAAGGAAAACATCACAAAGTCTCATTCCCTCCTATTGAAGAGCCTAAGTCCACTGCTGCTTGCAATTACTGCATATGGATCTATTTGGTCCTGTGAGAGTAATGAGCATGGCAAAGAAGAAATATTGTCTGGTAATGTGGATGATTACTCCAGATTGTATGGACTTTCTTTCTACATTCAAAGGATGAGGTTGCTCAGAAGATTATTCACTTTGTGTTGTATGTTGAGAAGCAGTATCCCTTCCAGTCAAGTGTATTAGAAGTGACAATGGAACTGAATCAGAAACCATACACTTGATGACTTCTATCTTTCAAAGGGAATCAAAAGGCAGTTTAGCATACCAAGAACTCCAGAACAAAATGGAGTAGTGGAGAGAAAGAACATGATCCTAATTGAAGTTGCAAGGTCCATGCTGGCTGACTCTGGTTTGCCACTGACCTTTTGGGCTGAAGCTGTTAACACAACTTGCTATGTGCAGAATAGAGTCTTAGTAAATCAGAGGTTAATGAAGACTCCATATGAAGTTCTCCATCACTTGGCTCCTCTAATTTCATTTTTTAAAGCATTTGGGTGTCCTTGTTTTATTCTCAACACAAAGGATCAACTCCATAAATTTGATCCTAAGGTGGATGCAGGGTATTTTTGGTTATTCATCTACTTGCAAGGCATACAGAGTCTTCAACTGCAGAACAAAGATAGTTGAAGAGACTTTGCATGTGAAGTTTAATGAATCTCCTATGGACAAGATTCCACAAAACCCTGTGGAGTTGTTTGATTTGAACATACTGCAATATGTTCCTTATCAACCTCCAGTTGTTGCAGATCTTGTGGATAAAACATCTTCTGCAGCATGTCTTCCACCTGGTCGTATTGATGATGATGATGATAATATCAATACTCACCTATTCAAGTTTAGTGACCAACTGCCTGTGTCTGCTAAATTTGGTGTTCCTGTAGCCTCAGCAGTTCCATCCACAACAAATGCTGATGAGATCTTGATTCCTCTACATCTTTTGAGTTACCATCTAATTCTTGGTTTAAAGAGTCTGCATCAACATCTGCTGCTGCTGAAGGTCCTACAAACACTTGCACGATCTATTTTTTATCAAGAACTGAAGAATCACCCATGTCTCAGATTATTGGTGATATCAATGCTGGTGTTTCAACAAGAAGTCAATTGTCTAACTTCTGCTTCTATGCTCTCTTCATCAGTCAGCTAGAGCCAAAGAACTACCATGTTGCTTTGAGAGACAATGGATGGGTTGACGCCATGCAGCTTGAGCTACTTCAGTTCAAGAAACAGCAAGTGTGGGAACTGGTTCCTCTTCCCCCAGGTAAGTGTGCAATAGGCACTAAATGGGTGTTTAGGAATAAAACTGATGAAAATGGGCTTATTGTTAAGAACAAGGCTAGACTGGTTGTACAGGGGTTTTCACAAGAAGAAGGTATTGACTATGATGAAACCTTTGCCCCTGTAGCCAGACTAGAGGCTATCAGATTGTTTTTTACTATGCTGCATTCCACAATCTTAAAGTTTTTCAAATGGATGTCAAAAGTGCATTTCTATATGGTAAAATAAAAAGAAGAAGTTTATGTGTGTCAACCACCAGGTTTGAGGATAATAAACATCCTTATGGGTGTACAAACTTGATAAGGCTCTTTATGGTTGAAACAAGCTCCTAGAGCCTGGTATGAGACATTTCCACTTTTCTTCTTAAGAATAATATCACTAGAGGCTCCATTGATAAAACTTGTTTATTAAGAAGGTGGATCAGCATAAGCTACTTGTTCAGATTTATGTTGATGATATCATTTTTGCATCCTCTAATCCCCAGTTGTGTGATGATTTTACAACATTAATGAAAAAGAGGTTTGAAATGAGTGCAATGGGAGAATTACAGTTCTTTCTAGGATTGCAAATTAAACAAAAGGCTGATGGAACCTTTATTCATCAGTGAAAATATGCAAAAGATCTTTTGAATAAGTTTGATTTACAAAACTGTAAGTCCTGTTCTACTCCCATGTGCAACACCACACAACTGGATGCAGATCAGAAAGGTAAAGCTGTTGATGAAACACTTTACAGATGTATGATTGGGTCCTTGATGTATTTAACAGCTTCTAGACCAGATATTATGTTTGCTAATGTGTTTGTGCTAGATTTCAGGCTGCTTCTAAAGAGTTCATTTGATTGCAGTCAAGAGAATCTTTAGATATTTGCAAGGTACACAATCTCTGGGTTTATGGTATTCCACTGGACACTCTTGCAAATTAGTTGCTTTTTCAGATAGTGACTTGCAGGATGCAAGTTAACTAGAAAGTCAACTTCTGGTGGTTGTCAATTCCTAGGCAACTGTTTGATTTCTTGGTAGAGTAAGAAACAAACATCTGTTGCTACATCAACTGCTGAAGCCGAGTACATTGCTGTTGCAAGTTGCACTTCTCAGGTACTCTGGCTTCAGAACCAACTTCTGGATTATGGCATTACAGAGACTAAGACTCCATTATTAATGGATAGTGCTTCAGCTCTGTGTATTGTCAAAAATCCAGTCCAACACTCTAGGACCAAACATATAGAGATCAGACATCACTTATTAGGGATTGTTTTGAAAAAGGTCTGATTGATCCTAAGTTTGTGCCTAGTGCTAATGAGCTTGCAGATATTTTTTACTAAGCCTTTGGATAGTTCTACTTTCCAAAACCTTGTGTTAAGGCTTGGTATGCTGCAGCTAGAATAAGTGACAACTATTGATGATTTCAGTAATAATTACTGGTGATCATTGGTAACCATGTCACATATAAGTACTGATGAGTCCTTTCACATTCAGTAGTTTTTATAACTACTGACGGCTAAATGCCTCACAAGTACTGAAGTACTTTATCTGTTCTAAACTACTGATGTAGTTACAAATACTGATGTAGTCCAACTACTGAATTAGTACAAAACAGATAAGTACTGACGTCCTATGAAACACCTGAAAAGCAGATGCAAAGTCTGGTAAGTGTTGAGGACAGTATGAAACAGCTGAAAGGCTATGATTTGACGAAAACTACTGAAGAGAACTTTCTCTTCAGTTGTTTCTACAACTGCTGTTTCATTCTAAACAACTGAAGCAAAACCATGTCTTCAGTAGTTTTATAACTACTGATGACTAACACCAAGTCTTCAGCTGTTTACAACAACTGATGACAAAACCACTGTCTTCAGTAGTTTCACAACTACTGATGACAAACACCAAGTCCTCAGTTGTTTCATCATCTGAAGTCAAACCATGGTCTTCAGTAGTTTTCTAACTGTGATACCTAAAACCACGACTTCAGCTGTTAAACGTCTGAAAGGGTAATACCATGTCAACAGTCGGTTTAAAACTACTGATGACTAACACCAACCCTTCAGCCCTTTTCTCACCCTTACCCTTAAAATACCTGTCCTCTTCTCGAACGTTTCATTAGCCGTTATTTTCTAAGCTTCTCTTTCTCAAACATGGCGACATGAGTCTGAAACCACGACATAACTGCGTTGCTTACCTTACAAGTCGGCTTTCTGGAACAATATGATAATGCCATTGACTTAATGGTGGATTCCCCATATCGCACAGCCTTTCTCTTGAATCCGACCATCTACCCTGAATCCCTCATTCAATTCTGGTCAAATGCTTTTGTTCGTACTGATGAGTCTACCGGCCAGATCTCTGTTCGGTCCCTTGTCAACCAGAACCTATGGTCGTTACAGCCAAATCATTCGTCAGGCATTACACTTACACGACTCCCCGCTGTGACTACATACCCAAAGGGCACAACAGATATGTCCTTTATTATCATGGTATGAAGGTGATCTTCGGGCTACAACCGTTCTAAAGAAACATTTCCATGACGCTGAGAAAGTTATTTTTCACATGGTAAATGTCTGCTTAGCCTCCAAGACATCTTCTTGGGATCAAATGTCATCCCAATGGCAAAAGGTATTATATTCCATTCTAGAACACCAACCGCTAAATTTTTTTGAAATCGTGTTTCTAGAAATAAAGAACTTGGCTCAGAAACCTGTGACAAACCGATGGCCATTATATCCCAGGTTTCTGATGGCCATTATTTTGGATGAATTAAAATCTGATGGCCTTGTTGGCCTTGGAGTCCCTGCACTAGCTGTTTTGGCTGAGGTATACTCCAGGCACAACTCAGACCTTACACTCAAAGAAGCTGCCCGAATGCTAAAGCCCAAGCACAGGGAACCCACAGCTTCCTCCACCAGAACCAAAGTCCCCACTAAACCAAAACCAAAACACCCCAAAACAGCTATTCAGGGAGATGAGTCCCCTGAAGATGCTCCTGCACCACCAACGCAGGATATACTTGCTGGTTTAAACCCACCAGCAGTATCAGAGACTCTACCAGCCATAGCCGCTCAGGATTCCTCTCAAAAGGAGCCTGGAGCCACCACGACAGGGGTACCCATACATCTGGGATCTTCCTCACTTGAGGAGATTGCCATTGAAGAGCACCATCATCCCCAGGTGCACACTGCTTCTTCCCCATCTCCCCATGCAACCGCCCCCCAAAGTCCAACCATAATCATTGCAAACGTGCTGACTCAGTTGCATGCCTCTCCTCCTCCCCACCAACCACCAACAAAGGGGAGAACCACAGACATTGCGGAAGAGGATCACCATGTTTCTGACAACCCATAGCACCGGGGTTTACAAATTCTATCTCCTGGTGTAGATAGGGAGATTAGAATATCTAGTGAGGCTGCCACCTCTTTTGAATCAGCACATGATCAGAATGAGGCTGGTAACATAGCTAAGACCTCACTAGAGGCAACAGCTGATGAAGGACATAGTCCTGAGGCTGGAAGTCCCCAGTTCCAAGAAAAAGGGGCACATGCTAAAACTGGTCTACACCCAGTGCATGTACATCCTGCTACATGTAGGAGGTCAGGTGATTCAGCATCTGCTGATGATGACCTGGGCTTTTTCTATGACGTTCTAACCCACAACACCATCCTGGAGGCTGAGGTAAGCAGACTATAAGAACTGCTTGCTAAGAAGTCTTAGGATGTAAGTCCATCTGCCCCCACCAACCCACAGATGGCACCTTCCTTTGAAGGTTCCCCAAACACTTTACCCTCTCACCTCACTAAGCCTCCAGCTTCTGCTTTTGGCACTATCTCTCCGGGACAGAACCCCCCTGAGCAGATGGTTGCTATATTCAACAATCCCTACCTCTCATCACTCCCATCATCAATGATATGTTTATAAAGCCATTGATGAGAGGATCTCCTCAAGTCTACAACCACTCATTGATGATGCTGTGCAAAAGAAACTTTCTGCGGTACAAACCCCTGCCACCAATGCATCCAAAAAGGGGGAGAGTACTGCAGTGAAAGAAAAGAAAGAAAAAGAACTGAGGATGAGAAGGCACAAGAGAAAATCCAGGAGTTGGAAAAAGAAAAGGAACAACAACTGATCACTTACAAAAGAAAGAAAAGTGCTGGTGATCAAACGAATGCTGAAGAAAAATCATTGGAAGAGCTGGTAAAAGATGCAGATGAAACACACAGCCGATCCATGGACAAAATCATTGAGCAACTCTTCAAGCAAGGCTTTGACACAGCCACACTAGACAGTGAGATCGGAGGTTGGAAGTAGAGGAAATTCAAAACAGATGGGCTGGGTATGATGTGCTGGAGAAAGAGAGATTGGGGATCATGATTTGATTCATCGCCAAATACTTAGGAAGATCACTGATGGAGATTCGTTCATGGACCAGAGACAGCATTCTGGCTATAGCCACCAGAATCTGTTTGTCTGAGCAATTTCATAAGGGGATAATCATTGAAGCACTTGATGAGGCTGGGGCTGGAAAAAGGTTTGAAATGACAAGACTTACAAAAGCCAAACTCACAACCAAAATGCTTGACAACCTTCCCAATCACCCACTCAAAAACAGCCTACCCCTCAAATCTCCAAACCAATCTCAAAACCCAAATCCAAACATCCTCAACCTTCAAAACCAATTCCTTACCACAACACCAACCCAACCATCATCCAGTGATGCACCTAGAAGGAGGAGAAGGGTGCTGAGGATAGAAGAAGATGAAGAAGAAGAGGATGAAGATGATAGTCTGCCACTCTCTGCTGTTCTAAGGCTACCAGAACCCAGGAGTCAACCCATGATCACACCTGACTCTCAAAGGGAAATGGTTAGAGTCAAAATAGAAGATGAAGAACAACAGAAGCAGCACGATGAGCAACTACTCAAGATGGTTGACAAGGAATTTCTCAGTCCTCATCTATACAAGCCGAAAGGGCATGCTCAGAGGCTATACCCTCTCAGACACAATTTCAGTATCAGAAGGAGAGAGTGAGAGTATGGCCAGACCCCAAGGTGAGTTCTAGAATCCACAAAAGATCCATTCCACACAGATACAATGGCCAGGTTAGAAAAACAATAGACTCTACAATCATGTTGGCCATTGTAGTCTCACCATGGGAAATAATCGATGAATTCAAGAAGGCTCATCAATCAAAAATGACCCCTCAAGCCTTACTGGAAAACAAGATGATCAAAAAAGGGTTATTATATAAGAAGCTTGAAGACATTAAGAAGAATGAGCTCCAGTTACTCCTTGAGGGCACTCATCCTGATGAATTTGTCTATAGGGGGTAACTACTGTGGAGTTGAAAAATGGCAGGACTGTAAGTACTTATCTGAGTACTATGGTCCAGAGTTCTTCTTTGAAGGAGGAGTAGAAGAACTCTCCAAGGAGGAACAGGTTGTTCTCCTTGAGGCCTATGTTCGAGAGTCGTACATAATGATTCGTTGATGTGACATTGTAGGAACCTAGGATACATCAGGAACATGTTCTTTTTCCTTCCTGAATGTTAGAGACTATACCATTGAACACATAGGCAGACATGTTAAATGGCCTATTGGTGCAATAAAGTACATATAGCTGATGATGTGATTACAGGAATATCATTCCATCCTGGTCCTCTTTGACAAACAATTTGGTAGAGGTGAATAGGAACCTCCATTGTAAGTCAACTAGTCCCTTCACTATTTGCTTGCATTCATATCCTCCTTCATAACCAATGTTGGCAAAGAAGGTAGTGATTTCATCATCTTCAAGCTCAAGAGGTGTGTTTACATCATCACCAAACTGTAGACACTGTCTCACAGTTTGTTCATGATGGTTTTAAAGAATGGTCATCATTGATCTTCCTAACAGAGTCTTCTCACCATTTACATATGTCACCATAGCAGTACTCCAGAAAGACCTTACGAATCTCTCATAAATGATAGGTCTAACTGTGATTGCATAAGCCACTCTTCTAGTAGAAATGAATCTGATCATATCTCTAAGACCTTCAGTGTTGGACCAAAAGAACCAATGAGCCAAGATCAGAAAACCTCTAAGTCCCACATGATATCACAACAACTGCTGAAGGCTTCATCAGCAGTTCGACAAGTGCTGAAGACTTCAACAGCTGAAGACTAAAGTGCTGAAGCTCAACAGCTGAAGAACACAAGTGCTGAAGCTGAACAGCTGAAGAACACAAGTGCTGAAGCTACAGACCAAAGTACTGAAGTACAACAGCTGAAGAGTCTACAAGTGCTGAAGATCAACAACTGATGTACAAAGTCTGAAGACAAAGACTGAAGACATCAGCTGATGATATCTACTGAAGTCATCAGCTGATGAAATGTCTGAAGTTCAAGTCTGAAGACCAAGTACTGAAGTTTCAGTAGTTTGTCACAACAGCGAAAGAGTACTTCTTCAGTAGTTGTGATATCAGTAGTTTTTATGTTTTTACTTTCAGTAGTTTTGTAAAATGACTGAAGAGCTTGTTCTTCAGTCGTTGTAGTGTCAGTAGTTTTATGTTTTTCAGTAGTTGTAGTAACTGATAACACTTTGTATTTTTGTAAGAAGATTTCAGCTGTTTTGACATCTTCAGTAGTTGTGTTTCAGTTGGAATAATTCTGTTAGATGTCACTATCAAGTGACATCAGCAGACGTCACATTTCTTATATAAGAGGTGTCGACCTAATTGTATGTGTGACATTCCGTTACCACGAAAGCGAATATTGAATGAAATATATCTGCAGAATTCTCTCTATCTATAACCGTTTTTGTTCTTCATTGAATATCTTTTCGTTCTTGTGAATTGGCTAATTCATCATTCGAATTCCGCTGCTATACTCTCTAATCAATCAAACGTAGATCACTGATCCTAACATTCACCTTAGGTACATGAGGGTCAAGATAGCCACTAACATTATGGAGCTTGCTCCAGGTGAGATTAGCCATGTACCCAGCATTAGAGGCATATGAGTCTGATTGATGAAAATATTTATCATGATATAAGTCATACATTTTGCAAGTTTTATCAGTTTGACTTTTGATGGTCAAAGATGAATGTTTGAAGGTATTGTTCTATAAGAATCACTTCAAAACTTGATTTTATCAAGGATAATCACTGTTATTTTGTTTTTCATGTTTGAAGAGATGAATTTTTTGATATTGTCAACCTCTAATCAACTTTTATTTCAAGATTTGATTTCAACATTTTAAATTTTATTATGCCCTGTTCATACGATGAACATGACTGCAGGATTGTTGAAAGGTATGAGTTACAACACAACAACACAAAGAGGAGATAAACTAAACTTAGATCAAACAGTAAACTGGATTAACCAAGATATGACACTAAGAACACAAGTAGTATATGAGACAGAACACAAAGAGCACAAGTGTTTGGTTTTCAAGATTGCAGTATATTGCTTTCTCTATGTTCTATTACAAGTGTTACAAAGCATAAATAAAAGATACAAGAACATGAGATACTTATACAACATCCTACAACCGGCTATACTTTGAAAGCCAGCTGGATACAATTGACTAGACACAAATAAAATCAATTATAGAGTCAAAAGTCAGATTGACTTTTGACTAGTGACTATGACATGCCATAGCTCACATCCTTATCTATTACAAAAAGGTAAAGTACATAAAGTAGAAAGTTACAGACTCAAGACCTCAATGTACAGTTACCAAAAGCATGGACCTTTTCACCAAACCATGTTAGTTGGTGACTTGCAGAGTTGCAGCGGAAAGGTGTCCAGCTTTATGGAACAGTACTGTTGGATTCTATGTGCCCAAGACACATAGAATATTGATGCGGTTAGTACGTTATGATCCAAGTCGGTTATACCCAATAACAAGCTTAGCAAACACCAATTAATATTCAATTAATGATATGATCATGCAATTAAATATTTACACCAATTTAGAAAATGGGTTTTCTAAATAAGTTGCATATGAAATGGAACAAATTATGAGGATAATTTGTTGATAGGTTTATTGTTATTTTGTTATTTGAAGGGTTTAAATAACACAAATAACATGAGAGTATACTTTAATTAAAATGTTTAATTAGAGAAGACATGTCACATTTAAAAATGTCTAGTAGATGACTTATCTAATATGTGACAAAAAGAGCTTATTAGCAAGAGTGTGTATGTATGTTTGAAGAGGAGGAAAACCCATTTTGGGGGGCAATTTTCGGCCGCCCCATTTGGTTTCTATTGGTCCCTTTTCTTTACAACCAAAGTAACACTCTACTAGCTTGACTCACTACTCAATAATCTGATCTATCACATATGCAAAGAACACACACAACCCTTCTCTCTCTCTCTACACCTCTCGAAATTCAGCAGGCTGTAGGAGCAAAATTTTCGGGTTTTGAAGTTGTTTTGGTGTGCTCTCCCTAGCAAGAGTGGTGTTTACTTCAAGGGCTTGGGGTATACAAGCTTGAGGGCTCCTTCCTTGGAGTTTTTGGCCGATTCACAAGCATTTTTCAACCTTTTTTTGGTCGACAATTTGGCTGGAACAAGGTAGTCCTCACAGCTCATTGAAGCTGTGATTTTATGTTGCTTAACTTGTGTTTATAGCTTGTTCATTCACATATTTAAGATCCTTTGTTTTGGGTTTGCTTTATACATTCAAATGGTCACCTAATGAACTATTTTTCAGCTTATAAAATCGGTTTTAAAGCTATATATCCGCTGCGTTTTCTGAAAGTTTAAATGGTTAAACTTGGTTTTATGTTCTTGCAAACCCTTCAATGGCATCAAGAGCCGGTTATGTGGATAACTTGCTTGGTTTTGTCCTTTAAAATCGGTTTTAGAGGATGATTATAAACTTAAAATAGGCTGTTTTGGTTGATTGAATAAACCCCATGTCTTTCAAAGTTATATCTTCATGCTTATGATCAAACTTTGAAAGATAGAAATATCAATTGGTTGACATGTTTGGTTGTTGTTTGTTTGGACAAACAAACCCAAAATTTCAGTGTATGTTGGCTGAAAATTTTGGGTTTGATGGGGTTTATTTAGTTTGTTGATATGATGTATGTTCATGTTGGTGCATAACCTAGCTTAGACCTTGTGTTGTTATGGTTTGGATTGAATGTTTTATTTGGTTGTATTCATTCAATGGGGTTGTAACTAAACTTGTGTTTTGTTTAAAATGTATTTTCTCTATTTATTCATTGGGATGTAATAATAGATTAGGAGTAATTTCTTTTACTAGAAAATATGTATTAGGATATATATTTTGTAAAAGAAGATGCTCGGGAAGAAGACATAAAAGAAGAACTTGAAGCATATGGATGCAAGTTCAAGTGGGGGTCTAAAAAGACCTCAATTTTGTGTTGTATTCAACCCTTAGGAAAGACCTAATGACCACACTTGTGATGGCAAACAGTGTGGTCACAATAGTAGCTATGGTTATGCACATTATGGTTGTTCATGTTTATGCTTGTTTGTATGTTTGTTATTTGATTGTATGGTTGATATCTTGATATGCATTACAAACTAATTAACAAACTTAACAAGCTACAAAAATGATGGTTCTTAATCATTAAAAAGGTAATAAAATGTTATTAAAATGATTTAATGATTTTAAAGATTAAAATAAGTTTTAATCAAAGGACCAAAGGGTACCTTGTATTTGAAAGCATGCAAATACAAGTACAAAGTGTTTTCTAAACTAGAATTATGAATCTCTAAACTTTTGAAAAACAAGATCAACACCGTCCTTATTTTGAGGGAACTTGTGACTTGAAGTGAGAATGCCTTATTTGTGGGATAAAGGTCACCTAAACACTTATTTTGGCAAACTCACACGTAGGTGTAAGTAGGGTATCTTGATTTGCAAACCATGTCAAATGGATCACCTACGGTGTGGTTTCCAAATGGTGTTAATGGGATTAACATGCCGACTTTACATATGATGTTTCAAGTCGATCCCATATTTCTGGAAATTGCAAATGGTTGCAATCGTCAAACGTTGACCACCTTATTAATTTAAATCGTGGGATAAAGGTCACCTAACCACAATTTAAATGTAATGTTGGGTTCTAGACTTTAATATAAAAATGACCTTAAAAGGCATTAATTATTAAAAATAACAATATCAAAAATACTAAAAAAGATCTTTGTTAAATTTTGTAGATGGCCACCAACAATGAAAATCACGATAACTCATCCGCGTCCAACCAATCATTACGAGCGATCCTCCAAAAGGAACGTCTAAATCATAACAACTTTATTGATTGGTATCGAAACTTGAGAATCGTTTTCAAGCAAGAGAGAAGATCATATGTTTTTGACGACCCTATCCCTGATCAACCTACTGAGGATGATGAGGAGGCCTACAACGATTGGCTCAAGTACACTGAGGACTCTGTCCAAGTGTCTTGTCTCATGCTAGCGAGCATGACTCCAGATCTCCAAAAGGAGTATGAACATCACGGAGCATATGACATGATAACCCAGCTGAAGGAAACGTTCCAAACGCAAGCAAGGGTTGAGTGCTTCGAAACGGTTCGAGCACTCCATGCATGTCGTATGGACGAAAACCAATCTGTTTCATCTTATGTACTTAAGATGAAAAAGTCATATTGACCGCCTCGAGAGGCTTAATTGTCCTGTCTCGAAGGAATTGGCCACGGATTTGATCCTTAATGGCCTTACCAAGAAGTTTGAGACATTCGTGTTGAACTACAACATGAATGCTTGGGACAAAAGCATTGGTGAGCTTCACTCAATGCTCAAAACGGCCGAGGCGGCCATGGGTAAAAGGGTTTTACCCGTTCTCACCATCAATGAAGGTGGGAACAAGAAAAGGCCTCATCCCGCACCTAAGGCAAAGGTTGCAAGGGTGCCACCCAAACCACAAGAGAAGAAGCAAAAGGTTGCTACCAATGACCCATGCTTCAAGTGTGGGGAGATTGGACATTGGGCAAGAAATTGTCCTGTTCGTCTCCAAGAGTTGAAAGCCAAGAGGGATGCCGGGCAGACCTCAGGTACAATATACATGATTCATATTGATCTTAATGTTACATCTTCAAACACATGGGTATTAGATACCGGATGTGGAACTCATATTTGCAATTTGTTGCAGGGGTTCACAAGAAGTAGGGACTTCAATCAAGGGGATGTAAGCCTTTTCATGGGAAATGGAACTAAAGTCTTAGTTGAAGCTCGTGGGGAATACATCCTAAAACTTCCAAGTGGCTTGGAAGTTATTTTGAAGAATGTTTTTAACTAGGAACATTATTTCTGTATCCCAATTAAGACATTATGATTATGTATTATCTTTTATTGAAAATGATATTCATGTTTCTTTAAATGGTATGTTCTATTTTAAAGCTATTCCCATTAATGGTATTTATGAATTGGTTCATGAAAATACTTTAAATAGTTCATTGTACCAAACTAACACCAAGAAACTCAAGTTGGACTTGAGTGATACCTATCTTTGGCATTGTCGTCTTGGTCATATAAACAAGAAACGTTTACAAACACTTCAAAAGAATGGTCTTTTAAAAACAAATGAATGTGATTCATTTGATGTTTGAGAATCTTGTCTACAAGGTAAGATGACTAAGGCACCCTTTAGTGGAACTACCGAAAGGGCAAAAGATTTATTAGGAATCATACATTCGAATGTATGTGGTCCTTTTAAACCAATGACTAGGAATGGTGAAAGATACATCATTACCTTTACCGACGATTATAGTCGCTATGGTATGTGTACTTATTAAGGCACAAAGATGAAGCTTTTGAAATGTTCAAAATCTTCAAGAATGAAGTAGAAAATCAACTAAACAAGTCGATTAAAGTTCTCCGCACCGATAGAGGAGGTGAATACCTAAGTGATGCTTTTCAAGATCATCTTAGGAATTGTGGGATTGTCTCACAACTCACTCCACCTGGAACACCACAACACAATGGTGTGTCTGAGAGGAGGAATCGAACCTTATTGGATATGGTCCGATCTATGATGGCTAGAAGCACATTACCTCTATCATTTTGGGGTTTCGCTTTGCTCTCCGCGGCCCGTATTTTAAGTATGGCCCCAACCAAAAAGGTGGAAAGGACACCTTTTGAGATATGGCATGGAAGAGTTCCATCCCTATCATACTTAAGGGTCTGGGGTTGTGAGGCTTATGTTAAGACTCCCACCCCAAACAAATTGGAAGTCCGATCCACCAAGTGTATCTTTGTTGGATACCCTAGAGATTCTATGGGATATTATTTCTATGATCCACTGGAACAAAAGGTGTTTGTTGCCAGAAAGGGTGAGTTCTTAGAAGCAAAGTTCCTTATGGAAGGAACTAGCAGTAGAATAGTGGATCTTGAGGAGGATCAAGAACCACAACCCGATGCACGTTTGGTTGAAACTAGCACTCAACATGAGGATGTTGAAGATGATCAAATGGTTGATCAATACACACAAAACGTTCGTAGAAGTGGTAGAACTAGTAATCCACCTGAAACATACGGATTTTCCAACCACATACCATGATGCAGTGTCCAATTTGGATTGTGACAAATGGCTTGAGGCCATGAACGTTGAGATGCAATCCATGTATGACAATCAAGTTTGGGAACTTGTTGTACCACCTCTTATTTCCAAGGTAGTTGGAAGTAAGTGGGTTTTCAAGAAGAAAACCGATATGCATGGACACTTGGATACTTATAAAGCTAGACTTGTAGCAAAGGGTTTCACTCAAACTCAAGGGGTTGATTATGATGAAACCTTCTCACCTGTTACGATGCTAAAGTCTATAAGGATATTGTTTGCCATAGCTGCTCATTATGATTATGAGATTTGGCAAATGGATGTCAAAACCGCTTTCCTAAATGGATATCTTGAGGAAGATGTTTATATGGTTCAGCCTGAAGGTTTTGTCGATCCAAAACATCCTAATAAAGTATGCAAGTTAAAGAAATCAATCTATGGATTGAAACAAGCATCGAGAAGCTGGAATCATCGTTTTGATGAGGAGGTAAAGAAATTTGGCTTCATCAAAACACTTATGAGGCTTGTGTGTATAAGAAGGCTAGTGGGAGCACAATAACTTTCCTAGTATTGTATTTTGATGACATACTACTATTTGGAAATGACCAACCTTGGAAGGTGTAAAAACCTGGCTTGGAAGTTGTTTTTCCATTAAGGATCTTGGAGAAGCCGCCTATATTCTAGGAATAAAGATCTATAGGGATAGATCTAGACGGTTGATTGGTTTAAATCAAAGTGCGTATATTGATAAAGTCTTGAAAAGGTTCAAGATGGAGAACTCTAAGAAAGGTACCGTACCTATTCAAAGAGGAACGATATTGAGTACGACTCAATGTCCTAGCTCAAAGGATGAGCAAGATAAAATGAAGGCAATCCCATACGCATCTGCCATTGGATCCATCATGTATGCAATGATATGCACTCGACCGGATGTATCATGCGCCTTAAGCATGACAAGTCGTTACCAGCAAAATCCTGGAAACAGTCATTGGATGGCTGTTAAGAACATACTTAAGTACCTAAGGAGGACAAGAGATATGTTCCTAATCTATGGATCTAGTGATGAGGAACTCGTTGTAAAAGGTTACACAGAGGCGAGTTTCCAAACCGATCGTGATGATTCTCGGTCACAATCGGGATATATTTTCATTCTGAATGGAGGAGCGGTCTCTTGGAAAAGCTCCAAGCAGGATGTGGTGGCCCTATCAACTACAGAATCAGAATACGTTGCCGCCTCATTGGCAGCTCAAGAAGCTGCATGGTTGAAGAAATTCATTGCCGGTCCTGGGGTTGTCCCTTCCATTCAGGACCCCCTAGAGATCTTTTGTGATAACGAGGGTGCGATTGCTCAAATCAAGGAACCTCGTGCTCATCAAAAGACTAGGCACATTGAGCGGAGATTCAACTACATACAGATGAAGTTGAAAAGGGAAAGATATGTATTCGCAAAGTTCACACGGATCAGAACATTGCGGATCCTCTCACGAAGCTCCTTGAAAAGGCAAAGCATGAAGTCATACTTGTGCCATGGGACTTCGATATTCTAGTGATTGGATTTGATCTGTAAATTTTGTATTTGGATATGTGGAACTCCTTATAATTTGAATAAAATTATTTGGTTATAATGTTTCAATTAATGTTCCAATTTAACGTGTTTAATCCATGAGTAAATTGTATACTCTAAATGTCCGTAGTCGTTCATACTTGTGGGAACAAGTGTGAGGGTAAAGATTATTATGAACTTGGATTGGTTGATATTCATAAGGGTGAACATAGAGCAATGGGTTGCTACCAAGGTTCATAGATATTTGTGGGATACAAATATTGGACTAACCCGCATCTCAAATTTTACTACATGGAATCTTATTGATTGATCATAAGTAAATTTGAGTAAAGGCGAATATCATTTGGTATCCTCAGACCTGAGATATATATTGGGTTTTGATATTCACCAAGTGTTATACCTTGAGCTTGTTCTTCACTATCCTGAAATAGTGGACAGTACATAAGGGTATGTTCAGGTATGACACGAGGTGTTTGTGAGAAACGTATGTGGTCAAGATGGAATTTGTTCCTCTTATTCATTGAGAGTTAGATGTCTAAGGCTTGATTAAGTTAAATCAACAAGGAATGATCATTCTATGTCCTTGGATTTAACATGACATATGAAACAAAAGGATATATGATTGATTCACCTAAAATTTCAAGTAGGGTACTTGAATGGGATGATGTTATTGAATGGCTATAAGTCATGCGTATTAGGGTAGTAAACCGTTGTTAGACGGTATTTACTGCTTGCATCAATCTTCTATGAATCTTGGGCAAGTGGGAGATTGTTGGATTCTATGTGCCCAAGACACATAGAATATTGATGCGGTTAGTACGTTATGACCCAAGTCGGGTTATACCCAATAACAAGCTTAGCAAACACCAATTAATATTCAATTAATGATATGATCATGCAATTAAATATTTACACCAATTTAGAAAATGGGTTTTCTAAATAAGTTGCATATGAAATGGAACAAATAATGAGGATAATTTGTTGATAGGTTTATTGTTATTTTGTTATTTAAAGGGTTTAAATAACACAAATAACATGAGAGTATACTTTAATTAGAGAAGACATGTCACATTTAAAAATGTCTAGTAGATGACTTATCTAATATGTGACAAAAAGGGCTTATTAGCAAGAGTGTGTATGTATGTTTGAAGAGGAGGGAAAACCTATTTTGGGGGGCAATTTTCGGCCACCCCATTTGGTTTCTATTGGTCCCTTTTCTTTACAACCAAAGTAACACTCTACTAGCTTGACTCACTACTCAATAATCTGATCTATCACATATGCAAAGAACACACACAACCCTTCTCTCTCTCTCTCTACACCTCTCGAAATTCAGCAGGCTGTAGGAGCAAAATTTTCGGTTTTGAAGTTGTTTTGGTGTGCTCTCCCTAGCAAGAGTGGTGTTTACTTCAAGGGCTTGGGGTATACAAGCTTGAGGGCTCCTTCCTTGGAGTTTTTGTCCGATTCACAAGCATTTTTCAACCTTTTCTTGGTCGACAATTTGGCTGGAACAAGGTAGTCCTCACAGCTTATTGAAGCTGTGATTTTATGTTGCTTAACTTGTGTTTATAGCTTGTTCATTCACATATTTAAGATCCTTTTTTTTGGGTTTGCTTTATACATTCAAATGGGCACCTAATGAACTATTTTTCAGCTTATAAAATCGTTTTTAAAGCTATATATCCGCTGCATTTTCTGAAAGTTTAAATGGTTAAACTTGGTTTTATGTTCTTGCAAACCCTTCAAGTACATAAGATAAAGCATGTTACTAAAAGTCTTCGGAAGAAATCTGTCTTCATGAACTTGAAGCTTCGGAAGACTTTCTCTCTGAGGCTTCGGAAGACTTCATCTTTGGCTTCGGAAGATGTTGGTCTTGGCTTTGGAAGATTTCACACTTAGAGTATTTCTGTTGCACATGTGAAACTTCCGAAGCATTCCACTTTAATGCACTTGTGCATCATGCAGGAAAGACTAAAGATGTTTAGGTTGCATCAGCCGCTTCATTAATCTCTACAAACTTCCCCTAGGCTGATGCTACCTAAACGTTTAGAAAACTTCAGATATTATCAGTCCTTATTAGGATGATCACCATTCCTTTCTTCATAAGATGATCAGGATCCTTCATGCTGTCAAAGTGTCTTCTCATGTCAAAGAGGTCATGCAAAGGCAACTGAAACATATCTTGCCATGTATAAATGTCTTCAATGCCTTGATCTCTAATAACATGCCACCTTTCTGGATTTGTGGTGTATGTCCAAGACAAGATGGGTCTTCCTGATGCTAGAGGAGCTACTGAAGTTAGAGTTGATTGAGCATCCTCTGGCTGCACATCCTCTGGCTGCACATCCTCTGGCTGCACATTCTCAGGCTGTTCTGATTCATCCTGAGGTTCAAAAGGGGATTCAGGCTTCTTCTTCTTCTTAGACTTTGGTTTAGAAGCCATCCTTTCCTTCTCTTTCTAGATTTTAACTGAGAAGACTGGCCTGTAGCACCAGATTGATCTTCACTGTCTTTCTCAGTTGGGACTTCCTCTCTCTCAAGTTCAGATGGAGAGGGCGGTTGACCCTGCCGTGGATCAGAAGATGAAGCTTGCTGAGCATTAGCAGGAGGTCCAGGTTGTGTTGTGTCTATTTGTTCAACCTTAACCTCCACTTCAGGTGGGGCCTGACTTGAAGTAGAGTGTAAGTCAGTGAGCACTCCACTCTTAATCTTCTGCTTGATTACCCTGATATGCTTATCCATAATGGATAGAGACATGGGTCCAAGTCTCCTTCTGGAGAATCCGTACAACTTCAAGAAGCTCATCATCCTCTGCCTATCAGCAGACTTCTTCATGCTCTTTTGGATGATGGCTCATGACTTTGCAGCTTCTTCCCTCATCTTCTTCTTTGTTGTCTTTCTTTCCTTGACTAACTCAAGCTCAAGTTGTTTTAAGTACTCAAACTCAATATAGTCATAAGGTAAGGGAAGGAGTGCATCTGCCTGATAGAGACCTATGGCACTCAGGTAGTTAATCATCTTGATTCTGCCTTCTTCCTTAACTACCTGAGGTTCTTGTTGAACCACATCCTCTTGTTCAGGACTTTCTTGAACTGGTGACAGGGTAGACATACCTCTGTACAGTCTTTTTCTTCTTCTCTCTTCTTTGACTGTACTAGGAGTTCTACATCTTCTGCCTCCTTCTTCTCTCTTGACCTTTCCAATCAACTAGCTCATTCAATTCATCCAAGGGGAGAGAAATGATATAATCTATGTCATAGTTCCTAGTCTGTAGATAGTTGATCCTAACTGCCCTTAACTCATCATTCTGAGTATCTGGTCTGGGGGAAGCCTTGATTGCAAACTCCATGAGTCTTGGAGACTCAGTAGAGGAACCTTTTCCCTTAGCCTCCTTTTTCTCTCTCTCTCTCCTCCTCCTCAATCTCCTCAGATGTCATTTTTCTTTTCCCTTTGTCACTTTCAAACCTTTGTGACTCAGGGTGGAGAGAGCTTTGGCCTTCATTGCTCGTTGCAGCATCTAAGCTCAGGCTAGTGAGAGGTTAAGAAGCACCTTCACCAACAGGTGTCTCAGAAAGAATATGGATCTCTGCAGCAGTTGGAGATGATGAGACAGGGCTCTCAGGTTCTGTCACTGGGCCTTCAGTCAAGGTTTCCCCTATGAAGCTAATCTTAGGGTCTGCCTCAACATCCAGTTGACCGATGACATTGCCTAATTGCCTTGTCTCCTTCTTAGACTGAACTCTACAATGATCCTGTCTTGGATTCTTCTAGCCAGTCTGTCAGCTTGTCTTGATTGGCTTGGGTTGACAAGTGGAATGTTGACTAGATCCAGACCTTCATAGTAGTCCAAGTTCTGAAAATTAAAGACTTCTTGCTATCCTTGAACTCTTATGATAATGAGGGCTCTCCTGTTATTGTCATACCTCCACCCAATAATGTGATTGATGGATGATAAATGTGACATAGCCCTTGGTATCCCATCCTCAAATAGACTCTGTATGAAGGAGTCTGTGTAGTCCACATCAATGTGAACTAGAGGAGGTTGCTGAGAATGCACGGTTGCAAGTGAGGATGGTGAGTCCTCAATGTCCATTCTCTCGGAGGAACTCCCGGTTCTGTGGCTGGAATGACTTTCTCCCCCTTTTTGGTAGCATCACCCACTTGCATAGGTGAGCTGGAGGATAGGTCAATCACATCCACAGGTTCTTGTGTTCCTCGTTGAGCTCTCCTTAAGGGTCCCCCAGCTAGTTTTTCCTTAAGATAAGAAATCTCAAGTTGCTGATCATTGATCCTGTTTTGTAAGGTAGTCACCTGAGATTCAAGGTGACTAACCTCTGAGACTAGGTAAGTGCATGTTTTAGATAGTTTTTGCACTTTTAGTCTCAGATCCCCCTCATCTTCATCAGAAGAATCACTAGGGGTGGAGAAGATTGGACCAGAGTCCTTTCTCTCATGACCAGTTCTAAGTTCTTGGCTATTGGATTTCCTCTGCTCACTGGCAGTCTCAGTTGAGATGTTAGTGGGCTGAGTTGCCATGGTTGAGGTCTTAATGATGTAATCACTTTCAGAAGTGAGAGCCTCTTCCATATGGACATCCTGAATAGGTTCAGAAGTGTCCACCTCAGTTGTAGGTGACTGATGTGGGATAGATGTAGGAGACTCAGGAGTACTCATCTCTCTTTGAGTAGGGGGAAAGAAGAGAGATTCTTTATACTCACTGAAACCTATATCTTCATTAGTATAAAAGTCAAGGTTGGATCTGGTTGGTTGAGATCTATAGGCTGGGGATGGTAACTGTCCCTTGAAGGTTGATCACTGGAGTGTTGAGACTCAGAGTGATGGCTTAAGGCAGTAGGGCTAATGAGCTCATCAGGCTGAGCATGAGGAACCTCAGCACTCATTCTTGAATAGATGGGAGTGGTCTGCTCCTCAGGAGAAATGGGAGCTCCAATGTCCATTTCTTCCTGTATGGGTGAGTATATGGAGACCTCCATAGACTAAATAGTCTAAGGAGGTTTGTTTGGATTTTCTTGGTAGGTGATGGAGATTTGAGGCTGTGTGGGAGGCTGGGAAGTAGCAGGTGTGGGCTCAACACTAGCTTGTGCTGCTAGGTTGTCAGCTTGAGCAATGAGCTCTAACATTTTTGGTACTAGGGCTGTTTCTACCCCAGAGAATCCAATAGTGGATTTTCTCAATATTTTAAAGATGTTGGGCTTCAGCTGTCCCAATTTAAGAATGTTACCTGTTCCCCTTAACTGTGAGCCCAGTTCATAGTTAAGAATGTACTGGACATATCCAGGAAACATGTAATATTCTAAGGAGTCTAAATTAGTAAGCAAATTTGTATAAACAAACTGAGAGTACCTGAATTTGACCCCTTGAACCATTCCATGGACTATGAAGGAGAGATCTTCAGGAATCTAGTTCCATCCACCATGCTTGTTTGATAAGCTGTGGATGACCACATGAAGCAGGAATCTCCATTAGGATGAGACCTTCCCTTTCCCGAAGGTCTTTACAGAGAAATCTCCCTCATATCCCATCTGCTCAAAGGAATGATTAACAGATTCCTTTGGGAAGAACACCTCACCTTCTTGATCATCCAGCTGAAGATGTCTTTTGATGATGGACGGAGTGATGAAAATTGTTCTCCCCTGCACTGTGGCAGACAGTGCCTTCTCCCGATCCATAATGACCTCTTGGCAGGTCTTCCAGAATTCAAGCAACTGATCCTCATAGAGTGGAGGATCAATGGTGAGGGAAGTGAAGTAGTTCGACAGAGATAAGAAACGGCAAACCTCTGAGAAATGAGGATCTTTCTCAGAGCGTAACAGAGCAACTTGATTGTGTTGTCTGTGTAGCTGCATGGTAAAGTTGAGATCATTTCTGTGAGCAAGGTTGGCCATTTTGAAGTAGCTTAAGGACGAAGGGAGAAGAAAGAAAGAAATTTCAGAGAGAAATTTGGGGTTTTAGGTTTGGAGGAAGAACAGATGATAGAAAGTGGGGGGAACCCGTTGGGTTTATATGTGAGAAGGATTTCAGATAAAGTTTAATGAAAGAGGATAAAATTTGAAATTTGGATGTCGGTCCCACCTCTGAAAAAGTAGTTTACTTTTTGCTCAAAAAGTTGTTTTCTTGGAAGTCAAAAAGCTTCCGAAGGTTAATTATCTTCGGAAGTTTTAATAAAAAGATTCCGAAGCTAAAATGACTTCGGAAGAATTTCCTGAGAGATTTGAAATTTTTTTGCTTCGGAAGAAAAATTAAAGCCTGAGTGCTTTGTATGTAAACAGACAAAGCTCCCGAGAGTTAATTTTGCTTCAGAAGTAAATAGTCCTTAAAATTTAGTAAGTGTCTGAGACAACTATTTAAGCTTCGGAAGATAAATTTTGAACTCTTCAGAAGGTAAACTTCTTAGACAGTTATTTAATTTGAAGGCATGATTTACTTCCGAAGTTAAAAACAAAACTTCCGAAGTATCAGAAATTTTAAAAAATCTAAGGAAAGTCTTCAAAAAGAAATTTTCATCCAAAGAAAACATGAGCTTATGAAAGTGATGAACTAGACAACTTAGGACACACATATTTTAAGAAATAATAAGAATTAGTTTTAAGAAAAGCTTACTCAAGGTTTATCATCCCAATAGCTGATATAAGATATTTAAATCTCTGTTCATCAAAAGCCTTTGTAAACAGATCAGCATATTGTTCATCTGTGTGAACCTTGACTAGTTTAATTAATCCCTTTTCATAGTTATCTCTTATTAAATGATACCTGATATTGATGTGCTTTGTCCTTGAGTGCTGCACAGGGTTCTCTGTGATTGAGATAGCACTGTTGTTGTCTATGTGAATGGGACTCTCCTTGAAGTTTAACCATAGTCCACATCTGATTCTGAATCCAAAGTACTTGAGCACAGCAGCTTGCAGCAACAATGTATTCAGCTTCAACAGTTGATGCAGAGACACAGGATTGTTTCTTGCATTGCCATGAGACAACCCTTCCACCAAGAAATTGACATCCCCCAGATATAGATTAAAGTCGAGAATTCTTAGGATACCATAGGCCAAGTGATGATGCACCCTTGAGGTATCTTAGAATCCTCTTGAGAGTGATAAGGTGAGACATCTTAGGGTTGGCTTGATATCTTGCACAAATACATGTAGCAAACATGATATCGGGCCTGCTAGCAGTAAGATACATAAGAGACCCAATCATAGCCTTGTATAAATGCTCATCTACACACTCCCCCTCAAGATCAGGACCAAGGGAGTGGTTTTTGGCTATGGGTGTCTTAGCAATCTTACAGTCAGTCATATTAAACCTCTTGAGTATGTCCTGAACATACTTTGACTGACTTATGAATATGCCATCTTCAACTTGCTTCACTTGAATTCCTAGAAAGAAATTGAGTTCCCCCATGGCACTCATTTCAAATCTGTCTTTCATCAGCTTCTCAAAGTCTTTGCAGAGCTTTGGATTAGTTGAACCAAAGATGATGTCATCCACATATACCTGAACTAGAAATATGTCTTTTCCTTTTCCTTTGATGAAGAGAGTTCCATCTATAGTACCCCTCTTGTATCCATGTTTATAGAAATACTCAGACAGTGTCTCATACCACTTCCTGGGTGCCTGATGCAGCCCATAGAGAGCTTTGTCAAGCTTGCAGACATAATCAGGATGATCAGGGTCTACCAAACCAGGTGGCTGTTTGACATAAACCTCTTCATCTATCACTCCATACAGAAAGGCACACTTCACATCAAGTCGGAAAACCTTGAAGTTCTTGGATGCAGCAAATGCCAGGAATATCCTAACAACTTCTAATCTTGCCACAGGAGCAAAGACATCAGTGTAGTCAATCCCTTCTTCTTATGTGTATCTTTGAACAACCAGTCTTGCTTTGTTCTTGATGATGATGCCTCTATCATCTTTCTTGTTCCTAAACACCCATTTGGTTCCAATGGTAGTCTTCCCAGAAGGAAGAGGACAAAGGTTCCAAACTTTCTGCCTTTTGAATTGAAGCAGCTCTTGTTGCATAGCTTCAACCCAACTTCCATCCTTTAGAGCTTCATCAACTTTCTTTTGCTCTATCTGGGATAGAAAACAAGAGTGAAGACAAACATTTGCTTCATGGGTTTGTCCTCTTGTTTTTACCCCTGAGACAACATCTCCAATGATGTTTGTGGTAGGATGAGACTTGTGGATCCTAAGGTGAGGGATCACAGCAAGTTGTTGAGAAAGATCTAAATTTGAGAAATTTAGATCTGGCGTAGATGTTTCTCCCACCACATCAGCACACTTTTCAAGTGAAACTTGATCCAAGCAGTGTGTGACATCATTGATGTTCTCATCCATAGTGTGGTTAGTGGCATCAAGAAATTCTTGGTCACTGTCACCATCACCATTGTTGTCTTCCACAGTTGAGGTATTCTTATCTGGTTGTAGAGCCTCTGAGCTGGAATTTGAAGGCATACCAGATGTATCAGCTGAATTTGTCATTGTAGGGCTGATAGAAACCTCATTTGTAGAAGTGGTTCCAACTGGAGCTGAAGATACGTGTCTTGAAGATCTTCCTAGCTCAAATCTTGGATTAGGATCTTCTGTATTCAAATTTTCTGCAGATCTTGAAACATTCTCACAAGATTTGTTAAAACAGTTGGTAACCAAATCAAGATCAAACAGCCAATCCTGACCAAAACCAGTAACACAAGGTGTGTGTTCATTGAAAGTCACATTGGCTGACTCCTCAACAATTCTAGTTCTGAGATTGTATACTCTATAAGCCTTAGCTTGAGAAGAGTATCCAATAAAGTGTCCATCATCTGATTTCTCAGCAAACTTGGCAATTTGATCTTTGGTATTTAAGATGGTGCAAGAACATCCAAATGACCTGAGAAAACCAATGAAAGGTCTCCTCTTATGACAAAGTTCATAAGGAGTCTTGCCATGAGTCTTAACTACTAAAACTCTGTTCTGCACATAGCAAGCAGTGTTGACTGCCTTTGCCCAGAAGGTGATGGGCAGTTTAGAGTCAGACATCATGGTTCTTGCAGCTTCAATCAGTGTCCTGTTTCTCCTCTCAGCAACACTATTTTGCTGAGGAGTCCTGGGAGCACTAAATTGTCTTGTAATACCCTTTTCATCATAGAATGTGTCAAGGATATGGTTCTTAAATTCGGTTCCTTGATCACATTTATGATCTTGACCTTGTGATCAGATTGATTCTCAATCTTTAAATGAAATTCTTTAGAATCTCAGGATTCTCATCCTTAGTTCTAAGGAAGAAAACCCAAGTGAATCTTGTAAAGTCATCTGTGATCACTAGACAGTATGAGGTCCTTCTAAACTCATTACACTGGTTGGGCCAAAGAGATCCATATGTAACAAGTGTAAGGGAGTAGTGATTGAGTTCCTTTCCTTAGGCTTGTGAGATACCTTATGTTGCTTCCCTTTCAGGCATGCAACACAGTGGTCATCACTTGTAAACTCTTTCTTTGGCATTCCAGTTACCAAGTCATGCTTAATTAATTTATTCATGTTCTTAAAGTTTACATGGCACATTCTTTTATGCCATAGGAAAGACTCATCACTATTGGCTTTAGACAGAAAGCATGAACTTCTCCAGAGGGAGAGGTTTCTTGCAAATCCATCTTGTACATGTTTCCTTTCGTGGGGGCTCTAAGCAGGATATGCTCATGAGGAATGACCACACCAGGCCTAAGAACAATGCACTCATGCTCAGTAAAGACCATGTTATGACTTTGATCACAAAATTGAGATACACTCAGAAGATTGTATCCAAGCTCCTTTACAAAGTTTACCTTTTCTATGCTGAGCTTACCATTTGTGACCTTGCCCCTACTAGAAATGTAACCACCTTCATCTCCTCCGAAAGCAATAGGTCCTCCATCAATCCTTTCAAAGTTCTGTAGTAGTGACCTATTACCAGTCATGTGCCTGGAGCAGCCACTGTCTATGATCCAGACATTTCTGTCTCTCTTCAGCTGTCCCTGCACAAAAGAGAATGATTAGTTACATCTGGAAACCCAAGCCTTGCTTGTTTTGGGCTCACTTACAGAAGGTAAATTAATAGTAATAGATCCTATGGTTGTACTAAGAGGATCTTGAGCTGTTTTTGATGGAGAAATCTCAGTCACTTGGTCTTTCTTAGACGTCCACACCACCTTTGGAGTCTTGGACTTGACCTTCAAAACTTTAGAAGCTTTTGGAGTTTCAGAAGTTTTGATGACCGAACCTTCGGAAGATTCGGCAAACACTGCAGCAGACTTCAGTGCTTCGGAAGAACTCCTTTCTTCCGAGACCAAATATTCTTCCGAAGAGAATTTTCCACTTCCCTTCTTGTCAGCTTTGGAACTTCCGAAGGAAACTGGTTTTCCTTCCGAAGCCTGAATCTTCTTAGAACTCTTTGAAGCCTTTGTTTTGGCCATATGGACAGTACCTTTAGGATTGAAGGGACAATCCTTTGCAATATGAGTGGTGCTGTCACACATAGCACAATTCATCTTCTTCTTCACAAGAGCCTTGTCTTGAGAGTAAGACTGTCTTTGGTCACTTCCCTTCTCCACCTTCATCTTTGTAGATGCTGAGACAGTCCTCTTAGGCTGAGAACTGTGCTTGGAGTTTGATGGACCAGGCTATGCAGCAGTGATACACAACAGATCAGTCTTCTTCTTGCTGCTGAGAAGAGTTGAGCAAGAACCAGAACTCTTAGCAGAGTTTTGGTTGATGCCTTCAGTCCCTACCACTTTAAACCCTGCAGAAATAAAAACTTGTTTCTACTTAGAGTCAAAAGTAGCCTTGATCTCTTGAGCCTTCCTTGCCTTTCTTTTGCTCTTTCTGATCAAGTTCTTTCTCATGGACTTGGTCATCACAGTCTTCACTTTCTCCTCAGAAGGATAGTGGCCCTTCTTGGAATCCTCCTCTTCACTCTTTGTAGAGGGATTCTTCACTATCTCTTCTTCATCCTCCTCAGTCATAGGATCTATGAGAGGAAGCTCATCTTCACAAGTTCCACACCTAGGAGATCTTACTGACAAGATTGTGTGTGGAGGAGCTATCTCATTAGATCCCAGTCCCTGTCTATTTTGATAGCACACTTTATTGTGCAGGGATGAGGATATCATGTCTTAAAGGTCTCTTCTTCAAGAACACTCTTTTCTGCCTTGGCTTTGCTAATCACAAGCTCAGCCTGGCACTCAGTTAACTTGGTTATGAGATCTTTAATTTGAGTCCTAAAATCTGTGTGTTCATGTTTTAGAACAGAAATGGTTTTCTCTATGTCCTCTATTTTCAGCTTATAATCATTTTTAGACTTTCTAAAATCATATTTTAAAATATTTAAGGACTCAATATCAGATCTTAGTTCCAAGTTATAGGACCTGTACCTGTTAACTTTAGCAATGTATTCAGGAGTACAGAGATGTTCCAATACCTTGGCTTCATCATGATCTGCCATCAGTGCTTGGTTTGGAGAGGCATCTTCAACCTGAAGCTCCAGTCAAAGCCTCCTTCTTCAATAGCAACAACAGCTTGCTGCTTTGACTTCTCATTATGGAGAGCTTTGTCAGTATAGTTTGGTCTGGATTGTGCTTGGCCACCATTTGTTCTAGGTGCCTTACACTTTCTGGCAAAGTGGCCCATCAGGTTATAGTTGTAACACTTGACTTTGCCTTTGTCCAGTCCAAACTTTCCACTGGTTGCATTGCTTGGAAACTTCCTTCCAGTCCTATTGTATAACTTCTTGGCTCTGTGAGTGAGAAGAGCCATCTGCTGGACTATTTCCCTGTGTTCCAGATCATCTGGATGGATACAGTCTAGGTCTTCAAGAGTGAAAAGAGAGTTGCCATAGCTTTCATCAGAAGACACGAAAGCTTGTGAAGAGCTTGTCTCTTGGAATGGGCTTCCTTGAGTGTAGTTCTCCTTTGGTGTCTCTGGGAAGGTGATGAAAGGACCCTTGGGTGAGTTGTCAGGATAGCATAAGAGATGATGTTTGGGTTCTATGTTGTCCCTTTCAACCACATGTAGGGCTGAACCCATTTGATTGTTGGAGTTTCCAGATGAACCTTGCATGTTCATCTCCATCTGGTAGCCACTGAGAATCCCATATAACTCAGTCAGAGTAAGAGTTTTGAGATTTTCAGTTCTCTTGATCACCACATAGTAGTGTGTCCACTGCCTAGGAAGTGAGGACATGAACTTCCTTACAATGTCCCTGTTTTCAAGAGAAACTCCTCCATCCACTAGGGTATCCACTATCTCAACATACTTGAAGTACTGCTGAGTCATGGTTTCACCTGTTTTGAAGGTGAAGTTTTCAAACTGCTGCTTTAGGTGATCCTTCTTGTTCTCCTTGGCTTCAGAAGAACCCTCATACATCAGTTTCAGTGCATCCCATAACTGCTTGGCTATTTTGCACTTCTTGAAACCTCTGTATACAGAGTTTGGAAGGGCAGTTTGAAGACCTGTCATGGCTTTTCTGTCTATCTCTACTCTCTTCCTATCTTCATCAGAGTAGTTAGCCACATCTTGGGGATCATACCAACACCAGTAGCAGAAGGTGTGCTGGGTATGAAAGGTCCATTCTCAATAGACTCCCACATTCTTGAATCAAGAGACCTGATGAAACCTTCCATTCTTAAACACCAGGTGTCAAACTCATCAAGAGTGATCAGTGAGGACTTGTTCATGGTTCCAGTTTCCATATCAATTTTGGAAATGGCTGCCATTTGAAAAGTTTAGTATTTGTGTGTGTGAGGGATCTAAAGATGGTGAGATCTTATATCAAGAGCCTGGAATGCTCTGATACTAAATGCAGGATCGTTGAAGGGTATGAGTTACAACACAACAACGCAAAGAGGAGATAAACTAAACTTAGATCAAACAGTAAACTGCATTAACCAAGAGATGACACTAAGAACACAAGTAGTATATGAGACAGAACATAAAGAGCACAAGTGTTTGGTTTTCAAGAATGCAGTATATTGCTTTCTCTATGTTCTATTACAAGTGTTACAAAGCATAAATAAAAGATACAAAACATGAGATACTTATACAACATCCTACAGCCGGCTATACTTTGAAAGCCAGCTGGATACAATGACTAGACACACATAAAATCAATTGTAGAGTCAAAAGGCAGATTGCCTTTTGACTAGTGACTATGACATGCCATAGCTCACATCCTTATCTATTACAAAAAGGATAAAGTACATAAGTAGAAAGTTATAGACTCAAGACCTCAATGTACAGTTACCAAAAGCATGGACCTTTTCACCAAACCATGTTAGTGGTGACTTGCAGAGTTGCAGCGGAAAGGTGTCCAGCTTTATGGAACAGTACATCAGATAAAGCATGTTACTAAAAGTCTTCGGAAGAAATCTGTCTTCATGAACTTGAAGCTTCGGAAGACTTTGTCTCTGAGGCTTTGGAAGACTTCATCTTTGGCTTTGGAAGATGTTGGTTTTGGCTTCGGAAGATTTCACACTTAGAGTATTTTTGTTGCACATGTGAAACTTCCGAAGCATTCCACTTTAATGCACTTGTGCAGCATGCAGGAAAGACTAAAGATGTTTAGGTTGCATCAACCTCTTTATTAATCTCTACAATGACTTTGAAGTTTCCTTGTCGATTGTTATTCTTCTTAGTTCGCGTGCTCATTGAAGTCGAGAATGATCCATCTTTTCTTAGATCAAATCTGATTATGAGTTTTCTTTATTGATCATGGGTTCTAAGTTCATTATCAGTTCAAATGTTCAACATTTTAGGTTACAAAATTTGAAGATTTTCACCTTTTGTTTGCTACTAATGTTGTGTAGAATCGAAGATGATGACAGATTAGATGAAATGAAACTAAGAATACAGTTTGTTAATGATGATGATGATTGATGAAAAAGAATAGTGTATTGTTTGCTCGTAGCACTTTAGAGCCTCTCAAATTAAAAAAGTATTAAATGACCTTTTGAGATTTCTTTAAATAGTCAAATAATATCTTTTATAAGTTTTTACAAGTTTCAGAACAAATGCGGTCAGATTTTTATTCACACTGTAGCAAATGTGGAAGGGTTTTAGAAAACCGCATTTGTTTACTATTGCAAATGCAGAAGTAGAAAACTTAAGAATTTGATCATCCATATTTGTTTACTGTTGCAAATGCGGAAGTAGAACACTTAAGATTTTGACTATCCGCATTTGTGTACTGTTGCAAATGCGGAAGTAGAACACTTAAGATTTTGACTATCCGCATTTGTGTACTGTTGCAAATGTGGAAGTAGAACACTTAAGATTTTGGCTATCCGCATTTGTGTACTGTTGCAAATGCAGAAGAACAAAGTTAATCAGCATTTGCTCACTGTAGCAAATGTGGCAGAGTAAAATTTCTTTATCCACATTTACTTCAACAAATACGGTTGAATAGCTAATTTTTCCGTATTTCTTGATCATCATCAATGGTGATAGAAGAGATTAAACACTTGTTTATTCATTTTTTTGAAAGTACATGTAAGTGTTGATGTCACACACATCCACAAGTGTGGATGAGTAAAAACAAATGCGGGAATGGAAATATCATCGCATTAATCAAATGCGGTAGAACACTTTTGTCCCCATAGGTTTTTTTAATACTTCAAACTTTTCATGTATATTTGTTAGACACAAATGCGGTAGAGTAAACTCTTTGTGCGCATTAGTTCACTTTAAAATAAACACTTACCCGCATTGGTTATATGCATGGGTTACCTTCACCCGCATTAACCAATGCACTTACCCGTATTAACTTTTGAACTTAATCAAAACTTAATGTTTCTGTTTCGGTTTTTCTTGTTATGAAGAACTATCTTTGGTTGAATTATCTTATGAAGTTGTTGACTGTTGTTGGGGTTATCAATTCTTGCTGGGATTGACTTGTATGTGAGAAGTAATACAAGTTTCCTATTGTTTGACTGATCTTCGACTTCTTATGTCAGGATCAGTGGTCACAAGTTTGATGTATTAGAGCGTAATGCAGCGGAATAAGAACAAGAATTAGGCAAATTGTAGCAAGAATTTGATACTCGTATGCATTAAGAACAAATACGGTTATAAAGAGAGAATATATTTCTGTAACGAGGAATGTTTCTATAATATTGAATATTTCTGATCAAATCATTCTGCTAATTACAATAGGTTGACACTCCTTATATAGAGTGCAATCGCTGCTGTTATCACGGGAAAGTGACAACTGGCAGATCTATTACAAAAATAACTAACTCTTAACAAACTACTGAAATGTTCACAACTACTGAGAACATATCAGAGTGTTAAGTAGAAAATATAAAACTACTGATAAGAAACTACTGAAACTACAACGACTAAAGAACAAGCTCTTTAGTCGTTTTACAAAACTACTAAAAAACATAAAACAACTGAAAGGTAAACCGTCACAACTACTGAAGAAGACCTCTTCAGCTGTTGTGACAACGTCTGATACTTTGGTCTTCAGCACTTGTGTCTTCAGACTTTGTCTTCAGCACTTGTCTTTAGACTTTGTCTTCAGCACTTGTCTTCAGACTTTGTCTTTAGCACTTGTCTTCAGACTTTGTCTTCAGCACTTGTCTTCAGACTTTGTCTTCAGCACTTGTCTTTAGACTTTGTCTTCAGCACTTGTCTTCAGACTTTGTCTTCAGCACTTGTCTTCAGATTTTTTCTTCAGCACTTGTCTTCAGACTTTGTCTTCAGCACTTGTGTTCAGACTTTGTAATCAGCTGTTGTCTTCAGCTGTTGTGGTCTTCAGTTGTTGTTGTGACGTCTGTGGGACTTAAAGGTTTTTCTTATCCGGCTCATTGGTTCTATTGGTCCAACAAACTCCCCCTGAACCAATGTAGCCAAAACCTTTAACTTTATTGAGGTCCCACTTATTGTTGGCAGAATGGTTGGTCTTTTTCCTTCTTGATCAGTTGAGAAGATGACCCATATAAGCACTGGCCTGGGAATGAGTCTCTGATGATTTGGTTGGCAATGTATGGATGGGAGCTCTGTATTGGGGAATTGGACACTGAGCTGTTCCCCCATCCATGAGAGTCACTTCCCATGTATAAGCCTATAGGATTCTCTGGTGTATGCTCTGAGAAACATAATTTGTTCTTCCATGGTCAGGTTCTCAGCTTCACCATCAAACAATCCTTCACGCCCATACAGCTCTGAGATGTACTTGGCCTGTTTGCCATTTTTGAGCTCAACTGTTGTAATATGTCTGTATGCAAACTCATCAGGTTGAGTCCCTTCAAGTAATAGACTGAGCTTATTTTGTTTGAAGTTCTCAAGCCTCTTGTGGACTAACCCCTTTTTAATAACTCTGTTCTCTAACATCTTTTGGGGTGGCTGTTTAGTCTCATAGGCCTTCTTGAAATCTTCTACAATCTCCCAGGGTGATACTACAAGGACCATTGTGATCTCTTCATCTACGATCCTTTTTACTTGGCCCTTGTATCTCGAAGGAATGTCTTTCGAAGGAATGTCTTTCTTTACAAGGACCATACTCTCACCTTTTCCTTCTGATATTGAAATGTGTTGGCAAGGGTGTACAACCTCAGAGCTTCTTTCTTCATACTAATTATTGATGAAGAAGCAACATAAGTTTTTTTGATGTTTTTCAACATCTCATCGTCATGAAGCCTTTGCTGCTGCTCTTCTTCAATCTTCCCTCTCACAGTTTCCATCTGTGAGGTGGGAGTGATGGGCATGGGTTTGGCTTTAGGCAATGTTAGGACTGCAGACAGAGGCAGCCTATCTTCTTCCACATCATCCTCTTCTTCTTCTTCTTCTAGCCAGAACACCCTTCTCTTCTTCTTCTTGGGTGCATCATCGGCTGTTGGTTTAGAGGGTAAGGGAGTTGGTTTTGTGGGTTGTGGTTGTGGTTGTTTTGGAGAGGGAATGTTGACAGGCTGAGTTAGCATTTTAGAGGTGAGTGTGGCTTTTGAGTGTTTGACTAGCTCAGTCCTGTTCCCTGCTCCTGCTTCATTCAAAGCTTCGACTACTAAACCCTTAGTGTATGCTTCAGATGAACAGATCTTGGAGGTTATGGCCAAGATACTGTCCCTGGTTCATGATTTAATCTTGATCAATGATCTCCCATGATATTTTGCAATGAATCTGATCATGATCTCTAGTCTCTCTCTTTCTAATGCATCATAACTTGCCCATCTAGAGTTAATTTCTTCAACTTCAAGTCTCCTGATCTCTGAGTCAAGCTGTGCAGTATCGAACCCTTGTCTATACAGTTGATCAATAATGGCATCCATAGATTTACTATGTGTAGCATCTGCCATTTTAATCATCTCATCGAGTTGGATTTCTTTCTCTTTTCCTTCACCCTTCCTCTTCTTATATGTGACATGAAAGTCTTTGTGACTTTCACCCACTTGATCATTTTCGGTTCCCTTCACAGATCCTCTTCCTTCTCAGTTTCCTTTTCTTTTAGTTTGCTCTTCCTCTTTGCTTTCATGACTGACTCTCCCCCTTTTTGGTTGCATTGGTTGCAAGGGTTTGAGTAGCAGAAAGCCTCGTGCTCACAATCTCCTCCACCAGGGGTTGTATGATTGAGGGAAGCCTCTCATCCATGGTTTTGATCACAATATCTGTGATCATTGGGGTGATGAGAGGTAGGGATTGCTGAAAGATAGCAGTTGTTTGCTCAGAGGGGTTCTATCCCTGAGAAGCAGTGCCAGAAATAGAGGCTGGTGGCTCGAAAGTTTTGAGTGGCTGAGTGTATAGGAGACCTTCAGGTGAAGGTGCCATCTGTGGGTTTATGTTGGTGGCAGATGGACTTGCTTCTTGAGAGAGTTGGTCAAGTAGTCTTTATAGTCTACTGACTTCTTCCTCAATAATTGTGTTCTGGGCCAGAACATCATAAAAGAAGCCCAGGTCATCATCAGCAGATGCCGAATCACCTGACCTCCTGCTTGTAGCAGGATGTACATGCACTGGGTGTAGACTAGTTTTAGCATGTGCCCCTTTTTCTTGGAACTGGGGACTTCCAGCCTCAGGACTATGTCCTTCATCAGCTGTTGCCTCTAGTGAGGTCTTAGCTATGTTACCAGCCTCATTCTGATCATGTGCTGATTCAGAAGAGGTGGCAGCCTCACTAGATGTTCTAATCTCCATATCCACACCAGGAGATAGAACGTGTAAACCCCGGTGCTATGGTTGTCAAAAGCATGGTGATCCTCGTCCTCAATAGCTGTGGTTCTCCCCTTTGTTGGTGGTTGTTGGGGAGGAGGAGAGGCATGCAGCTGAGTCAGCACGTTTGGAATGATAATGGTTGGACTTTGGGGGACGGTTGCATGGGGAGATGGGGTAAAAGCAGTGTGCACCTGGGGAGAATGGTGCTCTTCAATGGAAATCTCCTCAAATGAGGAAGATCCCAGATTTGTGGGTATCCCTTCTGTGGTTGCTGCAGGCTCCTTTTGAGAGGAATCCTGAGCGGCTGTGGCTGGAGAGTCTCTAATACTGCTGGGGGGTTTAAGCCAGCAAGTATATCCTGCCTTCGTGGTACAGGAGCATCTTCAGGGGACTCATCTCCCTGAATAGCTGTTTTGGGGCGTTTTGTTTTTGGTTTCGTGGGGACTCTGGATTTTGAGGTGGTGGCTGTGGGTTCCAGCTGCGTGGGTTTTCGCATCTTGGCAGCCATTTTCAGTGATTGGTCAGAGTTGTGCCGGGAGTATACTTCCGGCAGTACAGCCATAGCAGGGACTCCCAGGCCAACAAGTCCCTCAGCTTGAAGCTGGTTTTCAATTATGGCCATTATGAACCGAGGATATAATATCCAACGGTTAGCAGTTTGTTTTTGGGCCATATCCTTGAGCTCTAAAAATAGTATTTCAGAAAAATTTAAAGGTTGTTGCTCAAGGATGGAGTACATTACCTGTTGCCACCTTATGGACATTTGATCCCATGATGAAGTCTTGGAGGCAAGGCATACATTTACCATATGAAATATGAGACGTTCGGCAACCGGGAAATGTTTCTTCAGTATGGTAGATGCACTCAGGTTACCCTGGTATCCATGGTGGCAAATGATTGATCTGTTGTGCTCTTTGGATAACCAGTTGGGAAAGTGGCATCATCCAGATTAAGGGTTTGGCGAAGAGTGTCTGGAGTAATGACCACTTTTTGGCCATGGACAAACGATTGAAGAGACTCTGTGTCATTCTCCTCAGAGACCAGAGTGACGTTTGTCCAGAATTGGTTAAGGGATTCGGCATATATGGTGGGATTTACCAGAAAAGCCGTTTTGTAGGGTGACTGAACCATTAAATCAATGGTGTTGTGAAACTTGGTCCAGTATGGCGATTTGGTGAGATGTGCGACACAGTTGTGTCATGGTTTTAGTTGCATGGTGGCCATTGATGAAGAGAGGGTAGAGAGTTTTTGAACGTTAGGTTTGAGAAGAGAAGATAAAAACTCTGAAGGTGGGATAAGGTATTTAAAGGGTAGGGTTAGAAAACGACTGAAGGTTTTGGTGTTAGTCATCAGTTGTTGAAACTACTGATGACGTGGTATTAACTTTCAGAGGTTTGGAGTGACTGACCGTATTGGTGTGATCAGCAGTTGTTATAAAACAACTAAAGACGTGGTTTTAACCGTCAGATGTTGAAACAGGTGAAGTCTCTGATTTTGTCATCAGTAGTTATAAAACTACTGAAGACAGTTTTGACTTCAGGTGGTGAAACAACTGACTTGGTAGTAGTCATCAGTAGTTGTGAAACTACTGAAGACTTTGGTTTTACCATCAGTTGTTGTAACAACTAAAGACTTGGTGTTAGTCATCAGTAGTTGTGAAACTACTAAAGACATGGTATTGCTTCAGTTGTTTAGAAGGAAACAACAGTTATCGTCAATTCATTGCTTTTCAGCTATTTCAGTCTGACCTCCACTCTTACTCATCAGACTTAGATCTGAGTTTCAGACGTTTTATTGGTCATCAGTACTTATCTGCAATTCTGACATCAGTAGTTGTGGCTACAACAGCTGTTGTGACTACATTAGCTGTTGTAACTACATCAGCTGTTTTAACAAATAAAGTACTTGAGTACTGAGAAGTTAAGCTCTAGTAGTTTAAAGAAAACTTCTAGTGGGAAAATAACTTCAGTACTTATATATGACAATACTAACTAATGATCATCAGTACTTGTGAGCTGAGATCATCAGTAGTTGTCACTTATTCTAGCTGCAGCATACCAAGCCTTAACACTAGGTTTTGGAAAGTTGTGCTATCCAGGGCTTAGTGAAAATGTCTGCAAGCTCATCAGCACTAGGAACAAATTTTGGATCAATCAGACCTTTTTTCAAAACAATCTCTAATAAAATGGTGTCTGATTTCAATATGTTTAGTCCTAGAGTGCTGGACAGGATTCTTGACAACACAAAGAGCTGAAGAGCTGTCCATTAACAATGGGGTCTTAGTCTCTGTTATGCCATAATCCAATTATTGGTTTTGAAGCCAGAGTACCTGAGATGTACAGCTTGCAGCGGCAATGTACTCTGCTTCAGCAGTTGATGTAGCAACTGAGGTCTGTTTCTTGCTCTGCCAAAAAATCAAGCAGTTGCCTAGGAATTGACATCCACCAGAAGTTGATTTCTTGGTCAACTTACACCCTGCATAGTCACTGTCAGAAAAAGCAACTAATTTACCAGAATGTCTAGTAGAATACCATAAACCTAGAAATGGAGTGCCTTGCAGATATCTAAAGATCCTCTTGACTGCAATCAAATGAGACTCCTTAGGTGCAGCCTGAAATCTAGCACAAACACATGTAGCAAACATAATATCTGGTCTAGAAGCTGTTAAATACATCAAGGACCCAATCATACATCTGTAAAGTGTTTCATCAACCACTTTACCTTTCTGATCTGTATCCAGTTGTGTGGTGCTGCACATGGGGGTAGAACATGGCTTACAGTTTTGTAAATCAACTTTTCCAAAAGATCTTTTGTGTATTTGGACTGATGAATGAAAATTCCATCAGCCTTTTGTTTGATTTGCAAACCCAGAAAGAACTGTAATTCTCCCATGGCACTCATTTCAAACTTCTGTTGCATCAACTTTGTAAAGGCATCACACAACTGTGGATCAGAGGATGCAAAAATAATATCATCTACATAAATTTGAACAAGTACATTATGCTGCCCAGCTTTCTTAATGAATGAAGTCTTATCTATGGAGCCTCTAGTGAAATTATTTTCCAGAAGAAAGTTTGATAATGTCTCATACCAGGCTCTAGGAGCTTGTTTCAACCCATAAAGATCCTTATCAAGCTTATACACCCAATTAGGATGTTTATTGTCCTCAAAGCCTGGTGGTTGACATACATAAACCTCTTCTTTAATTTTCCCATACAAAAATGCACTTTTGACATCCATTTGAAAAACTTTAAGGTTTTGATAAGCAGCATAAGCTAAAAACAATCGAATTGCTTCCAGTCTGGCTACAGGGGCAAAGGTTTCATCATAATCAATACCTTCTTCTTGTGCAAACCCCTGAACAACCAGTCTGGCCTTGTTCTTAACAATAAGCCCATTTTCATTAGTTTTGTTCCTAAACACCCATTTAGTGCCTATTGCACACTTACCTGGAGGTAGAGGAACCAGTTCCCACACTTGCTGTTTCTTGAACTGAAGAAGCTCAAGCTGCATGGCATCAACCCATCCATTGTCCTTTAAAGGAATGTGATAATTCTTTGGCTCTTGCTGACTGATGAAGAGAGCATAGAAGCAGAAGTTTGACAATTGACTTCTTGTTGATACGCCAGCAGTGATATCACCAATGATTTGAGACATAGGGTGATTCTTCAGATCTTGATACACAATGAGATCTGTGCAAGTGTTGTAGCAGGCTCAACAGCAACAGATGGTGATGGTGAATCATTTCCTTGAAACCAATCAGTGGATGGTAATTCAAAGGAAGTTGAATTTGAAGAAATCTCATCAGCATTCGTTATGGATGGTGCTACTGGAGCTACAGGACCATCAGGTCTAGCTGAATCAGGCAGTTGATCACTAAACCTGAAGAGGTGAGTACTGCTATCATCATCATCATCATCAACACCAGCAGAACCACCAGGTGGTGAACTGTTGACAGGAGCAACAACAGGAGTTTGATAATGAACATATTGTAGTATGTCCAAATCAAATATCTCCACAGGGCTTTGTGGAATCTTGTCCTTTGGAGATTCATTAAACTTAACATGTAGAGTCTCTTCAACCATCTTTTTCTACAGTTGAAGACTCTGTATGCTTTGCAAGTTGATGAATAGCCAACAAAGTACCCTGCATCCACCTTAGGATCAAATTTTTGGAGTTGATCCCATGTGTTGAGAATGAAACAAGGACACCCAAATGCTCTGAAGAATGAAATTACCAAATGATGAAGAAATTCATATGGAGTCTTCATCAACCTCTGATTTACTAGAACTCTATTCTGTACATAGCAAGCTGTATTGACAGCTTCAGCCCAAAAAGTCATTGGCAGTCCAGAATCAGCCAACATGGACCTTGCAGCTTCAATAAGGTCATGTTCTTTCTCTCCACTACTCCATTTTGCTCAGGAGTTCTTGGGATGCTATACTGCCTCTTGATTCCCTTTGATAAGTAAACTCATCAAGTGTGTGGTTTCTGAATTCAGTACCATGTCACTCCTCACACACTTAACTGGTAGGGAATACTGCTTCTCAATGTGTATTCATAATGGACTGCGCAGCCTCATCCTTTGAATGCAAGAAGAAAGTCCATACAAATCTGGAGTAATCATCCACAATTACCAGACAGTATTTCTTCTTAGCCATACTCATCACTCTCACAGGACCAAAGAGATCCATGTGAAGAAGCTGTAAACAGGCAGTGGACTTAGGTTCTTCTATGGAGGGAAATGAAGCTTTGTGTTGTTTTCCTTTTAAACAAGCAGTGCAGTTATCTTCACACTTGAACTCCTTCATAGGCAGTCCCCTTACTAACCATGGTTTATCAGCTGATTTATGTTTTTGAGATTAACATGACCCAGCCTTCTATGCCATAGAATAGATTCTTGAGGGGAAGCCTTGGAAAATAGGCAAGGATGGCCTTTGAGATCTATTTTCTTGGAAAGATCTAAGGCAGACACTCTTCCTGTCCTGTTGGCCTTTAGGAGAGTGTGTTCATCCAACACCTTATCAATCAAACTTAGAACTTTGGATGACAGAATCCGACAGTTCTGACTGGTGAAAAGAGCAACATGGCCTTTGTCACACATTTGACTGACACTCAAGAGGTTGTACTTGAGATTTTCCACATGGTTAACATCATCAAACTTTATTTCCCCATTGGAAACAAAGCCTTTGCCGATGATGTAACCCTTTGCATCATTGCCAAATGACACAAACCCCTTCCTTCCTTGAGAGTAGTCATTAAGAAGTGATCTGTTTCCTGTGTCATGCATGGATCCTCCACTGTCTACATACCAGATGCCTCTGAGGTATGTTGAAGAACCCTGTAAAATACAACAATTAGTTAGATTTTGAGACCCAAACCTTTTTTTTTGGGCCTGTTCTTATCAACAGATGGTAAACTAACATGTTTGTTGGAAACAACAGCCTGAGAGGAAGAACTAGTGAAGAAAAGGAATCCTTTGGCTTGGACCTCCTTTTCTGTGGTTTCACCATAGGAACATCTAATTGGTTAACTCTTCCCAATAGATGTTGAACCATCATAACCAGCTGTGTCTGATTTTGTGATAAGGCTTTCAGCTCTTCAGACACATTGGCATTGGAGTTTGATAAGTTCCTATGTTGCACCTTCTTCTTTTGAGCAATCTCAGCTGTTACCTGTTTAACCCCTTCCTTTTTGGATTTCTTTTGGACTTAAGGGTTACAGGATTTGATGTTGCTGGTACAAATGTGGCTTCAAACTCAGTTTTCATTTTAACCATTTTCTCTTTACTTTCCTCTTTATGTTGAGTTTGGATCCCCTTTTGTACCAACAATCATCTGTAAGATGATTGAACAAACCACATACTTCACATGGTTTCTTCTTCATCTTATGTTGATCATCAACTAAAGAGAATGAAACTACTGAAGACTTGCTCTTCAGTACTTTGGAAGCATTATTTGCTTTCTTGACTTCCTCTTTAGTAGTCTTCAAACTCTTTCTACTGACAGTTTTCTTCTCTTCAGTCCTGACAGTAGTTGGAGTTTGAACTTCAGGTGTTAAATCTTGCTCTCCAGTCCTTTCAGGACTTCCAGAAATAGCTCCTGAGTTGATCATCTCTTTGATCATGTGAGTGTCAGCAGTGGAACCATCAACATAAGCTGATGGGTTCTGAGAGGGCTTAGTGCTGACTTCAACTTTTGATGATGCTCTATCAAAAAGTGAATCACATGATGAGGTGGATTGGTTATTGCTTTCTCCATCAGATTTCACTTCTGCTCTTGAAGCAAAATCTGTAGGAGGAGCAGTGTGTGATTATAACCAATACCAAACTTCACATTGGAAGCAGATTGCTTACTAAGAAGCATTTCAAAACCTTTGCATGATTGTACCCATCGATCACACTCTACCTGGGTGACTGCAAGGGTTTCTTTGAGACTTCTCTGGTCTTCCAGAATAACCTCTAGCTTGGCCTTTATCATTTAATTGGCATTTAAGCTTATAAATCTCATCATTTTTACTATAAGAGCAGACTCAAACTCAGCTTTTCTTTTGGAAATGGTTTTCTCAAACTCAAGTTTTTGATTTATTAATGCTACATTTGTCTCTCTAATGGAGACAAAGGCAGCAATGCATGATTCAGAACATAACTTGGCTTTAGCCTCTGAAGATACCTGAGTGACCTGTGAAGATGATACATTTGAGCAGGAACCCTCAGTAGACTCCAGGGCCATGAGAGCCAGATTCCCAAAATGACTGTCACCACTATGTTGACCAGCACCTGTGAACAGTTGTTCATGACCAGACATGTCATCCGGTAAACTGCTCCAGTCAACAACTCCAGGGGGAAGAAGCTGTGTTGTTGAGGTTGAGGAGGTTGATGAGATTGAGATGGTTGAGGTTCTGGTAGTGCATGAGGTTGTGGTACTATAGGAACTTGAACTTGATTTGATTGTGGCATGTAATAACAAGGGAAGGATATGGCATTTGACCCTGAGGAACAAAATATGCAGGAGATTGTGGTTGAGAATGATGGCTAGAATTGACAGGATGTTGCCCTCTGTGTTGTTGACTATTGCCAGGGAAAGTCACAAAAGGTGCAGAGGAATTAGATCTAGATGATCTGCATTCTCTAGCAAAGTGTCCAAGCCTGTGGCATTTGTGACACTTCAACTTACTCTTGTCAAAACCAACTTTGGTTTTGCCAGAGAGTCCTGGGAACTTTCATCCAGTTCTTTTATAGAACTTCTGAGATCTGATATTTATCAAGGCCATTTGGCTCAAAATATCCATCTCTTCTAAGTCATCATCAGCAATCCCCTTGAGATCATCCATGATGAAGCATAGATTGTCATTATACACCCAGTAAACTGACTATCAACACTCACAAACGTAGAATCAGAAGTGTTTGAGGAGAAATCAATATGCTCATCATACTTGCATTCAGATGAAGCATATTCTAACTCATGACCAACCAAGGCAGTGTTGCCTGGTACAAAGTCTTCAGTGAGCTTTCCAGATGAAGACAGTTTTCGTTTTTGTTCTATCTCTCTCTCAAATGTGAGGAATTTCCCATGGAGTTGGGTGAGAGATAGTTTGTCCAAATTTGCACTAGAGCGTAGGACAATAGTATATGTGTCCCATCTCTCAGGCAGTGATCTAAGAAATCTGTTATTCATCTGGATATTGGTGTACTCAAGTTTGACCATTTTTAATTCAGAGATCAAACAAGAGAACCGCTCAAACTGTTGAGTCAGTGTCTCACCCTTTCTATGAGAGGATGTCTCGTATTGTTGGCAAGGATTTATCTATTATTTGCCAAGACCTCATCTGTTCCTCCAATTATTCTTTCAAGGCATTCCAGAGGTCATGGGCAGTTTCATGATGCATTAGCCCAGAATAGATTTCATTGGGCAGTGCCATGGCCAGAATTCCATGGGCTTTTGCATCAATCTCAAACAATTTCTTATCCTCATCTGAGTATTGCTCCTTCCTCTTCGGAACCATTTGATTGGTTTCGGGTTATTCACCATAGGCTTGTGTGGACCATGTACCACTGATGTCCAAGAACCTGTGCTGTTAACAAATAGGTGATGGAGCATTCGTCGTTGCCATATGTTATACTCATTCCTAACCAGCATTGGAGGCTTGGTTGAGGAACCAGTATTGTGAGGATCATTGGAAGGAGTAGTCATTTTTAGTCCAAATACAATTTAATTCAAGCTTTTAAACGTTTTTACATAGACCAAAACAGACTCAATGAAAACCAAGAGAAAATCTCAGGATGAATGACCAAAAACACAGAAAATTCAATCTCTATAACCTTTTCTTGCAGAAAAAAAAATGCTAATTCAATCAAACTTGGATCTTGAATAGCAGTTTCAATGATCAATTATTAGATCGATCAATGATTAACCTGCTCTGATACCATTTGTCAGGATCAGTGATCACAAGTTTGATGTATTAGAGCGTAATGCAGCGGAATAAGAACAAGATATAGACAAATTGTAGCAAGAATTTGATACTCGTATGCATTAAGAACAAATACGGTTATAACGAGAGAATATATTTCTGTAACGAGGAATGTTTCTATAATATCGAATATTTCTGATCAAATCATTCTGCTAATTACAATAGGTTGACACTCCTTATATAGAGTGCAATCGTTGCTGTTATCACGGGAAAGTGACAACTGGCAGATCTATTACAAAAATAACTAACTCTTAACAAACTACTAAAATGTTCACAACTACTGAGAACATATCAGAGTGTTAAGTACAAAATATGAAACTACTAATAAGAAACTACTGAAACTACAACGAGTGAAGAACTAGCTCTTCAGTCGTTTTACAAAACTACTAAAAAACATAAAACTACTGAAAGGTAAACCGTCACAACTACTGAAGAAGACCTCTTCAGCTGTTGTGACAACGTCTGATACTTTGGTCTTCAGCACTTGTGTCTTCAGACTTTGTCTTCAATACTTGTCTTTAGACTTTCTCTTCAACACTTGTCTTCAGACTTTGTTTTCAGCACTTGTCTTCAGACTTTGTCTTCAACACTTGTCTTCAGACTTTGTCTTCAGCACTTGTCTTCAGACTTTGTCTTCAGCACTTGTCTTCAGACTTTGTCTTCAGCACTTGTCTTCAGAATTTGTCTTCAGCACTTGTCTTCAGACTTTGTCTTCAGACTTTGTCTTCAGCACTTGTGTTCAAACTTTGTAATTAGCTATTGTCTTCAGCTGTTGTGGTCTTCAGTAGTTGTTGTGACGTCTGTGGGACTTAAAGGTTTTTCTGATCCGGCTCATTGGTTCTTTTGGTCCAACATCTTATGCTTCCAAGAATCTGTATAAGCTGAGATACTATGGTATAACTTCCGCATCAACACATACATTCTCTTTTTTATTTGTTTTAAAGCTTTTAAGGAAGTAACTTGAGAAAGTGACTTATATAAACTAATAAAAAAATTTAAATTAGTCCCCCTAAGTTTATATCCACATCTAGATAGAAACTTTAAAGATTTAAAAACTTTTGAATATAAATTAATTTTGATTTTTTTATTATTAATAATGAAGAGAAGTATACCTTTTGTTGGGATCATATCAATCTTACATTACACATGTGCATCCTTTATGATGAAATGGACATGTTTATGACTTGTTGATTGAAGGTATGTTTGTCCTCTTAAACTCATACCAGGTTGATATTTTAATGCATGTGATATTTATCATGTTTTGGTTGATTTGATTATTCAACATGTACCTCACACACAAAAGCATGGAGTGATCAACCATCCTTATGTAATACATGGTAGAACTTTTTCACAACTTTCTTGACAATGTTACTTAAGTTATGAGATATCACTTTCACTGATCTTTATTGGGTTTCTTTTACTTTGATTATTTTCATGATGATCCACATTGGGCTTATTTTCACTTCACTTTGGAAGGTGATCCATGATTTGATTCTTTTGTTCATTCACATGAAATGTATTGTTTTTGTAGATTCATCCAATCTGGATGTGTTCCTCATTAGGAATCTTTTGGATCAATACATCTGCACTATGTGCTTGTTTTATCAGGTCTTTGCTCAGCAAAACAGAGATGAATCTTGATGTAGGTGAAAGAGATTCATAAAGTATCATTCCCTGGTGTGTTTAGGTTACTACACATACATACACTTAGATAAGCTGTAGATACATGTGTACCTAGTTTCTGAACTTGATGTAAAATGTCTTTATTGTCTTACACATATGTAATAGAATGGGTACTTAATGAAATACAATGTGTGGTTGTGCTTATAATGTTGAATATTTCATTGCTTGGTATGTAATAATGCTTATTGAACTAACTATATAGGTTTGTGGTTGTTTGAATAGATCTAAGTCAATTAATGATTGTGAAACATATTCAAACTTAGTCATATGAGTTTCTCATGTGAATGGCCTATGCTAATGGACCATACGCATGAACAACTTCATGCTAATGAACCAGTCGCACGACTGAACCAGGAGACTGGATCAGTCACATGATTGTAACATGAGATTGACTCAGTCGCACGACTAAACACTCAGTCGTGCGAATGGATCAACCGTGTGACTCAATCGCATGACTGAACCATGCTAATGGTTCAGTCGCCCGAATGAGAAACCCTAACCTATAAATACCACTTAAATTGTGGAAACACAAACACTTCGAATACGTACGTACTAAATCGTACCCTAGCCATCCAAAGACCTCTAAGAACCTGTTCTAAGTTCATAGATTAGATTGATTACCAATCATTCTTAACGTTCAGATTCAATCCATAGTTGTTTCTACATGCGTTCTCACTGATTGGATCACCAATCAAATATGATTCTGCACTATTTGATTTGGTATACACGTATTTCAGTTAGTATTTCATTCAATACACGATCCTAACAAGTGGTATCAGAGTTTTGGCTCTTGATTTACGTGTGATTCAATCGTTTTTGATACAAAAATTGTGTTTTTTCACTAAAAACACAATCCTTTTGTGTAAAAGGGTGTCTTAGACGTTTCCAGTTCATAAAGTTAACTTTTTCCGGCATACGGCAATTAGGGTTAGTGAAAATTCAAGTTTTTGCATCCAAAATACCTTAAACCTACAAATTTTCAAGTTTCAGCAACTTCAGTCGTACGATTGACTCAATCGTTCGACTGAATTCATACGCATCCCTCATACACACGACTGGACTAATTCGTACCTTCATTCGTACGACTGAACTGTCTAGTCGCATCGTTCATTCACACCTGTCCATACGCACGATTGATTCATCCGCATTGGTTCATTCGCACGTTCGAGCCATCTGCATTGTTCAATCGCACGATTAGCCCAATCACACGCCTCCATTCGCACAAGTAAAGCAGTTTTGTTCCAAAGTTTAAAGTTTATAGCAATGGAAGATCAGTATTCAGTGCTCACCATAGGTAGGGATTCAAGGATCCAGAATCTATTACTTCTGGAAAATGAAGTGGGGAATCACAACAAACCACCGAAGCTAATCACGTTAGATGATTACCCACAGTGGAAGCAAAGATTCGAGATCTACTTGAATGGAGTAGATCCAAATCTGTGGGAGTTGATAGAAATGGGGTATAGCATGTCTGTAGGAGCCAATGGAGTCAAACTTACATTAAGAGACATGACTGATGGACAAAAGGTTAAGTATAATGCTGAGAAGAAAGTCTATGCATTGCTTACTCAGTCAATTCCGAAGGACATTTTCATCAATTTTCTGAGAACAAGCAAGCTAAAAAACTATGGGATGCATTAGAAAAGAGGTTTTAGGGAAATGCATCGTTGAAAGCTCTAAAGGCTAAAGCGTTGAAGGAGTTTGACAACTTCTCGTAAATGGGAAAGGAGAGCTTGGACGATGTAATTGATTGTTTCTACCATCTGATGAGTGAACTGCATACTCATGGAGTTACTACGTCTATAGAAGACAAAGTTTCAAACTTTGCAGATGGTTTGCCCGAGAAGTGGAGTACATTTGTCTCCAACCTCAGACAGAATGATATGCTCACGAAGTTAGACATCAACGACATCATTCCAAAACTGCGGGAAGAAGAGTTGAGGATGAAGTACAGGGCACAAAAGTCTACTTACGATCAGAACCCAGCCTTGTACAACTCAAATCCTCATGCCAAAACGTCTGGAGCTCCACTACAAATGGCTTTTGTGTCGAGTTCCGCTGGTCCATCTCAAACCTCTTCTTTAGGATCTGACACGTCAGTGTCATCTGGTACCCAATACATAGTACCTAAAGCAAATGCTACAAAACTGAAGACCTAGAATCTCGGGAAGGTGACTGTTGAGGTAGCAAAGGAGCACATGGACCTCTTAGTAGCGGTAGTCCATTCCTATGATGGGCTAGTTGCTGGGAAAATTGGGAACTGCCATCTGGCAGATGAGGACTATGAGCAGGTAGACGAGACAAAGCTGGAATGGATGGACATAATGTGGGCCTTAGCAAGTGCTGTCCGGAGAGCTGAGAAGTTTGTCAAGAAAACTGGATAGAATCTGATTGCCACTAAGGACACAACCTTTGGCTTTGACAAGTCAAAAGTTACCTGTTTCAATTGTGGGGAAAAAAGGCACTTCAAACGTGAATGTGTGAAGCCCAAGAAGACGGGAAATGGGGATCCATTCTCATCTTTCTCTCGTCAGGAGAAGCCCACAAACAGTCCTACTTTGTTGAGTAAGGATCCAAAAGCCTTAATAGGTGATGATAATGAAGGACAAGATTGGAGCTTCCGGTTTGTGTCTCCGGGAGAATCCAACATTGCTAGTGTCGAGGACTTAGATGACGACTCAGAAAGTGAGGGTGATATTGGAGTTGATTTCACACCCCAACCTTGACGGTGGAAACGTCGAGGTGTGAGGGTTAAGATCGTTGCACAACCACATAACACTATTAATAACTCAGATATATATTAATCATAAGTTCCATTTGTTAAATTACAATCATAAGTCACAAAGAAAGTAGATGACATAACATAAGATGCAACAAGCCAATTTATTTCATTTATTTAACTAGGTCCATTCCTAGATGTGAAAGCACTTCAAATGTGGCGATCAAGCTTGAGTATTTCCTGAAACATGTTAAAAATAAAAGGTCAACATAATGTTGGTGAGATTCCCATAGTTTTCGATACATAAGTATATAAAAGATGGCAATTCATGTTGTAAGTTAGAGAACAAAGTAAACTAGGGATGTAAGACAAAATGCACAATCAAACCTCGACAAAGTTTTACAAGTCTCAAACGCTTACAAGTATATACGATTAGCTAAGTGTACATGGATCAACCAAGCAGGCTTGTCTGGCCCATAGATCTATGACTTCGCTAGGCTAGCAATAGTTAATGATTGTATATATATTTGACATTACATGGTAGCCACAAAGTTCAACTAACCATGACATACAGGTAAAATGCCATAAGTTTACAAGAATCAAACGTATTTACAAGTACAAAGTTTATAATGTAACATGTTTCACCCCAAAGTGTGAAAGTATAAAAAGAGGGTATAGAAATACTCACTTGATCAATAAGTATATAATTGATGAATAATAAGAAAAAATAATAGCCGTTCCAACGTAGAACTTCACAAGGTATCAAAATATATATATTACAAGACCTTTAAGTTTAATAACAGTTTTATAGGTTAAACGAGAACTAGGGTTTCTTTTTGGTATTTGGGGTTTTGTCAGATAATTATATTTTAACAAATGGGAATCAATTGTATTTCTATATATAAATATATTTTTTTTATTTTAAAGACATAAAATAAAAGCAACATTTGTAGTAATTTTGTATAATTTACAAAATTTAACTAAAGTTTTATAGCTAGATAGAATGACCACGATTTAAATTTAGGGACAACGTTGACGTAATAATTTGTGTAAATTAAACTAGTATTTTAAGTTTAATTAATTACTATTTTTTATAAAGAAATAAGTTAACTATAACATTAACTTTTGAATATTACATATAAACATATGATTATTTTATAACTAAATTGCAGAAAAATAATTAAGTGGTTTTAAAATAACATAATTTATAAAATGATTTTTTTAAAATTTTTGAAAAATTTTCCCATTTGATGGCCAAAAAGGTTAAACAAAAATGGATGAGGTTCCCCGGTTCGAACCTGGAACCTCCAACCTGAAGTTCTTGCGTGTTACCATTTCACCAAGGCTCTAAGCCGCGACATAGTTTGGTTCTTAATTTACAAAAACACCATTTTAAAGAAACCCCAAATCCTTGGAACCCTAGAATCGATTAGAGCCTAATTGAAGATGAATTCGTTGTTGTTGATCCCTATTACCATAGGGCTTTTATTCCCCATGTAAAATCTAGCAACAACATAGTTTCAACATAGTTTCAATTTTGGTTTATGATGCCCAGGTGACGAAGTTTGAATAGGGGTCGGTTCGTGATGAAGGTGAGTGATCGAAGGTGATGTTTGTGTTGGTTTCAGGTGAAATCGTAAGTTGCAAATGATTAAGATCTATTAGATGATTGTGTAGGTTAATTAATTAGATTTTAATTATGGTTTAAAGCTCAATCGGTTATACAAATTAAGGCTTCGGTTTTTGCGTTCCTTTGAGGGGTATAACCGATGTTTAAACGAATTTAAAGTGTTCAATCAAGTTCGAAATGTATACACAAAACGATTTGAACCGGTTGGGATATCAAAATCGGCTGATCTTGGTGGTTTTGGCTGTCGCCGGAGCTCCGCCAGACTTATGGCCGGATTTATGGGGTAAACGGGGGGAAGGTTTGGGTTTCACAAGTTTACACAGTTGGTCCCTGTACTTCCTTTCTTTTATTATTTTATGCCCAAACTTAAATGTTTGAAGTTTCCTAATTACCAAAAGGTCCCTTCAACTTTGAGTTTTACATAATTTGACTTTTAAATTTTACAATCTATTATTATTATTATTATTACTAATTTTATTATTATTATTATTACTGATATATTATTATTATTATTATTAATATTATTACACTTTGTTATTATTATTGTTTTAATTATTATAGTTTATTATTATTATAGAAAACATTTTTATATTTATTATTATTCTTATTATTAACATTATCATTGTTTTAGTTAATATTATTAGTATGATTATTATACATAAGTTTAATTCAATGAAACTATAAATTTTCAAACTAAAAGCAAGAGTGCCTAAGCAATCCGTGAGTTTCATAAATAATAGAAAAGGCCCTTACAAGAATTTAACGATGCAATAACGATGCAAATAACGATGCAAACATTTAATTAATTCAAAATTACAAGATGTTACAGTTGAGCTCGCGATGTCAAACGTTGAAGAATCTGCAACAGTAGTTGATCACCTACCTGAAGAAGGGACAAGTACAGCAAGTCCAGAATCACCAGAACCAGAGAAATCATACACTGCTCTCATGGCTAATTCAACCACACCTCCTCAGGTAAGTTCCACTACTCAATTGTTCAATAATCATGCTTGTTCTGATTGTAATAAATTTAGGGAAAGCATTGATTTAAAATTTGCTAGTTTATCAGATCATAATGATAGCTTAGTAAAGGACTTACAACTATGCATAGAAGCCATTAGAGTTCTAAAACAAAATGAGCACAGTTACAAAGAAAAGATAGACCTTTGAGCAAACAGTTTAGAGAAACCAAAGTAGTAGCCTTTAACCAAGCTAATGACATTAGGTTCTATCTAAATTCCCTTGAAGACACTAAGAACAAAAGGTAGTTTTAGAAGTAGAAGTAAATTTCTTAAAGCAAAAACTGCACAGTTGGACAAGTTCCTCACACATTGTCCAACACTTAGTGAGAGAGCGTAATAATGGGGAGGGTTTGGGATATAAAGTGGTTCCACCACCACATGAGACCTTGATGAATGCTAAAAGTAAACCAATAAAATATAACCCAATCAAGAATCATGTGGTGTCCACTTCTCTGGTTAGTGATCAAGATTCTGAATGTAAACCAAATGAATCTGTCACTAAACAAAGGATACACCTCAAAATCGTAAGGTAAAATGCCTTGTGTAAATTTGGACGAACATTTGAAAAGGTTAAAGTTAAGTCTGGGTCAACCAAGTCTAATTCTGAACCCAAAAAGACCAAACATGTTAACCACCCATGTGCTTCATGTCTAAGTCTAGAAAAACAAAAAGGAAAGGATGTTAAAAATGTTCAAACAATAAATTTTGTTAAACCAGATAAAACATCTAAACAAGAAGTGTCAAAATCCAAACAGAGTAAAGTCACACGTGTGCCACATACTTCTCCACAGAACAGGTAAAGCATCAAGTTGAAAGCAGATCATGCTACAATTGTGGCAAGTATGGACACATAGCGTCTTATTGTCCTGATTATCAGACGCCAAAGAAGAAGGTTGAACTTTATGACACTAAAGTAAGCTCCTCCAAAAGATTATCCATGACTCCACCTAAAAGAGTCAATGAACCTAAAGTTCAACCTATCAACCAGTCGTCTGTTTATCACAAACAGGCCTTGCATAAGACTGGCTTATGGAAAGAGAAATCTATCCATGAATCTGATAATGAGAACAAGAAGACCATAGATCTTTCCTCACCCCGAAAAGGTCAATGGATGGAATTTATGATGTGTGATGTATCTGGGTCACCCAAGCCAGTTAAGGCTTGGGTCCCTAACCTCAACTAATCATTTCCATAAAATGTGCAGGGTGTTCGCTACAATGCTTAAACAAACACGTGTATTGTAGATAGCGGAGCATCAAGGCACATGACTGGAAACTGGGCACTCCTATCAAACGTCAAACAAATCAAAGGAGGTCATGTTTCTTTTGCTGGAAACAAAGGAGGGTACATCACAACTCAAGGGGAGGTAGGGAACCGGAAAGTAAAGTTTGATAAAGTAAACTACGTTTAACAGCTTCAAAACAATTTACTTTTTGTGTCCAAATTGTGACAAGGGTTTTAAAGTAGTTTTTAATAACAAAAAGTGCTATGTCCAGAAAAAGGACTATGGGATCCCGGAGGACCAAATCTTAATGTCAGCCTCAAGATATAATGACCTTTATGTCTTGGATCTATCGAAGGCCTTAACAACGAATCATCAAGTACAGTGCTCCCTGTCAAAAGCTACCAAGAAGGATTCAATCTCCTGGCATAGGAGAATGGGGCACATCAATCCATGGAAGATGAACCACTTGTCCAGAATGATCTCGTGCGATGAGTCAATGTCAAGAACTTCCAATTCCCAGATTTTTGTGTTGACTGCAAGAAAGGAAAACAAACAAAGAAGTCTCATAAGGCAAAGAAAGTTAATTCTATAGAACTGCCTCTTGTGCTTCTTCAAATGGATCTGTTTGGTCCAGTCAGTACAAGAAGCATCGCAGGTGACTTGTACTGCTATGTAGTTACCGATGACTACTCAAGAATCTATTGGGTGATGTTTCTGAAATCAAAATCAGAAACTTTTGAGTCATTCAAAGAATTAGTAACTATACTGGAGTCTCTTTACAAGCTGAAGATAAGACAAGTGCACTCAGACAACAGAACCAAGTTCAAGAACCAATGGATGGAGGCTTTCTACAAAGAAAAGGGAATTATGCATCAGTTCACCTCCGCCTACACTCCTCAGATGAATGGGGTTGCTAAGAGAAAGAACTGTAGCTTAATAGAGACCGCACACATAATGCTAGCAGACTCAAAACTGCCTATCCAATTCTGGAATGAGGCGGTAGCCAATGCATGTTACACATTAAATCGAGTTCTGGTAGTAAATCGGCATGGCAAGACGTGTTATGAGTTACTTCAACGACGTAAACCAAATCTGGAGTATCTCGAACCGTTTGGAGCACCATGCATGTTGCTAAAGAAAACTCAGGATGGGAAGTTTAGTGAGAAGGCTGAAGAGGAATCTTTCTTGGATACAACATAGCGAATAAGAGAGTTTACAACAACTCAACGGCTCAAGTAGAGGTGTGGTGTAACGTTGATGTCCAGAGATACATCACCCCTCCTGCTGGAAAAGGACGCGCCTTCTTTTTCGACTATGATGGATTCTTCAAGTCCTTCAACATCCCTCCCTCCACGTCAGATTATGAGTTAGCAGCCAAAATGATGTATGATGTTCTAAACACACCATCACAGGAATCTACATCTTCTGGCTCACAAGGTGAATCACCAACCTATAAGGGGGAGCACTCGAGGTAAGTGACTCTTCCTCTGACGATGAAGCCGTGGAGGATAATCATGACACTCAGGAGCGACAAGTTCCTCCTACTGCAAGTCCACAAGCATCTGACATTGATGCCTTTGAGTCTTTGGACCTCACACCCCTACTGCCTCAGATACTGAACTAAATTTTATAATCTTGATTCTAAGGTAGCTATTCCCACCACTCCTAGATCACGCCTAAATCTCTATCATACTCTAGACAATGTCATTGGGGATGTCAGATCAGGAGTTCAGACTAGAAATTAGCTGTATTCAGCTGATTATGCCTCGGTAATGGAGAAAGGGTACCTTCACGATGGTGCTTATCATTGTTTTGTGTCTCAGTTCGAGCCAAAATACGTTAGTGAAGCCCTGAATTATGAGGCATGGGTGAGTGCCATGCAAGAAGAACTTCTTTAGTTAAAGAAGTTAGGTGTATGGACACTGGTAGATAGACCTAAAGGTGCTAAGGTCATTGGCACCAAGTGGGTCCTGAAATGTAAGATAGATGACCAAGGTGTCATCATCAGGAACAAGGCTCAGCTTGTAGTTCAAGGATTTCGACAAGTCGAGGGAATTGATTACCAAGAAGTATTTGCACCTGTGGCGAGAATAGAAGCAATCCGTATCTTCCTATCCTATGCCTCTTACATGAAGATTAAAGTCCAACTGCATGTAAAGAGTGCATTTCTTCATGGTGAAATCCAAGAAACAGTGTATGTCAGTCAACCCGAAGGATTTGAGGATCCATATCACTGGGACAGAGTTTACAAACTGGATAAGGCTCTCTACGGGCTTCATCAAGCCCCGAGAGCATGGTATGACAAACTCTCAACTCATCTTGTGAAACACGGATTTCGCAGAGGTGTAATTGACTGTACACTGTTCATCAAAGAGAAATATGGTGATCTGCTACTAGTTCAAATTTACGTTGATGACATAATCTTTGGTTCCAGGAACGAAGAACTATGTAAAGAATTTGAAGGAGTGATGAAGGCAGAATTTGAAATGAGTGCCATGGGAGAGATAAAGTTCTTTCTCGAGTTACAGGTGGATCAAACACAAAAGGGAATATTCCTACATCAGACCAAGTATTCCCAGTTGGTTTGACATGGAGAATGCTTCCGTAGCTGGGACTCCACTTGCTACGAACCATGATGTAGCACCCGACGAGAATGGTGATCTGGTTGATGCCACCATGTACCAATGAATGATTGGATCTCTCATGTACCTCACTGCCTCAAGACCAGATATCATGTATGCAATGTGTCTTTATTCAAGATATCAGGCAAAACCAAAGGTTAACCATCTGATTGGGGTAAAAAGGATATTTCGTTATCTGAAGGGTACACCAACACTTGGATTGTGGTATCCTCATGATGATGACTTTGAGCTAACCGCGTACAGCGATTTGGATTATGGCGGCTGCAAGATGAATTACAAATCTACATTAGCAGGTTGTCAATTCGTTAGGAGAAGATTAGTCATATGGCAGTGTAAGAAGCAGACATCAGTTGTGTTGTCAACTTGTGAAGCTGAATATGTTGCTACAACAAGCTGCTGTTCTCAAATCATCTGGATTCAACAACAGATGCGGGACTACGGTTTGCAATTCTCTAACACCCCTTTTTTTAGTGATAATTCTGCTGCAATAGCCGTTACTAAAAATCCAGTCCAACATCCTAAGACCAAACACATCGGCATAAAATATCACTTTATACGTGATTGCTTTGAAAAGAATCTAATCGATGTCGTTAAAATAAATACGGATTTTCAACGCGCTGACCTCTATACAAAAGCTTTTGATAAACCACGTTTTCCATACTTGTTAGAGGTCAACGGCGTTAAAAAGAAAAATGAGGTAATTCAAGAAGATGACCATGCTCAGTCCGACACGTAAAGTCAAATTTTCTTTTATTTTCTTTAATTTTAGTTTATTTTATTTAATTAACTTTATTGATGTTATTTCTTCGCCTATTAAAATCCTAAAAATGCAATTATTTTTCGATTTTAGAATTTTAGGAGGAGAATAGGTTAAGTCAGTAATTAAAAGAAACGAGGGAGGAGGATAGGCTAGCTGATAGAAATGAGATCGGCTCGGTGAAAACGATTCAATGACTATGGAAAATAATAGTACACAGGAATAAAACATTTGGGACTTTAAAATATTAAATTGAATTAGATGCAACGCTCAAAGTACAAGTCTGAGGAATCTGGACAATATAAAAGGAAAAATGATAGTACACTGGCTACTACTAAGGTAATGCAAAGAAAGTAGATCTAGAGGTTGTTAGAGCACTACATGATGTGTCGGTGGATTCAAAACAATAGATGATTAGACCTCATTGGTGAACTCAATTTAAACTAAATTGTTCAACTAACTGTGGGTTCCTATCTTATCACTGGTTAACACAAGCAATTATTTCCAATAAGGGGTGACGAGCAAATAAGACCACAAATTGTGTGGATGACCACTAAAAGAGCAAAGCACGCAAAAAATGAAAAATAAACACAATCAAGCTGATAACCTATGTTGTTGGTGCGTTATGTGCAAAATAAAAATTATGCTCTAACAAGAAGATAGGTTGTGTGCCTCTCTGTTATGCGATGGCACTGACCTGAGGATAAGCATAACCTAGATATTCTAGAATTCAATGTTGTTTGCCGCCTCTCTGCTGTGCGGTGGCACTGACCTGAGGCTTGGCTTCTTTTGAAAGCTCTAATTATAGTCTCTTCTTGTCAAAATACGCGTAGACCGCTCAAAAATCTCCTGAGGAATGTTGATTACCATATAAGCGTGGGATCCACAAATGTTTGTTGAAATAATATAACCTATTTTATCACCAATCTATGTCAAAAGTCTGTGTATAGATTTAAGTGGACAATTATACTGACAATCAGTGTGGCTGCAATTCTTGAACATCCAAATCAATGTATGCACCTCGTAGTACCAGTGTGATTTCCTAAAATTGCTAAATGACCCTCGATGAAAACAAGAATCTAGCATCAACTAAATTTGGAAACATGTCCTGAATGATTTGATTACCTGTATGATTCCATAATGAATCGTTTCACTTATGGTCAAAATAACTTGAAGCTGCCTGTTCAATGAAATAAATCTGGTAGATTTTTATCTTAGGATTTCGACTCCACACAAAACCACAAAAATAATTTAGTTCTGTTAGTTAAATTTTATTTTGTCTAAATTTGTTTGAGTCGGTTTAGTTGTATCTGTCGGACTATCGCGTGGAATTCAATCTAGAATTTAAATCACTTAAAAGGGACACGTCTGAGGTGACCACACATGCTTTCAAATGTAAAATGAGTCACATCTGAGGTGACAAATTGTTCTAAAAGGATCACGTCTGAGGTGATCAAAATTTTTCCAAGTTAAAAGGATCATGTCTGAGTGATCATATGCTCAAAATCTTTAGTCAATAGTTAAAGGGTGTAAAATGTCAAATGGTCTTAAAGTCAAAATCATGAGTATGATCCATTCGCACGACTGGACCATGAGTATGGACCAATCAAACGATTGGACCATACTTATGCCCTATACAACCGAATGGAGCATGAGTATGAACCATTCACATGAATGGCTTACCAGATTGAGCCAGTCGCCCGAATGGAGTTGACCGAATGAGTCAGTCGCCCGACTGAAACCCAATCGGCCGACTAAATGTGATCGACTAAACAAATCGCACGACTGAGGTCCAATCACCCAAATGAACAGAGCGAATGGGTCCAATCGCCCGATTGAAATCAGATTCAGTATTAATAGGGCCATAGTCGATCGCATAAACTCATCACCCCCATTCGCCCTAAAATTGCATAAAGTATCGTTACTCTGCCGAAATTTCTTCAGACCTCATTTGCCTACTTATTTCTACATTCTGACATTCTGTGGTGATTATACAGGTATAATGCGGTGCTACTCAACAAAATTTCGGTTGATTTGAGCCCTAGATCACGACATTTGGCCCTAACCAAGACCCGAGACTGAAATTGGACAAATAACCTAAATAAACTAAGTAAAATGTTGAAATCTAGGTTATTAGGTGATTAGTAGAGTGATTGCGAGTATAATGAACCAAAACACAACGTCTAATTTGAAGAATTGGTCAAAATTCGAATTTCATTCGAACAAACCGTAGGTCAGACGACTGGACACCCGGATGAACTCCAATCGTACGACTGGGCTGGCCGAACGACTTAGTCGGCCGAATGGATAGTCCGAATGAGCTCAGTCGACTGACTGAACCAATTGTAGGCTCAGTCAACCGATTGAACACAGTCGCATGTTTAGTCACCCGACTGTATTCAGTCGCCTGTTAGGTCACCGACTGAACTCAGTCATATGGTTCAATCACATGATTGAACCAGACTGAGTTCAAATAGGTTAATTACAATTGGTTTCTATTGTGTGATGATCTAACGTGTATGTCCCTTCTGTTACAGATTGATGGCTGATAGGTGGTCCATCAACCCCAATCACAACATTTGTTCCTATTTGGATGCCATAACTCGGAACGGTGCCGAGTTTGCAGGGATCATTGCATTCCTAAAGAGAACCCGGATTCATAGAGCTATATCCACACCGTGCACCCCTATCGGTCTATAGAGCAGGCCTTCTGGGAGGGGGCATCGGTTGATCGTTCACAAGAGCTCTACTGCATCCGGAGCACCATTTTTGGGTAGGCGATCGACGTGACTGCTAATGATATATGACGTGTACTTGATCTGGGTGACGATGCAGATCACCTTTTACAGGCTACACCCTCTGACAGTTAAAGGGTGCTTCCTCAGGATGAAGTACGCTGGGGACAGAAATGCAGGTGTGCTGAACAAAAGCAACCTGTGTCCCCAGTTTAAGTACTTGGCGCATGTGATACTGAAGTGGTTGGCGTCAAGGAGGGGTGGGTTTGATGACCTCTTAGACTAGATCTAGAATGCCAACATGGCACTGGTACTCAACCACCCCTTCAGTTTCTCCCATATGATTTTTGCCTATCTGATAGAGAACCTAGAGGCAAAGGGCAAGGAGGGATTCTGCATGTACCCCAAATTCTTGCAGATGATTATCGATAAGAAGTTGCATGCCTTGCCCATGGAGAGCCACTATGTTGTATCATTGGAGATTATGGATGACACGACCTTGGACGCATGAAGGTCTACAGGGGGAAGCAAGTCAAGCCCCTTGTGAAGAGACTGTTTGGGCATCTGGCCAAGGCTGATTACATGGCGCCAAGTAGGCGAATGTGGCGCCATGAGGAGAGTGATTCAGATGTTGAGCAGATTGCTCTCCCATTTGATGACTCCGATGACAATGATGGTGACACCGGCGGAGACTCTAGGCCCGCTTCTACTAGGGGCCGCACTACCCATGTTACATCTCCACCTCCTACAGATGCCACCATTGCCAGCTTTCACCAGGAGTTTTGTCCTCCAGATGAGGAGGCAGAGAGTGATGAGGAGCCTCTCAGGAGGACTGTGGGCAGCAGGGTGGTTGCCGCAGAGAGAGGTTTGAGGGCGGTTGGTGGACGCCCAGGGGAGTCTGGCTGATTCAGATCTCACATATGCCCCGGACCCGCCTAGCAGCCAAGGGGGAGCCTCTGTGCCTAGAAGCTCAAAGAAGAAGAGGATGGCACACCCCTATGGCAAGAAAGGGAAGAGATTGAAGTTCACCTTGACCTCATCTACCACCACAGCCACTACCTCGGCCACACCTTCCACATCAGCTCAAGGTCAGGAGAGATGTACAAAGAGAAATCAAGACCAAGGAGCCTCATCTTCTGCCCCTCCTACTGACCCCCGCTATTCAGGGGAAAAGTAATGTTTAGATATTTATGTACTTGAAACCATTGTAATTGAATTTTGGATTAATGTTATGTAATTAATGTCTATGTATATATTTGATGTTTATGCTTTGATTATTTACTGATGCATGACATGTTTAAATCAAGCAGATCACACATCTCAGCAAGATTAGTATGATGTTGCTCCCCTTCAACAGATCAAGTCTCAACTCACAATGATACTTGATCTGCAAGGGATAGTTAGAAGGTTTGTGAGTTACAATCTTTAAGAAGGAGAGATAATCCACGACCATACTGATGAGTAACTTGCTGAGATGTTCAGACTGAATCCCGATAAGATCGTGAAGGATGCTCCTACAATGGACATAGACAGTGACGATGAGCTGAATGACATAGACGAGATAGAGACTAAAGATGTCATGACCCAACATTATCCAAAGTACGTTGACAAGGAGGGAAATGTAGTCCCCAATCTGGGTGACTCCCTAGTTAGTGATACTTTTGAAACTCTAGATAGGATGGAGCAAGAGTCGGAAAAGAAGGAAGACAAGGCCAAGCCTCAGATGTCGATGTCAATATTGGAATGGCTGAATGGGCAGCGTGTTTTGCAGAAGTTAGAGCCCAGCACAGTGCTCCAAAGTCAAATGTCTACACCAAACTCTATAAAGTGAAGAAGCATCACAAGGTGTCAGGAAAAATTATAGTGTGGGCCTATTTTGAAGATCTTAATGTTTATGTTGTTAAAAGAGAGAAGGGGATCGAGTACTTGAGATTGTCACACGATCTGAAGACTCTTCCAGGTTTTGAGCTTAACCAGTTAGCAAAATTGAAATTGCTATATGCTGACCCTCGTAAGATGTCAGGCTGGTTTGAAGCAGCTTTAAAGAGAGAGTACCACACCCGGTGGGTCAACTTCAAGCCTTAACAATCAACGAGGTATATTAGGAGATCTGAAGTTGATGCTATAACTAGGAAACCAAAAATAGTGTTGAAGTGGAGTCCTCCACGCACGATGTCTAGAATCCCTCTACGAGAAATGCCACAAGACTTCACTCCACACTTCAAGTGGTGGTACTACGATTGGAGAACAGGCGAGGTGGTCATAGTGTTGAACAGAAATGGTAGTATGGAAACTATCAGAGTGTTTGACCCCATGTGGCTCACTAACTTATCGGCTGATGATGTTTATACCTTATACAAGTGGCCACTGTTCTATGACTCGCTGGATATTATACAAGCTCTCCAATTCCAGAATGTGTTACGACTCTACTTTGCTTTTGAAATACATGTAAGAGTCACAAGTGAGGAGAAGTACAAGAAGTATGAGGAGCTTATGAAGAATGTAAGACTGTAGATGAAACAAGGTCTAAGGGGGAGTTTGTAGATACATGTGTACCTAGTTTCTAAGCTTGATGTAAAATGTCTTTATTGTCTTACACATATGTAATAGAATGGGTACTTAGTGAAATACAATGTGTGGTTGTGCTTATAATGTTGAATATTTCATTGCTTGGTATGTAATAATGCTTATTGAACTAACTATATAGGTTTGTGGTTGTTTGAATAGATCTAAGTCAATTAATGATTGTAAAACATATTCAAACTTAGTCATATGAAGTTCTCATGCGAATGGCCTATGCTAATGGACCATACGCATGAACAACTTCATGCTAATGAACCAGTCGCATGACTAAACCAGGAGACTGGATCAGTCGCATGATTGTAACATGAGATTGACTCAGTCGCACGACTAAACACTCAGTCGTGCGAATGGATCAACCGCATGACTCAATCACATGACTGAACCATGCTAATGGTTCAGTCGGCTGAATAAGAAACCCTAACCTATAATACCACTTAAATCGTGGAAACACAAACACTTCAAATACCTACGTACTAAATCGTACCCTAGCCATCCAAAGACCTCTAAGAACCTATTCGAAGTTCATAGATCGCACTAGATCGATTACCAATAGTTCTTAACATTCAGATTCAATCCATAATTGTTCTACATGCGTTCTCACTGATTGGATCGCCAATCAAATAGGATTCTGAACTATTTGATTCGGTATACACGTATTTCAGTTAGTATTTTGTTCAATACACGATCCTAACATAAGCTAATATGTACCGGTACTCTAAGATGAGAATTTCACCATTGAATAAGACTTTAATTCATCACAGCATGTATCTTCTCTTCCAAGTTGAGCCTACCAACATATTTGGTAAGTCATGACAGTCTTTCAAAATTTAAATTAAGCACAGTGAATGATATACGATTGTAATTATCTCATTCCCAAATATTATTTTTCTTCATTAAACTTGACTTCTTATTGTGATTTTCTAATGTTTTAAAGTGTTTTTGATGTTTTGGTTGGCTTTACTCAAGGTTAATCATGCCAATTGATTAAACTAGGAATTCAAACCTACTAGGTTCAAATGACTTGGTGAATAAATCAGCCAATTGATTTTCAGTGGGAACTTGAATCAATTTGATTAACCCCCTTTCAGCACAGTCTCTTAAAAAGTGATATCTAATTTCAATATGTATTGTTTTTGAGTGCTGAACTTGATTATATGTAATAAAAATGGCTGTAGTGTTGTCAATGTGAATTGGTTTATGCAAGAAGTTAAAACCATAATGAAGCATCTGGTTTTGAATCCAAGGAACTTGAGAGCAACATGCTGATGCTATAATATACTTAGCTTCTGCTGTTGAAACAGATATGTTTGTCTGCTTCTTGCACTGCCAGGAGACCAGTTTGGGAACAAGAACTTGATAAACACCAGAAGTGGACTTCCTATTAAGTTGCATCTTCCATAATCATTGTCAGTGAAGGCATAGAGATTGAAGTCTCCTTCCTTTGGATACCATAGACCAAGAGATGGTTTGCCCTTAAGGTATCTGAATATCCTCTTGATGACATTTACATGAGATTCCTTAGAATCAGCTTGATATCTGGCACACACACAAACACCAAACATAATGTCAGGCCTATTGGCTGTTAGATACATAAATGAACTGATCATAGATCGATAGTGAGTCTGATCCACTGATTTGCCTTCTGGGTCAGGTCCAATCTTCACTTTAGTACAGGTGTTCTGATAGATAAGCAGTCAGCAAAGTGAAATTTCTTCAACATTGTTTCCACATATTTTGATTGATTTATGAAGATTCCATGTGCTGTTTGTTGGACTTGCACCCCTAAAAAGAATGTGTGTTCCCCCATTGCACACATTTGAAATTTTGAATGCATAAGGTCTTCAAAGTCTTTACAGAGTTGCTTGTTTGTTGAGCCAAAGATGATATCATCCACATAAATCTGGACTAGCAACATGTCTCTTCCTCTTTTCCTTCTGACGAGAGTCTGATCAATCTTTCCTCTTTCATATCCATGTTCAAGAAGAAAAGATAATAGAGCCTCATACCACTTTCTTAGAGCTTGATGAAGACCATACAGTGCTTTGTCAAGCTTGTACACCTTGTGAGGGAAATTAGGATCTTCAAAGCCAGGTGGTTGACTCACATAGACTTCTTCAGCAATCTTTCCATATAAGAAAGCACACTTCACATCCATTTGATAAACAATAAACTTCATGGATGCTGAATATGAAAGAAATATTCTTATTGCTTCTAATCTGGCAACAGGTGCAAACACTTTATCATACTCAATTCCTTCTTCTTATGGATGCTGAATATGCAAGAAAGTTTCTATACAACCATCTGGTGCCGATAGGGTATTGCCCTTCGGGAAGTTCTACTAGTTGCCATAATTCTTGCTTCTTGAATTGCAGCAATTCTTCCTGCATTACTTCAATCCAGTTATTATCTTGAAGAGCCTCTTTGATGTATTTGTGTATTGTTTGACAAAGAAAGCATGAGAATTGATAGATGTTTGCAATACTTGACTTTCTTCTTGTCACCCTTTCATTAAGTTCACTAATAATGCTTTCTACTTGATGATTCTTGTGTATTCTGGTAGTTGGAATTAAGTCACCAGCAATGTTTACATCAAGATTGGAGACATTCAAATCATTATGGTGAGAGGCACCTTCATCTTGTACTGTTGGCGAGTTATGAAGATAATCAGACTCTGTTTCAGTGACTGCTTCAGCATCAACAAACTTTGATTGCTTCCATCATTTGATGTTCTTTCTGTTTCAATGAGATGAGTTGCTTGCTATTAATTTTTGATCTCAGTTGATAGATCTGCTGAATGTGATGGTAGCAAGATGGGACCAGCTTTAGTTGAAACACTTTGATTTTGAGATGGTTGTCTAACAGGATTAGCTTGGAGTGGAACATCTTCATTCATTTGCTCAGTAGAGGTAGGAGGAATTAATGGAAGTCATCTCTTATTTTACACCTAAAGAAGGTTTAGCTGAATGTAGATTTCCTGCATCAGACAAGTGAAATCAATCAAAAGATTTTGTAAATGAGTCAATATCAAACAACCAGTCAGGACCATTTGTAGATTTGGGAAAAGAGTGTTCCTTAAATTGAACATTTGTTGATTCATCAATAATGTTTAATCTAGGATTAAACACTTTGTAAGCCTTTGAAACAAAAGAATAACCTACAAAGAATCCTTCACCAATCTTTGATGAAAAATTTCCTAAATAGTCTCGGGTGTTTAATATTGAGGCTGGACTACCAAATGACTTAAAAAATCCAATAAATGGTTTTCTGTGAAAAAATAGTTCATATGGAGTCATGTTATTTTCTTTTGCAATCATAGTTTGATTTTGCACAAAGCACGATGTGTTAACTACCTCTACCCAAAAGGTGATAGGCAGTTTAGCATCGGCTAGCATTGTTTTTGCTGCTTCAATTAGTGTTCTATTTCTCCTTTCAGCTACCCCATTTTGTTGAGGAGTTCTAGATGCACTAAATTGATGAGCAATGCCTTTGGTTGCACAAAATGAACACATGTCTTCATTTTTAAACTCAGTTCCATTATCACTTCTTATTGATTGACCATATGATCAAGTTAGTTTTCAATTTTTGTGACAAAGTTTTTTATTATTTAGGATGCCTCATTTTTATGTATTAAGAAGAAAACCCATGTGAACCTTGAAAAGTCATCAATGATCACCAAACAATATTTTTTCTTTCAAATACTCATAACATGATTTGGTCAAAATAGATCTATATGAAGTAGCATCAACAGCATATTGTTTGTGTTCACCGGCTTAGGTTTGTGAGGAGATTTATGTGTTGTTTTCCTTTGAGGCACACTAAACAGTAATCAACAAAGTGAAATTCTGTTTGGAGAAGACCAATGAATTGGTTTCCTTTGACCAATTGTTCACGTTTTTAAAGTTTGTGTGCCCCAAATGTCTATGCCAAAGCTGAGACTCCTTAGATGATGCTTTAGACAAAAGACATGTTTCTTCTATCGGTGTTGTAGAATTCAGGTTTAAGACATAGGTGTTATTGTTCCTCGGAGTCTTTAGGACAACCCATTTTTCTGAGATCTAAAATCATGGTTTCAGAATGTAGCAATGAGTGTCGGTAAAGTGAGTTCAATATTTCTTGTCACAGATCTGAGACACGCTTATAAGATTGAAGTTTAGTTGTTCACAATAGTTCACTCTATCAAAGCTTAGCATCCCATTTGTCACGGATCCTTTACGAGTAATTCTTTCACCTTGTGAATCTCCTCCTAATGCCGCAGTAGTTCCTTGTATTTGCTTGAAGTCATGAAGGAGGAACGATCTCCAGTATGTGTTAGGAACATCCACTGTCCATGTACCATAGGCAGTTAGACCTATATTGATGACCCTGCAAGCACAAAATAACTAATTAGAATATGGAACCCAAGCCATAATGGTCTTGGGTTTCCTGTTCCTTTCCTCTAAATTGTGATCTAGTTAGACATGACCTGGGAGATTGCTTATGATAATTTGATTATGTCATCTTATCACATCAACTAAAGAGTCAGAGGAGTAATGAAACCTTTGCTCTTTATTCTTTTTGAAGAAATTTAACTCGTTTTTGATTATCAAATATCAATTTGATTTGGGAGATCAAACTTTTGCTTAATGTTGTGATGTTTGTTTCTTGAATCTTCCATAATTCTTTCATGTTACTCCTTTCATTATTGATCTAGAAATCCTAGATCGATTGTTATGAAAATGACTCCTGACATTGGGTTTCACAGATGAAGTTGTTGAGATGGGTTGTTTTGAGCAATTCTCAATCCCTTCTGATTGAAGTAACAATTAGATGTATTGTGAATGTTTTATCATAGACTGAAAATGGTTGTTCATGGCACATATAGAGCTGTATTGGTTGAAAAAGCACTCTTCTATGTTGTGATTAAACATGTCACATATGTCACAATACATATGTTGTTTCTTGAATCTTATTTTGCTTTAGCAAATAGTTGATTTTCCTATTTTCAACTGAGTCATATTCTTTTGCTTAGGGGAGAATCAAAATCAGCCTTTTTAGTAGTTTGCTTCACAACACTAATTTTGTTAACTATTCTGGGCTAGTTTTGTTTCCTCAACCCTTTCTTTATTTCTTGCTCAAACTGATCAACGTGCTCCTTGTTACATATGTCAAAACCGACTCCTTGTCTTAATTTTGAAGATTGGGGGTCTGACTGAATTTTAGTTGTTGAAATCAGTGAGCTCTTGTGTTTCTTTCGTAAGGAGAAATTGTCTGATTTGCTTGAATATTTGGAGATTTAATCTCATTATCAGAACTGCTTTCAGCAGAAGGTTTCACTGACTTCACAAATTTCTTCTTTCCTTTTGAAACAGCAAGTATAAATTTCATAAAAGGATAATGGCCTTGATTGGGCTTGTTGGTTAATGACATTCACTGTCATGTCTGTACACTCCTTGATTTTAATTAGGTGACTTATTTTCATTTTATGCTCATTTGTTTCAATGTAAACATTTGGTTTGTTTTGAGGATTTGTGACTTGTTTTACTATTGTTTTTGGTTCAATAGTGTTAGGTTCAATTTTCTCTTTGAGTGTAACCGATTCAGGCATGTCAGAGTAGTTGTCATTGTATGGTGGAGGACAATAGTTATACCCAATCCTAGACATATCCTTGGGATCCTTTTGAGAATCAAGCATCTCTTGCAGCTTAACTGAACACAATTGAAACTTTCTAGTTTCACTTTAGTGTTTGTTTTGTTCAGCTTTTGATTGAGCTAACTCTTTAGTTAGTTGCTCTTTCTTAGCTGCAAGAGGGTACTTTTCTCCATGCAATTTCTCAATGTCAGGGATGAGAGATTTAATTTTGATTTCAAAGCTTTTTATTTCTCTTTTAAGTATCTCAGACTTGACCTTTTCTTCTTTTATTTTGTCGGCCAACTTATGACTGTGCTCTCGATAACCTTGCAGTTTAGTAATGGATTTATCACTACAAAGGTTAGATTTTACCTCGGATGGCATGGGAGATGAACATCATTGATGTGATTCATGAGTGCATGCTTCTGGAATTGAGGCTTTACTTCCTCTACATATAGGCTACAGTCACATACTCCATCTTGCTAATAACAAGAGCATTTGCACATGATTGACTGCTTCCATGAGCTTGATTGGTCAGTTGAGGCTGAGTCTAATATGTTTGTTGGTGTTGTTGATGATGATACTACTGTTGGAGATTGTTTGAGTGAAAACTTGAGCTTGGTTGTGAAGATGACTGGCTCTGGGAATTCCTTTGGAAGTTGTTGTTTCTTCTGGGAGCATTACATTCTTGAGAGAAGTGGTTAGTCATGCCGTAGTAAAACACTTCACCTTGGATTTGTCATATCCATGTTTGGTTTTCCATTAAGGCTAAGCTTTCTTCCTTTTCTAAAAAACTTCCTGGCTCTCATGGCAATCATAGCCATTTTCCATTGCAAATCCATTTCTTCTACATCATCTAGATCCATTTCTTCCAAGTCTTCCTGGATCAGATGTGCAGAGGTGAGTCTGCCTCCCAGATATGCTTCAAGCTAGCAACAAAGGCATTGTAAGTTGACTTTTTTCTTCTAATCTTATGTCATCAGGAGTAGTTCAGGGAGTTGTAGAGAATCTTGATGGTTGTGATGAGGTTGATGGCTTATTGGTTGATGGAGCTGCAATGAATCCTATAGTCTTCACTTGATCTCTTGAGGAAAGAAAATCATCCTCCTCAGTAATGAATGCATTTTCCCACAGTGAGTGCCTGAAGGAAACTTATATGTTTCAATAACTCTGGGCCCACCAGGGTTTTTGCTTCTTTCATCAAGCTCCAGTGCTTCTATCTTGGCAATCATTATATCCAGGGTGGTACTCTCAAGATCATGAGTGTTTTTCAACATTCTCATATTTTGTTTCTAGTTTTTTGGAAGACTGTGAAGGATCTTCTTGTTTAACTATTTGACTTTATAAGTTACTCCCATGATCTCTAAGTCGTTTACTAGCTGCATAAATCTATGGAGTGAGGAAAGCTTATCCTTGTTAATTTCAGCAACTTCACTGGTTCCTTCACACATTATCAGCAGTACATCCCATACAACTTTAGCAGTTCCAAACATTTCAAGTCTTTTCAGCACATCCATTTTCAGTGCTTATGTGAGTATGAGTAAGCTTTGAGATCAATCTTAATCTTCTTGTAGTCATTATCATCAAGGTTAGATCCTCGATAGGTATTCTTGAGGTTTTGTAGAAGGTAGCTTGATCAGCAGAGAGTGTAACAGGATTGGAGACCCTTTGCATATTTCGATCCAATAGTCCAGATCTATACCCGTTATGTAATTCATGAATCTGATTTTCAATTGCTTAAACTTAGATTTGTGCTTAAGCATGCGAGGTTTTGGAGTGTTACCAAGTTCTGGAAAATTATATGAATCCATTTTAACAAGGTTTTTTTAACTTGTTAAATAATGATTAGATAAATTTAAGTTCAATTAGTCCAACTGGTCCAAATAGTCCAAAACAGGCTCAATGAATCAGATCTATTGATGTTTCTAAGTTTCTATTGTAAATTTTTGTTATATCAACAGTTCATAGCGTTGAATATGAAGACGACTACTTTGTTCTTAAGGTGAGAACATATGAATAGAAACTGTTGAAGAGTTTTCTACGATTTTCTAAGTACAGGTGGTAGAACACTCTATTAGCAACTCAATCACCAGATCAATCGAGATCTGTTTGGATCTTGGGTAGATCTGAAAAAGAACCGAGAGCCAAATCTCTGATTCCATTTGACTGGGTTGTGAGATTGATATTCTCACTAGGATCGAATATGATGATCGAGTTAATGATTGTATGGTAGAATCAAACAATCAAGAAACATTCAATGCAAGAAATACTCATAAATGCTTATTGTATTAATAAAGGTGATTGATTCAATAAATGCTATTGTTTGAGCATTAAACAATAATAATATACCTTGAGAATGTAAGACACAAAATATTCTAATTGTCTTTCAATAGTCACCTCACATACGAGGTTTTCTATTCTATTTATAGGCTTACAAGATGCCTTTTTACAAAATGACTAAACTACCCCTAACCTATACATCAGAACTAGTCTAAGTCTTCGTCAGCATTTTTTTTGTTCATCGGCATTGACAAATGCGGATGAGTTGAACTTGATCAGCATTTCTTCTTTTGTCTTCCACATTAGTAGTTGGTCATCCGCATTGACTAATGTGGATGAACAAATACTTATGCGTATTTTTTTGTCCGGGCATCCGTATTTGCAAATGCGGATGTGCAAAACTTGTCCGCATGTCTTTTAGGCTATCCACATTTGTTAATGCGGAAGAACAAACACTTGTCAACATTTTTTCTATGTCTTTCGTATATACAAATGCGGTTAGCCAACACTTAGTCTTCTTTGCAGATTGTTTATCGGCACCTATACTTGGACTTGTGGGATTACCAGTAGAACAACCATCAACTCACCAATTTAATTGGCAACTCACCAATTTAATTGGCATGTATGATCCTTTCAGAGTCCAACACCATAGTTCACATCCTAATATTTTACAAAAAGGATAAAGTACATAAAGTAGAAAGCTCAGACTCAAGACCTCAATGTACAGTATTCCAAAAGCATGGACCTTTTCACCAACTTGTGAAAGTTAGTGAGACAAACAGTACTGCAGCGGAAAGGTGGTCCAGCTTTATGGAAAAGTACATCAGATAATAGCATGTACATAAAAGTCTTCGGAAGAAATCTATCTTCATAAAATTGTTTGGAAGACTTCATTATTACCTTTGGAAGATATTGGTCTTGACTTTGGAAGATTTTACATTTGGAGTATTTCTGATGTGGGTGTAAAACTTCTGAAGCATTTCTACTTCAGTAACTTAGTGCATGCATGTAGAGAGACTTTGGATGCTTTGAATGTTTTGACTGCATTAGACTTGTTGGAATCCTTACAAACTCCCATTAGGCTGATGCTACCAAAACATTTGAAGCTCTTCATTAGTTGATAGTCCTCATCATGATGATGACCAAGCCCTTCTTCAGTAGATGGTCAGGATCACTTAGACTTTCGTAGTATCTTCGGATATGAAATAGATCATGCAGAGGTAGATTGAATAAGTCTTTCCATATGTAGACATTCTCACCTCCTTGATCTCTAATCACATGCCATCTTTCTGGATTAGTTATGAAGGTCCAGATAAGATGGGTCTCTCAGAAGCAAGAGGAGCCACTGGGATTGAAGTTGCCTAGGTTGCCTCTTTATGCACTTCTTTAGGTTGATCTGACTCACCCTAAGGTATGGAGGTAGATGGTTTAGACTTCTTCTTCTTCTTCTTTGACTTTGTCTAGAAGCCATCCTCTTCCTCCTCTTTGAAGACTTTAACTGAGAAGACGGTCTACATCACCTTGTTGATCAGTCTTGTCTTGCTCAGTTGGGTGTTCCTCCCTCACAAGTTTAGAAGGAGAGGGAGTTTAACCCAGTTGTGGATCAGAAGATGAAGCTTGCTGTGGCTTAGTAGGAGGTCCAAGTTGTGTTGTCTCAAAAGGTTCAACATTAACCTCCACTTCTTGAGAGACCTGACTTAGTGGGGAGTGTAAGTCAACAAGTTCATCTCTTTTGATCTTCTGCTTGATCACCCTGATGTCCTCATACATAGTAGATAGAGACATAGGCCAAGAATCCTTTTAGATAATCCATACAACTTCAAGAACCTCATCATTCTCTATATGTTAGCAGACTTCTTCATACTCTTTTGAATGATGGCCCTTGACTTTGCAGCATCTTCCCTTAAATTTCACTTTGTTGCCTTATGTTCTTTGAGTACTTCAAGCTCAAGATGTTTGAGATACTCAAACTCTATGTACTCAAAGGACAAAGGAAGAAGTGCAAATGCCTGGTATAGGCTTATGGCACTCAAGTAGTTGATCATATTGATCCTATCAGTCTATTTGTCTACTTGAGGTTCTTGTGGAGCCACAACCTCTTGTGTAGGACTTTCTTGAACTAGGGAGAGAGTGGGAACATGCTTGTATAATCTCTTTTGTCTCCTTTACTTTTTGATTTGAGAAGTACTTTGCATCCTTTACTTCCTTCCTCTCTCTTAACACTTCCATGTCAACTAGTTCATTGAGCTCTTCTAATGGGAGAGATATAGCTCATCAATGTCACAGTTCTTGGTTTGCAGGTAAGTAATCCTGACTGCCCTTAACTCTCGAGTGTTTGGTTTGTGGGCAGCCCTGATGTAGCTAGCTTCCATGACTCTTGTAGACCCAAAAGAACTTTCTCCCCTTAGCTTCCTCTTCCTCTCTCTCTCCTCCTCCTCAATCTCCTTAGGAGTCAATTTCCTTTTCCCTTTATCACTCATAGACCTTTATGACTCAGGGTGGAGAGAGCTTTTGCCTTCATTGCTTAGTGTAGCCTCCAAGATCTAGCCAGAGAGAGGTTGTGATACACCTTCACCAGCAGGTGCTACACTGAGGGAATGAATTGCTGAAGTAGTTATAGGTGTGACAGGGCTCTCAGGCTCTACCACTAGCCCTTCAGTCAGGTTTCCCCTTTGAAGCTAATCTTAAGGTCTGCCTCAACATCCAGTTGACCAATAGTGTTACCTAATTACCTTTGTCTCCTTCTAAGACTGAACTCTTCAGTAACTCTGTCTTGAATCCTTTGTGCCAGCTTGTCAACATCCAGTTGACCAATAGTGTTACCTAGTTCAAGGTTTGAAAATTGATGACTTCTTCCTGCCCTTGAACTCTTTGAAGAATAAGGCTCTTTTGTTTGCATCATATGTCCACCCTATGATATAATTGGAAGTTCCTTGAGGTGGAGATGATACAGCCCTTGGTGTGCCTTTCTCAAAAAGACTTTGAATATAAGAGTCTATTGACTCCACATCAATGTGACTTGAGGAAGTTGCTGAGTATGGACAGTTGCAAGTGAAGATGGTGAGTCGTCAATGTCCATGCTCTGTGAAGACTCCCAGGTTTTGTATTTGTGGTGACTTTCTCCCCCTCTTGGTAGCATCACCATTTGCATAGGCGAGCTAGAGGTTAGATCAACCACATTATAGGTTCTTGTGTTCCTGGTTGAGCTTTTCTTAAAGGTCTACCAGCTAGTTTTTCCTTAAGATAAGATATCTCAAGTTGCTGATTATTGACCCTGTTTTGCAAGGTAGTCACCTAAGATTCAAGATGACTAACCTTGGAGACTAGGTAAGTGCATGTTTTTGATAGTTTTTGATAGTTTTTGCACCTTTAGCCTCAGATTCCCTCATCTTCATCAGAAGAATCATGGGGGGATGAGAGAATTGGACCAAAGTCTTCTCTCTCACCACCAGCATGAAGTTCTTGGTGCTGGTTTTCCTCTACTCAATGACAGCTTCAGTTGAAGTGTCAATGGGTTGGGTTGCCATGGTTGAAGTCTTAATGATGTAATCAGTTGTTGAAGTGAGAGCCTCTTCCATATGGATATCCTGAATAGGTTCATAAGTATCCACCTCAGTGCTAGGTGACTGATGTGGGCTAGACATAGATGATTCAGGAGCACTGATCTCTATTGAGAAGGGGAGGAGAAAAGAGACTCATGGTACTTAATGAAGCCTAAATCTTCATCAGTATAGAAGTCAACATAGGAATGGTTGGTTTGATCTAAGGCTGGGGTGGTAGTTTTCCCTGGAAGGTTGTTCATCTGAGTGTAGAGACTCAGAGTGAAGGCTTAAGGCTGTTGGGCTTGTGAGCTCATCAGTCTAAGCATAAGGAACCTCAGGACTGATGGTTGAAGTGATGGGAGTGGTTTGCTCCTCAGGTGAAGTGGGAGCTCTAGTTTCCACTTCTTCCTATATGGGTAGTGATATGTGGGCCTGCACAACCTTAGTAGCTTGTGTATGGGTTCTTTTGGATTTTCTGTGGTAGGTGAGGGTGATTTGTGGTGGTCTTTTAAGTGGTTGAGAAGTAGAAGTTGTGTGTTCAACACTGGCTTGTGTTGCTAGGTTGTCAACTTGAGCAATGAGCTCTAACATTTTTGGGACTAGGGCTGTTTCTACCCCAAGTAACCAATAGTTGGCTTCTTCAAGATTTTAAAGATGTCGGGCTTCATTTATCCCAATTTAAGAATATTATCTGTTTCCCTCAACTGTGAGCCTAGTTCACAGTTGAGAATGTGTTGAACATATCTACGAAACATGTAATATTCTAAGGAGTCTAAGTAAGCAAGTAAATTTGTATAGACAAATTGAGAATACCTAAACTTGACCGTCTGAACCATCCCATGCACTATGAAGAAGAGATCTTCAGGAATCTGGTCCCAACCCCCATGCTTGTTAATTAAGTTGTGGATGACCACATGTAGTAAGTACTTCCACTAGGATGAGACCTTCCATTTCCTGAAGGTCTTCACAGAGAAATCCCCTTCATAGCCATTTGCTGGAAGGACTGGTTAACAGCTTCTTTAGGAAGGGACAATTCACCTTCCTCATCATCCAGCTAAAGATAAGTGTTTATGATGGCTAGAGTGATGAAGATTGTCCTCCCATGCAATATAGCAGACAATACCTTCTCCCCATCTAGAATAACCTCCTGACAGGTTTTCCAAAAATCAAGCAGATGATCCTCAAAAAGAATAGGATCAATGGTAAGGGAGGTGAAGTAGTTTAACATAGCGAGGAAACGGCAAATCTTTGAGAAATTGTCGTCTTTCTCAGAGTTCAACAGAGCAACCTGGTTTTGTTACCTGTGAAGTTGCATGGAAAAATTAGGGTTGTTTCTGAGGTTTAGATCGGTCATTTTGAGAAGCTTAAGGGTGAAGGAAGATTAAGAACAAAGGCGGTTTGGGAGAATTTAGGTTGGAGAAGAAATGTAGATGAAGAAGATATTGAAAAAGAGGGGGAACCTTTGGGTTTATGTGTGAAAAGTATTTGAGACAAAGTTAATGAAAGAGGATAAACTTTGAAATCTGGATGTCGGTCCCACCTCTGAAAATGTAAAAAGTAGTTTTTTTCCTCAAAAAGTAGTTTTTTTGGAAGTCGAAAAAGCTTTCAAAGGTAAATTGTATTAGAAAGATCTAATTATTAAGCTTCCGAAGCCAAAATGACTTCGGAAGAAATTTCCTAAGAGTTTTGAAAAATTAGTTTCGGAAGAAAATTAAGACTTGAACGTTTTGTTCAAAAAGAACAAAGCTTCCGAGAGTTAATTTGCTTCGGGAGAGATTTTCCTTGAAAACATATAAGTACCTAAGAGAACAATTAAGCTTCAGAAGAGATTTTAGACATTTCTTCTGATGGTAGTTTTCAAAGGTAGTTATTTATTTTGAAGGCCTAAGTTTCTTCCGAAGATAAAACTATATCTTCCGAATGAAAAAGATCAAGATTTTTCAAAAATACAAGGAAAGTTCTTCTAAAAAGATTTTTATCAAGAGAAAACAAGAGCTTATGAAGGTGATAAAATAGACAACATATGACATATAGGTTTTATAAATAATATGATTAAGTTTTAAGAAAAGATACTCAAAGTTAATTATCCTAATAGCTGATATAAGATACTTGAATCTTTGTTCATCAAAAACTTTGGTGAACAGATCAGCATATTATTCATTTGTGTTGACCTTGACTAGTTTGATTAATCCCCTTTCAAAGTTCTCTAATTAAATGATACCTGATATTGATGTGCTTTGTCCTTGAGTGCTGCACAGGATTTTATGTGATTGAGATAGCACTGTTGTCTGTTGATGGGAGTATCCTTGAAGTTGATCCATAGTCCAGCATCTGATTTTGAATCCAAAGTACTTTAGCATCGCAGCTTGCAGCAACAATGTATTCAGCCTTAGCAGTTGATGCAAATACACAAGATTGTTTCTTACATTAGCTTGCATCATCAATGTATTCAGCCTCAGTAGTTATGCTGATACACAAGTTGTTTCTTACATTGCCATGAGACTATCCTTCCACCCAGAAATTAACATCCCATAGATGTAGACTTTGCAGTAATGTTGCATCCACCATAGTCACTATCTATATAAGCATACAGATTAAAGTCAGAGTTCTTTGGATACCAAAGGCCAAGTGTTGGAGCACCTTTAAGGTATCTTAAAATTCTTTTGACAGTGATTAGGTGTGACATCTTAGGGTTGGCTTGATATCTTGCATAGATCCAAGTAGCAAACATGATATCAGGCGTGCTAGTTGTGAGGTACATAAGAAACCCAATCATTGCCTGAAGAGATGCTCATCAGCACACTCCTCAAGATCAGGCCTGAGAGAGTGGTTTCTAGCTATGGGTGTCTTAGCAACCTTACAATCAGTCATGTTGAATCTTGTAATTATGTCTTGAACATACATTGACTGATTTATGAAGATTCCATGGTCAACTTGCTTCACTTGAATTCCTAGAAAGGAGTTGAGTTCCCCCGTGGCACTCATTTCAAACTTGTCTTTCATCATCTTTTTAAAGGCTTTGTAGTGCTTTGAATTAGTTGAGCCAAAGATAATGTCATCTACATATACTTGAACTAGCATAATATCATCTCCTGTTCCTTTGATGAAGAGAGTTCCCTCAATAGTAACCCTCTTGTAGCCATGTTGACAAAGATATTATGATATAGTCTTATACCACTTGGTGCTTGGTGCAGCCAATAAAAAGCCTTATCAAGCTTGTAGACAAAATCAGGATGACGAGGATATGCAAATCCTGGTGGTTTTTTGACATACACCTCTTCATCAATTACCCCATAAAGAAAATCACACTTGACATCAAGCTAGTAAACCTTGAAGTTCTTAGATGCAGCAAAGGCTAGGAATATCCTGATAGCTTCAAGTCTTGCTACAGGATCAAAGAAATCTATGTAGTCAATCCTTTCTTCTTGAGTATATCCTTGAACAACTAGACTGGCCTTGTTATTGATAACAAGTCCTCTATCATCCTTCTTATTCCTAAATACCTATTTGGTTCCTATTGTAGTCTTTCCATAAGGAAGAGGATATAGGTTCCAAACCATTTGCCTTTTGAATTGAAGCAGTTCCTTTTGCATAGCTTCAACCCAACTTTCATCCTTTAAAGCCTTATCAATTTTCTTTGGCTCTATCTAGGACAAGAAACAAGAGTGAAGACAAACATTTCCATTATGGGTTTTTCCTCTTGTTCCTACCCCTGTATCAACATCTTCAATGATGTTTGTGGAAGGGTGAGACTTGTGGGTCCTTAGATGAGGAATCACAGCAAGTTGCTCGGACAGATCTAAATTAGGGAAATTTTGATCTGGCAAGGAGGACTCACTCTCCACATCAACACACATATCAAGATTAACTTGATCCAATAAGTGTGTGAAATCATTGATGTTTTCATCAATGGAGTGATTTTCAGCATCAAGAAAATCTTGATCACTATCACCACCACCATGCTTTCCAACATTTGAAGCTTTTTTTTTTGAGTTGTATGCCTCTAAGCTAGAATTTGAAGGCACACCAGATACATCAGCAGGATTTGTCATTGATGTGTTGGTAGAAGCATCATTTGCAGGATTTGTTACCACTAGAGCTGAAGATGTGTAACTTGAAGGTCTTCTTAGCTCAAATCTTGGATCAGGATCACCTATAGTAAAATTTCTATAGACCCTAAAACATGCTCATAAGATTTGTTAAAACAATTGGTAACTAAATCAAGATCAAATAACCAATCAGGACTAGAACCTTTCACACGGTGAGTATGATCATTGAAAGTCACATTGGATGACTCCTCAACTACTCTAGTTCTGGGATTGATACTCTATAAGCATTAGCTTGGGAAGACTATCCAATAAAGTGTCCATCATCTGATTTCTCAGCAAACTTAGTATTCAAGATGGTGCAAGGACATCCAAATGACCTGAGAAAACCAATGAAAGGTTTTCTCTTGTGCCAAAGTTCATAAGGAGTCTTACCATGAGTCTTAACCACTAAAACTCTGTTTTGCATATAGCAGGCAGTGTTGACTACCTCTGCCCAGAAGGTGATGGGCAGTTTAGAGTCAGACAACATGGTTCTTGCAGCTTCAATAAGTGTCCTGTTTATCCTCTTAGCAATACCATTTTGCTGAGGAGTCCTAGGAGCACTATATTGTCTTGTAATACCCTTTTCATCACAAAATGTATCAAGGATTTGATTCTTGAATTCAGTTCCTTGATCACAACTTATGGTTTTGACCTTGTGATCACATTGATTCTCAATCTTTTAAGATGAAATTCTTCAGAATCTCAGGAATCTCATCCTTAGTTCTATGGAAGAAGACCCAAGTGAATCTTGTAAAGGCATCGGTGATCACTAAACAATAACAGGTCCTTCCTAGACTCATTACACTTGTGGGGCCAAAGACATTCATATGTAACAAGTGTAGGGGAGTAATGATGGAGTTTCTTTCCTTTGGTTTGTGAGATACCTTGTGTTGCTTCCCTTTTAGGCATACCACATAATGGTCATCCCTGTAAACTCTTTCTTTGGCATTTCAGTTACCAAATCATTCTTAATAAGTTTGTTCATGTTTTTAAAGTTAACATGACATATTCTTTTATGCCAAAGTAAAGACATCACTATTTGCTTTAGATAGAAAGCATAAAACTTCTCCTGAGGGAGATGTTTCTTGCAAATCCATCTTGTACATGTTCCTTCTCCTGGGGCTCTGAGCTAGATATGCTCATGAGGAATGACCACCCCGGGCTCGAGAACAATGCACTCATGCTCAGTAAAGAGGATGTTATGACTCTAATCACAAAATTGGGATACATGAAAAGATTGTACCCAAGCTTCTTGACAAAATTTACCTTTTCAATGCTGAGCTTACCATTTGTGACATTGCCCCTTCCTGTAATGTAACCTCCAGCATCTCCTCCAAAAACAACTACTCCTCCATCAATTCTTTTAAACTTTTGGAGTAGTGACCTATTGCCTGTCATGTGCCTGGAATAGCCACTATCAATGATCCATACATTTTTGTTTGTCTTGAGCTGTTCATGCACAAAAGAGATGGTTAGTTACATTTAGAACCCAAGCCTCATTGGTCTTGGACTCATCAAAACATGTTGAAGACAATACAACAGTAATTGATCCTATAGTCATGCTGGAGGGATTATTTGCTGAAGTTGATAAAGAGCTTTGAGTCTCTTGGTCTTTCTTTGACTTCCACACCACCTTTGGAAGCTTAGAATTGACCTTCAATACTTCAGAAGTTATGTTGACTTTAGAAGTTTTGATGACTGGGCCTTTGGAAGATCTTGCTTTCACTGCAGCAGGCTTCCGTACTTCGGAAGTATTCCTTTCTTCCGAGACGAAAGTTTCTTTCGAAGGCAAGTTTTCACTTGTCTTCTTCTTTATTTTGGAGCTTCTGAAAGAAACAAAATTTCCTTCTGAAGCTTTCTTCTTCTTCTTCTTCTTCTCTAGACTCTTTGAAGTTTCTTTCTTTGTGATGTGAGAGTACTTTTTGGATTATAGATACAATCCTTAGCAAGATGAGAGATACTCCCACACATAACACAGTCCATTTTCTTCCTTCTAGGAGTCTTCTTCTGAGAACAAGGCTGAACTTGATCACTTTCATTCTCCATCTTCATCTTCTCATATGATGTGGCAGTTCTTGTGGGGTTGGAACTACCCTTGGAGCTTGATGGTTCATGTTGTGCTATAGTGGTGCATAACTTATCAGCCTTTTTTCTTGATGATGGGATGACTTGGATATAAACTAGAACTCTTGTTGTGGAGTTCAAGTTTGTGTCCACAGCTTTAGCCACTTCAAATCCTGCAGAAACAAAGACTTGTTTTTGTGTAGAGCTGAAGGTGGCCTTTATCTCCTAAGCCTTCCTTGCTTTTCTTTTGCTCTTTCTGATCAAGTTCTTTCTCTTGGACTTGGTCATCCCAACAACTTTACTGTACTCAAAGGAATGATGACCCTTCTTAGAATGCTCTTCTTCACTCCTCTCAGAGCCACTCTTCATCATCTCCTCTTCATCCTCTTTAGATAAGGGGTCTATGAAGGGAAGCTCTTCTTCACAAGTTCCACACCTAGGAGATCTTACAAACAAGACTGTGTGTGGAGGAGCCATCTCACAAGATCCCAATCTGCTTATTCTGATAACACACTTTTGCATGCAAGGATGAGGATATCATGTTCTTGAAGGTCTCTTCTTTAGGAACACATTTTTCTGCCCTGTCTTTGCTGATCACAAGCTCAACCTAGCATTTAGTCAACTTTGTTATGAGATCCTTGATCTGAGTCCTACAATTTGTGTGCTGATGTTTGAGAACTGAAATGGTTTTCTCTAAGTCCTCTATCTGTACTTATAATCATTTTCAGCCTTTTTGAAATCAAATTTTAAGATATTCAAGGACTCAATATCAGATCTCATCTCTAAGTTGTAGGACATGAATCTATTAACTTTAGTAATACATTCAGATGTGCAAAGATGTTCCAATACCTTGGCTTTATCATGGTCAGCCATGAGTGCTTGATTTGGAGATGCATCTTCCATCTGAAAGCTTCAGTCAAAGCCTCCTTCTTCAACAACAACTGCAACTTACTGGTTTGGCTTCTCATTCTGGGAGTTCTCTTAGTGTAGTTTGGTTTGGATTCAGTTTGGCCACCATTTTCTCTTGGTGCCTTGCACTCTCTAGCAAAGCGTCCCATCTGGTTACAATTGTATGAAGACATCACAACATGCATTTCGCAAATTACAGAAGACTACATTAAAGTTCAAGCAAGTCGTTTTCATAGAAATCTTGTTAGGATCTGGTATTTGAACGAAACACCAACTGATTAACGTGTTAAACCAAACCAGATAGTGCCGAATCCTATTTGATTGGAGATCCAATCAGTGAGAACGCACGTAGAAACAATAACGTATAGAATCTAACATCAAGAATCGATTATGAATTGATCTACAGTGTTCTATGAACTTGGAGTACGAAATTAGACGCTTCTGGATGGCTAGGGTACGTCTAGAGTCGAAGTGGATTGAATGCTTACCTTTTTCCATGAATTAGGTGGTATTTATAGGTTAGGGTTGCTCATTTGGGCGACTGAACCATCAGCATGGTTCATTCGTGCGATTGAGCCATGCGGTTGATCCATTCGCACAACTGAGTATTCAGTCGTGCGACTGAGCCAATCTCATATCATAGTCATACGACTGATCTAGTCTCCTAGTTCAGTCGTGCGACTGAGTCATTCGTATGAAGTTTGTTCACATGTATGGTCCATTAGCATGGACCATTAGCATGATGACTTCATGTTACTAAGTTTGAATGTATTAATTGTCATAACATTATTTATATTAATTCAAACAACCACAAACCTATATAATCAAGTCAATATGCGTTAAACAACTCATTAATGAAATATTAAACATTATAAACACAACCAAACATTTGTATTTCATTAAGTACCCAACGATTACGTAAGTGTAAGACAATAAAGACATATTACATTCAGATCAGAATCTAGGTACATATGTATCAACAAACTCCCCCTTGGACCTAGATCTCTCTAATGTCTTACCTTCTTCATAACCTCTTCGTACTTCTTGTACTTCTCCTCTTTTATGACTACTGCGTGTATCTCAAACGCAAAGCAGAATCCTATCACATTTTGGAACTAGAGGGCTTGTACAATATCTTGCGTGTCATAGAATAGTGGCCACTTGTATAATGTGTATACATGATCAGCAGACAAGTTTGTGAGCCACATTGGGTCCAATACCCTGATAGTATCCATTCTACCCTCTTTGTTCAGAACTATGACCGCCTCCCTGTTCTCCAATCATAGTACCACCACTTAAAGTGTGGAGTGAAGTCCTGTGGCATTTCCTTGAGAGGGATTCTTGACATTGTTCTTGGGGGACTCCACTTCAGCACTATCTTGGGCTTTCCAGTTATGGGATCAATTTCAGAACGTCTGATATACCTAGTAGGTTGTTGAGGTTTGAAGTTGACCCACCTGGTATGGTACTCTTTCTTTAGGGCAGCCTCAAACCAGCCTGACATCTTCCTCGGTTCAGCATATAGTAGCTTCAATTTAGCCAGTTGATTGAGCTCAAAACCAGGTAGAGACTTTAGATCATGCGGGAATCTAAAATACTCAATACCCTTCTCTCTCTTTACTGCATATACGTTAAGATCATCAAAATGAGACCACGCGATAGTCTTGCCTGACACCTTGTGATGTTTCTTCACGTTGTAGAGTTTGGTGTAGACATTCGGTTTAGGAGCAGCACGTTGTGCTCGGATCTCCTCAAAACATGCAGCCCATTCAGCCTTTCTGATATCAACATCGGCATTTGAGGCTTGGGCTTGTTCTTCAATCTTCTCAGATTCTTGCTCCATCTTATCCAATATCTCGAATGTATCACTGACTAGGGAATCACCCAGATTGGGGACCATATTTCCTTCTTTGTTAGCGTACTCGGGATAATGTTCTGCTATGACATCCTCGATCTCTATCTCATGAATGTCGTTCAGCTCATCGTCACTGTCCTTTTCAAAGGTTGGAGCATCTTATACAATCTCATCAAGATTAAGCTTGAACATTTCAGCAATTTGTTCGTCAGTGAGGTTGTGAATTATTTCCCCTTCTTCAGGGGTGTAACTCACTGATCTCCTGACAATCCCTTGCAGATCAAGAATCATGGTTAGTTGAGTCTTGACCTGCTGAAGGGGTTCAGCATCGTATTCGTCCCTTTGAAACTGTGGATCTGCTTTATTTAAACATTCAACACATCAAACATTAGTTAATAATCAAAACATAACCATAATAATCAGAAACATAACTATTTATATTACATATAAACATGTATTTCATTAATTTCATACATGATCCAAACACAAAAGAATTAAAAAAACAATAAAACATCTAAGCATTACTCTTGTCCTGGATCATGTGTTCTTCTGCTGTCGGAGCTGATGTCGAGGCACCCGGATCTTGAGTCTTTTTGGCCCGCCTCTCACTAGCTTCCTGTGCACCCGAAGCAGAAGAGTCATCATTAGCATCATCAACATCTGTATCCCCAATATGATCGTCACCATTAGCATCATAATCACTTTCATCATCATCTGTCTCATCTTCTCCATCCCCTTCTGTGATCTTTAAGGGTTCGTCTCTGGACCCTTTTAGCTTTAGTAGGATGGAGTTGTTTGCAGCCTTCAGCTCCTCAATCTTCTTGTTGTGTTGCTCCTGGAGCTGAGACATCTGATGAGCCTGCTCATCGATCAATCGAGCCTGATATGATATCTGCTGAGATTAGGTAGTGGTCAGGTCTATAAGTTGTCGTATCTGAGTGCTCTCTCCTCATTTGCAGCTAACAGCCTCAGCACCATACGGTGAGTGCTGAGAGCTATTCCTCTACCCACTAGGAGGAAAAGCTGATCCTGATGAATATGGGGTGGAAGAAGATGGTGTTGCAGGATGGCTAGTGGTGGTGTTGACAGTGGTGAAGATTGGGGGTAGTATAGGTGAAGGTGCTGGTGGTGTGGGTGTGGAAGATGTGGTGAAGATTGGGGGTAGTATAGGTGAAGGTGGTGGTGGTGTGGGTTTGGCAGATGTGGTACTTGATGGTGTGGCTATAGAGGTGGTAGTGGTAGTGGCTGTGGTGGTGGCTGTGGTGATAATGAAGGTGATTCTGCGCTTCTTCTTCTTCATTCCGCGGGGCTGAGCCATCCTCTTCTTCCTCAATCCTGTCGAGGAGGATGCTCCCCTTAGAACACTGCGTGGCGGATCGAGAGCATATGTAGGGTCAGCCGCTGTCTCTCCTGATCCACCGGGGCGTTCACCAACCACCCGGAGCCCTCGTTCTGAAGGAAAGACTTTACTTCCCACAGTCCGAGTTAGAGGTTCCTCATCCGACTCTTTCTTTTCCTCACCAGGTATGAAACCCTGGTGGAACCCAGCAGACTCTACTATATCTCCAGTGGGGGCAGATACCGGAGATGTACTATCAGTAGTGGGGCCCCTTGGTCGAGTGGGAAATGTATCTCCAGCATCCCCGCTATCGTCATCATCAGAGTCGTGCTCTGGGAGCTATAGCTGCTCATCATCTGAGTCATAGCATACGTGACACCACTGACGTCTTCCTGGCGCCAGGTACCTCTCATTGGCCAGATGGCCTATCAGTTTCTTTACCTAGGCCTTTACCTCCTTACCCTGGTAAACTCTCATACGACCCAGGGTCGTATCATCCATGATCTCTAAAGCCACAGCATCATGGCGTTCCTTTGGAAGTGATGGCAGCTTCTCATCAAATATCAGCTGCAAGAATCTGGTGTACATGCAAAAACCCTCCTTACCCTTTGCCTCCAGATTCTCCACAAGGTAAGAGAAGATCATGCTCGAGAAGCTGAAGGGGTGGTTCAGCACCAGTGCTACATAGGCATTCTGAATCTGCTCTGATAGATCATCAAACCCACCCCTTCTGGAAGCAATGCACTTCAGAATGACATGTGCTATGTACTTGTACGGGGGACACAGGTTGCTCTTGTTGAGCACACCTGAGCTGATCTCCCCATTGTACTTAATCCTTAGGACTCTCACCATAAGTGGGTGAAGTCTCATGGGGTGATCAGTATCGTCCCCTAGCTCAAGTACTCTTTGGATATAGGCAGCAGTAATATCAATAGCCATGCCACAGATAGAGCTTCGTATGCTATACGGCTCACGTGATCGATCAACAGAAGCATTCTCCCAAAAGGCCTGATGTAAAGACCTATAGGGAGTGCATGGAGTAGAGATGGCCTTGTGGATCCTTGATCGCCTGAGAAAAGTGATGATCTCTATCAGCCATCAATCAGTTCTAAGTATCTTGTTTGAATTCATTCTGATTCATTCATGCGAATGAATCATGCGACTGTGGTCAGTCGGTTGTCCCATCATGCGACTGGACTCTTTCGAGTGAATGAACAGACGACTGAGTTCAATCTGTTGGTTGAGCCTGTGATTGGTTCAGTCAGCCGAAAGAGCTTATTCGTATAATCCATTCGGCCAATTGACCCATTCGGCCGGCTCAATCGTGCGATTGGATTTCACCGAGACGACCAGTCGCATGACCCACTGTTCGGTCGACTGAGGTTCGAGTCTTGACCAATTCATGTAATTAAACGTGGTTTAATGGTTCTTTAGACTCGCAATCTCATAACTAATAGCCTATTAAACTTAGTTTTAACATTTTACTTAGTTTCAGTAGATTATTGGGTCATTTAAAGGTTTGGTTCTTGTTTCAATCGAACATCACAAATTAGGGCACCATTTCTTCTGATTTCTGTGAGATTTCATCATTTAAGTAGATTTCGAAACATTGCTTCCATTGTGGGTAGTCGTCTGACGTGTGTCTCTACTTGCTGTGTATGCTGAAAACTGGTCCTCCATTACACTTAACTTTATTATTAACAAGCTGCTAATATATGCAAATGAAGGTATGCGATTGAACTTATTCGTGCGACTGAACAAATGTGGATGGTTCAATCTTGCGACTAAACAAATGCGGATGAGTCAGTCGTCCAAATGAACTAATGCGATTGAATAGTCCGAATGAAAATCTCAATCGTACGAATGAAGGTATGAATGAGTCCAATCGTGTGGTTTGAGAGTGCGAATGAACTCAGTCGTGCGATTGGTCTAATCATGCAACTGAACTTGCTGAATTTTGATAATTCGTAGGTTTAACTTGTTTTGTCTGTAATAACTCGAATTTTATCAAACCCTAATAGCCGTATGCCGAAAAAACTCAACTTTTCGATCAAGAAACGTCTAAGACACTGTTAGACACAAAAAGATTGTGTTTTTGATGCAAAAACACAATTTTTGTATCCAAACTATTGAATCAACATGTAATCAAGAGCCAAGGCTCTGATACCACTTGTTAGGATCTGGTATTTGAACAAAACACCAACTGATTAACGTGTTAAACCAAACCAAATAGTGCGGAATCCTATTCGATTGGCGATCTAATCAGTGAGAACGCAGGTAGAAACAATAACGTATTGAATCTAACGTCAAGAATCGATTATGAATCGATCTACAGCGTTCTATGAACTTGGAGTACGAACTTAGAGGCTTCTAGACGGCTAGGGTACGTCTGGAGTCGAAGTGGATTGAATGCTTATGTTTTTCCACGAATTAGGTGGTATTTACAGGTTAGGGTTGCTCATTCGGGTGACTGAACCATCAGCATGGTTCATTCGTGCGATTGAGCCATGCGGTTGATCCATTCGCACAACTGAGTGTTTAGTCGTGCGACTGAGCCAATCTGATGTCATAGTCATACGATTGATCCAGTCTCCTGGTTCAGTCATGCGACTGAGTCATTCGTATGAAGTTTGTTCATGCGTATGGTCCATTAGCATGGGCCATTTGCATGATGACTTCATGTTACTAAGTGTGAATGTATTAATTGTCATAAGATTATTTATATTAATTCAAACAACCACAATCGTATATAATCAACTCAATATGCATTAAACAACTCATTAATAAAATATTAAACATTATAAACACAACCAAACATTTGTATTTCATTAAGTACCCAACGATTACATAAGTGTAAGACAATAAAAACATATTGCATTCAGATCAGAATCTAGGTACATATGTATCAACAAATCTAAACTCCAAAAATAGAATGATATGTATGCTTCATTGAGGGGGAATTATACATGTTGTACTCCTTTTCATTATCTAACTTTGTCCCACTAGGTTTTTTTACTAAAGTTTTGAGGAGCCAACATAACTTATCCTGAGGTTTCGGTTAATATTGGCCCTAAAGAACCGACCAAGCATTACTTAGTGTATTATTTTTATAGTGTATATTGAGTAGTAATATTTCTGAGGGGGAGTGTTATAAATTATAATCAATACAAATGTTATTACCGACATTATGTACCATCACAACTTATATTTATTGTAGTGTTGGTTTCATATCAAGTAGTGTATACATATGAAGTACAAGTTATGTTGATGATATGTAGAATGAATTACCTTTCCCTTTCTAGTTCACTCTTGTTTCTCTATGTTCTGTTACACCTATATATTATTTTGTGGGAAAGGTTTAAATACAAAGAAAACCAAAAGTAAAAATTTTAAGAGTTAATCTCAATCATCGATCTTCTTAATCAATGGTTGAGATCAAATTCTAGGTACAAGTTTGTTAGAGTGGTATTTTAGTAATACCCACTTTTGTTGATTTTTCGTAAGTTTTTCAATTTTTTATATTCATAAGTTTTATATACGACATTATTTATTTTATAAAAATTATACAATAAAAAAAACATTTTTATATTTAAAACAAGTACAGTATTGTTACATAAAATTTTAATAATCTTTTTTTACGTTTTAAGCTCATATTCTATCATTGTGTCTTTTAGTACATTTAATTGTGTCTTTTTGTTAAGTATTGTGTTTTCTAAAAACTATTGTGTTTTTTGAAATGATGAATTTTGAAAAAGTATAATGACTGAATAAGATTGTTGTGTAATTCTAATGATAAAATATAATAATAAATTAACATCTAATAATCTAATACATTAAAAACAATGACAAAATAACACAATGTCTAATTATGTTTTTTTATTATCATTGTATAATCTTGAATACCATGAGTTTTGAAAATACATCGGTGAATAACATCATTTGTACTTCTAAATGTAAAAGACAATGATTGATAACAACATGTTTATATAATGTTTAAATAAATGCAAATAACACATCGTGTTATTTTAAACATTATGAGTTTTGAAAAATAAATTGGTGAAAGTATATTATTGTATACTTTTAATTATAAAACATAATGATAGATAACAATTTTACATAATCTATAGAAATAATGATAATAACAACACAAAATGATCTAATCACGTAAAAACAATGTAGATACATATAACAAATAATGTAAATATATGACACAATGAACGTATAAAAGACAATGAGCTGATGTATTTAACACGATGATCAATCTGTCTTCAACTTTAAAACAATAGAATGACACATGTCAAGCTCATAGTCCTTCTAAGGCTTTTTAGGTCAACTACCCTTTTTTCTATAACCCGACCCATTATTTTGTAACAATTATTTTATAAAAACAAATTAACACATAGCAACAAGTAAATGTTCGTGGTTCCACAAATTTGATGTAAACATTAACAATCTCAGCAAGAAATCATATAACAAATAATATTACATAAATTAGATTAGTTTTATTTGTTTAGATATTATTTCGATAGTTCACAAAATTTCATGTACAAATTTCGTGCGTGATCTGATAATTCTCCAAATTATCATTAAGTGAATATTTGTACAATAATTGACTCACTTAATTGATCCTAGTTAAGTGAAATGCATGAACGAGGGATTAGATAATTATGTTCGTGTTAATCGAGAAAACCTGATAGTGTTACAATTATTATATGTACTGAAATTAAATATATTAAGATTACATATTATAATATATTATGTAATACTTGGATACCTGGAAATAGTTTGTAGTTATATAATTTAACCTATTAGTAATTGCTTAAATTTGTTTGTTATGCATGCTATTAAATTTTTTATCCTAGCAATGTACGAAAGTGTTTCAAATGATAAGTGTTATTTTAATCAACATCACATATATGTTTTTTGGTCGGGATCACACCCCTCACCCCTTATAAGAAAACCAACAACTTAGGAAGACCAGTTGACTGACCTAGAGAATTTTTGCTTTGAGCAATACCCGAATCCATGACGTTCCTATTTTTAATTGTCTTTGATACCTCACCTCTATCATTGGAGTCAAAAATTATTGGGATATTATTGTATTTCAGTCAGGTTGAGTTTTCTTCTAAATAGTACTTTTGAATTTTATAAATAATTAATTTCAAAATATGCTCTTACAAATATATATATATATCATTAAAATACAATTATTCCTTACGTAAAACTTTATATAGCCAAAATTTGAAGTTCTCTTCAGGTTTTGTTATTTGTTTTTAAACAAAATTTAAAGAAAAGAAATTGTGATTTTCAACTTTTAAAGTTCTTTGAAGCATTTGTTGAACAACTTGTGTGCCTGTTTGATGGCGATCAGTTGTGAGTCTGTGACAAGAAGATAGACTCTTTTTTGTTTGGATTTTAAAATTTTGAAAATTGTTTTGTGCAAACCCGAAATGAAGGAATCCAAGAAAAATGAAAAATGAAAAATCTTGATTTTTGTGAATTAATGAAAGAACATTGAAGAAGATTATAAGTACATCCATAAAGCCTGCAAATTCATCTTTATTTAAGTCCCTATGCCATCATCTTGATGAAATGCTAATCGACTTAACATATTGTAGCATACAACTAATGTAGGTAGTTGATAAATATGTTTTGTTTACGTTTGAGTTTACGTAGGATGGTAATTCTTTAATGATCTTGTTAATGTATTTTAGTCTATATGGTGCATATATTATATTTAATAATCTTTCTTCCTAAAGGGTGTTACATGTCATAATTGTTCGGTTTGTTGGACACATTATCAAAGTTGTTTAACAATTTAAACATGAAAAACACAGCGGAAACAAACCTTAATATTATGATTTGTAATCTGAAAATTATGGCATATATATAACATCAACAAACCCAAGAACATAGAATCAAATATGTGTATGAATAAGCTATCAAGAAGGAATAACATCCAAAACAACACCATGAAAACTACCATTCAGGAGTTGCTCAAAACCGTGAGAGTTGATGAAGATGATGATGTTCTTGAACGACCAAAACACCAAGGAGAGGTGTCCTCAAGCTTCCATACCCACAAGTATCAAGCAAATCACCTTGTTGTTAGGATTTCTACACCAAAACGAACCAAGAAGGGCTGTTGGAACCCTATTCCAGCCGTGAGTTTTCTACAAAAATGGAGAGAGCTCTTCACTTTTTGGTTCTTGTATGTATGAGAGAGAGACAGAGGTGGAGTGTGTGTCTACTTAAGAGTGTGTTGTTCTAAGACATAAAATGAAACAAAAGGAACCAACCCCTCTAAAGGGGTGGCCGAAACACACTTCAAATTGGAGTTTCCTCCCCCCCAATTTTATCTACCAATTATTTTAACTAGTAATTAGAATAAGTTATGTAATTAACCTTTTAATCATATAACTTATACACCCTTTATTACTTGATATTATTTAACCAATTTAAATAACATTAAAAATAATACCCATGAACAAAATATCCCTGTAAGTTGTTCCATCTCATATGCAACTTATTTAGAAAACCCAGTTTCTAAATTGGTGTAATATTTAATTTCATGATCATATCATCTATTAAATATGAATTGGTATTTGCAAAACTTGTTATTGGGTATGACCCGACTTGGATCATAGCATACTAACCACATCAATGTTCTATGTGTCTTGGGCATAAAGAATCCAACAATCTCCCACTTGCACAAGATTCATAGAAGATTGATGCAAGCAGTAAATACAGCCTAACAATGGTTTACTACCTTAATACGCATGACTAAAAGCCATTCAATAACATCATCCCCTTCAAGTATCCAACTTGAAATAATTTAGGTGAATCAATCATTTATCCTTTTGTTACAAATGTCATGTTAAATCCAAGGACACAGAATGATCATTCTTGTTGATTTAACTTAATCAGACCTTAGACATCTTGCTCTCAACGAATAAGAGGAACAAATTCGATCTTGACTACATACGTTTCTCATAATCACCTCATGTACTGTCCATTATTTCAGAGTAGTGAAGAACTAGCTCAAGGTATAACATTTCAGTGAATATCAAAACCCAATATGTATCTCAGGTCGGAGGATACCAATGATATTCACCTTTACTCAAATTTACTTATGATCAATCAAGAAAATTCCATGTAGTAAAATTTGAGACGCGGGTCAGTCGAATATTTGTATCCACAAATATCTATAAACTATGGCAGCAACCAATTGCTTTATATTCATGCCTTATGAATATCCACCAATCCATGTTCGTAATAGTCTTATGTTCATATTGTTCCCACAAACATGACCGACTACGGACATTTAGAATATAAACATATTCAAGGATGTATACATGCTAAAAAGGAACATAACTCAGAATATCACAAATATATGAAAGAGTTAAATATTATATTGTTCCAAACTTTTAATTACTAAACAGATCAATTCCAATCACTAGAATATCGAAGTCTTAAGGCACAAGTATGACTTTCATGCTTTGCCCTTTCAAGGAGCTTCGTGAGTGGATCTGAAATTTTTTGATCGGTGTGAACTTTACGAATACATATCTTTCCCTTTTGATCAGGGTTCCTTGATTTTTGCAATCACACCCACGTTATCATAAAAGATTTCTAGAGGGTCTTGAATTGTAGAGACCACCTCTAGATCGGCGATAAATTTCTTTATCCATGCAGCTTCCTGAGCTGCTAATAAGGCGGCTATGTATTCGCATTCTATAGTGAATAATGCTACCACGTCTTGTTTTGAACTCTTCCAGGACATTGCTCCTCCATTCATAATGAAGACATACCCGATTGTGATCGAGAATCGTCTCGATCAGTTTGGAAACTTGCATCCGTGTATTAGAAACATATCCTTAGTCCTCCTAAGATATTTCAATAACTTTTAACAACCATCTAATAGCCATTGCATGGATTCTACTGATATCTGCTTGTCATGCTTAATGCGCATGACACGTCCAGTCTAGTGCATATCAGCACATACATGATGGATCCTATAGCAGACACATATGGGATGTCCTTCATTCGATCTTGCTCATCCTTTGAGGTTGGACATTGAGATATACTCAATATTTTCCCTCTTTGAATAGGCACCATACCTTTCTTAGAGTTTTCCTTCTTGAACCTTTTCAAGATTTTATCAATATATGCACTTTGGTTTACACCTATCAACCGCCTCGATCTGTCCCTATAGATCTTTATTCCCAAAATATAGGGGGCTTCACCGAGATCTTTTATGGGAAGACAACTTCCAAGCCAGGTTTAAACACCTTCCATGGTTGGAATATCATTTCCAAAAGTAGTATGTCATCAACATACAACACTAAGAATGTAATTATGCTCCCACTAGCCTTCTTATATACACAAGCCTCGTGAGCATTCTTGATGAAACCAAATTTCTTGATCTCTTCATCAAAATGTTGATTCCAACTACTCGATGCTTGTTTCAATCCATAGATTGATCTCTTTAACTTGCCTAATTTATTAGGATGTTATGGATCGACAAAGCTATCAGGCTGAACCATATGGACAGTCTCTTCGAGATGTCCATTAATAAAAGTGGTTTTGACATCCATTTGCCAAATCTCATCGTCATAATATGCAGCTATGGCAAATAATATCCTAATTGACTTTAGCATTGCCACAGGCGAGAAGGTTTCATTATAATCAACCCCTTGAGTTTGAGTGAAACCTTTTGCTACAAGTCTTGCGTTATAAGTATCCAAGTTTCCATGCATATTCGTTTTCTTCTTGAAAACCCACTTTCAGCCAACCGGTTTGGAGTTAAGTGGAGCGTCAACCAATTTCCAAACATGGTTCTCATACATGGATTGCATCTCTACGTTCATGCCTCCAACCATTTGTCACAATCCGAATTGGACATTGCATCATGGTATGTAGTTGGCTCATCGGAGTCAACCACATAGCATCCATTCATGAAAAATCCATATCATTCAGGTGGAATACTAACTCTACCAGATCTACAAACGTTTTGTTTTATTAATCAACCTCTTGATCATCATCAACAACTTCCTATTGATTGCTAGTGTCAACAAAACATGTATCGGCTTGTGGATCTTGATCCTCATCCAAATTCACTGTTCTATACGTTATTCCTTCCATAAGGAACTTAGCTTCCAAGAACTCAGCCTTTCGAGCAATAAATACTTTTTGCTCTGTTGGATCAAAGAAGTAGTATCCTATACAGTCTTTGGGATATCCAACAAATATACACTTAGTGGATCGACTTTCCAACTTGTTTTGGGGGTTTAGCTTAACATAAGCTTCACAATCCCATACTTTTAAATATGGTAGCGATGGAACTCTTCTGTTGGAGCATATATTGTCATATATAGTGTGTCCGTCGCTTGTCGAATAGTCTAGGCTTAATATAATACACCTGATATATTGTCAACACATGAAACTAGGTCACTCGCAGGAGCATATACGAATGAGACTCAATCGTATGACTGAGCCATGCTAATGGACTAGTCGTGCGACTAAGAGATGTGATTAGGCCATTCGTAAGACTGAACCATAAGTATGGTCTAGTCGTACGATTGAACCATACGCATAGCCCAATTGTACGAATGGGCCCAGACGCATCTGATATGGGCTGAGGCCTATAAATACCAGTTTCATTGTGTAGAGAGATCGGGGATTATGCCCGGGGCCTATGTGCTGCCGGATGAGAGGGGAGATCATGCCCAATCTCCCTATGCCAAGAGTCTTGATTCTTATGTTGCAAAGAGCTTGTAATCATTAGGTTTTATCAATGAAACCATTTTCTTATAGTTCGTGTTTATTGTTTATCTCTTGGTTTTGGTTTTGTTTCCTTCCTTCAAGAACATGCTCAGATGTCTACCGATTCAGCGTCTTAATAATTGGTATCAGAGTCAGTTACTGCTGGAATGATCTAACAATCATTCTAGCAACCCGAGCTTTTGATTTATGGATCTATTTCAGTTTCTTTGATGTAAACCCACTTCGTGTTCTTCATGTTTTGCTTAGATCTTGTTACGTGTGTTGTTTTTATGTAAAAATCAAACTCAAAAACACGTTCTTATCACCCTTGCGAATCTAATGATGTCAATTTTGTTTTGGTTCAGGTAAAATTCATCAGATTAGGGTTTTTGGCGGCCATGGCGGCTGCAGATCTAAAAATCTGCGTGCAGACCATTCGTGCGACTGGACCATGCTAATGGGCCATTCGTACGACTGGACCATACGACTGGAGCATTCGTACAACTGGACCATGCTAATGGATCATTCGTATGACTGGACCATGCGACTGGACAGTTCGTACGACTGGAATGCGACTGGACCAGTCTTATGACCAGTCATGCTACTAGACTAGGCTTATGACCAGTCATGCTACTGGACCAATCTTATGATCAGTCATGCTACTAGATTAGTCTTATGACCAGTCTCATGAAGATATCATTCATATTATCCAATCACACGAATGTGATAATTGTACTCCATGTCATACGAATGAACGGTGTTCCACACCAAAAAAATATTCCGGAACTACCTTTTGCATAGATTTGAGGATGAGCGAAGCACATTCACCCTGAGGTTCTTTTGTCAAATAAGTTTGATGTATACCCCATTATTCGTTGGACTTCCGGAATAGGTGAATGTAGTTAGAACACGAAAAAGAGAAGAGAAGATGTTAGCAGTCGATGCTGATTTTATGGGATAGTTAGGAGCATCTGACTATTTATAGGCCAATCAGTTATATTTATCCACATAGATAGGATTCTCATTTTTAGGTGGAATCCATGTTTAGAGAAATTGAAGACACAATCAGAAAGTGATGATGTGAGCCGGTATCTGATGACGAATCTGAGTGCATGCTGATTTGTTTGAGATGTCAGTTGTAGAGTGGAACCTTCTACTTTTTGCCCAATACGCCATATGAAGACGCCAGGAGAGCACAACGTTTATATATTGGATATGCTGAATTGAGGGGGAATTTATGCAGGTGTTAATGTTAATTAGGTTAGCCTGTGTGAAGATGAAGCAATGGAAAACTTTTCATGTCATTATCTGGAAAAATCAATCATATGCGGAATCATATTGCTATGATGGTGTTCTGCAAAGTAAACGAAAGCTATTTTGCCTAAATTCATTTTCAGGGATACTCTAGCAACCTGATGGATCGGCAACGTTGGCTAATATGGTTTTCCATTTGATTCTATTGGAAACCAGAGCAAAGATTGACTGAGGATTATAAGAGGTGTTATCTACTATTCGCAAGCAACGTCCAAGGGGGAATTTGTTGGAGCGTATATTGTCATATATAGTGTGTCCGTCGCTTGTGGAATAGTCTAGGCTTAATGTAATACACTTGATATGTTGTAAACACATGAAACTGGGTCATTCGCATGAGCATATACGAGTGAGACTTAGGCGTACGACTGAGCCATGCTAATGGACCACTCATGCGACTAAGAGATGCGATTGGGCCATTTGTAAGACTGAACCATAAGTATGGTCCAGTCGTACGATTGAACCATACGCATGGCCTAATCGTACGAATGGGCCCAGTCGCATCTGATATGGGCCGAGGCCTATTAATACCAGTTTCATTGTGTAGAGAGATCAGGGATTATGCCTGGGGCCTAGGTGCTGCCGGATGAGGGGGGAGATCATGCTCGATCTCCCCTTGCCAAGAGTCTTGATTCTTATGTTGTAACGAGCTTGTAATGTAACACCCCGAATTTCTATTTAAATGAAAGGAAAAGAAAAGTAAATAGAAAGAATAGATAATGAGCACAAGTGGAGGGGGAAAAGTGTACAAAGTACAAAACCTTTTTAACTTAAGGTTTAAAGGGGGCATGATCACCCATTTCCTCTCCATCTTCTTCATTCGGCTGAAACGAAGAAGGAACAGAGAGAAAGCCCCAGTTCTAGAGAGAGAAAAAGGAAAAAGCAGCTGCAAAGTGTTTGTTTTTGGGATCAAGAGCTAAATCGAAGGTGGGTCTCGAACTGGATGAGTGTTGCTCAAAGGCTGCTCAATGTGAGTTTCTAGAACCCCTCTTTTACTGATTTTCAACGAGTTTGGGCTATTATGCATACTAAGTAAACATTTTGAAAGTAACCGTGGGTCTACAGCCTTATGTTCGAATGATGTATGTATGTATGTATGTTTTAGAGTTGGCTTATGGGTTAGTGATGTTGATTAGCATGCTTAGGTGCCCTTAGTATGTTAGATCTGTGTTTGGGTATGATTAGAGTGGTAATCGGGTGAATATGATAGCATAGAAAATATTTTAGAGTGTTCTGATGAACATGAACAGGGGTCCATGCGCCCAGAGTGTTGGCCATCCACCTAAGTGTTGGTCATGCGCCCAAGAGAAGGCCATGCGCCTAAATAGTGGCCCATGCGCCCAACATGTTGGCCATGCGTCTAAGGGTCGGTCATGGACCCAAGTGCTGGCCATGCACCTAAGTAGTGCCATGCGCCCAAAGTGATTGAAACGGCTAAGTGTTGATGCGCCTGCATAGTGGCAAAAGCGCTTTAACAGGGCAGAAGCGCCCAAATAGTGCCCATGCGCCCAAATTGTTTTACACTTAGAATTTTTATGCTCATGCGCCTGGAAGGTCCCATGCGCCCAATTTGGACTTGAGGTTTTCTAAATGGTTTTTAAGGGGTAATATGGGGAGATAGGCCTGGTTATGATGTGATGGCTTATGTTTGATGTGTGTTATGTATGTATGATGTGCCCGCATGGTGATGGTGTATGTTTATGATTATGTATGTTCCTTATTATGTATGTATGTCTTCCCTTGGCTTTGCGTTGAATGTTAATGAATGTACTGAAGTATTATGTAACGTAAAGTGGAAGATAATGAAAAGAGGAACGTTAATGAATGAATGCATGTATTAATGAATGAATGTGAACATCAGAGGCTTGTAAGCAAAGTATAGTGAAGTGCACGGCTCTAAATGCCTTAAGCTCACCCGCGTGAGGTTCAGCTAATCCTAAAGTGTGCACACAAGTGTTCCAGTCTTTGTGACTAACCTTCAGTGTTGTTACCCATTTCGGTGGGGGTGTTGTTACCCATTTCGATGGGGGTGTTGTTACCCATTTTGATGGGGGTGTTGTTACCCATAATGTTGGGGGTGAAATATATGATGGTTACCCGAGTTACGTATTACTTCGGGGGTGTGGCATAAAGCCAAGCATAGGTATGAGGTGAGCGACTTCATGTTGCAACAGACTCGGGTAGAGTTCAATCCCTATGATTGACTCATATGGGATCTTTGTCGCGTATCCCGGTGTTGTGTCAGTCTTCGAACGTGAGTCGGGGGTATGTGTATAGGTCCCGACACAGCACCAGCTTTCGAGCATGAGTCGGGGATATTGCATGAGACAAGATTCGAGTAATAAAGAGTATAATGAAAGATAATGTATGAAAGAACGAAGTATGAAATGAACGTTAATGAATTATCGTAATAATGTACTGAACAGGATCCTTGTCATTCGACCTCGGTAATCGTGGCTGAGTGCCACGAAGAGGGTAAAGTCTGACTGGATCTAGAAAGAGAAGTGAACGATAATGTAATACATTGAATGAACAAAGTTAATGAACGTAATGACAAAGATAATAGTGATATAACTTGTATGTACGTATGATGTATGATCACGAACGATTGTAAAGTATAGTATGATTTGAAATAAAGTAAAGGATGGTTTTAGCGAAAGTAAAGTATTTTATTATAAAAACTAGAACTCACTTAGCCTCGCTGACTTTTGTATGCATCATAGTTGGCAGGTATATGTTGATGCTGAGGAGTTGCAGGCATGGATGCATAAGCTACTGGGAGCATTTTGAGGTTGGCATCTGTATTTTGACATGTCTTTGTATTTTGAGATGAAAACAAATGTTGTAAATGAATGAAATGATATTTTTTTAGTTATTAATGAAAGTTTTAAATTCCGCTGCAAAATAATTGTACGTTTTATAATGTTTTATGTGCAATGAATGACCAACTGTGAGGTGCCCGGGGACGGGGCCTTACAAGTTGGTATCAGAGCAAAAGTTTAAGTGAATTGGGTAAATATTTTGAAAAACCTAAACTTAAACTAAGAATGGGACTAAAACGAAAAGGGATGCCAGTCCTAGTAGCTACGTGCCTGCAGGTAAAGGTTTTATGTAAACGTTTACAGTAAGTTAACGTTAACCAGCATTATGTGTGCATGTTATATGGCTTATGTGCTATTGTGTAGATTTAGATACTGATGTAGTCGGGATAGGAAATGCTTGGGGTATGAAGAGTTAAGTAAGTGGCTAATCATAACTGGCCACTGTAATTAGGGACTTACTATACTTGACAAAAACTGAGTTATTACCTTGATGACCGCGTTAGTGTTTGAATCTTATACTGTGATAGAAGATGGCTGGTGGTAGATCATCGAAATCTTCACGAGGTGGAGGTGGCGGTGGACGTGGTGCTGAACCACAGGTCACAAGATGAAGGTCTAGGGCTGAAAGAGTAGTTCATGAAGAACCCGATACCCCTCATCAAGAGGTCGGTGATGAGAATGCTAATAAGAGGGCCTCGATGAAAGAGGCAACCATGGAGGAAGTACATCAGGTCATACAGACGATCCTACCATCTGTGGTGACCGAAGTTTTAAAAGTTGTTAGAGATAGGGAGAGACAGGAAAGGGGTAGACCTTCGGGCGAAAGGAGACGACCCGAGACTGAAACGGTTTTCTTCGATGACGAAGAGGAAGAAGAGGAAGAGCCTGCGCCGGGGGCGGCACGAGGTTGTAACTATGGGGCGTTTCAACGATGCAAGCCCCCAACTTTTGATGGAAACGGCACTGCTGTTACTTCTCACCGATGGGTGAGAGAGATGGAAGCGGTATTGAATATCAGCGAGTGTGGGAGGATCAGAAAGTAAAGTTTGCTGCCCACTCTTTTGTGGACTCAGCCTTGTGTTGGTGGGACAATATTGTCCAGGTTGAGGGAAGCAGAGCTATCAGAATGATGAGATGGCCGAAGTTGAAGAGGTTGGTGATTGAGGAGTTCCGTCCTCATCTTGAGATTGACAAGGTTGAAAGAGAGTTCTTGCAGCTGGAGGCGAGAACGATGACACTCAGCAATATACCGCTAAATTCAACGAGATGGCATGTCTGGTGCCGGATCAGGTGACACCTCTTTCACGAAAGATTAAGAGGTACATTCAGGGCTTGCTGGCGGACATCCGTAGGCACATGATCGCTGCTCGACCGAGCACGTTTAGGTCGGCGGTTGATTTGGCGGGGAGATTGTATGATGAAATATCTGTTGGACCAAAAGAACCAATGAGCCTGATCAGAAAAACCTCTAAGTCCCATAGACATCACAACAATTGCTAAAGACTTGATCAACTGTTTGACAAAGTCTGAAGACTTCAACAGCTGAAGACTAAAGTACTGAAGACTTCAACAGCTGAAGACCAAAGTCTGAAGATCAACAGCTGAAGACTAATGTACTGAAGACTTTAATAGCTGAAGACTAAAGTACTGAAGACTTCAACAGCTGAAGACCAAGTCTGAAGATCAACAGCTGAAGAACAAAGTACTGAAGATCAACAGCTGAAGTACAAAGACTGAAGACATCAGCTGATGACAACAACGGAAGTTCAAGTACAAGTACTGAAGCCTTCAGTGTTTGTTACAACAGCTGAAGAAGCATTCTTCAGCTGTTGTGATGGTTCCTTTCAGTAGTTTTCTTTTTGTTTCAGTATTTGTAAAACGACTGAAGAGCATGTTCTTCAGTCGTTGTAGTTTTAGTAGTTTCTTTTCAGTAGTTGTAGTGACAGTTAACACTTAGTATTTTTGTAAGAAGATGTCAGTTGTTTTGACATCTTCAGTAGTTGTGTTAACTTTTAGTAGTTTGAATAATTTGTTAAATGTCACTATCAAGTGACATCAGCAGACGTCACATCTCCTATATAAGGAATGTTCCACCACGACATTCCTATATAAGGGATGATTGACCTGATTGTAAGTGTGACATTTTGCCACCACGAAAGTGCGTATTGAATGAAATATTTGATTTGCAGAATTCTTTCTATAATCGTTTGTTCTTACTTTGAATATCAACTGTATTCTTGTGAATTGTCTAATTCGTTGTTTGATTTCCGCTGCCATACTCTCTAATCAATCAAACGTAGATCACTGATCCTAACAATTGGTATCAGAGCAGGTTAATCATTGATCGATCTAGCAATTGATCATTGAAACTGCTAATCGATATCTGCATTTGATTAAATTGGCATATTTGCAAGAATTGGTTATAGTTAAACTGAATTTCTGCTACTTTCGTTTTATTGCTTTCTGTTTTCTCTTGGTTCAATTTGGTCTGTTGTGTTCTATTCTAAATCTATTAAAACTTAATTAATTTTGGTTGAATCTGAGAACGACTACTCCTTCTAATGACCCTCACATACCGGTTCCTTAACCAAGCCTCCGATGCTGGTTAGGACTGAGTATAACATATGGCAACGAAGAATGCTTCATCACCTATCTGTTACCAGTTTAGGTTGTTGGACATCAGTGGTACATGGTCCACATAAGCCTATGGTGAACAATCTGGAAACCAATCAAATGGTTCCGAAGAAGAATGAACAATACTCAGATGAAGATCGGAAAATGTTTGAGATTGATGCTAAAGCTCATGGAATTCTGGCCATGGCACTGCCGAAGAAATCTATTCAGGGCTTATGCATCATGAAACTGCTCATGACCTCTGGAATGCACTGAAGGAACAATTCGGTGGAACTGATGAGGTCTTAGCAAACAATAGAGAAATCCTTGCCCAATAATATGAAACATTCTCTCATAGGAAGGGTGAGACACTGACTCAACAGTTTGAGTGTTTTTCCTGTTTGATCTCTGAGCTAAAAATGGTCAAACATGAATATACCAATAGCCAGATGAACAACACATTCCTTAGATCACTGCCTGAGAGATGGGACACATACACTATTGTCCTACGCTCCAGTGTAAATCTGGATAAACTATCTCTCACCCAACTTCATGGGAAACTGCTTACATTTGAGAGAGAGATAGAGCAAAAAGGAAACTGGCATCATCAGGAAAGCTCACTGATGACTTTGTACCAGGGAACACTGCCTTGGTTGGTCATGAGTCAGAATATGCTGCATCTGAAAGTAATTATGATGAGCATATAGATTTCTCTTCAAACAGTTCAGATCATGCATTTGTTGGTGTTGATAGTCACTCAGGCTGTAATAGTGACAATTTATGTTTTATCATGGATGATTTGAAAGGAATAGCTGATGATGATCTAGAAGAGATGGATATTATGATCCAAATAGCCTTGATTAATATCAGATCTCAGAAGTTTTACAAGAGAACTGGCAGGAAATTTCCAGGACTCTCTGGCAAAACAAAGTTGGTTTTGACAAGAGTAAGTTGAGGTGTCACAAATGCCAAAGGCTGGACACTTTGCAAGAGAGTGTAGATCATCTGGATCTAACTCCTCTGCACCTTTATGACTTTTCCAAGCACTAGTCCACAAAAGAGGGGGCAACATCCTGCTAGTTCTGGTCATCATTCACAACCTTTTCGCCTGCATTTTGGTCCCTCAGGGTCCAATGTCATATCCGTATCCCTGCTATACATGCCTCAGCCAAATCCAGTTCAAGTTCCTACTACACAACAACCACAAGCATTACCTGAGCCTTACCCATCTCATTCACAACTCATCACAGCTTTTTCACCCCTGGTAATGTTGACTGGAGCAGTTTACTAGATGATCTCTCTGGTATTGAGCAATTATTTACTGGTGATGGTCAACATGGTGGTGAACATCCTTTTGGGAATCTAGGTCTCATGGCCTGGAATCTACTGAGAGTTCATGCTCCAATGCATCTTCTTCACAGGTAACACAATGTATCCTCTGAGGCTAAGGCCAAGCTTTGTTCTAAATCTTGCATAGATGCATTTGTCTCTATTAGAGAAGAAAATGTAGCTGTAATTAATCAAAATCTAGAGCTTGAGCAAACTATTTCCAAAGAAAAGCTGATATGAGTGTCCTTAAGGATAAAGATGATGAGATTTATAAGCTTAAATGCCAATTAAATGATGAAAAGGCTAAGCTAGAGGTCATTCTTGAGAACCATAAGGAACTCAAAGAAAAACTTGCGCTTACCCAAGTTGAGTGTGACCGTTGGGTGTCATCCTGCAAGGGATTTGAAATGCTGTTCAGTAAGCAATCTGCTTCGAATGTGAAGTTTGGAATTGGTTATAACCATATTGCACCTCCAACAGATTTTACTCTAAAACCAATAGTAAAATCTGAAAGTGAAAGCAATCTCCAAACCACATTATCATGTGCATCATCCACAAGTGATCTCCCAAATTCACAAGATGAAATAAGGGTTGATACCTCAGCAAGTCAATTGGCTGATGGGTTAACTACTGATAAGAACATGAAGCTGAGTATTTCAGATGTTGTATCTCAAAGTAACTTAAGTACTAAAGGGAAAGTTACAACAACTAAAAAGCATTTCAAATCAGCTGAAATAAATGGATTAACAACTGCTGACAATAAACAGCTTAAGAACAACTCTTCAGTTGTTACAGATTCTTCAGTACTAAACAAAATTACTGAAAGGAGGAAAGTACTGAAGAGCACACCTTCAGTAGTTTCCTCATCAGCAGTTGATCAATCCAAGATGAAGAAGAAGCCATGTGAAATATGTGGTAAATTCAATCATCTTTCAGATGAATGTTGGTACAGAAAGGGTTCCAAACTCAACAGAGATAAGCTCATTAAAATCTAGATGGATGGAATGAAAACTGAGTTGAGACCAAGTTTGTACCGCAATCATTCCATTGTGATAAACCTAAGCCTTCAACCAAATTCAAAAAGAAGGATAAGGTAATCACAAAACAGCTGATGGTGCTCCTCATGATAAACATCAGACTAAGTCTGTTAATTTTAAGGAGGAAATGGTGGATCACAGGAACTCATCAACACAAGTACTGATATGTCACAAGAGCTGAAAGCTTTGGCTACAAATCAGACACAACTTGTTATGATGGTTCAACATTTTTTGGGGAGAGTTAACCAATTAGATGCACCTGTGATCAAATCACTGAAAAGGCATTCCAAGCCCAAATCCAAGGAATCCATTTCAGCACCATCTTCTTCTTCAGCTGTTAATCATAAGAAAAGTTATGGTTGCATCTGTTGAAGAAACAGACCCAAAACCAAAAAGGTTTGGGTCTCAAAATCTAACTAGTTTTCTTTCATGCAGGGTTCTTCAACATGCCAAAGGAGCATCTGGTATGTGGACAGTGGAGGATCAATGCATATGACTGTGAGCAGTTCTCTTCTTAATGACTACTCTCAAGGAAAGAAGGGATTTGTTTCATTCGGAAATGATGCTAGAGGTTACATCATTGGGAAAGGATATGTGTCTAATGGACAAATCAGGTTTGATGATGTCAACCATGTGGAGAATCTCAAGTATAATCTGCTGAGTGTCAGTCAGATGTGTGATAAAGGGCATGTTGCACTTTTCACAAGCCAGAACTGCAGGATTCTGTCTTCCCAAGTTCTGAGGCTGATTGACAAGGTAATGGATGAGCATGGCAAAGAAGAAATATTGTATGGTAATTGTGGATGATTACTCCAGATTCGTATGGACTTTCTTTCTACATTCAAAGGATGAGGTTGCTCAGAAAATTATAAACTTTGTGCTGTATGTTGAGAAGCAGTATACCCTATCAGTCAAGTGTATAAGGAGTGATAATGGTACTGAATTCAGAAACCATACACTTGATGATTTTTATCTTTCAAAAGGAATCAAAAGGCAGTTTAGCATCCTAAGGACTCCAGAACAAAATGGAGTAGTGGAGAGAAAGAACAGGACTTTAATTGAAGCCGCAAGGTCCATGTTGGCTAACTCTGGTTTGCCTTTGACCTTTTGGGCTGAAGCTGTCAATACAGCTTGCTATGTGCAGAATAGAGTGTTAGTAAATCAGTGGTTGATGAAGACTCCATATGAAGCTCTACATCATTTGGCTCCTTTGATTTCATTCTTCAAAGCCTTTGGATGTCCTTGTTTCATTCTCAACACAAAGGGTCAACTCCACAAATTTGATCCTAAGGTGGATGCAGGGTATTTTGTAGGTTATTCATCCACTTGCAAGGCTTACAGAGTCTTCAACTGCAGAACAAAGATAGTTGAAGAAACCTTGCATGTGAAATTCAATGAATCTCCTAAGGATAAAATTCCACAAAACCCTATGTAGTTGTTTGATTTGGACATACTGCAATATGCTCCTTATCAAACTCCAGCTGTTGCAGATCATGTGGATAAATCATCTTCTGCAGCAAGTCTTCCACCTGGTGGTACTGAAGATGATGATGATATCAGTACTCATCTTTTCAAGTTCAGTGACCAACTGCTTGAGTCTGCTAAACTTGATGTTCCTGTACCTTCAGCAGCTCCATCCACAACAAATGCCAATGAGATTTCTGATTCCTCTACATCATGTGATTTGCCATCTAATACTTGGTTTCAAGAATCTGAATCAACATCTGCTGATGCTGAACAGGCTACAAACACTTGCACTGATCTTATCGTGCACCAAGAGCTGAAGAATCACCCCATGTCTCAAATCATTGGTGGTATCAATGCTGGCGTCTCAACCAGAAGTCAATTGTCTAACTTGTGCTTCTATGTTCTCTTCATCAGTCAGCAAGAGCCAAAGAACTATCATCTTGCTTTGAGAGACAATGGATGGGTGGAAGCCATGCAGCTTGAGCTACTTCAGTTCAAGAAACAACAAGTGTGGGAACTGGTTCCTCTACCCCCAGGTAAGTGTGCAATAGGCACTACATGGGTGTTTAGGAACAAAACAGATGAAAATGGGCTATTGTTAAGAACAAGGCCAGACTGGTTATTCAGGGGTTTTCACAAGAAGAAGGTATTGATTATGATGAGACCTTTGCCCCTGTAGCCAGACTGGAGACAATTAGATTGTTCCTAGCCTATGCTGCATTTCACAATTTTAAAGTTTTTCAAATGGATGTTAAAAGTGCATTTTTATATGGTAAAATAAAAGAAGAAGTTTATGTATGTCAACCACCAGGTTTTGAGGATGATAAACATCCAGATTGGGTATACAAGCTTGATAAGGCTCTTTATGGGTTGAAACAAGCTCCTAGAGCCTGGTATGAGACATTATCAAATTTTCTTCTTCAAAATAATTTCACTAGAGGCTCCATAGATAAAACTTTATTCATTAAGAAGGTGGATCAGCATAAGCTACTTATTCAAATTTATGTTGATGATATTATTTTGCATCCTCTAATCCCCAGTTGTGTGATGACTTTACCATTTAATGCATAAGAAGTTTGAAATGAGTGCAATGGGAGAATTGCAGTTCTTTCTAGGATTGCAAATCAAACAAAAGGCTGATGGGACTTTCATTCATCAGTCTAAATATACAAAAGATCTTTTGAATAAGTTTGATTTACAAAATTGTAAGCCCTGTTCTACTCCCATGTGCAACACCACACAACTGGATGTAGATCAGAAAGGTAAAGCTGTTGATGAAACACTTTACAGATGTATGATTGGGTCCTTGATGTACTTAACACGTCTAGACCAGATATTATGTTTGCAACGTGTGTTTGTGCTATATTTCAGGCTGCTCCTAAAGAGTCTCACTTGATTGCAGTCAAAAGGATCTTTAGATATCTGCAAGGTACACAATATCTAGGTTTATGGTATTCCACTGGACACTCTTGCAAATTGGTTGCTTTTTCTGATAGTGACTATGCAGGGTGTAAGTTACCAAAAGTCAACTTCTGGTGGATGTCAATTCCTAGGCAACTGTTTGATTTCTTGGCAGAGTAAGAAACAAACATCTGTTGCTACATCCACTGCTGAAGCAGAGTACATTGCTGTTGTAAGCTGTACTTCTCAGGTACTCTGGCTTCAGAACCAACTTTTGGATTATGGCATTACAGAGACTAAGACTCCATTATTAATGGATAGTGCTTCAGCTCTTTGCATTGTCAAGAATCCTATCCAGCACTCTAGGACCAACATATAGAGATCAGACATCATTTTATTAGGGACTGTTTTGAAAAAGGTCTGATTGATCCAAAGTTTGTGCCTAGTGCTGATGAGCTTGCAGACGTTTTTACTAAGCCTTTGGATAGTTCGACTTTCCAAAACCTAGTGTTAAGGCTTGGTATGCTGCAGCTAGAATAAGTGATAACTACTGATGATCTCAGTAAATAAGTACTGATGATCATTTGTAACCATATCACAAATAAGTACTGATTCTGTTACAAGAACTGATACAGTCATAACTACTGATAAAAGTACAAATAGATAAGTACTGACGTCCTATGAAACAACTGAAAAACAACCAAAAAGACTGATGAGTAAGTGTTGAGGACAGTATGAAAGAGCTGAAAAGCTATGAATTGACGAAAACTACTGATGAGAATTTTCTCTTCAGTTGTTTCTAAAATTGCTGCTTCATCTTAAACAACTGATGACAAAACCACGTCTTCAGTAGTTTCACACCTACTGATGACTAACACCACGTCGTCAGCTGTTTACAACAACTGATGACAAAACCACGTCTTCAGTAGTTTCACAACTACTGATGACTAACACCATGTCGTCAGCTGTTTACAACACTGATGACAAAACCATGTCTTCAGTAGTTTCACAACTACTGATGACTAACACCAAGTTATCAGTTGTTTCCAACATCTGAAGCTAAAACCATGGTCTTCAGTAGTTTTATAACTACTGACGCCTAAAACCAAGACTTCAGTTGTTTCAAAATCTGAAGGTTAATACAACGTCATCAGTCGCTTAAAACTACTGATGACTCATACCAAACCCTTCAGTTGCTTTATAACCCATACCCTATAAGTACCTTGTCTTACAGAGCTTCATCATCTCAAACCTAACATTCAAAAACTCAGCACCCTCTCTCACATCAATGGCGAACATGAAGCTTAAACCACGACACAACTATGTGGCTTACCTTACCAAATCATCCTTCTGGACAAAGTTTGACAATGCCATTGATCTAATGATCAACTCTCCATACAAAACGGCTTTCCTTCTAAATCCTACCATTCATGTCGAATCCCTCCAGTAGTTCTGGATGAACGTCACCCTCATCACTGAGGAGAATGACACCGACTCACTCCAGTCGTTCGTCAACAATCGTCAGGTGGTCATCACTCCAGAAATCCTTCGACAAACCCTACAACTGGATGATGCCACTTTCCCCACTGGGTATCCAAAGGGCACCACTGATCTATCATTTTCCCAACATGGATACCAGGGTAACCTTAGTGCCTCTACCATCCTGAAGAACATTTCCATGATGCGGAACGACTAATTTTTCATATGGTGAATGTATGCTTAGCTCCTAAGACTTCTTCTTGGGATCAAATGTCAAAGAGGTGGCAACATGTATTATTCTCTATCCTTGACCAACAACACTTAAATTTTTCTGAAATATTATTTCTTGAATTCAAGGATATGGCCTCCAAGCCTATAGCTAACCGATGGATATTATATCCTCGGTTCCTAATGGCCATTATAGTAAACCAGCTGAAAGCTGACGGACTTGTTGGCCTTGGAGTCCCTGCCACGGTTGATTGCCTGAAGTATACTCTAGGCACAACTCAGACCAGTCACTCAAACTGACTGCCAAACTGCGAAAACCCACGCAGCTGGAACCCACAGCCACCACCTCCAAATCCTTTGTCCCCACCATACCCAAACACAAGAAAGCCAAAAGGCTACTCAGGGAAATGAGTCCCCTGAGGATGCCCCTGCAACACAAACGCAGGTTCTATCTACTGGTCATAACCCCCAGTAGATACACGGACTCACTCACCCTCAACCGCTCAGGTTTCCTCTCAACAGGAGCCTGTAGCAACCATCTCTGGGGCACCTATACATCTGGAACCTTCCTCACTTGAGGAGGTTGCCATTGAAACGCACCACTCTCCCCGGGTGCATACTGCCTTCACACCTCTCCCACTGCAACCGCCCCCCCAAAGTCCTACATCATAATTGCCAAAGTGCTGACTCAGTTGCACTCCTCACCTCCTCCCCAGATACCAATCACAACTGGGATAGCTCCAAGCATTGAGGGGGAGGACCAAAGTGCTTCTGACACCCCACAACACAGGGTTACCATATTCAATCTCCAGGGTAGAAACGGAGATTCGAATTTCTGGTGAGGCTGCCACTTCTCTGCTTCAGCATATGATCAGGCTGAAGTTGGTAACATTCATAAGACCTCACCAGAGGCAACTGCTGATGAAGGACATGGTCCTGAGGCAGGAAGTCCCCAGTACCATGACCAAGGGGCACATGCTACTACTGATCTACACTCAGAGCATGTTCATCCTGATTCTATCAGGAGGTCAGGTGATTCAGTAAACACTGATGATGACCTGGGCTTCTTTTATGATGTTTTATCCCAAAACACCATCCTCGAGGATGAGGTGAGCAGACTCAAAGAGCTGCTTGCCAACATTTCTCCGGATCAAAGACCATCTACCCCTCACAACCCACAGATGGCACCTTCCTCTGAAGGTCTCCCATACACTAAGCCACTCTAAAACACTTAGCCACCTGCCTCTGCTTCTGGCACTATTTCTCAAGGACAGAACCCCCCTGAGCAAATAGCTACTATCTTTCAACATTCCTTACCTCTCATCACATCAACTATCACTGATATGGTCCTTAAAACCCTTGATGAGAGGCTTCCCTCAGTTATACAACCCATGATCGAGGATGCTGTGAGCAAAAGGCTTTCTAACAATCAAACCCTTGCAACCAATGCAACCAAAAAGGGGAGATTCAGTCAGTGAAAGCAAAAAGAAAGAGGATGACAGATAGGAAAGAAACTGAAAAGGAGAAGGTGAAGGATGATGACAAGGAAGAATGAGAAGGAGACTGACTTGGAGACAATGGTGAAGAAAGCTGATGCCGAACACAGCCGATCAATGGATAACATCATTGATCAGTTGTTTAGGCAAGGCCACGACACTGAAAAACTTGACTCAGAAATCAGAAGACTAGAGATTGAAGAAATCCAAGCTAGATGGGCAAGTTATGATGTGTTGGAAAGGGAAAGGTTAGAGATCATGATCAAGTTCATAGCGAAATATCTAGGTAGATCATTGATTGAGATCAAGGCATGGTCCAGGAACAACATCTTGGCAATAACCACCAAGATCTGTTCGTCTGAAGTATACACAAAAGGATTGGTTTCGAAGCCTTAAACGAAGCTGGTGCTGGGAGCAGGACTGAACTAGTCAAGCAATCTAAAGCCGACCTCACATCCAGAATGCTAGAACAGCCTGTCAACATTCCCACACCAAAACCACCACAACCACAACCCACCAAACCAACTCCTCTACCCTCAAAACTAGTAGCCGATGAAGTACCCGAGAAGAGGAAGAAAAGGGTATTGAGGCTAGAAGAAGATGACGAAGATAATGATGAAGATGAAGATAGGCTGCCACTCTCAGCTGTTATACAGTTGCCGAAGGCCACAAGTCACTCTCCAACAATTACTCCTGAAACTCAAGACCAATTGTGAAAGTGAAGCTAGAAGAAGAAGAGCTTCACAAACAACATGATGAGGAATTGTTGAGGAGGGTTGACAAAGCATATGCTGCCACATCTTCAATCATCAACATGAAGAAGCATGCTCTCAGATTATACACTTTTAAACATACATTTCAATATCAAAAGGAGAGAGTGAGGATTTGGCCTGATCCCAGGGTGTCTCATAGGATTCACAAGAAAAACATTCCACGGAGATACATTGGCCAAGTGAAGAAGATTGTAGATGAAGTGATCTCACTGGTCTTTGTAGTATCACCCTGGGAAATCCTAGATGACTTCAAGAAAGCCTATAAAGCTAACCTGACCCCACCGAAGATGCTGGAAAATAAAATGGTGAAAAAGGGGTTAGTATATAAGAGGCTAGAGGAAGTCAGAAAGAATGAGCTCCAGTTGTTCTTAGAGGGTAATCACCCTAATGAATTTGCTTATAGAGTAATAACAACTGTGGAACTCAAAAATGGGAAACAGGTCAAATACCTATCTGAATATTATGGGCCAGAATCACTTTTTGAAGGAGGAGCTGAAGAACTTACCATGGAGGAACATATAACCTTCTTTGAGGCCTATACAAGGGAGTCATACAGACTCATTGTTGGGAAGTAGATCTCATGGATGGGGTAACAGCTCTGTGTCTAGTTCCCCAAGACAGAGTTCCCATTCATCCTTTGCCAAACAGATCATTGAGACTTCTTCCCAGGCCTGTGCTTATATGGGTCACTTCTGAGCTGATCTAGAAGACAAAAAGACCAAATCTCTCAGCCATAATAAGTGGGACATCTTCAATAAGTTTAGAGGTTTTGGCTGCATTGGTTCAGGGGGAGTTTGTTGGACCAAAAGAACCAATGAGCCTGATCAGAAAAACCTCTAAGTCCCACAAACATTACAACAACTGCTGAAGACTTGATCAGCTGTTTGACAAAGTCTGAAGACTTCAACAGCTGAAGACTAAGTACTAAAGACTTCAACAGCTGAAGACCAAAGTGTTGATACATGTATGTCCCTAATCGTGATATGTGATCTAATAGATCTTGTCTGGTTGATTAATGAACTGATATTGATAGTCTGTTGGTTATAATGTTTAATAGTTCATTAATGAGTCGTGAATGAATTGATTGGGTTTATGATTACTTGAATGATTACATATAATATTATATTAATTAACTAAAACATTCAAACTTAACTTAATGAAGTTCCCATGCGAATGGCTCATGTGAATGACCATACACATGAAGAACTTCACACGATTGACTCAGTCGCACGATTGAACCAGGAGACTGGATCAGTCGTACGACTGTAACATAAGATTGGCTCAGTCGCACGACTGAACACTCAGTCGTACGAATGAACCAACCGCATGGTTCAATCGCACGACTGAACCAAACTAATGGTTCATCGCACGATTGAATAGTGCCAACCTATAAATACAACTCAATTCGTGAAAAACGGTGACGCTCGATCAAGTACGAATCAGACGAACCCTAGCCGTCCAGAAACCTTCTCAATCGTTCTCCAAGTTCATAGAACACATTATATCCATTCCTTATCGATTTCTAACGTTAGTTTCAATCCTTGATTGATTCTTCGTGTGTTCTCACTGATTGGATCGCCAATCAAATAGGATTCCGCACTATTTGATCTGGTATACACGTGATCTCTAGGTATTTTAGTCGAATACCAGGTCCTAACAAGTGGTATTAGAACTTATAATGTCTATTTCAAAAGGTTAAAATGTTCAAAAATGGCAGAAAATCTACCGAATGGATCTCATTCGCACCATTGGACCATGAGTATGGACCAACCATGCGAATGGATTCCATTCGCACGATTGGACCATGAATATGGACCAACCATGCGAATGGATCCCATTCGCACGACTGGACATGAAACTGAGCCATTCGACCGGATGACAGGGTGCGAATAAGTCAGTCAACCGACTGAGACTTAGTCGGTTAATTGAGATGCGAATAAAGGAGACCGAATGAGTCAGTCGACCGACTGAGACTCAGTCGGCCGACTGAAAGCAACCGACTGGACCAATCGCACGACTGAACCTCAGTCGCCCGAATGAACTGTGCGAATGAGGCCAGTCGGCCGATTGAAATTAGGGTCAGTATTTAAAGGGCCTCAGTCGATCGCATATCACTCATCACTCCCAATCGCACCCCAAATCGCTCTCTTTACCGTTACTCTGCCAAAATCTCTAGAGACAGTTATTCACATTGCAATTCATCTTCTGACTTTCGATTGACAAGAATCAAGGTACATTGCCATTCAATCTTATAGAAATCAGAAGATTTTAAGTCCAAATTGGGTTATTCGAATGAAACCTTGATCGGACTGAAAAATGCCCTAATAACCTACATAAACTAAGCTAAACGTTAAAATCAAGTTTGCTAGGTCATTAGTGACGAGATGGCGACTCAAATGAACTTGATATAGAGGTTTAAAACAAAAGATTGGTGAAACTGAAAATGTGAATCGCACAGTGGGTCTTCATGCGAATGGACAACAAGATGAACTTCAGTCGCACGACTGAAGGGCCCAAACTGCCCATACGCATGGTTGAACCATGCGTATGAAGTTCAGTCACATGACTGAGGTACCGCATGAAGGTATATGCGTAGAAGCCCAATCGCACACACTGAGATACGTATGGGGTCAATCGCACGACTGAACCCCATTCGGACCATTCAATCGTACGACTGAACCCCTTTCGCACGGTTCAATCGCACTGTTGAACTCAGTCGCACAACTTCAATCGCATGATAGAAAGATGTTCTTCAAGCTTGATGAGTTCATGACTTTCTTATTAAATGGTACTAATGTTTACTATCTTTGTGTAACAGATGGCGAGTAGATGGACAATGAGCACTAAGCATAATATATGTGCTCATCTGGACTTAACATCCAGAAATGCTGCAGAATTCTCTGGCATTATCACGTTTCTACTAAGATCACGGATTGCGCATGCCATCTCTACCCCTTGCACCCCATACCGATCCATTCAACAAGCCTTCTGGGAAGGCGCTACAGTTGATAGATCATCGGATCCTCACTGCATAAGAAGTTCCATATTTGGCGAGGATATTACAGTTTCTGAGGAAGACTTACGGTTGTACTTCAATTAGGGGATGACGGTGACTGCCCAACCCGTCTACACCCCCTCACTGTCAGAGGATGTTTTCTCAGAGCCAAATACTCTGGGGACATCAATTCAGGGGTACTCAACAAGAGTAACCTCTGTCCTCAGTTTAAGTACCTTGCACACGTGCTGCTCAAGTGCATGGCTTCAAGAAAAGGTGGGTTTGATGAGCTATCGGATCAAATGCAAAACGCATACGTTGTGTTGGTGTTGAACCATCCGTTCAGCTTCTCTAAGATGATCTTCACCTATCTGGTGGAAAACATCGAGGGGAAAGGAAAGGAAGCCTTCTGTATGTACCCACGGTTTATGCAAATGATAATAGATCAGAAGCTTCCTTCCCTGCCAAAAGAACAGGAGCATTCGATGGTATTGGAGGTCATGGATGACACCACCCTGGGAAGGATGAAAGTATACCGGGGAAAGCCAGTGAAGCCTCCGGTCAGGAGGTTGTTCGGTCATCTTGCCAGAAAAGACTATGTAGTGCCGGAAAGGAGGAAATGGCGTCACGAGGACAGTGACTCCGACGTGGAGCCAATTGTCCTCCCTACTGATGATTCAGAGGAGGATGACAGTGGGGATGGTGCTATTCCATCCAGAGGCAATTTGTCTGACTCTGTTCCCTCTGTGTCTGTCTCACCTGCTGAGGTAACTGATTCAGCAGGATTTCATTAAGATTTTGTTCTTAACGAGGAGGATGAGGATGAATCTGATGAGGAGCCACTGACCCGAACTGTGGGAAGGAAAGTGGTTCCCACAGAACATTGGGTTGAGGGTTGTTGGTGAACAACCGAGAGGCTCCGAAGATACAGAAACTGATCCAACTTATGCTCCGGGGTCCTCAGGCGGGATTGAAGGGGGAGCATCCACCTCGAAGGGAACGAGGAGAAAACGGATGGCTCAACCCCATGGCCAGTTAAAGAAGAAGTGTAAGGTAACCTTCATCACTACCACATCCCCCATACCTTCCACCACTACCACCTCTGCAGACACACCATCCACCACCATACCTTTCCCCACAGCAACCACAAACACCACCATACCGACCACCACAAGACAGACCCCAGCCCCCACTACATCATTCACCCCACACTCACCACCACTATCATCCAGACCTGACCCGATATTCACCACCTCCACCACCACCACTAGCCACCAAACCGAGCCCTCAGCTTACCCCTCACACACCTATAGATCTCCTCTACCTCCAATCGGGGTAGAGGAACAGCTGTTAGCTTTAAATAGAATGGTGTTGCGATTGCTGGCGGCTGATGAGGAAAAGACCACTTAGATCCACCAGCTTACCGACCTGACTGCTGCACAATCGCATAAAATTGCAGAGCAGGATCGAGTAATTAAGGAGCAGGCCCAGCAATTGGCTGCTCAGAACACTCAGTTGGACCAACTCCGAGCGCAAAGTGTCACAGCAGGTAAGCAGATAGAGGAGTTGGAAAAAGCAAGAGGACCATTCTGCTAAAATTGAAAGGATCAAAGGAGGAACCTCTAAAGATAAAGGATGGAGACAGAGATAATGAAGATGATGATGATGATGATGATGATGACAGTGATTCTGATGAAGAGAAAACCGAAGAGTGGTGTGCAGATGAAGACACTGAAGAAGGAGAAGCAGCTGAATCTGTCTCAGCTCCAGGGCAAGAGAAGAGAACAAAGAACAGACAGGATTAGTCAACTTCTGCTTCTGCACCTTCACAAGAAGAGTCTAGCATTCAGGATAAAAGTAAATAGTGGATGTTTTATGTATTTAATTACTTTTGTATTCTGTATTGAAAAACCATGTACTAAATGTTTATATTAAGTTAATGCATTTTGTTTGATATATTACTAATGATTTGAGTGTGAAATGTGTAAATCAAACAGATCCAAAGTACCACAGAGATGAGTTTGATATTGCTCCCCTTCAACAGGTCAAGTCTCAACTCACAATGATTCTTGATCTGCAAGGGATTGTCAGAAGGTCAGTGAGTTATACCCCTGAAGAAGGTGAAATAATTCACGACCTATCTAACGAGCAACTGGCAGAGATGTTCAGACTCAATCCTGATGACATTGTCAAGGATGCTCCAACAGTTGATTCAACCAGTGACGACGAACTACATGACGTTGATGAAGTTGAGGTTGAAGATATTGTTGCTGAAGAGTACCCTCAGTATGCTGACAACGAGGGTAATGTGGTCCCCAATCTGGGTGAGTCCCTAGTCAGTGAAATGTTTGAGGTACTAGACAAGATGGAGCAGGAAGCTGGAAAGACCGAAGGAATAGCCCAAGCCTCAAACGATGACGTATACATTCGAAAGGCTGAGTGGGCTGAATGTTTTAAAGAAGTCAGAGCCCAACGTGCTGCACCGAAGAGGGATGCCTACACCAAGTTCTACAGTGTCAAGAAACATCTTATGGTGTCAGGCAGGATTATAGCATGGGCATATTTTGATGATCTTAATGTTTATGCCGTTAAGAGGGAAAAGGGCATAGAGTACTTTAGATTTCCACATGATCTAAAGACTCTACCAGGATTTGAGCTCAACCAGCTGGCCAAATTGAAGCTGTTGTATGCTGACCCGAGAAAAATGTCAGGCTGGTTTGAGGCTGCCCTAAAGAAAGAGTACCACACCAGGTGGATTAACTTCAGACCTTTACAACCTACAAGGTATATTAGAAGGTCTGAGATGGATGCCATTACTGGAAAACCTAAGATTGTGTTGAAGTGGAGTCCTCCTCGCACTATGTCGAGAATCCCTCTCAGGAAATGCCACAGGACTTCACTCCACACTTCAAATGGTGGTACTATGATTGGAGAACTGCTGAAGCTGTCATAGTTCTGAACAAAGGGGATCAAATGGATACTGTCAGGGTATTCGACCCAATGTGGCTAACTAACTTGTCTGCTAATGATGTCTATACATTATACAAGTGGCCACTGTTCTATGACACACAAGACATTGTACAAGCCCTCTAGTTCCAAAATGTTATACGACTTTGCTTCGCGTTTGATATTCACGCGGGAGTCACACAAGAGGACAAGTACAAGAATATGAGGAGGTAATGAAGAAAACAAGACATTAGAGAGATCTAGGTCCAAGGGGGAGTTGTTGATACATGTATGTCCCTAGATCGTGATATGTGATGTAATAGATCTTGTCTGGTTTGATTAATGAACTGATATTGATAGTTTGTTGGTTATAATGTTTAATAGTTCATTAATGAGTCGTGAATGAATTGATTGGGTTTATGATTACTTGAATGATTACATATAATATTATATTAATTAACTAAAACATTTAAACTTAACTTAATGAAGTTCCCATGCGAATGGCTCATGCGAATGAACCATACACATGAAGAACTTCACACGATTGACTCAGTCGCACGATTGAACCAGGAGACTGGATCAGTCGTACGACTGTAACATAAGATTGGCTCAGTCGTACGAATGAACCAACCGCATGGTTCAATCGCACGACTGAACCAAACTAATGGTTTAGTCGCACGATTGAATAGTGCCAACCTAGAAATACAACTCAATTCGTGAAAAACAGTGACGCTCGATCAAGTACGAATCCAGACGAACCCTAGCCGTCCAGAAACCTTCCTCAATCGTTCTCCAAGTTCATAGAACACATTAGATCGATTCCTTATCGATTTCTAACGTTAGTTTCAATCCTTGATTGATTCTTCGTGTGTTCTCACTGATTGGATCGCCAATCAAATAGGATTCCGCACTATTTGATCTGGTATACACGTGATCTCTAGGTATTTTAGTCGAATACCAGGTCCTAACACAAAGTCTGAAGATCAACAGCTGAAGACTAAGTACTGAAGACTTCAACAGTTGAGACTAAGTACTAAAGACTTCAACAGCTGAAGACCAAAGTCTAAAGATCAAAAGCTGAAGAACAAAGTACTGAAATCAATAGCTGAAGTACAAGACTGAAGACAATAGCTGATGACAACAGCTGAAGTTCAAGTACAAGTACTGAAGCCTTCAGTTTTTGTTACAACAGCTGAGAAGCATTCTTCAGTTGTTGTGATGGTTTCCTTTCAATAGTTTTCTTTTATTTCAGTATTTGTAAAACGACTGAAGAGCATGTTCTTCAGTCATTGTAGTTTCAGTATTTTCTTTTCAGTAGTTGTAGTGACAGTTAACACTTAGTAATTTTTGTGAGAAGATGTCAGCTGTTTTGACATCTTCAGTAGTTGTGTTAACTTTTAGTAGTTTGAATAATTCTGTTAGATGTCACTATCAAGTGACATCAGCAGACGTCACATCTCCTATAAAGGAATGTTCCACCCGACATTCCTATATAATGGATGATTGACCTGATTGTAAGTGTGCATTTTGCCACCACGAAAGCGCGTATTGAATGAAATATTTGATTTGCAGAATTCTTTCTATAATCGTTTGTTCTACTTTGAATATCAACTGTATTCTTGTGAATTGTCTAATTCATTGTTTGATTTCCGCTGCAATACTCTCTAATCAATCAAACGTAGATCACTGATCCTAACAAGATCTGTGATGGTGACTGAAAGTAGCAAGAAAGGAGAGGGTGATCAAGAATCGGACGGGAAGCGATTGGGGCGTGGCGGAGCCACTCCAGGTGGCAAAGGTGCACGAGTGGATGATCAGCGTGTGGTCATAACTGGTGCGGGTTCGAAAAGGTGTGACAAGTGTGGACACAGGCACCCTGGGGAATGTAGATTGGGGGCAATGTCTGTTTCCGTTGTGGGAGGACCAGACATGTGGCGAAGAACTGCGGTATGGGGAGGTGTTATTCCTATGGTGAGGAAGGTCACAAGAGCAGGGATTGCAAGAAGCCGACGGCGGAAGGTTCGGAGTGAAGAAGATTGGAGGAAGCTAGGACGGACCCCGATGTTGTGTCAGGTAAGTTTCTATTAAAGCAAACTTTAGCCTCAGTGTTATTTGATTCTGGTGCTAGTAAAAAGTTTTATCTCTGCTGCTTACTGTGCTAAGTTGCCTGTTAGTTGTAAGAATATAGATACACCCTTTGATGTAGAATCACCATTAGTAAGTCTACCAGGTTACCTAATGCCCTAGAGGACTGCGCGATAGAATTGAGAGAGAGCGCTTGTTCCTGCTAGACTGTTCAAGATGGCGTAGGTGGATAGATGTACATCTCCGGGTCAGTTGATTACTAATCTACGACTCGAACCCCAGGTGTTGCAAGGAGATGGATTGATCAACCGTGCACAACCAGAGTTCGGTGACGACCTACGACAATAAATTATGAGGAAGGCTTCGACCAGCAAAGCGGATTGCTTGATTGGAATCGAGTAAAGCTAATATTAAAGTGTAGCGGGACATTCCCAGTTGTTGCTCGGGTAGGAGAAGTGACACATCGACTGGAGCTACCCGATGAGTTAAGTGGAATTCATCTAATGTTCCATGCATCTCGTCTAAGAAAGAGCTCAACCGATGAGGATAGATCATGCTACTAGAGAACACTGAGATGGACAAAGCATTTCTGATGAGGATATGTACGTATGATGTATGATCACGAATGATTGTAAAGTATAGTATGATTTGAAATAAAGTAAAGGATGGTTTTAACGAAAGTAAAGTATTTTATTATAAAAACTAGAACTCACTCAGTGTCGCTGACTTTTGTATGCATGATAGTTGGCAAGTATATGTTGATGCTGAGGATTGCAGGCATGGATGCATAAGCTACTGGGAGCATTTTGTGGATGGCATCCGTATTTTGACATGGCTTTGTATTTTGAGATGAAAACAATGTTGTAAATGAATAAAATGACATGTTTTTAGCTATTCATGAAAGTTTTAAATTCCGCTGCAAAATAAATGTACGTTTTATAATTTTTTATGTTCAATGAATGACCAAATTTGAGGTGCCTGGGAACGGGGCCTTACATGTAATCATTACGTTTTATCAATGAAACCATTTTATTATAGTTCGTGTTTATGTTTGTCTCTTGGTTTTGGGTTTTGTTTCCTCCGTCAAGAACACACTCGGATGTCTACCGATTCAGCGCCTTAACATCTTCCATTCCATTTTTCAAAAGGTGTTAAATCCAGTTTGTTGGTCGGGGCCACATTCGAAATACGAGCCGCGTAGAGCAATGCAAAACCCCAAAATGATAGAGGTAGTGAGCTTATAGCCATCATAGATCGAACCACATCTAATAGGGTTCGGTTTCTCCTTTCATACACACCATTATGTTGTGGCGTTCTGGGTGGAGTAATTTGTGAGACGATCCCACAACTTCTTAGATCGTCCTGAAAGGCCTCACTGAGGTATTCACCTCCTCTATCTGAACCAAGAACTTTGATAGTTTTATTAAGTTGATTTTCTACTTCATTCTTGAATATTTCAAACATTTCAAAAGCTTCATGTTTATGTGTCATCAAGTACACATAACCATAGCGATTGTAATCGTCGGTAAAGGTAATGAAGTATCTTTCACCATTTCTTGTCATTGTCTTACAAGGACCACATACATCTGAATGTATGATTCCTAATAAGTCTTTTGCCCTTTCGTTAGTACCACTAAAGGGAGACTTGGTCATCTTACCTTGTAAACAAGATTCACACTTATCAAATGAACCATTTTCATTTGTTTTCAAAAGACCATTCTTTTGAAATGTTTGAATCCGATTCTTGTGTATGTGACCAAGACGACAATGCCAAATATATGAATCACTTATACCCATTTTAAGTTTCTTGGTGCTTGTTTGGTATAATGAGTTATCAAAGGATGAATTATCATGAACCAATTCATAGATACCATTAAAAGGCATAGCCTTGAAATAAAAAACATCATCCATACAAACATAAATACCATTGTTAACAAACTTTAATTCATAACCACATTGTTTTAAAAGGGAAACATAAATTATCATCCTAGTCAAACTAGGAGCATACAAAATGTTCATAAGAACAACTTCCAAACCATTTGAAAGTTTCAAAATATAGTCTCCTTGGGCTTCGACATCAACTTTTGCTCCGTTGCCCATGTAAAGAATTGTCTCCCTTATTGAATTGCTTATTTCTTTTAAACCCCTGCAACAAATTGCAAATGTGAGTTCCATATCCGGTATCCAATACCCATGTGTTTGAATAATAACATTTAAACCAATATGAATCATGAAAGTTATACCTGAGGTTTGCCCAACATCCCTCTTGTTTCTCAACTCAAAGCATGGATCGTTCCCTGTTACCTTAGGCTTCTTAAGCTTAGGCTTTGGAGGTTCCGCTTTAGCCTTCCCTTTCCCTTTGCCTTGATGTACCCCTTTCCTTTGGCAACATTTGCCTTGGGATCGGGGAATGGCCTTTTCTTATTGCCTCCCTCATTGATCGAGAGAACAGGTAGAACCTTTCTACCCATCCCTTCCTTGGCTGTTTTGTATTGCGTGAAGCTCACTAATGCTCTTGTCCCACCCATTCATATTGTAATTCATTATGAACGTCTCAAACCATTTTTTTAGGCCATAAAGGATCAATTCGTGGCCAGCTTCTTTGAGACGGGGCAATTAAGCCTCTCGAGGCAATCAACGTGGCTTTTCATCTTAAGAACATAAGATGATACCGATTGGGTTTCTTCCATGCGACATGCATGAAGCGCTCAAACGGTTTCGAAGTGCTCTACCCTAGCTTGTTGAAGGAACATTTCCTTCAACTGGGTAATCATGTCATATGCCCCATGATGCTCCAAATCCTTTTGGATTTCGGGAATCATAGTTCCCAACATGAGGCAGGAAACCTGCATGGAATCCTCAGTGTACTGAAGTCAATCGTTATAGGCCTCAACATCCTCGGGGTCGGGTTGGTTAGGATTGGGATCGTCAAGGACATTGGCTTTTTTCTCTTGTATGAGAATAATTCTCAAGTTTCAAAACCAGTCCATAAAGTTATTATGGTTAAGACGATCCATTTCTATGATGGTTCTCAGCAATAGGGTAGGGACGGTCGGGGTGGTAACATTATTGTTTGCGGCCATTTCTATAAAATTTACAAAATTCATATTAGTATTTCTGAAAAACTACATTTTAATCATTAATACCCTTTTCATGTCTCATAGAAAATTAATAATTAAAATCTAGAATCCAATGTTACATTTAAATGATCGTTAGGTGACCTTTATCCCATTATTTAAACTAACAAGGTAGTCAACATTTGTCAATTGCAACCTATTGCAACTTCTAGCCTAATGGGATCTGTTAAACATCTATGTTTAGTTGGCGTGTAAAATCTCATCAACACTATTGTACGCCATGCTTCGGTGACCCTATGCACATGTTTTCCAATTCAAGTCGTCCTACTTACACACACGTGTGAGTTTACACATACAAGTGGTTAGGTGACCTTTATCCCACAAATACGTTAAACCCACATCAAACACACAAGTTCCCTAAAAGTGGTTAGGTGACCTTTATACCATAAATAGTTCTCAAGTGATTCGAGTGTTGTGTAAAAGGATGGTGTTAAACTCATTTCCAAAGGGATTTAATTTTCATTAATTATAATTTTGAAAACTCTATGTACCTTGTATTTGCATGCTTTCAAATACATGGTACCCTATGGTTCTCTTTTTAGTAAAACCACTTTTATTAGAATCATTAATCCTTTTAATAACCTTTTATTAGTTACTTAATGATTAGGAACCATACATTTTCAGCTTGTTTTGTTTGTTAATAAGTTTGTTATGCACATCCAAATATCAAACAACCATCATATAACAAACAACCAAACAAGCATAATCAAACAATCACAAATGCATAACCATAGCCACTAAGTTGACCACACTTGTTTGCCATCACAAGTGTTGTCATTTGGTCTTTCCTAAGGGTTAATCACAACACACAAGATAAGATCTCCAAAGACCCCCACTTGAAGTTGCATCCAAATGCTTCAAGTCCTTCTCTTTGTGTCTTCCCTTTGTGTTTCCAACTTGTGCATCTTCTTTTACAAAATTTATATCCTAATACAAATTTTCTAATAAAAGAAAATACACCTAATCTTTTTATTACATCACCATTTAATGAATAAATAAATTACATCCAAATACAAGCACAAAAGAATATATTACAACCCATTATGAATGAAATCAACCAAAACAAACATCCATCCAAAACCAAATCAACACAAGGTCAAGGCTAGGTTATGCACCAATAATAAACAACATCCAAGAAGCAAAATAAATCCCCATTTAACCCTAAATTTTCAGCCAACATAAACCAAGAATTTAGGGTTTTGTCCAAACAAAATATAACCACCCATTTGATATCTTTCTTTCAAGTTTAATCATAAGCACGTAAGATATAACCTTGAAAGATTGGGTATTCATCATATCATCACAAAACAGCCCCTATTAGGTTGTTAAAGTCCTATAAAACAAATTTTACAAGGATAGAAGAAGCTAGTCATCCACATATCCGGCTCTAGATGCCAATGTTGGGTTTGTTGGACACATTATCAAAGTTAATTAATCATTTAAACATGAAAAATGCTGCAGAAACAACCTTTATATTATGATTTGTAATCTGAAAATTAAGGTATATTATATAACATCAACAAACCCAAGAACATAGGATCAAATATATGTGTATGAACTAGCTATCAAGAAGGAATAACAACCAAAACAACACCATGAAAACTACCTTTCAGGAGCTGCTCAAAACCGTGAGACTTGATGAAGATGATGATGTTCTTGAACGACTAAAACACCAAGGAGAGGTGTCCTCAAGCTTCCATACCCACAAGCATCAAGCAAAGCACCTTGTTGTTAGGATTTCTACACCAAAACGAACCAAGAAGGGCGGAAGCCTATTCCAGCCTTGAGTTTTCTACCAAAATGGAGAGAGCACTTCACTTTTTGGTTCTGGCATGTATGAGAGAGAGAGAGAGAGGTGGAGTGTGTGTCTAGTTAAGATTGTGTTGTTCCAAAACATCAAATGAAATAAAAGGAACCAACCCCTCTAAAGGGGCGGCCAAAACACACTTCAATTTAGGGTTTCCCCCCACCTAATTTTATCTACCAATTATTTTAACTAGTTATTAGAATAAGTTATGTAATTAACCTTTTAATCATATAACTTATACACAGTTTTATTACTTGATGTTATTTAACCAATTTAAATAACATTACAAATAATACCCATGAACAAAATATCCCTATAAGTTTTTCCATCTCATATGCAACTTATTTAGAAAACCCACTTTTCTAAATTGGTGTAATTATTTAATTACATGATCATATCACCAATTAAATATGAATTGGTGTTTGCTAAGCTTGTTATTAGGTATGACCCGACTTGGATCATAACGTACTGACCACATCATTGTTCTATGTGTCTTGGGCATAAAGAATCCAACAATAATCACCTTTATCAATGACTTAAAGTTGAATATTGTACTTTAAATTGAAATTATCACTTTAGACTCACATGTAAGAACCACCTAGATGTATGTCATGAGTTATTTATCACATCCCTTAGTAGCCTTGAGTAGTTGGAGCGCAAACATAGTTATTTGATCGATACTTTAATCTCCCTAGGAACATTGTTAAATGTGTTGCTTCGTGCATACTATTTTGTTTAGTCATGTTCTATATATCTATTGTTTTAAGCAGGAAATACAATGGTCATGAAAACTTTCACACAAGTTAGTAATCTCATACTTATCTTTATTCTTGATGATATATTCATAGAGACTTTCACCAACCACTTTTTTTCTTGAAAAGTCATGGTATTCACTTTCCTTTTTGTTGATGAATATGTGTGAAAATAATTAAATAGTCAAAAGGGCCTAACTACCTAGTTCAATTATTAGTTAACAATTTTGTAACCTCTTTAAGCCAACTTAGAACCATTGTGAATGTAAGGTATCAAAACTTTTCATCTGCTATCGGTATGGGACATGTTCCTTAGCCCTACATACCTAAACTCACTACACCTTAGGAGAGGGGGTATCACTATAAACCCTTTGTAACACCCCAATGCTCACCCACTAGTTTGTCCTAATGACCTTCTAATAATTATATTTAATGGTGATTACATATTTTCCCTTTTTTTATAAACATAAATCAGAACCTTCAACCAACAATGACAACCGTATGAATTCATACACTACATGACAATGCTAATAAAGACATTCTTTAATATTTCTATAGGTTTAAATAAAACGTGTTTTCTAATACTTATATAATATATCAACTTATATTTGGTAAAGCTTCTAATTTCTTAAATTTGCCATTAATTTCGTATTAATTCGTTGACCAAATTAATGTTTGTAATATCTTAGTTCTTTACCAAGATTTATCATATAAGATATCTATAGGCATATACATGTGTATATATACAGGATGGTTATGTATTTCTTCAGATCACGAAACACCATGACCCGCTCAATGGTTAAGTACCAGTTCATTGAGGATGAACGAGCTAGAGGTATAACCATGAAGAAGAGGAAAGCGAGTCTATTAAAGAAGATAAATGAGTTAAAGATTTTGTGTGGTGTTGATGTTTGTCTTGTAATGTATGAAAAAGATGATGGTCCACCTGATGTTTGGCCATCTCTTTCCGAAGCATATCATGTCATTGAGAGGTTTAATGAATCACGATTGTGGAGTGTAAATGCGATGCAAGATCATGCATCTTTTATTCAGAAAAGCATAGCCAAAATGAAGAAACATATGGAGAGAGAAAAGGAGAAAAACTTGAAACATTTGATGGTGAAATGTTTGTTTGATAAGAACGCGCTTGGTGAGATCAATGATCAAAAGGTTTTTGGTGGATTGCTTTCTTTGGTTGAAAGTGAGATTGAAGAGATTGATGGTATGATTCAAGAAGCCCATGAGAAGGCCAAGACGAAATTTGTTTTTAGAACTTTTTTCTAAGAAATTTTGATTTGTACGCGATGAAAGCGTTATGTTTACCTGAATAAATGGTCCTTTTGATCGTATTTATCATAAATTTTGATTGGGTAGTTTCCATTCAAAATGTATGCTCTAAATAACATGATAGTGTTTCATGTTTTCATGGATTTTAACATGTTTTTCATGGATTTTCATGCGTTTTATGGTTTTGTTCACTTATTTTTCCATGTTATCATAGATTTTTCCATTTCTTCATGGATTTTTTCATGAATGTAAAAAATTAGGTTAGTTTATGATTTTATTAGGAATTATTTTATTTAATTTTTGGTTTCTTGATAATTGATATCATTTAGGTTAGTGTTGCAATTCAAATTTTAATAGGAAGCTAGTGAATATGTGTAATATGAGCATATGAATTTATGTAGATAAATCTTGAGTTAAAGCTCTATAATTAAACAAACAAAATATAGAATTGAAAAGCAATTCTAGAAAAAATTAAGTGATATTATATGAGAATGGGACCTAAACTGAGTCAATGATACATAGGTCAGTTAGTGTGTGTTCATGTTGGTCCATATGACTCGTTGTATCCAAACAAATTCAATTGTTAAAGTGTTTAGGAAAATATAACATGTTTAATTACTTTGACCAAAGATGACTTTTGTTGATCAAGTTTGACCAAGTTGACCCAACGACCTTTTCGTGACTCATTTAGTAAACTAATGTTTGGTCGTGTTTATAAATCCATATCATGCTTATAAAATTCATCATAGTACACATAAGGTTCCAAGTTAGGTTTCTATTTTGGAAAAGTTCCTTTTTAAGAAAACAGGGTTTTACTTAATACATGCAATCAACAATCTAAACCTTCTAGCATAGAAACACATATACCATAATTCACATATAACTCATAAAGTTCCCTAACATGGCAAGCTATGAATATCTAATGCTACTTCACGCATAAAGTTTTGATTATTAGTAATGTATGATCATAATTCACATTTTTTACTGACCAAGGTTCCTGAAATGTTCACATGATCAATCTAATACACAATTAATCATCACAATACATTCAACAAATCCAGAATACATCATGCAAGTTACTAAGCACTAAAGTTACTATTAACAGTAATCTAATAACGTAAAGTTGAATTTTATGATTCAATTGGTTACAATTCATTCCGATGTTCTAAATAACACATAAACATCATTACAGTCCATGGTGCACGTCTAAAACTAAATCCATATTACTTATCATCAATAAAGTTACTCATTTTAGTAACGTATGAAAACCAAGCTAAGTTTCTCTAACATTAATCATCAAAATGCTTTAATATGATTCAACTGATGTATTATCCTCAACATAACACAACCATCATGTCTATATTTCATTTGTTTTAATAATCACCAATATTAAGCTATTATTATTAGTAACCCTCTATTTTCATGCGAACTAGGGTTTTCTAATACCAACGAATCCATACAACCATACACCAAACCATACCAACATAGAATTAATGTTTAATTTGACACCTTTGCCCGAATAAACATGCGTTTTGATCAACTAGGGCTTGTATGAACAAACTAACTAAAAATCATATATAAATTACTAAAACCTTACTTGTAACTTCAAAACTTCAAGTATTAAACATTCCTTGATGTTAGAGACATCCAAAATGAAGAATAATTACAGAAACAGGAATCAAACAAGAGCAATTTGGTGTTCTTGGGTGTTCAAAATCATAAAGGGGGTTGGTTGGGGAGGGGCTTAGGCTAAATTGGGATGAGGCAATTAGGGTTGGGATTTTATCTTGTTTAATTTTTAAAATTTGTAATTAAATGGGTATAAAAAAAGGTTTGGGTGATCCATGGGTGGGTTTACTAAACCGGGTTGTTAGATGCTCAAAAATTAATTTATTTCTCCTCAATTTAATAAATAAAGCCTACAATATTATTTTATAATATTTTCATAACAATTATTTTATAAAAACTATTAACACATAGAAAGACGTATACTTTCGTGATTTCACAAATTTCAATGTCAAGATTGACAATATAAGCACGAAATCACATAATATATAATTTTACATGAATTATATTAATTATATTTTATGGAATTTTATTTTGGTAATTCATCAACATTCGGGGACAAGTCTTGCGTATGATTTGGTAATTCTCTGAATTACAGTTATGTGAATATTAATAACTTACTAACTTTATTAATCCTAGTAAAGTGAAATAGATGAATGAATGATTGGACATGAAGTTTATGTTAGTCGAAAAAAACTTGATCACATCATTCTCTTGTTGAGAGAAATTTTGTCTTGAAATTTGACTAATGTTGCTAATGAATGGATGAAAAATTTTCTGATTGTCACATTGTGATCCCTGAGCAGGTGATAGCAGCCACCAAAGTATCTTTAGGAATGTAGAGTGTGTGAATGTTAAAAAAATGCCTAAAATAAAGACATCTTAATAGCATAAAGGAAGTTGTATTGTACTACCACTAAGCTAACATAACCCATTTGAGCCATTTCAAAGGAACATTTATAGTCATACATTGAAGGTAAGTCTCCAAACACCTAATCAATACCTTAGTTTGTCCATCTAATTAGGGGTAATAGGCACTAGAAGTAAAAAGAGTAACTCCTGTTAAATGCAAAAATTCTTGTCATAATTACTCATAAAGATAAGATCTCAATACGATACAATGGTAATATGATTACCATGTAGCTTACAGATATGATATAAATATAGTTATGTAAGAAAGCTCCGTGTGAGGAAGAGCAGTTGGAATAGAATGATCTCTTGATGAGTCTATAAATTATTATCCAAATTTTACTCTTACCTTGAACCTAAGTGTAACGCCCGAAAAGTTAAGGGAAAGAAGACAGAATAAGTTTTTGTGTGAATCGAGAACCGTAGGCGTAAACTTTGAGCTGGGTATAAAAACTGAAGAACACCCATGCCTGACTCATAACTCACGTGAAAAGTGTTGCCGCTAGAGAGAGAAAGCGGTTGTTTAGAGAGAGAATATGAAGAATCGAAGCGTTTGAGGTACTTAACTCGTGTAGTAACTCATGTTATGTACTTTTTGGGGTGACTAAGGCTTCGGGAAGGTTCTCTTTATGCTAGAACTTCAAGAAGTGAGTTTCTAGTCCCCTTTTTATGTAAGTTTTAAGTTTTTAGGGCTACTATGCATACCAACCTTCATGTTTATAAGCATGATGAAGTTGTTTATGGGCTTTAGGCATGTTGGAATAGTTTTAGGCATGATAAGTTACTTCTATGCAGGAAGCCTGTAGTTTTCAGGTGAGCAGTTTAGTGCACGGTTCGAAGTTAGAATCCGGTTGTTCTCGCGCGATAGGTAGTCTCGCGCTATAGGCATCTTTACGAGCGATAGTGATAAGTTCTATGATTTTGAATGTTGTACAGTTCTCGTGTGATACGTAGTTCTCGCAACGAGATGTTTTTTATGTATTTCGTAAAGTTTTCGCGCGTTATGCTGATGTATGTAATTGTTATTTTATTTTGTAGTCATTTTCAGTGATTATGTTTTACGTAATGACTTACTTGGTATGATATGTATGATTTTAAGTAAGTATTATGTAATAAAAGTGAAAGATAATGATAAGGAACAGTAGAACGTAAAGAATAAATGAAAGTCTTGCAAGAAAAACAAAAGGAGGTTCACAACTCATTGAGGGGTTGTTAGCTCAACTGTGTGCGGTTTAGCTAACCCATGAGAATGCATACAAGGGTCTAATCCTTGTGATTGACCGAGCGAAATGGGACCCTTGTTGCTTGCCTCGATAATGGAGTCAGCTTCATGCATAATGTTAGGGGTCTATTTATAGACTTCGGCCCAGTACCAGCTTTGTGCATAATGTTTGAGGTATAGCATATGACATTGGTCTAGATGAAGGTGAAAGATAAAATGAAAGTACGAAATGTGTGATAGGTATGAAATGAATGATGATGAAAGATAATAATAATTATTATCTATGTGTATGTATGATGTATGATCATGTGTGAAAGTAAAGGAAATGTTTTAAATGAATGTAAAGTATTTTTAATAAAACTAGAAGTCACTCAATGTTGCTGACTTTTATATGCATAATAGTTGGCAGGTAATTGTTGTTGCTGAGGAGGTGCGGGCATGGATGCATAAGCTACTCGTAATGATTCGAGTTTGGCGTCCACATTTTGTGAACGATATTTTGTTAATAACATTTTTGGAATGTAAACAAACAATGTGATTAGTTGACACAATTTTTGTTATTAATGAAAAGATAGGTATATCCGCTGGAAAATGTTTAAATTTTAGCGGTTTACATTATGCATGTCCAACTTGTAAGCGTCCAGGGAACGTGGCCTTAGAAGTTGGTATTAGAGCCAAAGATTAAGAGAATTGGGTAAAATATTTTCAAAAAAACCTAAAACTTAAACTAAAAATGGGACGAGAAAGGGAAAAGGGTTGGTTCCAGCCCTAGTAGCTACATGTCCATATACAAATGTTAATGTAAACATTTTATGAAGTGTAATATAAACGGAATTATGTGCGCCTGCTATATGGGTTATGTGCTCTTTGTAGATTTGAATACTGTTATAGACAGGATAGGAATGCTTGGGGAGTGGAGAGTAAAGTAAGTGGCTAATCACAACTGGCCACTGTAATTAAGGACTTACTATACATGACATGCTCTGAGTTATTACCTTGAATGATCGTGATGGTGTTTGAATCTTTTAGTATTTAGAAGTTGGATGGTGGTAGGTCTTCGAAAGCTTCTCAAGGTGGTGGTTGGGGTGGACGTGATGCTGGACCACGTGTCACTAGAAGCAGAGCCAAGACTGGTGAGACGGCTTACAAGGAGCCCAAACCCCTTAATCAGGAGAGTGGGGATGAGAGTGCTAATATAAGGGAAGGGCCTCAAGAAGGAGGCTGTTGTTGAGGAGCTTCATTAAGTCATGCAGACAATTTTGCCATCTGTGGTGACTGAGGTGATTAGAGCTATGAGGGAGGATCAAAGAAAGGAGAAGAAGAAGACTGCCTGAAGAGGTAACGACCAGGGAGGAGAGCGAGAACAACCTGAGACTGAGACGGTTGTTTCTAGTGATGACGAGGAGGAGGAGGATGTGTAGGAAACTGCAAGAGGGTGCAACTATGGGGCATTCCAGAGATGCAAGCCCTCGAGTTTTGATGGGAATGGGGATGTTGTGGCCACTCACCATTGGGTGAGGGTAATGGAGGATGTGTTAGATATCAACAAGTGTAGGGAGAAACCAAAGGTGAAGTTTGTTGCCCCCTCATTTTTGGACTCGACCTTGTGCTGGTGGGACAAAATTGTCCAGGTTGAGGGTAGTGGGGTAATTGGAAAGATGAGGTAGAGTGAACTGAAGAAGTTGGTGATTGAGAGAGATTTCCTACAGTTGGAGGTGGGAACCATGACATACCAGTAATATACGACCAAGTTCAACGAGATGACGAGGCTAGTGCCAGCCTAGGTGACACTAGTGTGACGAAAGATAAAGAGATACATCCAAGGTCGGTCGGTGGATATCCGCAGACACTTGATCACTACTCGACCTGGTATGCTTAGGTCAGTGGTTGATTTGTGGGAAGACTATATGATGAGAGAGAGGAAGTGATGGTGGTGGAAGCGAGTAAGAAAGGCAGTGGCAATAGAAACTGGAACAGAAACGCTTTGGCAGTGGTGGTTTCACCCCTAAGGGCAAAAAGGCAAAGGTGGATGAGCAAAAGGCGGTGACGACAGGTACAGGGTCGAGGATGTGTGTGAAGTCGGTTGGATCGATAAACATCCGAGCATGTTCTTGACGAAAGGATAAACAATAGCACAAACCAAAAGTCAAACAATAATACGAACTATAACTGAATGGTTTCATTGATAAAACCTAACGATTACAAGCTTGTTAGAACATAAGAATCAACACTCTTGGCAAGGGGAAGATCGAGCATGATCTCCCCTCTCATCCGGCAGCCCTAGGCTCCTGGGCAGACTTCCTCTCAAACCCCTTAATCTCTTTACACATTTAAACTGGTATATATAGGCCTCGCCCATATTAGATGCTACTGGGCCCATTCGTGCGATTGGACCACACGTATGGTTCAATCGTGTGATTGGACCATGCGTATGGTTCAATCGTACGACTGGACCATACTTATGGTTCAGTCTTACGAATGTCCCAATCGCATCTCTCAGTCCTACGGCTGGTCCATTAGCATGGCTCAGTCGTACGACTGAGTCTCATTCGCATATGCTCCTACGAATGACCCAGTTTCATGTGTTTACAATATATTAGGTGTATTACATTAAGCCTAGACTATTCAACAAGCGATGGACACACTATATATGACTATATATGCTCCAACAAACTCCCCCTTATACGTTGCTTGCTAATAGTAGATAACACCTCTTACAATCTTCAGTCAATCTTTGCTTTGGTTGCCAATAGAATCAAACGAAAACCATATTAGCCAACGTTGCCTATCCGTTAGGTTGCTACAATATCCCTGAAAATGAATTTAGGCACAATAGCTTTCATTTACTTTGCAGAACACCATCGTAGCAACAAGATTCCCCATATGACTGATTTTTCCAGATAATGACATGAACAGTTTTCCATTGCTTCAATCTTCACACAGTCTAACCTCATTAACATCACCATCTGCAAAAATTCCCCCTCATATTCAGCATATCCCAATATATAGACATTGTGCTCTCCTGGCGTCTTCACACGGTGTATTGGGCAAAAGGTTGAAGGTTCCAATCCACAGCTGACAATATCAAACAAATCAGCATGCACGTAGATTCATCATGAGAAACCTGCTCACATCATCATTTTTTGATTGTGTCTTCCCTTTCTCGATACATGGATTCCCCCCTAAGAATGAGAATCCTCATTGTGCGGATAGATATAACTTGATTGGCCCATAAGTAGTCAGATGCTCCAGACTACCCCACAAAATCAGCACTGACTGCTGATATCTTCTCTTCTCTCTTTCGTGCTCCAATTACATTCACCTATTCTGCAAGTCCAACGAATAATAGTGTATACATCGAACTTATTTGACAAAAGAACCTCAGGGTGAATATGCTTTGCTCATCCTAAAATATGTGCAAGAAGTTGTTCTAGACCTTTTTTTTGGTCTGAACAAATGCGGATGCGTCCATGCGGTTGATCCATTCACACGACTGAGTGTTTTGTCGTGCGACTGAGTCATTCGCATGAAGTTGTTCAGGCGTATGGACTATTTAGGCACATGGACACTCAATCGCATGGCAATACGGATGCATGATCACTGTTGGGGCGCATGGTCCAGTCGCATAGCCATTCGGACGCATGACCAGTGTTGGGGTGCATGGTCCGTTCGGACGCATGACCACTATTGGGGCGCATGGTCCGTTCGGACGCATGACCACTTTTGGGGTGCATGGTCCATTCGGACGCATGACTACTGTTGGGGCGCATGGTCCATTCGCATAAACGCATCTGCACGCATATTTTCAGATCTGCAGCCGCCAGGGCTGCCCAAAATGCTAATCTTATGAATTTTACATGAAACGAACCAATATAGACATCACAAGATTCGCAGGGGAGATCAAAACGTGGTTTCCAAGTTCAATTTTAACATAGAAACACCACACGTAACAAGATCTGAGCAAAACACGAAGAACACGAAGTGGGTTTAACGTCAAGATCTGAAATTTGATCTAGAAATCAAGAGCTCGGGTTGCTAGAATGATTGTTAGATCATTCCAGCAGTAACCGGCTCTGATACCAATTGTGAAGTCGGTTGGATCGATAAACATCTGAGCATGTTCTTGACGAATGGATAAACAACAGCACAAACCAAAAGTCAAACAATAATACAAACTATAATTGAATGGTTTCATTGATAAAACCTAACGATTACAAGCTCGTTACAAAATAAGAATCAAGACTCTTGGCGAGGGGAAGATCGAGCATGATCTCCCCTCTCATCTGGCAGCCCTAGGCTCCCGGGCAGACTTCCTCTCAAACCCCTTAATCTCTCTACACACTAAACTAGTATATATAGGCCTCGGCCCATATTAGATGCTACTGGGCCCATTCGTACGATTGGACCACGCGTATGGTTCAATCGTATGATTGGACCATGCGTATGGTTCAATCGTACGACTGGACCATACTTATGGTTTAGTCTTAAGAATGTCCCAATCGCATCTCTCAGTCGTACGGCTGGTCCATTAGCCTGGCTCAGTCATACGACTGAGTCTTATTCGCATATGCTCCTACGAATAACTCAGTTTCATGTGTTTACAAGATATCAGGTGTATTACATTAAGCCTAGACTATTCGATAAGCGACGGACACACTAAATATGACTATATATGCTCGAACAACTTGTTAGGATCTGGTATTTGAACGAAACACCAACTGATTAACGTGTTAAACCAAACCAAATAGTGCGGAATCCTATTTGATTGGCAATCCAATTAGTGAGAACGCACGTAGACACAATGATGAATTGAATCTAATGTCAAGAATCGATTAGAAATCGAATTATAGCATTCTATGAACTTGGAGTACGAACTTAGAGGATTCTGGACGGCTAGGGTACGTCTGGAGTCGAAGTGTATTCAATGCTTCTAAATCATTACCTTTTCCCATGAATTAAGTGGTATTTATAGGTTAGGTTGCTTATTTGGGCGACTGAACCATGAGCTTGGTTCATTCGTGCGATTGAGCCATGCGATTGATCCATTCGCACGACTAAATGTTCAGTCATACGACTGAGTCAGACGCATGATGTTGTTCAGGCGTATGGACTATTTAGGCGCATGGACACTCAGTTGCATGGCCATTCGGACGCATGAGCACTGTTAGGGCGCATGGTCCATTCGGACGCATGTGAACTTCACTTAACCAAAGTTTGAATGTATTAATTATAATAACATTATGTATATTAATTCAAACACTCACAAACCTATATAATCTAGTCATTAAACTTACTCAACTCATTAATGAAATATTAAACATTATAAATCACAACCAAATATTATCATTTCATTAAGTACCCAATATTACATAAGTGCAAGACATTTAACACATAATACATTGAGATCAGGATCTAGGTACATAAGTGTATCAACAATGTGTGGTAAGTGCAGGAAGGAGTATGTGGGAGAATGCAAGTGGGGATTGAAAAGTTGTTTCAAGTGCGGGAAGGCGGGGCATATCGCAAGGGATTGTAGGGTGATGAGGTGCTATAACTATGGAGAAACAGGTCATATGAGTAGGGATTGTAGGACGTCGAGGGCCGAGAACTCCGAGGCACAAAACGGAATCGAGAAGGAGAAGGAGGGGCATAGGGCTAAAGCCCCAGCATTCACTATGACCCGAGAAGAGGTTAGGGTGGATCCCGACGTCATGTCAAGTATATTCCTAGTAAAGCAAACATGTGCATCTATGCTTTTTGATTCCAGTGCTAGTCAGAGTTTTATTTCTGCTGCTTTGTACGATAAGTTGCCCGTTAGGAGTAAAACAATTGATGATCCCTTTAATGTTGAAATTGCCATTGGTTTGTCTACTAGGATTTCTGATGTGGTAGAGGATTTCTTTATAGAATTGGAAGGCCATAAGTTCTCTACTAGGTTATTCATGAAGCCCTTAGGAGGATTTGATGTAGTCCTAGGGATGGATTGGTTAGCAACCTATAAGGCCAATATCATTTGTTGCGTGAAGATGATTTGATTGACTACACGCAATGGGAGTTTGGTGACGATTTATGGCGATAAAGTTCGCACGGGCCCAAAAGTAATTTTGATGGTAGTGGTAGAGAAATGTATGAGGAGTGGATGTGGTGCATATCTAGCCTATGTGAAAGATGGAGATGCAATAATACCATAATTGTCAGATGTGTCGGTTGTGTGCGACTTTCCAAACGTATTTCTGGATGATCTATTTGGTGTGCCACCTGACCATGAGATTGAGTTGTAGATCGATCTGATACCTTGTGCACAACCTGTTGCTAAGGTGTCGTATCGTTTAGCTCCCTCCGAGATGAAAGAGTTGATGACTCAACTGCAAGAGTTGCTTGATAAGGGGTTTATTCGACTAAGTATCTCTTCATGGGGTGCTCTAATCTTGTTTGTGAAGAAGAAAGACGGTAGCATGAGGATGTGCATCGACTACCGTGAGTTGAACAAGTTGACGGTGAAGAATCGATATCCATTATTGAGGATTGATGACTTGTTTGATTAGCTCCAAGGTGCTAGTTTGTTCTCGAGGATAGATCTTCGATCTAGTTATCATCAGCTGAGGATGAAGGAACATGATATTCCTAAGACATCTTTTCAAACACGCTATGGACACTAAAGGTTTCTCGTGATATCTTTTGGTTTAACCAACGCGTCAACTGCTTTTATGGATTTAATGAATCGAGTGTGTCGGCCAATGTTGGATAAATCAATGATTGTGTTTATTGATGACATTCTGATTTATTTGAAGAGCAAGGAGGAGCATGTCAGTCACATTCTAGAGGTGTTGGAGACGCTTTGAAGGAAGAAGCTGTATGCCAAGTTCTCCAAGTGCGCATTCTGGTTACGAAAGGTCTAGTTTTTAGGTCATAACCCTAAAGGAATTATGGTGGACCCGGTGAAGGTTGAAGCAGTGACGCAATGGAATCCCCTAAAGACACCATCTGAGATTCGTAGTTTCTTGGATTTGGTGGGCTACTATAGGAGATTCATCCAGGACTTTTCTAAGATAGCTTCTCCGTTGACCAAGTTGACACGTAAGAAGGTAAAGTTTGTATGGGGTCTAGAGCAGGAGAGTGCCTTCAAAGAGGATATGGTAGTGCCACTCGAGGATATTGAGGTGGATGAACGGTTGAATTATGTGGAGCAAGCAGTGGCCATCATTGACAGAAAAGAGAAGAGGCTAAGGAATAAAGTGGTTCCACTTGTGCGTGTGTAGTGGAAGCACAAAATGGGATCAAATTCCACCTCGGGAACCGAGGAGAGATGAGGCAGTATTACCCTCAATTATACAGTAACTGACAGGTTTCAAAGAAGAAACCTAAATAAGGAGGGTAGACTTGTAACGCCCAAAAATTTAAGGAAAAGAAAACAGAATAAGTTCTCGCATGAAGGGGACTACTCGTGCGAGAACCCTGGGCGAAAAGTTTGAGCTAGGTATAAAAGCTAAAGAACACCCATTCTTAACTCATAACTCACACAAAAAATGCTGCAACTAGAGAGAGAAAATAGTTGTTAGAGAGAGAAAGTGAAGAATCGAAGCGTTTTAGGTATGTAACTAGTTTAGTAACTCATGTTATGCACTAAGATTAGATTATTGATGGATATAATACGTGGTTGTGTAGTTTTTGCATAGATAAGGCTTCGACAAGGTTATCTTTGGCTAGAACTTCAAGAAGTGAGTTTCTAGTCCCTTTTTATGCAAGTTTTATGTTTTTGAGGCTATTATGCATACCAACATTCACGTTTGTTGGACCAAAAGAACCAATGAGCCTGATCAGAAAAACCTCTAAGTCCCACAGACATTACAACTGCTGGAGAAGATCACAACAGCTGAAGACATCAGCTGATTACAAGGTCTGAAGACAAAGTCTGAAGACAAGAACTGAAGACTACTACTGAAGACAAAGTCTGAAAATAAAGGACTGAGGACAAAGTCTGAAGCTATTAGCTGAAGACAAAGTCTGAAAGTAAAGTACTGAAGACAATGTCTGAAGCTATCAGCTGAAGACAAAGTCTGAAAGTAAAAGTCTGAAGAACAAAGACTGAAGACCAAAATGATCAGTAGTTGTCACAACAGCTGAAGTTATCAACTTCAGTAGTTGTCACAACAGCTGAAGTTATCAACTTCAGTAGTTGTGATGGTTTCCTTTCAGTACTTGTAATTTACTTTTCAGTAGTTATAGTTTCAGTAGTTTAGTTTCAGTAGTTACGTTTCTTGTACTTAGCACTCTGAGATGTAATCAGTAGTTGAGAACTTTCTCAGTAGTTTGCATAGTTTCAGTAGTTTGAATAATTCTGTTAGATGTCACTATCAAGTGACATCAGCAGACGTCACATATCCTATATAAGGAATGTTGACCTAATTGTAATGTGTGACATTGAGCCACCACGAAAGCATATGAATGAAATATCTCTTTTGTAGAATTCTCTTTTTCTATAACCATTTACTGTTACATTGAATATCAATTGTGTTCTTGTGAATTGTCTAATTCGTTGTTTGAATTCCGCTGCAATACTCTCTAATCAATCAAACTTAGATCACTGATCCTAACAAATGGTATCAGAGCAAGGTTAATCATTAATCGATCTAACAATTGATCATTGAAACTGCTATTTGATATCTAAGTTTTATTGAATTAGCATATTTGCAAGAATTGGTTATAGATCATTGAATTTCTGCTGCTTTCATTTATCTGCTTTGAGTTTTCTCTTGGTTCATATTGAGTTTGTTGTGTTTTGCACTAATTAGTTAAAACTTAATTGAATTTGGTTGAATCTGAGAATGACTACTCCTTCTAATGACCCTCACAATACCGTTTCCTCAACCAAGCCTTGTGATGCTGGTTAGACTGAGTATAACATATGGCAACGAAGAATGCTTCATACCTGTCTGTTAACAGTTCAGGTTGTTGGACATTGTGGTACATGGTCCACACAAGCCTATGGTGAACAATCCGGAAACCAACCAAATGGTTCCGAAGAGGAAGGAACAATACTCAGATGAGGATCGAAAACTGTTTGAGATTGATGCTAAAGTGCATGGAATTCTGGCCATGGCACTGCCGAATGAAATCTATTCTTGGCTTATGCATCATGAAACTGCTCATGGCCTCTGGAATGCATTGAAGGAACAATTTGTGGAACAGATGAGGTCTTAGCAAACAACAGAGAAATCCTTACCCAACAATATGAGACATTCTCTCATAGGAAGGGTGAGTCACTAACTCAACAGTTTGAGCGTTTTTCCTATTTGATATCTGAGCTTAAAATGGTCAAACATGAATACACTAATAGTCAGATAAACAACAGATTTCTCAGATCACTGCCTGAGAGATGGGACACATATACCATGGTCCTACGCTCCAGTGCAAATCTGGATAGTCTATCTCTCACCCAACTCCATGGGAAACTGCTTACATTTGAAAGAGAGACAAGGCAGAAAAGGAAACTGGCATCATCAGGAAAGCTCACTAATGACTTTGTACCAGGGAACACTACCTTGGTTAGTCATGAGTCAGAATATGCTACATCAGAAAGCAATTATGATGAGCATATAGATTTCTCCTCAAACGGTTCAGATCATGCATTTGTTAGTGTTGACAGTCAGTCAGGCTGTAATAGTGACAATTTGTGTTTCATTATGGATCATTTAAAGGGTATTGCTGATGATGACTTAGAAGAGATGGATATTCTAAGCCAAATGGCCTTGATTAATATCAGATCTCAAAAGTTCTACAAGAGAACTTGTAGGAAATTCCTAGGACTCTCTGGCAAAACCAAAGTTGGTTTTGACAAGAGTAAGTTGAGGTGTCACAAATGCCACAGCTTGGACACTTCGCAAGAGAGTGTAGACCATCTGGATCTAACTCCTCTGCACCCTTTGTGACTTTTCCAAGCAATAGTCCACAAAACAGAGGGCAACATCCTGCTAGTTCTGGTCATCATTCACAACCTATATCTCCTGCATATTTTGTCCCTTAGGGTCCAATGTCATATCCATATCCCTGCTATTACATGCCACACCCAAATCTAGTTCAAGTTCCTAATGCACAACAACCACAACCTTATCACAGCTTCTTCACCCCTGGTATTGTTGACCGGAGCAGTTTACCAGATGATCTCTCTGGTAATGAGCAATATTTGCTGGTAATGGTCAACAGGTGGTGAACATCCTTTGGGAATCTAGCTCTCATGGCCCTGGAATCTACTGATAGTTGATGCTCCAATGCATCTTCATCACAGGTAACCCAGGTATCCTCTGAGGCTAAGGCCAAGCTATGTTCTGAATCTTGCATGCTGCATTTATCTCTATTAGAGAGGCAAATGTAGCTTTAATAAATCAAAGTCTAGAGCTTGAGCAAACCCTTTCCAAAGGAAAAGCTGAATATGGTCTGTCCTTAAGGATAAAGATGATGAGATTTATAAGCTTAAATGTCAATTAAATGATGAAAAGGCTAAGCTAGAGGTCATTCTTGAGAACCATAGAGATCTCAAAGAAAACTTGCAGTTACCCAAGTTGAGTGTGACCGCTGGGTATCATCCTGCAAGGGATTTAAAATGCTGCTCAGCAAGCAATCTGCTTTGAATGTGAAGTTTGGAATAGGTTACAACCACATTGCACCACCTATAGATTTTACTCCAAAACCAATAGTAAAATCTGAAGGTGAAAGTAATTTCCAAACCACATCATCATGTGCATCATCCTCAAGTGATCACCCAAAATCACAAGATGAAATCAGTGTTGATACCTCAGCAAATCAATTGGCTGATGGGTTAACTACTGATAAGCACATGAAGCTGAGTACTTCAGATGTTGTCCCTCAAAGTACCTCAAGTACTGAAGGGCAAGTCACAACATCTGAAAAGCATTTCAAATCAGCTGAAATAAAAGGATTAACAACTACTGATAGAGAACATCTGAAGAACAAGTTTTCAGTTGTTACAGATCCTTCAGTACTAAACAAAAGTACTGAAAGGAGGAAAGTACTGAAGAGCACACCTTTAGTAGTTTCCACATCAGTAGTTGATCAATTCAAGATAAAGAATAAGCCATATGATCAATTCAAGATGAATGTTGGTACAGAAAGGGTTCCAAACTCAACAGAGATAAGCTCATTAAAATCCAGATGGATGAAATGAAAAATGAGTTTGAGACCAAGTTTGTACCACAGTCATCCCAATGTGATGACCCAAGCCTTCATCCAAATCCAAGAAGAAGGATAGGGTTTATCATAAAACAGCTGATAGTGCTCCTCATGATAAACATCAGACTAAGTCTGTGAATTTTAAGGAGGAAATGGTGGGTCACAGGAACTCATCAAACACAAGTACTGATATGTCACAAGAGCTGAAAGCTTTAGCTACAAATCAGACACAACTTGTTATGATGGTTCAGCATTTGTTGGGGAGAGTTAACCAACTAGATGCACCTGTGATCAAACCACTTAAAAGGCATTCCAAGCCCAAATCCAAGGAATCCATTTCAGCACCATCTCCTTCTTCATCAGCTGTTAATCATAAGAAACAAGTTATGGTTAAATCTGTTGATGAAAACAGACCCAAAACCAAAAAGGTTTGGGTCTCAAAACCTAACTAGTTCTTTATGATGAATGCAGGGTTCTTCAGCATGCCAAAGAGCATCTGGTATGTAGACAGTGGAGGATCTATGCATATGACGGGAGCAGTTCTCTTCTTAATGACTACTCTCAAGGAAAGAAGGGATTTGTTTCATTTGGTAATGATGCCAAGGGTTACATCACCAGGAAAGGATGTGTCTAATGGAAAAATCAGGTTTGATGATGTTAACCATGTGGAGAATCTCAAGTATAATCTGCTGAGTGTCAGTCAGATGTGTGATAAGGGCATGTTGCACTTTTCACAAGCCAGAACTGCAGGATTCTGTCTTCCCAATTTCTGAGGTTGATTGACAAGGTATTGGATGAACATACTCTCCTGAAGGCCAACAGGATTGGAAGAGTGTATGCCTTGGATTTGTCAAAGAAGATTGATTTGAAGGGTCATCCTTGGCTGTTCTCCAAGCCTCTCCTCAGGAATCTAAACTGTGGCATAAAAGGCTGGGTCATGTTAATCTCAAAACATGAATCAACTGATCCACAATAGTTTAGTGAGAGGTCTACCAATAAAGGAGTTCCACTGTGATGAAACCTGCACTGCTTGTTTGAAAGGAAAGCAGCACAAAGTCTCATTCCCTCCTATTGAAGAACCTAAGTCCACTGCCTGCTTGCAGTAACCGCACATGGATCTATTTGGTCCTGTGAAAGTGATGAGCATGGCAAAGAAGAAATATTGTCTGGTAATTGTGGATGATTACTCCAGATTTGTATGGACTTTCTTCTTGCATTCAAAGGATGAGGTTGCTCAGACGATTATAAACTTTGTGTTGTATGTTGAGAAGCAGTATTCCATATCAGTCAAGTGTATAAGGAGTGATGATGGAACTGAATTCAGAAACTATACACTTGATGATTTTTATCTATCAAAAGGAATCAAGAGGCAGTTTAGCATCCCAAGGACTCCAGAACAAAATGGAGTAGTGGAGAGAAAGAACAGGACCCTAATTGAAGCTGCAAGGTCTATGTTGGCTGACTCTGGTTTGCCATTGACCTTTTGGGCTGAAGCTGTTAACACGGCTTGCTATGTGCAGAATAGAGTGTTAGTAAATTAGAGGTTGATGAAGACTCCATATGAACTTCTACATCATTTGGCTCCTTTAATTTCATTCTTCAAAGCCTTTGGGTGTCCTTGTTTCATTCTCAACACAAAGGATCAACTCCACAAATTTGATCCTAAGGTGGATGCAGGGTATTTTGTAGGTTATTCATCCACATGCAAGGCTTACAGAGTCTTCAACTGCAGAACAACGTTAGTTGAAGAAACCTTGCATGTGAAGTTCAATGAATCTCCTAAGGATAAAATTCCACAAAACCCTGTGGAGTTGTTTGATCTGGACATACTACAATATGTTCCTTATCAATCTCTAGCTGTTGCAGCTCATGTGGATAAATCATCTTCTGCAGCAAGTCTTCCATGGTGGTACTGAAGATGATGATGATATCAGTACTCACCTTTTCAAGTTTAGTGACCAACTACCTGAGTCTGCTAAACTTGATGTTCCTGTAACTTCTGTAGCTCCATCCACAACAAATTGATGAGATTTCTGACTCCTCTACATCATTTGACTTGACATCTAATACTTGGTTTCAAGAATCTGGATCACATCTACTGCTGCTGAAACGACTACAAACACTTGCACTGATCTTATAGTATACCAAGAGCTGAAGAATCACCCCATGTCTCAAATCATTGGTGATATCAATGCTAGTGTCTCAACCAGAAGTCAATTGTCTAACTTCTGCTTCTATGCTCTCTTCATCAGTTAGCTAGAGCCAAAGAACTATCATGTTGCTTTGAGAGACAATGGATGGGTTGAAGCCATGCAGCTTGAGCTACTTCAGTTCAAAAAGCAGCAATTGTGGGAACTGGTTCCTCTACCCCCAGGTAAGTGTGCAATAGGCACTAAATGAGTGTTTAGGAATAAAACTAATGAAAATGGGCTTATTGTCAAGAACAAGGCTAGACTGGTTGTACAAGGGTTTTCACAAGAAGAAGGTATTGATTATGATTAAACCTTTGCCCCTGTAGCCAGACTAGAAGCAATTAGATTGTTCTTAGCCTATGCTGCATTCCACAATCTTAAAGTTTTTCAAATGGATGTCAAAAGTGCATTTTTATATGGTAAAATAAAAGAAGAGGTTTTTGTGTGTCAACCACCAGGTTTTGAGGACAATAAACATCCTGATTGGGTGTATCAACTTGATAAGGCTCTTTATGGGTTGAAGCAAGCTCCTAGAGCCTGGTATGAAACACTTTCAAATTTTCTTCTTAAAATTAATTTCACTAGAGGCTCCATAGATAAAACTTTGTTTATAAAGAAAGTGGATCAGCATAAACTACTTGTTCAAATTTATGTTGATGATATTATTTTTGCATCCTCTGATCCCTAGTTGTGTGATGATTTTACAAGTCTAATGAAACAAAAGTTTGAAATGAGTGCAATGGGAGAATTACAGTTCTTTCTAGGCTTGCAAATCAAACAAAAGGCTGATGGAACCTTTATTCATCAATCAAAATATACAAAAGAACTTTTGAATAAGTTTGATTTACAAAATTGTAAGCCCTGTTCTACTCCCATGTGCAACACCACACAACTGGATGCAGATCAGAAAGGTAAAGCTGTTGATAAAACACTTTACAGATGTTTGATTGGATCCTTGATGTACTTAACAGCTTCTAGACCAGATATCATGTTTGCAACTTGTGTTTGTGCTAGATTTCAGGCTGCTCCTAAAGAGTCTCATTTGATTGTAGTCAAGAGGATCTTTAGATATTTGCAAGGTACACAATCTCTAGGTCTTTGGTATTCCACTGGACACTCATGCAAATTAGTTGCTTTTTCTGATAGTGACTATGCAGGGTGTAAGTTAACTAGAAAGTCAACTTTGGTGGATGTCAATTCCTAGGCAACTGTTTGATTTCTTGGCAGAGTAAGAAACAAACATTTGTTGCTACTTCCACTGCTGAAGCAGAGTACATTGCTGCTGCAAGTTGTACATCTCAGGTACTCTGGCTTCAAAACCAATTATTGGATTATGGCATTACAGAGACTAAGACTCCATTATTAATGGATAGTGCTTCAGCTCTGTGCATTGTCAAGAATCCAGTCCAGCACTCTAGGACCAACATATAGAAATCAGACACCATTTTATTAGGGATTGTTTTGAAAAAGGTCTGATTGATCCAAAGTTTGTGCCTAGTGCTGATGAGCTTGCAGATATTTACTAAGCCTTTGGATAGTTCAACTTTCCAAAACCTTGTGTTAAGGCTTGGTATGCTGCAGCTAGAATAAGTGATAACTACTGAGATCTCAGTAAACAAGTACTGATGATCATTAGTAAACATGTCACAAATATGTACTAATTCTGTTAAAAGAAACTGATGCAGTTACAACTACTGATGTAGTTAGAACTTCTGATGTCTGTAAAAATATATAAGTACTGATGTCCTATGAAACAACTGAAATCAGCTAAAAAGTCTGATGAGTAAGTGTTGAGGACAGTATGAAATAGCTGAAAAGCTAAGAATTGACGAAAACTACTGATGAGAATTTTCACTTCAGTCGTTTCCACAAACTGTTGTTTCACTCTAAATAGCTGATGACAAAACCATGTCTTTAGTAGTTTCACAACTACTAATGACTAATACCAAGTCCTCAGTTGTGTACAACAGCTGAAGACAAAACCAAGGTTTTTAGTAGTTTCACAACTACTGATGACTAAAACCAAGTCTTCAGTTGTTTTCAAACGTCTGATAGTTAAAACCACGTCTTCAGTTGTTTTCATAACAACTGATGCCAACACCAACACTTTCAGTCGTTTTCTTTTCAGCCTTTTCTTAACCTATAATACCTGCACTTATAGACAAACGTTTCATTAGCCGTTTTCAAACCTTTCTCTCTCAACAATGGCGACCATGAAACTCAAACCCCGACACAACTGTGTTGCCTACCTTTCAAAATCGGCCTTCTGAACAAGTTTGACACTGCCATCGATCTTATGGTGGATTCCCCATACAGAACACATTTCTTCTGAATCCTACCATATATCCTGACTCCTTATCACAGTTCTAGACCAACGTCTCTGTAATAACTGGTGAGAATGATAGACAAATCACTCTCCAGTCGTTGGTGAACCAGAAACAGGTGCTCATCACCCCCGACATCATTCGCAAAACCCTAAATTTGCATGATGGCACCTATCCTAAAGAATACCCGAAAGGCACCACTGATATGTCTTTTATCCATAACGGTATGAAGGCGACTTAAGTGCTACAACCATACTTAAAAACACTTCCATGATGCTGAACGACTTATCTTTCATATGGTGAATGTCTGCCTTGCATCAAAGACATCTTCTTGGGATCAGATGTCTTCCCGATGGCAACAGGTATTGTTCTCTATCCTTGAACGCCAAAATCTAATTTTTTCTGAGATAGTGTTCATGGAACTAAAGGATCTGGCTTAGAAACCTATGGCAAACAGATGGATACTTTATCCCAGGTTTCTGATGGCCATAATTTTGAATCAATTACAATCTGATGGCCTTGTGGTCTTGGAGTCCCTGCTCTAGCTGTTTTAGCTGATGTATACTTCCGACATAACTCAGACCCTACTCTTAAAAGGGCTGCCCGATGCTAAAACCCAGCAGAGGGAACCCACAGCCTCCACTTCCAGATCCAAAGTCCCCACCAAACCCAAATCCAAAGAGCCCAAAAAGGCTACTCAGGGAGATAGTCCCCTGAGGATGCCCCTGTACCACAAACATAGGAAATACATACTGGTTATACCCCCCAGTTATGTCCAGACTCAACCTGCTGAAGCCGCACAGGTATCCTCTCAACAGGATCCTATTGCAACCACAATTGGGGATCCCACATTTCTGGAACCTATCTCAATTGAGAGGGTACCATTGAAGAGCACCTCTCACCCCGGGTGCAATCTGCTTCAGACCAATCTCCACATGCAACCGCCCCTCAAAGCCCAACACTGATAGTTGCTAAAGTGCTGAGTCAGTTGCATTCCTCACCCCCTCCCCAGAAACCACTTACCACTGGGAATACCTCAACTATTGAGGGGGAGGACCAAAATGCTTCTGATACCCACAGCACAGGGGTTACAATGTTCACTCTCCAAGTGTAGAAACGGAGAATAGAACATCTGGTAAGGCTGCCACTTCTACTGATTCAGCAAATGATCAGGATGCAGTTGGTAACATCCATAAGACCTTACCAGAGGCAACTGCCAATGAAGGACACAGTCCTGAGGCATGAAGTCCCCGGTACCAAGAACAAGGGGCACATGCTTCTACTGATCTACACTCAGAGCATGTACATCCTGATTCAATCAGGAGGTTAGGTGATTCAGCACAACTGATGATGACCTGGGCTTTTTCTATGATGTATTAGCCATAATACCATCCTTGAGACTGAGGTGAGCAGACTCAAAGAGTTGTTAGCCAAAATGTCTCAGGATCAAGTCCATCTACCCCACAAACCCCACAGATGGCACCTCCATTGAAGGTTCCCCAAACACTGAGCCTACACACTTAACTGAGCCACCAGCCACTACTTTTGGCACCACCTCTCAGGACAGAACCCTTCTGAGCAGATGGTTGCTATCTTTCAAAACTCCTTACCTCTCATCACTCCCATAATCACTGACATAGTGCATAAAGCCATTGATGAGAGGATATCCTCAAATCTACAACCCTCATTGATGATGCTGTTCACAAATCTCTTTCTGCCTTTCAAGCCCCTGATCCCAATGCAACCAAAAAGGGGAGACTTCCAAGTCTAAGGCAGTGAAAGAAAAGAAAAGAAAAGAGTTGATGATGAGAAGAACCTGCAAAAGAAAGAGGTGGAGAAGAACTGATCTCAGAGCAGTTGATCAAAGATAAAAGAAGGACATCAGCTGATCACATATAAAGAAAGAAAAGTGCTGAGTCAAAAGCTGATGAAGACAAATCCTTAGAAGATCTTTTCAAAGATGCTGATGAAGCTCACAGCAGATCCATGGATAAAATTATAGATCAACTCTTTCGACAAGGTCATGACACAGCTACACTAGACACTGAGATCAGAAGGCTGGAAATAGAAGAGATTCAAGCTAGATGGGCCGGTTATAGTGTGTTGGAAAGGGAAAGATTGGAGATAATGATCAGATTCATTGCCAAATACCTTGGAAGATCATTGATAGAGATAAAGGCCTGGTCTAGAGACAGTATCTTGGAGATGACCAAGAAAATCTGCTCTGCTGGAGGCTATAATAAGGGGTTGATGATTGAAGCACTGGATGAAGCAGGTGCAGGGAAGAGAACTGAAATGGCAAAGCTCTCCAAAGCCAAACTCACCACCAAAATGCTAAGTCAGTCTTCTCACACTCCCACTCAAACACAACCCTTATCTCTAAAATCTCCCAAATCTATCCCTAAACCAAAGCCACCCACAACTCAACCCACAAAACGAATCCCTTTACCCCAAAAACCACCTCAAACCTTACCCAGTGATGCACCCAGAAGGAGGAGAAGGGTGTTGAGGGAAGAAGAGGATGATGATGATGATAGTCTTGCAATCTCTGCTGTTCTCAAACTCAAATCACCTGAGCACAGAAGTGAACAAGTGATTACTCCTGACTTGCAAATGCAGATGGTGAAGGTAAAGATTGAAGAAGCAGAACAGCAGAAACAGCATGATGAGAAGTTTCTCAAGATGGTTGATAAGGATTTCCCTCAGTCCTCATCCATTCAAGAAATGAAGAAACAGGCTCAGAGGTTGTACACTCTTAGACATACTTTTCAACATCAAAAAGAAAGAGTGCGGATCTGGCCAGACCCCAGGGTAAGTTCTAGAATTCAAAAGAAGAATATACCAAGTAGATATCATGGCCAAGTGAAGAAGACCTTGAATGCTGCAATTACATTGGCCATGGTAGTCTCACCCTGGGAAATCATTGAAGAATTCAAAAGAGCTCACAAATCCAAGATAACCCCTCAATCTATTCTTGAGAACAAAATGATCAAGAAGGGGTTGTTATACAAAAGACTTGAAGATCTTCAGAAGAGTGAACTCCAGTTGTTGCTTGAAGGCTCTCACCCTGATGAATTTGCTTATAGAGAGATAACAACTGTGGAGTTGAAAAATGGAAAGACAGTGAGATACCTATCTGAGTATTATGGCCCAGAGTTCTTCTTCGAGGGAGAAGCAGAAGAACTCACCAAGGAGGAATAAGTTGTTCTCCTTGAAGCCTATGCTAGTGAGTCTTATAGACTCATTAATGGGAATTAGGTTTCATGGTTGGGACAAGACTCTGTATCCAGTTTCCCAGACAGAGTTCCCTTCCATACTTAGCCAATCAAAAGATTAGAAACCTTTTCCCGCCTGTGCTTAACTAATTACCTCTAAGCTGATCAAGAGGGTTTTTCTGCCAAGAATAAGTGGGATCATCAATAAGTTTAGAGGTTTTGGCTGCATTGGTTTAGGGGAGTTTGTTGGACCAAAGAACCAATGAGCCTGATAAAAAAAACCTCTAAGTCCCACAGACATTACAACTGCTGAAGAAGATCACAACAGCTGAAGACATCAGCTGATTACAAGGTCTGAAGACAAGAACTGAAGACTACTACTGAAGACAAAGTCTGAAAGTAAAGAACTAAAGACAAAGTCTGAAGCTATCAGCTGAAGACAAAGTCTGAAAGTAAAGTACTGAGGACAAAGTCTGAAGCTATCAGCTGAAGACAAAGTCTGAAAGTAAAATTCTAAAGAACAAAGTCTGAAGAACAAAGACTGAAGACAAAAATGATCAGTAGTTGTCACAACAGCTGAAGTTATCAACTTCAGTAGTTGTCACAACAGCTGAAGTTATCAACTTCAGTAGTTGTCACAACAGCTGAAGTTATCAACTTCAGTAGTTGTGATGGTTTCCTTTCAGTACTTGTAATTTACTTTTCAGTAGTTATAGTTTCAGTAGTTTAGTTTCAGTAGTTTTATGTTTCTTGTACTTAGCACTCTGAGATGTAGTCAGTAGTTGAGAACTTTCTTAGTAGTTTGCATAGTTTCAGTAGTTTGCATAATTCTGTTAGATGTCACTATCAAGTGACATCAGCAGACGTCACATATCCTATATAAGGAATGTTGACCTAATTGTAATGTGTGACATTGAGCCACCACGAAAGCATATGAATGAAATATCTCTTTTGGCGAATTCTCTTTTTCTATAACCATTTACTGTTACATTGAATATCAATTGTGTTCTTGTGAATTGTCTAATTCGTTGTTCGAATTCCGCTGCAATACTCTTTAATCAATCAAACTTAGATCACTGATCCTAACAATGTTTATCTGCATAATGAAGTTGTTTATGGTCTTTAGGTATGACAAGTTACTTCTGTGTAGGAAGCCCGTAGTTTTCGGGCGAGCAGTTTAGTGCACGGTTTGAAATTCGAATCTGGTAGTTCTCGTACAATAGGCATTTTTTTGCGCGATAGTGATAAGTTGTATAATTTTAAATGTTGGGTACAGTTCTTGTGCCATATGTTTGGCATGTATTTAGTTAAGTTTTTGTGCGCTGTGCTGATGTATGTGTTTGTTATCTTATGTTGTAACCATTTTCGATAGTTATGTTTTACGTAATGACTTTACTTGGTATGATATGTATGATTATAAGTAAAGTATTATGTAATGAAAGCGAAAGAGATAACAAAAAGTGGAATGTAAAAATGAATGAAAGTGTTGCTAGCAAAATGAAAGGAGGTTCACAACTCATTAAGGGGTTGTTAGCTCAACTGTGTAAGGTTTAGCTAACCCATAAGGATACAGGGTCTAATCCTTGTGATTGACCAAATGAAAAGGGACCCTTGTCGCTTGCCCCGATACAGGAGTCAGCTTCATGCACAATGTTAGGGGTCTATTTATAGACTTTGGCCCAATACGAGCTTCGTGCATAATTTTTGGGGTATAGCATATGATATTGGTCTAGATGAAAGTGAAAGATAAATATGAAGTACGAAACGTGCGATACATATGAAATGAACGATGATGAAAGATAATAATAATTATTATCTATGTGTATTTATGATGTATGATCACATGCAAAAGTAAAGGAAACGTTTTAAATGAAAGTATAGTTTTAATAAAACTAGAACTCACTCAGCATCGTTGACTTTTGTATGCATAATAGTTGGGTGGTAATTGTTGATGTTGAGGAGGTGTGGGCATAAATGCATAAGCTACCAGGAATGATTCGAGTTTGCCATCCACATTTTGTGAATGATATTGTGTTAATACCATTTTTGGAATGTAAACAAATGATATGATTATTTGACATAATCTTTGTTATTATGGAAAGATAGGTATTTCCACTGCAAAATGTTTAAATTTTAACTGGTTATGTTATGCATGCCCAGTTGGTAAATGTCCCGAGAACGAGCCATACACTTAGCTAAATAGGATATGATTTCCACAGAGATGTCTGTGAAAATTGAGTTAGGAAGTGGAAAGGAATAAGCAGGCGGGGAGTAGCTATTATTTCATACTTGGCTCGCTGACAAATTGAACATTTTGTATGTCCCTTTAGATTTCTTTAAAGGACTATTTCCAATAGAACATATCTTTAAGCCTGTGTCTTTTGCTCCTAGATATAGCACCAAACACCTTTGATAAAATGTTTATAATAATCAACAAGGCCAAGGAAATCCCTCAATTGTTTAACAGTAGTTAGAATAGAACCATTGATTATGTGTCAAAATATTAAACTGTATTTCCTCTAGATGAACACTTAGATAGTTTGCCTTTAAATTGATGCAACCTCATGAGAGATAGGACCTCATGGACATCCAATAGGTGTTGCTCCCATGATGACAGACAAGTATTGATAAAAAAGAACTAGAGCTAACCTTCTTAACACAGGCTTAAAAATAATTTACTTCAAGGAATGAAAAGTAGTTGGTGTTTATTTCAATAGGTAAGAGAGGAACTCAAAATGACCATAGTGAAATTTAAAGGTTGTTTTATGAATGTCCCCATCATACATCCTTTTGTGGTGGTAACTAGACCTTATGTCTAGTTTAGAGAAAATAGATGCTCCCAACCACCACCCAAACTCATCTATTACCCTTCTATCAAAAGAATAGGGTAACCATCTTTAAAAGTAGCATTCAACCGCCTATAACACATATGGGACACCTTATAGTTTACGGTAATTTTTCAACTAGCATGAGCAAAGTTCTCTTTGACCTGCATTTTGTTATATTTGAATAAATGTGTTGGTTATTACATGAACCCTCACCTAACTAACAATAATGCGGAGAATTGTTGGATCACACATAGGTCTTGTCTCTAAACGTTGGCGCTTTATCAAAATGACTTTTGAGATAAATATACTTGGTGTGAAATTATATCTTATTGGTTGAAATTTTGAATTTTTGAACATTATGTATTATCGCATGTTTACGGTTTTCATAAATCATTTGTGTAACGCCCAAAATAAAGTCGAAACAAGCCAATTAATAATAATAGTTCTAGCCATGATTATTTAAAGAAAATAAGCAAGTAATGAAGTATGGACCGGGTAGACCTCGCGAAATATGTGTTTGGCGAGTTTAAGGTCATGGGAACACCCAGTGTATATAAACGGATCAGCTTGAGAGCTCTCATTTGCAACTTAACACCCCAATTTCTCACAAAGAGAGAGTAGAGAGAGAAAGTGGAGAAGAGGTGAAGATTTAAGGCTCGGTTGATCATGGGATTGAAGATCGGTGTCCATGGGCATCCAAGAAAACCCCAAGAATCCAGGTAAGAAACATCATTTAATCTCTTATTTTGATGAAAACCCGGATTCTAGGGCTTGAGTATTTGAAAGTGGCAAAGATTCGCTCAAAAATCACGTTTTTGTGTAAAGAAACATGTAAAAAGCTTAGATATAGCTTCATGTATGATAAACCAAGGTTTTGGGTGTAAAAGATTGATGCTTTGGGTCAAAATTGGGTTGGTTCGTAATTTTCAGCCCGTTCTGCGAAACTAGTGTTCATCCAGCAAAATTATGTTTTCCTCCAGCGAAACTATGGGTCTTCCTGTGAAACTATAGTTTCATAGGTAGTTTCGCAAATATGGTTCTCCAACGAAAGTTGGGCGAAACTGGCAGCGAAGATGCCAGGGAAACTACCAGCGAAGATGCCAGCGAAACTAGCAGTGAAACTACTTGCGAAACTACTAGCGAAACTAGCAGCGAAACTACTGGCGAAACTAGTAGCGAAATTGCTGATCTGGCAGCGAAATTAGCATGGAAATTAGGCAGATATTAAATCCTTTGAGTGTTAACTTATCTGCAGGCTGTGTAGTGCAACCCTTGCTTTGAAATCTTGATTTAGAAGCTACTCATCAAGTCCATGTGAGTTCTAGATCCCCTATTTTAAAGTTTTTAAACTAGTTTGGGGCTGAAATGCATACTAAATATATGATTTAAATGACCAAGATTTTAAGAGGTTTTAATAGGAATATCAATTTTTCTATAAGGAAACATGCTATATAAAAGTGTTAAAATAAAAAAATTTCGCACTGACCTGGCAGCACGGCCCCAGCTAGTGGTGTTGCCCCTTGGACCCCACTAGGGGCTGTTGCCCCAAGGACCCCGCTGTCAGGGGCTGCCGCCCCCGAACCTCCGCTGTCCCGCGGTGGGTCAGTTGTGTTTTATGATGATTTATGCTTGATATGCATATGTTTATCTATGTGAATGTACGATGCATGGTGTTTAAGATGACGTATGATTGATGCTATGTATGATGATGCTGATGTATGTGATTATGTATGCTATGTGTGTTATGTATGATATATTTTCTTATGTTCCTTATTACGTATGATGACGTGACTTTACGTGGTGTGATATTGATAATGAATGTAAAGTATTATCTTAACGAAGTGAAAGATTTAAGATAATGAAAGTGGAATATAATGAAGGAATGAATGAAAAGCCTTGCAAGCAAATGAATGGAGGTTCACAACTCATTGAGAGTTCTTAGCTCAACTGTGTGTGTCTACAGCGTGCAATTTTGGCTAACTCATAAGGGTTCATACACACAGTAAGAGTTCAGTCTTGGTCACTGCTCCAACACGTGCGATTTCGTAATTACTGTGTGTTATACAACGTGCAATCTTGGCGAACCCATAAGAGCTCACACACAGTGGGGGAGTCTGTCCTAGTGACCACTCCATACGTGCGATATGGGGTCCTTGTCGCTTAACCCTATATGAATTTCTTGGTGCTCTAGAGGGGGATTAAGTACATGATAGGACCTAGATAGAAGTGAAAGATAATAAATGTACGAAATGTGCGAAATGTGCGAAACGTGCGAAATGTACGAAATGAATGATGATGAAGATAATAATGATTACCTTGATGTATGTACAATCTGAGATCACGTGCGATAGTAATGAAAATGTTTTAATGAATGGAAGGTAATGTAATGTTTTTATAAAACTAGAACTCACTCAGCAACGCCGACTTTTTATGCGTTTTCTGTTGGTAGGTGAGCATTGCTGAGGATGACGCGGAGCAGCTACTTGGCATTTTGTATGGCAGCCATTTGATAGAAATATGACATTTTTGTGATGTAATGCAAATGATAATATTTTGTAACAGTTAACTATATGTATTGTTTTGCAAATGCAGTCATTAATATATGAAATGGATTTTAATGTATTCCACTACAATATTTTAGCAAATCTAAATGTATGTTTTATGTTTTTGTGTAATGATTTACCAGTTGTAAGTGTCCCAGGATTTAGGGCCTTACAAGTTGATATCAGAGCCAAAGTTTAAGTAAACGGGTAAAATTTTCAAAATAAACCTAACTTAAACTGAGAATGGGACAGAAAGGGAAACGATGCCAGTCTGAGTAGCTGCGTGCCATCAGGTATTTTCTTAATATTAACCGGTATTACGTGCACATGTTATGTGGTTTATGTGCTGTTAGTAGATTTAAATACTGATGTAGCCAGGATAGGAAATACTTGGGGTATGAAGAGTAAAGTAAGTGGCTAATCACAACTGGCTACTATAATTAGGGACTTACTATACTTGACGGAAACTAAGCTATTACCTTGAATGACCGTATTGGTGTTTGAATCTTATAGCGTGCTTAGAGGATGGCTAGCGGTAGATCTTCTAAGGCTTCACATGGTGGAGGTTATGGTAGACGTGGTGCTGAACCGCGAGTCACAAGAGCAAGGCCTATAGCCGAAGAGGTGGTTCATGAAGAACCCGAGACCCCTCGTCCGGAGGCTAGGGACGAGAGTGCTATCTTGAGAGCCTCAGTGAAGGAGGCTGTTGTCGAGGAAGTGCATTAGATCATGCAGACGATCCTACTATCTGTGGTGACCGAAGTGATAAAGGCCATAAGGGAAGGAGATAGAAGGGAGAGGAACGGGTCCTAGGGAGGTCGGGAGTGACTGGAGACTGAGACGATTCTCTCCGATGATGAAGAGGAGGAAGAAGAGCATGTGCAGGAGGCAGCATGAGGCTGTCACTACGGGGCATTTATGAGATGCAAGCCCCCAACTTTTGATGGAAATGGCACTGCTACTACTGCTTACCGGTGGGTGAAAGAGATGGAAGCCATTCTTGATATTAGCGAGTGTCGGGAGGATCAGAAGGTGAAGTTTGCAGCCTATTTGTTTGTGGACTCGGCCTTATGTTGGTGGGACAATATCGTCCAAGCTGAGGGTAGTAGGGCTATCGGGAGGATGAGGTGGACAGAGTTGAAGAAGCTAGTGATTGAGGAGTTTTGGCCTCACTGAGAGATGGACAAGGTCGCAAGAGAGTTCCTGCAGCTGGAGGCGGGAACCATGACACATCAATAGTACACCACCAAATTCAACGAGATGGCATGGCTGGTGCCTGATCAGGTGACGTCTCTGTCATGAAAGATTAAAACGTATATCTAGGGCTTGCCGGCGGACATCCGCAGGCATATGATCGCCGCTCGGCCGAGTACGTTTAGTTCAGTGGTCAATCAGGCGGGAAAACTGTATGACATGCGAGAGGTGGTGGTGGTGAGGTGAACAAGAAGGGTGGTGGTGACTAAAACTAGAATGGGAAACAGTTTGGACATGGCAGAGCCACTCCAAATAACAAGGTGCGAAGGTGGGTGATCGGCGTGTGGTCACATCTGGTGCAGGGTCGAAGAAATGTGGTAAATGCGGGATGGAGCATTCGGGAGAATGCAAATATGGATCAATCATCTGCTTCAAATGTGGGAAGCCTGATCACATGGCTAGAGATTATGGAGTGGTAAGGTGCTATAACTGTGGAGAGAATGAAAATCTAAGCCGGAATTGCAAAAACCCGAGGGCAGAGAGTTCCGGGGTAGGGAGGAAGACCAGAACTAAAGGGCAGAAGGCAAGCACCCGAGCTTTCACGATGACTCGGGAGGAGGCTAGGGCGGACCCCGATCTGGTGTCAGATACGTTTCTAGTAAACCAACTCTTGCATCTGTGTTATTTGATTCCGGTGCTAGTAGGAGTTTCATTTCTACTGCCTTTTGTGCTAAGTTGCCAATTAAGGGTAGAAGTATTGATGAGCCCTTCGATGTAGAAACTGCCATAGCTAAGTCTACCAGGATTTCTGAGATGATAGAAGGCTGTGACATTGAACTAGAAGGTCATAAGTTTCCTATTAGACCATTCCTGATGACCTTAGGTGGTTTCGATGTAGTCCTAGGAATGGATTGGATGGCGGACTGCGAGGCGAACATTATGTGTCGCAAGAAGATGATTCAGTTGACAGCGCCTGACGGGAGCTCAGTGATGGTTTATGGTTATTGAGTTACGACTATCCGAAGGTGATTTCGATGGTGGTAGTGGGAAAGTGCATGAGGCATGGGTGTAGCGCCTACTTGGCCTACGTGAAGGATGTGGATACACCAATGTAACACCCCAAAAAGTCAGAACGAGTCGTTAAGGATAATGGGCTTAATTAATGGGTATTTAATAAAGGAAGGAAAAGGGTTATAGGATAATTTGGTTTCATGGGCAAGAGCCTAAGTGATTGAGGCCCATAATCAGCCCCTTAACCCACCCAAATCAGCCTCCATCTGCATCATTTGCAACACTAGCCACCAAATTCGTACAGAGAGAAAGTAGAGAGAGAAAGTGAAGGAAACTCAAGATTTGGAGCTTCAAAGGTCAAGGGATTGAAGATCTGGGTGTTGGAGCATCAAAACACAAGAAAGGAGCAACAAATCCAGGTAAGAATCAACCTCTAAACACTTCTGTAGATCAAACCCGGATTCTAGGGTTGTGGGTTTTGAAATGTTGCAAAGAATCGCATAAAGGTCATATTTTTATGTATGAAAACATGTATATAGCTTAGATTTGGCCTCATGGATGATAAACTAAGAGATTGGACGTAAAAAGTTATGATTTTGGGTTAAAAACGAGCTGGTTCGTAATTTTTATGCGATCAGCGAAACTATACATGCATCCAGCGAATTTGCATATTCAATCAGCAAAACTATGAGGACTTCTTGCGAAACTATGGTTTCACAGGTAGTTTCGCAGACATAGTTTTCCAATGAAAGTTGGGTGAAACTGGCAGCGAAACTGCCAACGAAGATGCCAGCGAAACTAGCAGCGAAACTAGCAGCGAAACTAGCAGCGAAACTGCTAGTGAAACTAGCAACGAAACTGTTGGCGAATCTAGCTGCAAAATTGCTAATCTTGTAGCGAAATTAGGCAGAAATTAACCCTTTTAAGTGTCAACTCATCTGCAGGTTGTGTAGTGAGATCCTAGCCTTGTAAGCTTAGTTTAGAAGTTGGTCTCGGAAACCAGGTGAGTTCTAGATCCCCTTATTTATATATTGTGTAGTGAGATCCTAGCCCGGTCCCAGCCAGGGGCGTGGCCCCTTGGACCCCACTAGGGGCTGCCGCCCCTAGGACCCCGCTGTCAGGGGCTGCCGCCCCCGAACCCCCGCGATCCCTCTGAGGATCGGCTTTGTTTTATGACGACTAGTACTTGGTATGCTGTTTACTTAATAAGTTAAGTCTTATATATTAAAGTGGAAGATGACATTAATGAAAAGCGAAACTTAATGAATGTTACCCCCCGGCCCATTTGATGATGGAAAGTCTTGCAAGAACTATGATAGACTTCACTTATGTGAGTCTGATTTATGATGATGGGTCCGTATTCATGAGCGGGCTATGTGCCTTGCAGTGTGGATCAACTGTTGGGGGTTAGCTATAGTTTTCATGTGTACCGACAGGGATCGACATTGTTGTTGATCAACATGGAGCTCTGGCTTTGTGCAATCTTGTTTATGACGAAATGAAAGTTATGAAAGAATGAAAGATAATGAACATGCTTATTATGATCAAAATGTTATGTATTATGTATGTGTGGTCATTATATGAATGATAAAGTTATATTTTCTGATTTACCTAAAACTAGAACTCACTCAGCAAAGCTGACTTTTATGCATAATAGTTGGTAGGTAAGTGCTGATGCTGAGGATGGCACCTGGGAGCTACTTGGGGAACTATAGATGGCATTCCTGCTTATGAAATCTTCATTGTAATTTAAGAACAAGTATAATGTTTTGTTTTAGTTAAAGGGAAAATGTATGAGTACGATATGGTTTCTAAGTTTTAAATGAATGTCTAATTATTTCCGCTGCAATGTTTTGTTATTAAACTGATTTTATGCTATGATTAACCGACTGTGAGGCTTCCCGGGAATGGGGCCTTACAACCAACACCACAACTGTATGATGTACCAGTTGTGTGTGACTTTCCAGACGTGTTTCCCAAAGAATTACCAGGAGTGCCACCTGACCGCGAGATTGAGTTCCGTATTGACTTGATACCGGGTGCCCAACCTGTTGCTAACGCGTCGTATCGGTTGGCTCCGATCAAGATGAAAGAGTTGATGGAGCAATTGCAAGAGCTGCTTGATAAGTGGTTCATTCGACTGAGTATCTCTCTTGGGGTGCTCCGGTCTTATTCGTGAAGAAGAAGGAAAGTAGTATAAGGATGTGTATCGACTACCGTGAGCTGAATAAGTTGACAGTGAAGAATCGTTACCCCTTACCGAGACTTGATGATTTTTTTGATCAGCTCTAGTGTGCCAGTTGGTTTTCAAGGATAGACCTTCAATCTGGCTACCATCAGTTGAAACTGAAGGAGCTGGATATCCCTAAAACAGCTTTTTGCACACGTTATGGACACTACGAGTTTCTCGTTTTGTCTTTTGGTTTGACCAATGCGCCAGCTGATTATATGGACTTGATGAATCGAGTGTGTCGGCCAATGTTGGATAAACCAGTGATTTTTTTATCGATGATATCTTGATTTATTCCAAGAGTGAGGAGGAGCATGCAGGTCACATTCGAGAAGTGTTAGAGACGCTGAGAAGGGAGAAACTGTATGCCAAATTCTCCAAGTGTGCATTTTGGTTGTGCAAGGTTCAGTTCTTAGGTCACATGGTAAATCCCAAAGGGATTATGGTAAACCTGGCAAAGGTGAAGGTGGTGATGCAATGGAAGTCTCTAAAGACGCCATCCGAGATTCGTAGTTCTTGGGTTTGGCGGGCTATTATAGAAGATTCATTCAAGACTTCTCTAAGATAGCTTCTCCGTTGACTAAGTTGACCCCTAAGGATATAAAGTTTGTATAGGGTCAAACTCAGGAGAAGGCGTTCGACGAGTTAAAGGCGAGGTTGACTCAAGCTCTTGTCTTTTCGTTAATCGATGGAAGCGAAGATTTGGTGGTTTATTCAGATGCTTCGTACTTGGGGTTGGGATGTGTGTTGATGTAGAGAGGAAAGGTAATAGCCTATGCATCCCGATAATTGAAAGTTCATGAGGTTAATTATCCTACTCATGACTTGGAGCTAGCGGCTGTGGTCTTTGCATTAAAGATATGGAGACACTACTTATAAGGTACGAAGTGCACCATATTCACTGACCACAAGAGCCTGAAGTACTTCTTTGAGCAGAAGGATTTGAATATGAGGCAGAGAAGATGGTTGGAACTCATAAACGGTTATGATTGTGAGATCCATTACCATCCGGGCAAAGCCAATGTGGTGGCGGATGCCCTTAGCCGGTAGGATGTAAGACCCCTTTCCCGGGCACCTTACAGTTGGTCAATCACAGCAGTTAAAACACTACACATTATGATTATACAAACTTAAGCAGCAGAAATGATTTATCAAAAACCATTCATTTCATTTAGAACACTGTTGTTAAGCAATACATCATCATTTTTTTCTGTTTAGAAAAGAATTGTTTTACTGCATTACAAAACAATACCAACATAGAATACGAATGGATGTTAGTCTTTCCCTGCCGAGTAGCTTCACTCTCGTGCCATCCTCTGCAATAATTACCTGCCAACTGAAAATGTATAAAAGTCAGCGTTGCTGAGTGAGTTCTAGTTTATAAAGTAATAAAATACTTTCTGTATGTTGTATATGAAAATATTCTTTTCTGTAAAATACAACTCTTTACTGTATATGCGAGCACACATTAACTATATGAACAGATACTGTTCGTTCTCTTTACTGTATACCTTGTCTATTCTGTAAACTTTTATCTTCATCTTTCACTTTCTGTATGGACCAATGAGCAATACCCCAACTGTATGCGCGATGGAAAACGGGTGATGGGCCATCTATATCCCTCGAAAGGGTCAACTATATCCCTCGAAAGGGTCAACTGTATCCCTCGAAAGGAGCAAATATATCCCTCGAAAGGGTTTTGTGTACTGTATACAAGGCTAACCCAATCACCCAGGACACGCTGCAAAGGTCCTGCTAATCTCAATTGATTGGCCCTGTGTGCATAATAGGGTAGCTAACCCGCAGCACAGTTGAGCTAACGACAACATGGTCGTGTACCTCCTGTAAGCTTGCAAGACTTGTTAACATTTTTATTAATGTTCCTCTTCTTTTCTTTATTGCTCTGTCTCTTTATTATTACGGTATACTTTACGTTACGATAATAAACATACCCCGTAAAGTCACATACTATAAGTAATAATAATAATAGCAATAATAAGAATAATAAGGAACAATCACAATCATGCATGGAACATTATCATAAATAAGCCCTAGTCAACCTCGGTCAAAACCCTAAAAGCACAGACTCCCAGAAAATTTTGTAAAAATTTCTAAGTGCTTAGGCGCTTTGGCACTATTTGGGCGCATGAGCCCTGTTTGGGCGTTTCATCACTATATAGGTGCATCAGCCAACACTTAGTCATTTATCACTTAGGCGCATGAACTATTCAGGCGCATAGGCACTATTCGGGCGTATGAACACCTAGGCGCATGGGTCATTCGAACGCATGGACACTTAGGCGCATGGGCCTCTTGGGCGCATGGGCACTATTGGGGCGCATGGCACTATACTTAGTCATCCGACTAATATTTCTAGGTGCATGGACCACTGTTCAAGCGCATGGGTTTCACTTAAATCTTTCTTAAGGCATTTTCAGGTGCATGAGCCTTATCTAGGTGCATGGACCTTCTATGTAACATGTTTCTAGTATGTTTTCAAACCCAATCATCAAACCCATCTGTTCTAAGCTTAACATGGCTATTCTAAATATGAATAACCTATAAGCATTCAAGAATTAACATCCAACAAGCATAGTACATACGGGTAAACATACATAAGCTTTGAAAATCGTTTAAATACATTTTCAGCCCCAAATATAGTTTAAAACAAGTAAAAACGGGGTCTAGAACTCACCTGGTGCAACTTGGGTATTTCTTCCTTTCTAACCCGCTTGCAATTGATTTCAAACACCTAAAACAACACCAAAACAAACACACCCAACTACATACACAAACACATAAGCACATAAGCATATAACCGGGATAAAACCCGTCATAAACACTTAAAAACCATGAATTCTTACCTTGAATTCGACTTCTCTTCTTCTTCTTCTTTTCTTCAAAACCCAAAGTTCTGCTCTCTCTATCTCTCTAAACCGAAAGAAAATGTGATGTGAAGCGAGGGTGGGCAGCCATGCCCACCTTTACACCAACTTTTCAAAGATTTGTCCTTTTGGACACTTTTAGTGCCTCGACTTGGACTTTATTGCGTTTCTTTCATTTATTCTTCACGTATTGTCTTTTTTTAAAATAACCAGGTGTTACAAGTCCACCCCCCTTATATAGGTTTCATCCCCAAAACCTGTTATTCCTCAAACATATGAGGATAATGCTGCCTCATCTCCTCCTCAGTCTCCCATGTAGACTCGGATCCCTTCCTGTGCTTCTATTGTACACGCACAAGAGGAACCACTTTATTTCTCAGCCTCTTCTCTTTATGATCAATGATTGCCACTAGTTGCTCCACATGATTGAGCCTTTCATCTACTTCAATAAACTCCAGTGGAACAATCATGTCTTCATCAGCTAAACACTTTCTCAGATGAGATACATGAAATGTCGGGTGAATCCCACTTAACTCATCTGGTAATTCCAACCTACAGGCCACCTCTCCTACTCGAGCAATGATTCGAAAAGGGCCTATATATCTTGGGCTCAACGTGCCCCGCTTCCTGAATTGGATTATACCCTTCCAAGGTAAGACCTTCAACATAACCTGGTCACCCACCTGGAACTCGATCGGTCTGGGTCGTATATCGGCATACGACTTCTACCTATCTTTAGCTGCCTTCATGAAGGCTTTAATTTTCTCAAGCTTCTCAGTCGTAGCCTTGATTACTTCGACGCTCCCCAATTCCTTTTGACAAATATCACCCCAATAAACGGGTGTTCTGCATCTCCTACCGTATAGCATCTCATATGATGGCATGCCAATGCTGCCATGATAGCTATTGTTGTACGAGAATTCAGCTAAAGGTAAGTGGTCATCCCAACTTCCCCCAAAATCAATCACACATTCCCAAAGCATGTCTTCCAATGTATGAATTGTCCTTTCTGACTGACCATCAGTTTGGGGATGATATGTCGTGCTAATATGTAACCTCGTCCCCATGGCGTCTTGGAATTTCTTCCAAAATTTAGAGGTAAATCGGGTGTCACGATCAGACACAATGGACACCGGCACACCATGACGAGTTACATTCTCCTTGATGAACAGGTCAGCCAACCTCTCAGATGAATATGTCTCACGGATCGGTAGGAAGTGAGCACTCTTCGTCAAACGGTCAACAATCACCCATATGGCATCGTACCCTTTCGGAGTACGTGGCAACTTCGTAATGAAATCCATGGTGATATGCTCCCACTTCCATTCCGGTATATCCAAAGGTTCGATCTTCCCATACGGCTTCTAATGTTCGGTCTTCACTTACAAACAAGTAAGGCACTTACTCACATACTCTGCCACGTCACGCTTCATACCCAGCCACCATTAATCTTTCTTCATATCTTGATACATCTTTGTGGCACCAGATGAATGGAGTATCGAGTCTTGTGAGCTTCATCCAAATCTCACATGTAGATCCCCGAAACGAGGAATCCACACTCGTCCAAATCGAGTTTTAACACCAAGTGTGTTTTCACCCAATTCCCCAACCAGACCTCTCATTCTTTCAGAGTTTAGATGATCTTCTTTTAATGCCTCATCTTGAAACTCCTTGACTTGCTTCATTACATTAGAGGTCATAATCAGTTGATATGCTTTCACCCGAATTGGCTCGGGCCTCACCTTTCGGCTAAGAGCATCAGCCACCACGTTGGCTTTGCCCGGATAGTAATGGATCTCACAATCATAATCCTTTATAAGCTCCAACCATCGTCTCTACCTCATGTTCAGATCCTTCTGCTCGAAGAAGTACTTCAAGCTCTTGTGGTCAGTGAAAATGGTGCACTTCGTCCCGTACAGATAGTGCCTCCAAATCTTTAGTGTAAAGACCACGGCTGCTAGCTCCAAGTCATGAGTAGGGTAGTTGACCTCATGAACTTTCAACTGTCGGGATGCATAGGCTATAACCTTCCCTCTCTACATTAATACACACCCCAACCCCGAGTAAGAAGCATCTGAATATACCACCAAATCCTCGCTTCCTTCGGGTAATGACAAGACAGGAGCTTGAGTCAACCAAACCTTTAACTCCTCAAACGCCTGTTCTTGGGCTTGACCCCATATAAACTTTACATCCTTTCGGGTCAACTTGGTCAGTGGAGAAGCGATCTTGGAAAAGTCCTAAATGAACCTTCGATAATACCCCGCCAACCCCAAGAAACTACGAATCTCAGATGTCGTCTTTGGAGACTTGCATGCATCACAGCCTCCACCTTAGCAGGGTCTACCATAATCCCCTCGGGATTTATCACGTGACCTAAGGATTGAACTTCGTGTAACCAAAACGTGCACTTGGAGAATTTGGCATACAACTTCTCCCTTCTTAAGGTCTCTAACACCTTCTGAATGTGATTGGCATGCTCCTCCTCACTCTCCGAATAAATCAGGATATCATTAATAAACACAATCACTGATTTATCTAACATTGGCCGACACACACGATTCATCAAGTCCATAAAAGCAGCTGGGGCAATGGTCAGACAAAATGACATAACAAGGAATTCATAGTGACCGTAGTGCATGCGAAAAGCTGTCTTAGGGATATCCCGCTCCTTCACCTTCAGCTGATGGTAACTAGATCGAAGATCTATCCTTGAAAACAACTGGCACCCTGAAGCTGATCAAACAAATCATCAATCCTCAGTAAGGAGCAAATATATCCCTCGAAAGGGTTTTGTGTACTGTATACAAGGCTAACCCAATCACCCAGGACACGCTGCAAAGGTCCTGCTAATCTCAATTGATTGGCCCTGTGTGCATAATAGGGTAGCTAACCCGCAGCACAGTTGAGCTAACGACAACATGGTCGTGTACCTCCTGTAAGCTTGCAAGACTTGTTAACATTTTTATTAATGTTCCTCTTCTTTTCTTTATTGCTCTGTCTCTTTATTATTACGGTATACTTTACGTTACGATATAAACATACCCCGTAAAGTCACATACTATAAGTAATAATAATAATAGCAATAATAATAATGATAAGGAACAATCACAATCATGCATGGAACGTCATCATAAATAAGCCCCGGTCAACCTCGGTCAAAACCCTAAAAGCACAGACTCCCAGAAAATTTTGTAAAAATTTCTAAGTGCTTAAGCACGTTGGCACTATTTGGGTGCATGAGCCCTGTTTGGGCGTTTCATCACTATATAGGTGCATCAGCCAACACTTAATCATTTATCACTTAGGCGCATGAACTATTCAGGCGCATGGGCACTATTCGGGCGTATGAACACTTAGGCGCATGGGTCATTTGGACGCATGGACACTTAGGCGCATGGGCCTCTTGGGCGCATGGGCACTATTGGGGCGCATGGCACTATACTTAGTCGTCCGACTAATATTTCTAGGCGCATGGACCACTGTTCAGATGCATGGGTTTCACTTAAATCTTTCTTAAGGCATTTTTCAGGCGCATGAGCCTTATCTAGGCGCATGGACCTTCTGTGTAACATGTTTCTAGTATGTTTTCAAACCCAATCATCAAACCCATCTGTTCTAAGCCTAACATGGCTATTCTAAACATGAATAACCTATAAGCATTCAAGAATTAACATCCAACAAGCATAATACATACGGGTAAACATACATAAGCTTTGAAAATCATTTAAATACATTTTTAGTCCCAAAGATAATTTAAAACAAGTAAAACCAGGGTCTAGAACTCACTTGGTGCAACTTGGGTATTTCTTCCTTCTAACCCGCTTGCAATTGAGTTCAAAGACCTAAAACAACACTAAAACACAGACACCCAAGCACATACACAAACACATAAGCACATAAGCATATAACCGGGATAAACCCGTCATAAACACTTAAAAACCACGAATTCTTACCTTGAATTCGACTTCTCTTCTTCTTCTTCTTTTCTTCAAAACCTGAAGTTCTGCTCTCTCTCTCTCTAATCCGAAAGAAAGTGTGATGTGAAGGGAGGGTGGGCGGCCATGCCCACCTTTACACCAATTTTTCAAAGATTTGTCCTTTTGGACACTTTTAGTCCCTCCACTTGGACTTTATTGCTTTTCTTTCATTTATTCTTCACGTCTTGTCTGTTTTAAAATAATCAGGTGTTACATAGGAGAGACCCGAGCTGATTCGGGTGAAGGCTTACCAGTTGGTCATGTCCTCTGATGTGATGAAGTAGGTCAAAGAGTTTCAAGATGAGGCACTAAAGGAAGATCATCTTAACGCTGAAAGAATGAGTGGTCTGGTCGTGGAGTTGGGAGAAAACACCGTCGGTGTTAGGACCCGATTCAGACGGATGTGGATTCCATGTTTTGGGGATTTACATGGGAAGATTATGGATGAAGCTCATAAGACTCGATACTCCATTCATCCCAATGCTATAAAGATGTATCAAGATATGAAGAAAGATTATTGGTGGCCGGTATGAAGCATGACGTAGTGGAGTACATGAGTAAGTGCCTTACTTGTTTGCAGGTGAAAGTAGAGCATCAAAAGCCATACGGGAAGATTCAACCTTTGGATATACCCGAGTGTAACTGGGAGCATATCACCATGGACTTTATTACGAAGCTACCACACACCGTGCGAGGGTATGATGTTATATGGATGATAGTTGATCATTTGACGAAGAGTGCTCACTTCCTACCGATCCGCGAGACATATTCATCTAAGAGGTTGGCGAATCTATTCATCAAGGAGATTGTGACTCGTCATGGTGTGCCGGTGTCTATTGTGTCTAATTGTGACACCCGGTTTACATCCAAGTTTTGGAAGAGATTTCACGATGCTATGGGGACGAGGTTACATATTAGCACAGCTTATCACCCCCAGACAGATGGTCAGTCAGAAAGGACCATTCAGACACTAGAAGATATGCTTCGGGCATGCTCCATTGACTTTGGAGGAAGTTAGGATGACCACTTACCGTTAGCTGAGTTCTCATATAACAATAGCTACCATGCCAGCATTGGCATGCCTTCTTATGAGATGCTATACGGTAGGAGAAGTAGAACACCCGCTTGTTGGGGAGACTTTGGCCATAAAGAGTTAGGGAGTGTCGAGGTGGTCGAGGCTATGACTGAGAAGCTGGAAAGGATCAAAGCCTTTATGAAAGCAGCCAAAGATAGACAGAATTCGTATGCCAACAAGAGACATAGACCGATCGAGTTCTAGGTGGGTGATAGAGTTATGTTGAAAGTCTCACCTTGGAAGGTGTAAGGCGCCGTTCCCGAGACGCTTACAGCTGGCCAATCATTGCACATAAAACATATAATTACATTTCATTAAGGATAACATTGCAGCGGAAACATTAAAACAAACAATCTTATTTCATTATAAAACCTTTTGCAAAATAATACATCGTTAACTGGTTACAAAATACTTGTTGCATTACATCACAAAAGCATTATAAAATATGGATGTCATCCAAAACGAGCCGAGTAGCCGCCCCGTGCCATCCTCAGCAACCATTACCTGCCAACTGGAAACATGTAAAAGTCACCGTTGCTAAGTGAGTTCTAGTTTCAAAATAAAACATACTTGATATCATTATTATCTCCATCATCCATTCGTTAACTTTCATTATTTACTTTCATTTGTACATTCATCTTTACTTCTTTACATTCCTCCAAAACCATGAATATTATCCCACCGTCATGCATAAAGCGGGTACTGGGCCGAGGTCTATCATAGACCCCCCGTCATGGCGCTCAGCAGCCTGACCATAGCACCTAGGGTAAATTCAGGTGTACCTTGTCATGTGCTATACCCCACTGTCATGCATAAAGCGGGTATTGGGTCGAGGTCTATCATAGACCCCCCATCATGCCGCCCAGCAGCCTGACCATAGCACCTAGGGTAAGTGACAAAGGTTCCATCCAAATGGTCGGTCATAAAGACGGACCCCGATGTGCATTATTATGTGGTAGCTATCCCACACACCGTTGAACTGACACTCTTCATTGAGTGTGTTTCTCTATACAGTGCTTGCAAGACTTTTTTTTACCATCTTTTATTCATTAATCCATGCATTCTATCATTATGTTCCTCTTTTTTTATCTTCCACTTTACATTACATAATACTTTTCATTTCATTCATTATCATTCAACTTAAAGCCATGGGAAAAATAAACATACATAATAAGGAACATCAACATAAACATACAACATCACCATACAGGGCATCATCATACAAACATAACGTACATCATACCATCATGCATAAACACCAACCATACATCATCAATCATGCCATCACATTATCTATGACCTCCAAAGTCAGCTTACATGAACCCCCGGGAACCTCCCAAGCAAAACATACATTTGCATTTTCTCCCGAAAATCAGAAAATAAACTAAGTTTTCATCCGCATTTCGTATTGTTCATCCGTATTTTTTATTGTTCATCCGCATTTCTTTTGTTCATCTGCATTTCTTTTGTTCATCCGCATTTCTTTTGCTCATCCGCATTGCTTTGCTCATTTGCATTTCCTTTGCTCATCCGCATTTCCTTTACACATCCACATTTACTTTACTCATCTGAAATTCCTTTACTCGTCCGCACTTCCCCCAGTCGCATAACTTTCATCCGCGTTTCCTCTTGCTCATCCGCATTAGCAAATGCGGATGAGTTAGACTCAGAGGGTCATCCGCATTAGTATGTGGTTCATCCGCATTAGGAACACTTAGGCAGTTATTTATGGTTGGGCGTATGAGCTACTGTTTGGGCGTATGAGCAGCCTAGGACACACTTAACATCATAATTCGATCCCCGAATACCATCTATCATGTTCTAAGCTTAAATCTTACATTCTAAGCCATAGAAACACAACCATAACAACACCAAACACATACATAGCCCAAAATCAAACCCACCCACAACATACACACATAAACACATACGAGTACAACACCCAACTTTTATTAAAAGTTCATACACACATTCCAGCCCCAAGCAGTTAAAAACATGTAAAAGAGGGGTTCTAGAACTCACCTTAGCAGCCTTTTCGGGTAAGACTTCCTTCAAACCCATTTGCGACAAGTTCACACCTAGAAACCCACCAAAACACACACCCGAACAAACACAACCATACATAAGCATACAACCGAGGATAAAACCAGTTAAAATATATTTTCTTTCTTTTTCTTCACTCTATTTGTCTTTCTTTGTTTTTTATAAATAACCGGGTGTTATAGACGGACATCATTCGGTTTAGGAAGCGGGGCAAGTTGAACCCAAGATACATAGAGCCTTTCCGAATTATTGCTCGAGTAGGAGAGGTGGCCTATAGGTTGGAGTTGCCCAATGAGTTAAGTGGAATTCATCGACATTCCATGTATCTCACTTAAGAAAGTGCTTAGCCGAGGAGGATATGGTGGTGCCACTGGAAGACATTGAAGTGGACGAAAGGCTCAATTATGTGGAGCAACTAGTGGCGATCATCGATTGTAAAGAGAAGAGGCTTAGGAATAAGGTGGTTCTCTTGGTGCGTGTATAGTGGAAGCACAGGAAGGGATCGGAGTCCACTTGGGAAGTTGAGGAGGAGATGAGGCAGCATTACCTCAACTATTCAACGCCTGACAGGTTTCAAGGATGAAACCGAAATAAGGGGGTGGACTTGTAACGCCCGAAATAAAGTTGAAAGGAGCCAATTAATACTAATAGGTCTAGGTGGGATTATTCAAAGAAAATAAGCAAGTAATGGAGTATGGACCGGGTAGACCTCACAGGAAATGTGTTTGGCGAGTTTAAGGTCCCAGTAATGCCCAGTATATATAAACGGATCAGCTTGAGAGCTCTCATTTGCAACTTAACACCCCAATTTCTAGATAGAGAGTAAAGAGAGAAAGTGGAGAAAAGGTGAAGATTTAAGGCTCGCTTGATCACGGGATTGAAGATTGGTGTTCGTGGGCATCCAAACACAAGAAAACACCAAGAATCCAGGTAATAAACATCATATAATCTCTCATTTTGATGAAAACGCGGATTCTAGGGCTTGAGTATTTGAAAGTCGCAAAGATTTGCCCAAAACTCACGTTTTTATGTAAGGAAATATGTAAAAAGCTTAGATATAGCTTCATGGATGATAAACCAAGGTTTTTGGATGTAAAAGATTGATGTTTTGGGTCAAAAATGGGTTGGTGTGTAATATTTAACCCGTTCTACGAAACTAGGTGTTCATCCAGCGAAATTATGTATTCGTCCAGCGAAACTATGGGTCTTCCTGTGAAACTATAGTTTCGCAGGTAGTTTCGCAGACATGGTTTTCCAACAAAAGCTGGGCATGGAAACGAAACAGGCAGCGAAACAGACAGCAAAGATGCCAGCGAAACTGCCAGCGAAGATGCCAGCGAAACTTGTAGCGAAACTGCCGGCGAAACTAGCAACGAAATCGCTAATCTAGCAACGAAATTAGCAACGAAATTAGGCAAAAAGTAACTCCTTTGAGTGTTAACTTATCTGCAGGCTATGTAGTGCAACCCTTTCTATGAAAGATTGATTAAGAAGCTACTCATCAAGTCCATGTTAGTTCTAGATCCCCTATTTTAAAGGTTTTTAACTAGTTTGGGGCTGGAAATGCATACTAAATATACGATTTAAATAACCAAGATTTTAAGAGGTTTTAACGGGAGTATCGATTTTTCTATAAGGAAATGTGCTATATAAAAGTGCTAGAATAAAAAATTTTCGTGTTGACCTGGCAGCATGGCCCCAGCCAGGGACGTTGCCATTTAGACCCCACTAGGGGCTGCTGCCCCTAGGACCCTGCTGTCAGGGGCTAATGCCCCTGAACCCCTATTGTCCCGCGGTGTGTCAGTTGTGTTTTATGATGATTTATGCTTTATATGCATATGTTTATGTATGTGAATGTAGTATGCATGTTGTTTAATATGACGTATGGTTGATGCTATGTATGATGATGCTGATGTATGTGATTATTTATGCTATGTATGATATGCATGATATGTTTTCTTATGTTCCTTATTACATATGATGACGTGACTTTACGTGGTGTTATATTGATAATGAACGTAAAGTATTATCTTAACGAAGTGAAAGATTTAAGAAAATGAAAGTTGAACATAATGAAGGAACGAATGAAAAGCCTTGCAAGCAAATGAAAGGAGGTTCACAACTCATTGAGAGTTGTTAGCTCAACTGTGTGTGTCTACGGCGTGCGATTTTGGCTAACTCATAAGGGTTCATGCACACAGTAAGAGTTTAGTCTTGGTGACTGCTCCAATACGTGTGATTTACTAATTACTATGTGCTATACAGCGTGCGATCTTGGCAAACCCATAAGAGTTCACACACAAGGGGAGTCTGTCCTAGTGACCACTCCATACGTGCGATATGGAGTCCTTGTCGCTTAACCCTAGATGAATTGCTTGGTGCTCTAAAGGGGGGTTAAATACATGATGGGACCTAGATAGAAGTGAAAGATAATAAATGTACAAAAAGTGCGATAAGTACAAAATGTGTGAAACGTGCGAAATGTACGAAATGAACGATGATGAAGATAATAATGATTACCTTGATGTATGTACGATATGTGATCACGTGCGATAGTAATGAAAATGTTTTAACGAATGGAAGGTAATGTAATGTTTTTATAAAACTAGAACTCACTCAGCAACACTGACTTTTTATGCATTTTCCAGTTGGCAGGTGAGCATTGCTGAGGATGGCACGGCGCAGCTACTTGGCATTTTTGGATGGCACCCATTTGATAGAAATATGATGTTTTTGTGATGTAATGCAAATAATAATATTTTGTATAAGTTAATTACATTGTATTGTTTTGCAAAAACAGTCATTAATATATGAAATGGATTTTAATTTATTCCGCTACAATAGTTTAGCAAATCTAAATGTATGTTTTATGTTTTCGTGCAATGATTTACCAGCTGTAAGCATCCCGGGATTCAGGGCCTTACAATTTGTTATAAAATTGCTTTAGAATAATTAAATAAATATTAATACATACATAAAGGGTTTAACTGGTATTATATGATTGTTCTAACACATAAATATTCGGTTGATTTTGATAAAATTAGAGGTTCACATAAAAAATAATATAAAACCCAACCCTAAACCCATTCCCCTTGCTCGATCACCCCCTTCCTTTTGCCCCTATTCACCTTGCGCAAACATACACAAACGCCATTGCTAAGTTTGATTCATCTAATTGGAAGTGGAAATCGATGTTTGGTGCATTCTAGAAGCTCCATCACAAATTTATTTGTCGTTACATGTAAAAAAATTAATTTCATACTCTTTAAACTTGCAATATAGTCATATTGTTTGTTGATTATGTGTTTTTACGTGATTCTAAGATGTTTGTATGGTTTACAATTGTTGAGAATTGGGTTTTGGTTGAATTTACTTTTAATAGAAACATTATTTTGGGGCTTTTGAATGAACTGGGTATTATTGATGAAATTGAGTTGATATATCAATACTTGGATGCTAGTTGATGCCTTATGGGTGACCTTTGTGATTTGAGCATGTTTCAATGATGAATGCTATTTGTGTAGTACCTTGTATGATGATTAGAATTGTGTTAGTATGATCATAAGAGTATATGGGAAGTTGTATTGTGGATTGTACTATTTGGGTTCAGATGTTTCTAAATAAGAAAACTTTACTCATGATGATGTCCTAGAGATTATTTACTTGCTCCGATTAGTAAGTAGGTGAACTACATAGGTTCTATTATACTTGTTATGATATGACATATGGTTTTGAAAATAAACTACACATGTGTAACGAAACCATACTTTCTAAAACTAGAAACTTTCTAAAAAATCAAACATGAAACTTTTATGTGTAACTTTATGTGGAATGTATGGGTATTATTAAACAAGTTTTCATGTATATGAGTCACCAATGGGTTGTCAAGATAGTGTTTAGTGATTAACATATGCATGTAAATTTGATAGATAGTGTTTAGTGATTAACATATGCATTATTTGTGTAACTACATAGGTTTTCATGTAAATTTGATAGATAGTGTTTAGTGATTAACATATGCATTATTTGTTTTCGTATGCTAACTAAGGTGAGTCTTCACTAGTTTAATTTAGTATGATTATTATATCACTAGTTTAGCATGATTATTATATCACTAGTGTACTATGCCACAAATATTATCACTAAAACCCTTACATTCTTGAACCGTTAGTAGGTGTATGCATGGGTCGATTTGGTTTGGTTTTAGCCTAAACAAAAACCAAAAATTGATATTTTAGTTTCTTGGTCTTTAAAAGCATTTGATTTCAGGATATTTGTTTTTTTTGGTTTTTGGGTTTTTGTTTTTGGTTTTCACTTCGGTTTCGATTCTTTTTCGGTTTTACCATTTGGGCTATAATTTCTTAAAGAAAAATTTTGTTTAAAGTAATGATTTTCAGTTATAAACTATGTATTTATATAATTTTATTGATCTTTAAATTTAATCAATATATTCTTAAGAATCATTTCCATTAAAATTAATTGCAATGCATATAATACAATAATAAAAAGTTCAATAAAACATTTTAATTGTATGATTGTATGAATAGACTATTCATGTTTATAATTGTATGAATACACCTTTAAATTTATAAGTTCGGTTGTAAGCTTTCAGTTTGGTTTTTTCGGTTTTTTGTCAAACCAAAACCAAACCGAAAAAATTGGTTTTTAAAAAATAATCAAACCAAACCGCTGGTTTTTTATTGGTTTTGGTTTTTTAGTTCGGTTGTGTTGGTTATTTTGGTTACGATTCAGTTTTTTAGGTTTCTTGCACACCCTAGCTATTTGTAACGAGTTAATGAGGTAATTCTAAGTAGTACTTTTAAGTTTGACAAACTCAACCCGCGTTATTCATGCTAACTTGACCATAGGTTGACTAAGTGTATAATAGACCTAATATTTACCATTGTTCTATGATAAGACATCATGGAAGGAAAACAAATTACAAACAACTGGCCTTAGTTTCAAAACGCCAAGTAACTTGACATATAGGCTAGCTACCTATTAATATACCTCGGTTTACTTTTCCATACAAACAGATACCTTCATTACATGTTTATAAACCTATAAACTCACCAACCTTTATGTTGACACACTTTATCATGTTTTCTCAAGGTTGTCATCATGCCTAAGGATTAGGTTGCATTATTAGGTCTCATGCACATCAAAATTTTAAACTGTTTTCATTACATTAAATACTATCTTTGGGCTCCATATTTTATGCATTTACTACTATTGGTTTTACATTTACTTTATGCTTTTATGTTGATTACTTTCAGGATCAGCTCTATAATATAATTTGTGATGCCATAGGCTTTGAGGCCCCTAAATATAAAAACCCTCATCTTTTAATTAATTATAGCAGTTTTTGGTATTTTATGGGTCAATGGAATTTTGAAACATGAATATGCTTGATAGTTGAGTATCAATGAAAATTCTGATTATTTGATATGTTATTGAAGAAACACATCCACACAATTCACAAAGCAAACGACCTTTACTAAGTTCCTTCCTCTTTGATTAACCTGATTGTTGGATCAAGTAAGGCTGGTGCACCCAAAACTAACACTTAGACAATTTTGGTGCAACTGATGAAGAACTTCCGAAGGCAAATGCTGAGCTTCCGAAGGTCAAGTTTGAAGGAACTTCTGAAGAAAAACTCCAACTTCCAAAGACAAAGTCTTCCTTCTTCCAAAGTTCAACACTTAGAAGAATTCAAGACAATGACTTTTGAAGTATGAAGGCCTAAAGAATGTCTCAAGCCTTGAAAGAAGTAGCCTCATCCAAAGTATAAGTGGCTGCAGAAGAACTTGTTCTTCCAAAGCCATTTAACCTTCGGAAGAACATACTATGAACCACTGGACATAAGTATGGTCCTTTGGACACTCCGCTGCAAATCTCTGATAAACTGCATGGTTCTTTTCCCACTCCTATGTAGTTGACCATACTTTATTTCATTGATTATTCTTTATTAGTTAGTACAGTTACTAACTTTATTTGGTGATAAAATGTAAGTCATCGACATGTCATGACTACCAACTCGTACACTTCTTGCTAAATACCTTTTTTCTTGCTTCCTCCAATTGGCAATAGGACATCCTCTCCTAAAGCTAAGGAAGTACTTCAATGAAGGCATCGAGTGATTTCACCCCTTAAGTAAGGCGAATTGGCAAAGCCTAGTCTAAGAGCAGGATGAAGCAGCAAAGGTTAGATAATATTTTATCTAAGATACCTTATCTTTAGCAATGTAGTGTTTGCTTTAGTCATAGGTTTCCAGCTGGTATCAAAGTATATCCGACTATAGGTAGTAGTATATACAGTTTCTCATTGTAACTCTTATAACATGCTTGTAAAAGTCTTGTAATACTTTGAGTTGAGAAGTAATATATACAAGTATCTTTAAAATTATCTTCTTGTGTTTGATTACTTAATATATTATTTTCAACTCTTAGAGGGATTCTGCATCATCTAATCGAGTGTGATCCAGTGAGTTTGAGAGAAAACATTGGTGTTGAGTGACCAAAACCGATCCTGCAATTGGTATCAGTGCTTTTTAGGCTCTTGATTGTGAGATCTTACCATCTAAATCAACCTTTTCTTCACTCATTCTTTCACCACACTCAAAATGGCCCTCAACCAAAAATCTAAATGTGAGATGGAGACGATGACCGAAGCACCTATTATCACAGCTGAAAACTTCAGATAATGGAGCGGACGTATTGAAGGTTTCACAAGATATCAAGACAGAAAAATGTGGAAGTCTATCACCAATAGTCATTACAAGCCAAAGGTTTCAGCAACAAGTGGAAATGGTGCTATGATAGAGATGGTGATAGAAATTTATTTTGATGAAGACCACAAAAAGTTGGACAATGATAGCAAAGCAATGATTGTTCTGATGACTGCTATACCAAACTCTATCATGGTGGGTTTTGAGCAATGCAAGTCCGCTAAACAACCGTTTGACGCCTTGACCCAGATTTACTTTAGCTCAAATGACTCCAAGAAAGATTCACTAAAGCAGCAATTTGAGAACTTCACTTATATTGCTGGAGAGACCCTTAGCCGGTGATACTTTAGGTATATGGATCTTATCTCTTCCCATCAGTCTGTGGGAATAACTCTTTAATTAAGAGATCTCTCAAAAAATTCATGAGTGCATTCTAAAATCATGGACGTTCTACCATGTCTATATCAAGAGGATAGAAAACATGAACTCCCTCACTATGACTGAACTATATGGCATCCTTGATGGATACCGTGTAGAGATGGAAAACAAGAGAGGCCACTAGATGAGCAGACCCTCAAGCCTTCATGCTAGCAATGTTTTAATAGTTGTTGAAGGCTTAGCCCCCCCCCCCAATCTCAGCAATACCTGACTTACTCCCAGCAGCCATCTTGTTCTTTTGGACCATACATCACATTCTCTAAGACTCCAAGGTCTCAATAGGCTCAGTCGAGTCATTTCTAGGATAGATGTTCCTTTGTCTCAAGAAATGGGCATTCTAGTGATTTTTATTATTCCTTTGATGATCTATAATGTTTTAGTCTAGATGATGTTGAGTACATGGACATTTTCCAATAGATAGCTCTATTAACTTACAGGGCAAAGAAGTTCTTCAAAAGAACTAGAAGGCAGTTCCCCAAAACCCAACTAACAACAAGTTTGGGTTTGACAAGACAAAGGCCAAATGTTACAACTATAACCAACTTGGTCACTTTGCCAGGGAATGCAAGGCTCCCAAATCAAATTCGGGAACCTCTCAGCCTCCACACATCCCATTACACCTAAAGCCACCAAAAAGTCAACTAAAAAACATGCAATTGTTATATCTCAAGAAGTTAATCAGAGCTTCATGGTATAGGATGCGACTCCTGCTCAAGCATTGATGGCTGACACTGATGATAGCAAGGTCTTTGAACACCTCTATACTCCAACTTGCATTGCTAAATTTAAACTGAACATACCAACTACAAGACTCAAATCAAAGATTTAATCTCCAAATTGATTAAGACTTAAGCCCAACTTGTCACAGCAGAGGCTCAAGCCAGAAAGCATGCTATTTCTGAGAAAAATTTCCAAGCCATTCTTGCATCATCCTCTCACTTAAAACTTTATTATCACAACAAAGGTAGGTTAGGAACCAATGAAATTGCTCCACCACACTCTTATGAGTATATTAGACAACCAAGGTGCGGGACTAAAGAGCAAGAGTGTTGGACCAAAAGAACCAATGAGCCGGATCAGAAAAACCTTAAGTCCCACAGATGTCACAACAACTGCTGAAGACACAAGTGCTGAAGACAAAGTCTGAAGACAAGTGCTGAAGAAAAAGTCTGAAGACAAGTGCTGAAGACAAAGTCTGAAGACAAGTGCTGAAGACAAAGTCTGAAGACAAGTGCTGAAGACAAAGTCTGAACACAAGTGCTGAAGACAAAGTCTGAAGACACAAGTGCTGAAGACAAAGTCTGAAGACACAAGTGCTGAAGACAAAGTCTGAACACAAGTACTAAAGACAAAGTCTGAAGACACAAGTGCTGAAGACAAAGTCTGAAGACACAAGTGCTGAAGACCAAGTATCCGACGTTGTCACAACAGCTGAAGAGGTCTTCTTGAGTAGTTGTGACGGTTTTCTTTCAGTAGTTTTATGTTTTTCTTTTCAGTAGTTTTGTAAAACGACTGAAGAGCTTGTTCTTCAGTCGTTGTAGTTTCAGTAGTTTCGTATCAGTAGTTTTATGTTTTATACTTAGCACTCTGATATGTTCTCAGTAGTTGTGAACATTTCAGTGGTTTGTTAAGTTTTCGTTATTTTTGTAACAAATCTGCCAGATGTCACTATCCCGTGATATCAGCAGTGATTGCACTCTATATAAGGAGTGTCAACCTAATTGTAATTTGTGAATGATTGAGCAGAAACATTTGATACTATTGAAACATTCCTTTTCACAGAAATATATTCTCACTTTACAACCGTATTTGTTCTTAATGCATACGAATATCAAATTCTTGCTATAATCTGTCTAATTCTTGTTCTATTCTGCTGCGTTACACTCTAATCCATCAAACTTGAGATCTCTGATCCTATCAAATGGTATCAGAGCGGGTTAATCATTGATCGATCTAATAATTGATCATTGAAACTACTATCCAAGATCCAAGTTTGATTGAATTAGCATTTTTGCAAGAAACGGTTATAGAGATTGAATTTTCTGTGTTTTTGGTCATTCATCCTGAGATTTATTCTTGGTTTTCATTGAGTCTGTTGTGTATCTTTTAAAAGCTTGAATTAAATTGTATTTGGACCTAAAATGACTACTCCTTCCAATGATCCTCACAATACTGGTTCCTCAACCAAGCCTCCGATGCTGGTTAGGAATGAGTATAACATATGGCAACGACGAATGCTCCATCACCTGTCTGTTAACAGCTCAGGTTGTTGGACATCAGTGGTACATGGTCCACACAAGCCTATGGTGAATAACCCGGAAACCAATCAAATGGTTCCGAAGAGGAGGGAGCAATACTCAGATGAGGATAAGAAATTGTTTGAGATTGATGCAAAAGCCCATGGAATTCTGGCCATGGCTCTGCCCAATAAAATCTATTCTGGGCTAATGCATTATGAAACTTCTCATGACCTCTGGAATGCCTTGAAAGAACAATTTGGAGGAACAGATGAGGTCTTGGAAAATAATAGAGAAATCCTTGCCCAACAATATGAGACATTCTCTCATAGGAAGGGTGAGACACTGACTCAACAGTTTGAGTGGTTCTCTTGTTTGATCTCTGAATTAAAAATGGTCAAACATGAGTACACAAATAGCCAGATGAATAATAGATTTCTCAGATCACTGCCTGAGAGATGGGACACATATACTATTGTCCTACGCTCCAGTGCAAATTTGGACAAACTATCTCTCACCCAACTCCATGGGAAATTGCTCACATTTGAGAGAGAGATAGAACAGAAACGAAAACTGTCATCATCTGGAAAGCTCACTAATGATTTTGTACCAGGAAACACTGCCTTGGTAAGTCATGAGTCAGAGTATGCAGGATCAGAATGCCACTATGATGAGCATATTGATTTCACCTCAAACAATTCTAATCATGCCTTTGTGAGTGTTGATTGTCATCCTGGTAATAATAGTGACAATCTATGCTTTATCATGGATGATTTGAAGGGCATTGCTGATGATGATCTAGAAGAGATGGATATTTTGAGCCAAATGGCCTTAATCAATGTCAGATCTCAGAAATTCTACAAGAGAACTGGCAGGAAATTTCCTGGACTCTCTGACAAAACCAAAGTCGGTTTTGACAAGAGCAAGTTGAAGTGTCACAAATGCCACAGGCTTGGACACTTTGCAAGAGAATGTAGATCTACTGGACCTAACTCTTCTGCACCCTTTTGACTTTTCCAAATAACAATTCACAATCAAAAGGGCAACATTCTGCTGGTTCTAGTCATTCATCACACCCTTATTCTCCTGCATATTTTGTTCCTCAGGGTCAAATGCCATATCCTTATCCCTGCTATTATATGCCACAGTCAAATCAAGTTCAAGCTCTTATAGTACCATAATCTCATGCACTACCAGAACCTCAACCATCTCCATCTCAATCACAACCTCATCACAGCTTCTTCACACCTGGAGTCGTTGACTGGAGTAGCTTACCTGATAACTTGTCTGGCCACCCTGAGCAATACTATGCTGGTGCTAGTCAACATGGTGGTGAACACCCTTTTGGAAATATTGCTCTCATGGCCCTGGAGTCTACTGAGGGTTCCTGTTCAAATGCATCATCTTCACAGGTAACTCAGGTATCTTTAGAGGCTAAAGCCAAGTTATGTTCTGAATCATGCATAGCTGCCTTTGTCTCTATTAGAGAGCAAATGTAGCATTAATAAATCAAAAACTTGAGCTTGAGAAAACCATTTTCAAAAGAAAAGCTGAGTATGAGTCTGCTCTTAACAGTAAAAGTGATGAGATTTATAAGCTTAAATGCCAATTAAATGATGAAAAGGCCAAGCTAGAGGTTATTCTGGAAGACCACAGGAGTCTCAAAGAAAAACTTGTAGTGACCCAAGTTGAGTGTGAACGCTGGGTCTCATCATGCAAGGGATTTGAAATGCTTCTTAGCAAGCAAACTGCTTCAAATGTGAAGTTTGGCATTGGTTACAACCATACTGCTCCACCAACAGACTTTACTCCTAACTCCATAGTTAATTCTGAAAGTGAAAGCAATCTCCAAACCACATTATCGTGTGAGTCATTCTCCAATGATAATCTAAGATCAGAGAATGAAACCAGTGTTAAGATCTCAACAAATAAATTGACTGATGGTCTAACTACTGAGACTCATATGAAGCTGAGTACTTCAGATGTTGTTCCTCAATGTACCCCAAGTACTGAAAGAGACCCAACATCTGAAAAGAATTTCAAATCAGTTGAAATACAAGGACTAACAACTGCTGAGGAATCCATCAAACAGTCTATCAGGACAGATGGAAAACAGTTGAATTACCAGTCTTCAGCTGTTACAAATCCTTTAGTACCTAGTACTGATAGGAGGAAAGTACTGAAGATCACACCTTCAGTAGTTTCCACTTCAGCAGTAAAGATGTCCAAGATGAAGAATAAACCATGTGAAATTTGTGGTAAACTCAATCATCTATCTGATGAATGTTGGTACAAAAAGGGTCTAAAGTTCCAAAGGGATGAGCTCATTAAACTAGAGATAAATAAAATGAAAACTGAGTTTGAGACCAAGTTTGTACCACAATCATCTTAACCTGATAAACCCAAGGCCTTACCCAAATCCACTAAGAAGGATGCGGTTTATCAGAAGACAGCCGATATTGTTCCTCATGATAAACATAAGACTAAGTCTGTGAAGTCTAAGAAGGAGGAAACGGTGGGTCACAGGAACTCATCAAAAACAAGCTCTGGAGTGTCAAATGAACTGAAAGCTCGAGCTTCAAATCAGACATATCTTGTTATGATGGTTCAGCATCTATTGGGGAGAGTTAACCAACTTGAAGCCCATGTGATCAAACCACTGGAGAGGAATTCCAGGCCCAAATCCATTTCAGCACCATCTCCATCTTCATCGGCTGTTAATCATGAGAAACCAGCTATGGTTAAATCTGTTGATAATTCAGTCCCAAAACCAAAAAGGTTTGGGTCTCCAAAGCTAACTAGTTTCTTATGATTATGTAGGGTTCTTCAGCATGCCAAAGAAGCATCTGGTATGTGGACAGTGGAGGATCCATGCACATGACTGGGAGCAGCTCTCTTCTTCATGATTACTCTCAGGGAAAGAAGGGATTTGTCTTATTTGGAAATGATGCTAAAGGTTACATCATTGGAAAGGGATTTGTGTCTAATGGAGATATTAGATTTGATGATGTCAACCATGTGGAGAATCTCAAATACAATCGTTGAGTGTTAGTCAGATGTGTGACAAAGGACATGTTGCTCTTTTCACAAGCCAGAACTATAGGATTCTGTCTTCCAAGGTTCTGAGCCTGATTGACAAAGTACTGGATGATAATACCTCCTAAAGGCTAACAGGATAGGAAGAGTATATGCCTTGGATCTGTCAAAGAAAATTGAGTTGAGAGGCCATCCATGCTTGTTCTCCAAGGCCTCTCTCCAAGAATCTAAACTGTGGCATAGAAGGCTGGGTCATGTTAATCTCAAAAACATGAATCAGCTGATCACAAGAGTTTAGTGAGAGGTCTTCCAATAAAGGAGTTCAATTGTGATAAAATCTGCACTGTATGCTTAAAAGGGAAACAACATAAAGTTTCATTCCCAACCATAGAAGAGTCCAAGTCTAATGCCTGCTTACAACTACTACACATGGATCTTTTTGGTCCTGTGAAGGTAATGAGTATGGCAAAGAAGAAATACTGTCTGGTAATTGTGGATGATTACTCTAGATATGTATGGACCTTCTTCTTGCATTCAAAGGATGAGGCTGCTCAGTCCATTATGAACTTTGTGTTACACGTTGAGAAGCAGTATTCCCTACAAGTTAAGTGTGTGAGGAGTGACAATGGTACTGAATTCAAAAACCACACTCTTGATGAGTTTTACTTGTCAAAGGGAATCAAGAGGCAGTATAGCATCCCAAGGACTCCAGAGCAAAATGGAGTAGTGGAGAGAAAGAACAGGACCCTCATTGAAGCTGCAAGGTCCATGTTGGCTGATTCTGGTCTGCCACTGACCTTTTGGGCTGAAGCTGTCAATACAGCCTGCTATGTACGGAATAGAGCCTTAGTAAATCAGAGGTTGATGAAAACTCCTTATGAAGTTTTACATCATTTAGCCCCTTTGATTTCATTCTTTAGAGCATTTGGGTGTCCCTGTTACATTCTCAACACAAAGATCAACTCCAAAAGTTTGATTCTAAGGTGGATGCAGGGTATTTTGTTGGGTATTCATCCACTTGCAAGGCTTATAGAGTATTCAACTATCGGACAAAGATAGTTGAAGAAACCTTGCATGTGAAGTTCAATGAATCCCCTAAGGATGCAATTCCACAAAACCCTGTGGAGTTGTTTGATCTGGACATTCTGCAATATGTTCCTTATCAACCACCTACTGTTGCAGATCATATGAATCCATCATCTTCTGTAGCTAGTCATCCATCTGGTGTTACTGATGATGATGATGATATCAGTAATCACCTTTTCAAGTTTAGTGATCAACTACCTGATTCAGCTAGACCTGATGTTCCTGTAGCTTCAGTAGCACAATCCACAACAAATGCTGATGAGATTTCTACAACTTCAACTTCCTTTAAATTACCATCTACTGATTGGTTTCAAGGAAATGCTTCACCATCGCCATCTGTTGCTGCTGAGCCTGCTACAAACACTTGCACAGATCTTATTGTGTACCAAGTTCTGAAGAATCACCCTATGTCTCAAATCATTGGTGATATCAATGTTGGCGTTTCAACAAGAAGTCAATTGTCAAATTTCTGCTTCTATGCTCTCTTCATTAGTCAGCAAGAGCCAAAGAACTATCACATTGCTTTAAGGGACAATGGATGGGTTGAAGCCATGCAGCTTGAGCTTCTTTAGTTCAAGAAACAGCAAGTGTGGGAACTGGTTCCTCTACCTCCAGGTAAGTGTGCAATAGGCACTAATGGGTGTTTAGGAACAAAACTTATGAAAATGGGCTTATTGTTAAACAAGGCCAAACTGGGTTGTACAGGGTTTTTCACAAGAGGAGGTATTGATTATAATGAAACCTTTGCCCCTGTAGCCAGACTGGAAGCAATTCGATTGTTTTAGCTTATGCTGTTTATCACAACCTTAAATTTTTTCAAATGGATGTCAAAAGTGCATTTTTGTATGGGAAAATTAAGAAGAGGTTTATGTATGTCAACCACCAGGTTTTGAGGACAATAACATCCTAATTGGGTGTATAAGCTTGATAAGGCTCTCTATGGGTTGAAACAAGCTCCTCGAGCCTGGTATGAGACATTATCAAACTTTCTTCTGGAAAATATTTCACTAGAGGCTCCATAGATAAGACTTTATTCATTAAGAAAGCTGGCAGCATAATCTACTTGTTCAAATTTATGTAGATGATATTATTTTTGCATCCTCTGATCCACAGTTGTGTGATGCCTTCAAAGTTGATGAAACAGAAGTTTGAAATGAGTGCCATGGGAGAATTACAGTTCTTTCTGGGTTTGCAAATCAAACAAAAGGCTGATGGAATTTTCATTCATCAGTCCAAATACACAAAAGATCTTTTGGAAAAGTTTGATTTACAAAAATGTAAGCCCTGTTCTACTCCCATGTGCAACACCACACAACTGGATACAGATCAGAAAGGTAAAGTGGTTGATGAAACACTTTACAGATGTATGATTGGGTCCTTGATGTACTTAACAGTTTCTAGACCAAATATTATGTTTGCTACATGTGTTTGTGCTAGATTCCAGGCTGCACCTAAGGAGTCTCATTTGATTGCAGTCAAGAGGATCTTTAGATATTTGTAAGGCACTCCATCTCTAGGTTTATGGTATTCTACTAGACACTCTGGTAAATTAGTTGCTTTTTTTGATAGTGACTATGCAGGGTGTAAGTTGACAAGAAAGTCCACTTCTGGAGGATGCCAATTCTTAGGCAACTGCTTGATTTCTTGGCAGAGTAAGAAGCAGACCTCAGGCTACATCAACTGCTGAAGCAGAGTACATTGCTGCTGCAAGCTGTACATCTAAGGTACTCTGGCTTCAAAACCAATTATTGGATTATGGCATAACAGAGACTAAGACCCCATTGTTAATGGACAGCTCTTCAGCTCTCTTTGCATTGTCAAGAATCCTGTCCAGCACTCTAGGACTAAACATATTGAAATCAGACACCATTTTATTAGAGATTGTTTTGAAAAAGGTCTGATTGATCCAAAATTTGTTCCTAGTGCTGATGAGCTTGCAGACATTTTCACTAAGCCCTTGGATAGCACAACTTTCCAAAACCTAGTGTTAAGGCTTGGTATGCTGCAGCTAGAATAAGTGACAACTACTGGTGATCTCAGCTCACAAGTACTGATGATCATTAGTTTATTATTGTCATATATAAGTACTGAAGTTATCTCCCCTCAGAAGTTTTTAAAACTACTGAAGCTTAAGTAACTTCTCAGTACTCAAGTACTTTATTTGTTGAAACAGCTGATGTAGTTACAACAGCTGATGTAGTCACAACAGCTGTTGTAGCCACAATACTGATGTCAGAAATGCAGATAAGTACTGATGACCAATGAAACATCTGAAACTCAGATCTAAGTCTGATGAGTAAGTGTGGAGGTCAGACTGAAACAGCTGAAAAGCAATGAATTGACGACAACTACTGATGAGCCTTTTTCTCTTCAGTAGTTTCCCAACTGTTGTTTCCTTCTAAACAACTGAAGCAAAACCATGTCTTAGTAGTTTCACAACTACTGATGACTAACACCAAGTCTTCAATTGTTTACAACAACTGATGGTAAAACCAAGTCTTCAGTAGTTTCACAACTACTGATGACTAATACCAAGTCCTCAGTTGTTTCACCACCTGAAGTCAAACTGTCTTCAGTAGTTATAACTACTGATGACTAAATCTTCAGTAGTTTTATAACTACTGATGACTAAATCTTCAGTAGTTTTATAACTACTGATGACTAAATCAGAGACTTCAGCTGTTTCAACGTCTGACGGTTAAAACCAATTCTTCAGTTGTTTTATAACAACTGCTGATCACACCAATACAGTCAGTCATTCCAAACCTCTGAAAGTTAATACCACGTCATCAGTAGTTTCAACAACTGATGACTAACACCAAAACCTTCAGTCATTTTCTAACCCTACCCTTTAAATACCTTATCCCACCTTCAGAGTTTTTACTTTCTTCTCTTCTCAAACCTAACGTTCAAAAAACTCTAACCTCTCTTCATCAATGGCGACATGCAACTAAAACCTCGACACAACTGTGTCGCACATCTCACAAAATCGCCATACTGGACCAAGTTTCACAACGCCATTGATTTAATGGTTCAGTCACCTTACAAAACGGCTTTTCTGTTAAATCCCACCATATATGCCGAATCTCTTAACCAATCTGGACAAATGTCACTTGTCTTTGAGGAGAATGACACAGAGTCTCTTCAATCGTTTGTCCATCGTCAAAAAGTGGTATTACTCCAGACATTCTTCGCCAAACCCTCAATCTGGATGATGCCACTTTCCCAACTGGTTATCCAAAGGGCACAATAGATCAATCATTTGCTAGCATGGATACCAGGGTGACCTGAGTGCATCTACCATATTGAAGAAACATTTCCGGATGCCGAACGTCTCATCTTTCACTGGTAAATGTCTGCCTTGCCCCCAAGACTTCATCATGGGATCAAATGTCCACACGGTGGCAACAGGTAATGTACTCCATCCTTGAGCAACAACCTTTAAATTATTCTGAAATACTATTTTTAGAGCTCAAGGATATGGCCCAAAAACAACTTGCTAACCGTTGGATATTATATCCTCAGTCATAATGGCCATAATTGAAAACCAGCTTCAAGCTGAGGGACTTGTTGGCCTGGGAGTCCCTGCTACGGCTGTATTGCCTGAAGTATACTCCCGGCACAACTCTGACCAATCACTAAAAATGGCTGCCAAGCTGCGCAAACCCACGCAGCTGGAACCCACAGCCACACCTCCAAATCCAAAGTCCTACCACCAACCCACTAAAAAGAAGACAAAAATGGCTACTCAGGGAAATGAGTCCCCTGAGGATGCCCCTGCACAACAAAGCAGGCTATATCCACTGGTTATAACCCCCTAGTGGATACAAGGACTTCACCAGCCATAGCCGCTCAGGATTCCTCTCAAAAGGAGCCTGCAGCAACCAAAGAAGGGGTACCCACTAATCTGGGATCTTCCTCATTTGAGGAGATTGCCATTGAAGAGCACCATTCTCCCCAGGTGCATACTGCTTTTACCCCATCTCCCACTGCAACCGCCCCACAAAGTCCTACTCTCATTATTGAAAACGTGCTGACTCAGCTGCATGCCTCTCCTCCTCCCCAACAAACACCAACAATGGGGAAAACCACAGCAATTGAGGAAGAGGATCAACATGCTTCTGACAGCCCACAGCACAAGGGTTTAACTGTTCTATCTCCTGGTGTGGATATGGAGACCAGAACATCTGGTGAGGCTGCCACCTCTTCTGAATCAGCACATGATCAGACTGAGGCTGGTAACATAGCTCAGACCTCACCAGAGGCAACAGCTGATGAGGGACATTGTCCTGAGGCTGGAAGTCCCCAGTCCAAGAAAAAGGGGCACATGCTAAAACTGGTCTACACCAGTGCATGTACATCCTGCTACACGCAGGAGGTCAGGTGATTCAGCATCTGCTGATGATGACCTGGGCTTCTTTTATGATGTTCTGGCCCAGAACACAATTCTTGAGGAAGAAGTCAGTAGACTACAAAGACTACTTGACCAATTCTCTCACACAGCAAGTCCATCTGCCACCAACATAAACCCACAGATGGCACCTTCACCTGAAGGTCTCCCACACACTAAGCCACTCAAAACATCCGAGCCACCAGCCTCTATTTCTGGCACTACTTCTCAGGGACAGAACCCCTCTGAGCAAACAGCTGCTATCTTTCAGCAATCCCTACCTCTCATCACCCCAATGATCACAGACATTGTGATCAAAACCATGGATGAGAGGCTTCCCTCAATCATACAACCCCTGGTGGAGGAGATTGTGAGCACAAGGCTTTCTGCTACTCAAACCCTTGCAACCAATGCAACCAAAAAGGGGGAGAGTCAGTCAGTGAAAGCAAAGAGGAAGAGCATAGAGGGGAAGAAAGAAAAGGAGACTGAGAAGGAAGAGGAGTCTGTGAAGGGAGCTGACATTGATCAAGTGGGTGAAAGTCACAAAGACTTTCATGTCACATATAAGAAGAGGAAGGTTGAAGGAAAAGAAAAAGAACTCGAACTCGATGAGATGATCAAAATGGCGGATGCTACACACAGTAAATCAATGGACTCCATTATTGATCAACTGTATAGACAGGGGTTCGATACTGCACAGCTTGACTCAGAGATTAGGAGACTTGAAGTTGAAGAAATTAACTCAAGATGGGCAAGTTATGATGCATTAGAAAGAGAAAGACTAGAGATCATGATCAGATTCATTGCAAAATACCTTGGGAGATCATTGATCGAGATTAAGTCATGGACCAGGGACAGTATCTTGGCAATAACCACCAAGATCTGTTCGTTGAAGCATACACTAAGGGATTGGTGATTGAAGCACTAAATGAGGCAGGTGCTGGAACAGAAAGGAACTAGCAAAACACTCAAAAGCCTCACTCACTACAAAATGCTAGAACAACCTGCAACACCTCCCACTTCAAAATCACCACTACCACAACCCACTAAACAATTCCTTTACCCTCAAAACCAACAGCCGATGATGCACCCAAGAAGAAGAAGAGAAGGGTGTTGAGGCTAGAAGAAGAAGAAGAAGAGGATGATGAGGAAGAAGATAGGCTGCCTCTTTCTGCAGTCCTAACTTTGCCTAAAGCCAAACCTATGCCCATCACTCCCACCTCACAGATGGAAGCTGTGAGAGTAAGATAGAAGAAGAACAGCAGCAAAAGCTTCATGATGATGAGATGCTGAAAAGCATAGACAAAACTTATGTTGCTTCTTCATCAATAATCAGCATGAAGAAAGAAGCTCTGAGATTGTACACCCTTGCTAACACATTTCAATATCAAAAGGAAAGGGTGAGATATGGCCTGATCCTAGGGTGGCTCACAGAATTGTGAAGAAAGACATTCCTTCGAGATACAAGGGCCAAGTAAAAAGGATCGTAGATGAAGAGATCACAGTGGTCCTTGTAGTATCACCCTGGGAAATTGTAGAAGATTTCAAGAAGGCCTATGAAACTAAACAGCCACCCCAAAGATGTTAGAGAACAGAGTGATTAAAAAGGGGTTAGTCTACAAGAGGCTTGAGAACTTCAAACAAAATGAGCTCAGTCTGTTACTTGAAGGGACTCACCCAGATGAGTTTGCATACAGACAGATCACAACAGTTGAGCTCAAAAATGGCAAACAGGCTAAGTACATTTCAGAGCTGTATGGGCGTGAAGGATTGTTTGATGGTGGAGCTGAAAATCTTACCATGGAAGAACAAATTATGTTTCTCAGAGCATACACTAGAGAATCCTACAGGCTTATACATGGGAAGTAGATTTCATGGATAGGACCACAACCCTGTGTCCAGTTCCCCAAAGTCAGGGCTCCTATCCATACTATGCCAACCAAATTTCAGAAATCTATTCCCAGGCCAGTGCTTAATTGGGTCATCTTCTTAGCTGATCAAGAAGGAAAAAGACCAATCTTACTGCCAACAATAAGTGGGACCTCAATAAAGTTAAGGTTTTGGCTGCATTGGTTCAGGGGGAGTTTGTTGGACCAAAAGAACCAATGAGCCGGATCAGAAAAACCTTAAGTCCCACAGACGTCACAACAACTGCTGAAGACCCAAGTGCTGAAGACAAGTGCTGAAGACAAAGTCTGAAGACAAGTGCTGAAGACAAAGTCTGAAGACAAGTGCTGAAGACAAAGTCTGAACACAAGTGCTGAAGACAAAGTCTCAAGACACAAGTGCTGAAGACAAAGTCTGAAGACACAAGTGCTGAAGACAAAGTCTGACACAAGTACCAAAGACAAGTCTGAGACACAGTGCTGAAGACAAAGTCTGAAGACACAAGTGCTGAAGTCCAAGTATCAACGTTGTCACAACAGCTGAAGAGGTCTTCTTCAGTAGTTGTGACGGTTTTCTTTCTTTCAGTATTTTATGTTTTTCTTTTCAGTAGTTTTGTAAAACGACTGAAGAGCTTGTTCTTTAGTCGTTGTTTTCAGTAGTTTCGTATCAGTAGTTTTATGTTTTATACTTAGCACTCTGATATGTTCTCAGTAGTTGTGAACATTTCAGTGGTTTGTTAAGTTTTAGTTATTTTCGTAACAAATCTGCCAGATGTCACTATCCCGTGATATCAGCAGTGATTGCACTCTATATAAGGAGTGTCAACCTAATTGTAATTTGTGAATGATTGAGCAGAAACATTTGATACTATTGAAACATTCCTTTTCATAGAAATATATTCTCTCTTTACAACCGTATTTGTTCTTAATGCATACGAATATCAAATTCTTGCTATAATTTGTCTAATTCTTGTTCTATTCCGCTACGTTACACTCTAATCCATCAAACTTGAGATCTCTGATCCTGTCAAAGAGGTTCCATCTATTGACCCACCTTCCCATGAGTTAAAGAGTGATACAACTATGGACACCATCATAGGGAAGAATTAGGTAACCAACCCTCTTTCACTAGTGGTGATCAACCCATAACCACCAAAGCTAGAAGAAACAGGGCTAAGGCAGCCAGAAAAACTGCTAAGAAACTGGTTGAATCCAAGTTGAAAATAGACCCAAAACAAAAGGGTGTATTCATTTCAGTTGGATTTTAGGTGGTTGGAAACTCTAATCTTGGAAAAGTGTGTAGTACCATCACACCTATCCTGCAGAAGGATCAAAAGTTAAAAGGAAAGATTGTTAATGAAGACAAGAAAAGCAAGAAACAACAGTCCTAAAATTCCCAAAATATTAATATTGCATGCCTAATGTGTGGGCTTCAAAACCATATGGCCAAATATTGTTATTACAATCTTGCAAGCACAAGTTATGAAAATAATGTTAAGAAAAAAGGAGTCAAGGAGGGTTTCACATTTGAACCTTATCACATGGTTCAAGTGATGAAAAAGGAAAGCTTGTTTCCGAAGCAAAGTTGCTTTCAGAAGAAAATTATTCTTCCAAAGGGAAAATAGCTTCGGAAGATAAAGTTAAGAAAACTAAAAAGAACAAGTGAGTTCCCTTGAAACCTTTCAAGAAGAAGACTACTTCGGAAGAAAAGGTAGTGAAGGCTTCTTCCAAAAAACAAATTTCTTAAGAATGCCATTGTTGGTCCAAAATGACAAATGACAGTACACTTGAATGATGGAATCATTCAATATCATTAACAAACACAAACAATAAGCAATAGATGATGAAGAAGAACCCAAAAGTATTCAAAATAAGAAAATCAAACTCCAATACTCACAATAGAACAAAGATCAATAATATTTCAGATTGATTCCAACTTACAAAAGGCACTTGCAATAATAATCAGACGAATTAGGTTTTTGCAATGATCCCTACAATGAAAGAAATCAAATCTATATATAGTGTTAATAGTTTCGTTGTCAGTGAAACTATCCGGCCAAACCACAGTTTCGCCCGGCTGAGAAACACAGTTTCATCAGGCGAAACTTGCAGCTGACTATGAGCGAAACTATAGTTTTACTGGGAAGCAAAACATAACTAAGTAACAAACTTACAAAACTAAACTAACATTTAACCTATTACAATCAAACATAAACAAAATTTAATCTAAGGTGAGTCCAACCTATTCTTGATCTTTAGCCATGCTGCTTAAGCTTCAACAAGCTCATCTATAATGATCAACCAGGGGATGGAATGGAAGATCAAAGAAGACGTTGCAGCCCAAACCTCTTGTTGACAAACATTTGTTGAACCCCATACATACATTTTGGTTCAATTAAATCCTCATCATTGGAATAGCCCAATGCCAATAAAGCTTGGGTTTCTAATAAAAACTAACTTTTTCACCTTATGTGCAGATCCATATGACAAGAATAACAATGTATGGATTGTAGATAGTGGATGATCTAGGCAAATGACTGGGAACATATCTCTTCTTCAACAATTTTAACATTTTGATGGAGGTCCTGTTCAATTTGGAGGTGAAGCTGGAGAATACATTTATGGGAGAGGAAGTGTATCCAACGGCAATTTATGTATTGACAACATACACTTTATCAAGCAGCTTGAACATAATCTGTTAAGTGTTTCTTAGTTTTATGATCAAAAGCACCAAATGCTTTTTGCAGAATATGAGTGCATTATTCTCAAACCCAGGATGACAATTCGTTAGAAATTATATCTTCTTAGATCTCCCAGGAAAGGGGATATGTACAAGCTGCATATGAACAATGCTTCTCCTATAGGTGAAGTATCATGCTTTCTTTCCAAAGATGATGTTGATGACTCAACATTGTGGCATAAAAAAATGTGTCATGTCAATTTTAAAACCATAAATAAATTGGTTAAAAATAACTTGGTACATGGTTTTGCCTAAAAAGGAATATTTCTGCAAATAAAACTGTGTTGAATGTCTGAAAGGAAAACAACATAGAGTATCTCATAAATCCAAAGTAGTTAACTCAATCACCACTCCATTACACTTATTGCACATGGATCTATTGGTCCCACAAGTATAATAAGCATTAGAAGGAAATCATACTGCCTTGTGATTGTTGATGATTTTCCTAGATTTACATGGTTATTCTTTTTAAGAACTAAAGATGGCATAACTAAAACTTTATAATCTTTCATTCTTAAAATAGAAAATCAACTTGATCACAAGGTTAAGATAATTAGAAGTGATCAAGGGACTGAGTTTAAGAAGCAAGTTCTTGACTCATTCTGTAACTCAAAAGGGATTGCCAGACAGTATAGTGCTCCTAGAAATCCTCAACAAAATGGTGTTGCTGAGAAGAGGAATAGAACACTTATTGAGGCTGCTCGAACTATGTTAGTTGATTCAAAGCTACCTCTAACACTCTGGACAGAGGTAGTCAGCACTACATGCTATATGCAGAATAGAGTTCTTGTAGTTAAGCCACATGGAAAAACCCCTTATGAGCTATGGAATAAGAGGTCACCGTTCATTGGCTTTCTAAGGTCCTTTGGCAGCAGGTGTACCATACTTAACACAAAGGACAATTTGGCAAAATTTGCTAAAAAGTCGGATGACACAATCTTTGTTGAATATTCCTCCAACTCTATTGCTTATAGAGTTTATAACATCAAAAATCAACAATTTGAGTAATCATCCAATATTATTATCAATGAGCACATTCCTTGTGTTAGGGGGAATGGCCCTAATCATATTTTTTATTTAGAATTGTTTCCAAACTATTCTAAACCTTCTTGTGAGAATATTTCAGCTGGAACAGGTACTCAAAGTGATTATGATGATAATCAACTATTTGAGTTACCCAGACCTCATCCAAGTCCTCCAAGAATTGCTAAAAATCAAGCTCCTACAATTATCAGATTTGATAGCATAACTATCTCAAGAGATAGTTGAGCTTCAACAAGTTGTCAACATAGTGAGCCTCAAAACACATCAGGTGATAGTACACAACACCAAGCTGATGAAAGTAGCAATCTGAAGGAACAGGAAACTATTAATGCTACCTCACAGCCAACTAATATTGATGTTATTTCTTATTCATTCAGTTAGTCCTCATTGAATGAGTATGAAACAGCGGCCAGTCCAAGTGTTGAAGTTCCAAAGCAAGATATGTCCGATTTGGATTTATTTTTGCAATTGGATGTGATCCCTAGGCTTAGGATTCACAACACTCATCTAGCTGAAAACATCATTGGAGATGTCTCTGAAGGTATGAGAACAAGGGGACAAACTCACAATGGGAATGTCTACTTGTACTCATGCTTCTTATCTAATATGGAACCCAAGCAGGTAGAAGAAGCCTTGAAAGATAGTAATTGGGTTGAATCAATGCAAGAGGAGTTGCTTTAATTAAAAAACAAAAGGTCTGGAACCTATGTCCGCTACCATCAAGTCAAGTACCAATAAGAACCAAATGGGTTTTCAAGAACAAGAGAGATTATAGAGGTTTGATTATAAAGAACAAGGCATGACTAGTAGTTCAAGGATACACTCAAGAGGAAGGAATTGATTACACTGATGTCTTTGCACTTATTGCAAGACTTGAGGCAGTGAGGATCTTTTTTGCTTATGTTGCATCCAAGAATTTTACTGTCTACCAACTTCATGTCAAGTGTCCCTAACTATATGGAAATATAGATAAGGAAGTCTATGTATGCCAGCCTCCAGGATTTGAAGCCCCACAGCACCTCAACTAAGTGTGCAAATTGGATAAAGCTCTCTATGGGCTGCACCAAGCACCTAGGTTGAGTATGACACTCTATCTTAATTTCTCCTGAATAATGTTTACACTAGTGGTACCATTGACAAGACTTTATTCATAAGGAAGTTTAGGAAAGACATCTTGCTCGTTCAAGTCTATGTTGATGACATCATATCTGGTTCCTCAAATGACTAAATGTGTAAAGACTTTGAGAGCATCATGAAAAGATATTTGAGATGAGTTCCATAGGAAAAATGGATTTTTTTTCTTGGAATTCAGGTGAAGCAAATGAAGGAATGGTTCTTTATCAATCATCTAAATATGTATCTGACATTTTAAAAAGATTTGATATGAAAGAGTGTATGTTAGCTAAGACACCTATACCCAGATATCATAATCTTTGTCTTGACTCTGAGGGGGAGGATACTGATCAACATCTTTATAGGGCAATCATTGGTTCTCTAATGTATTTCACAGCAAGTAAACTTGATATCATGTTTGCAACTTGCATCTATGCAAGATATTAAGCTGTTCCAAAGGTGTTTCACCTAGTTGCTATCAAGATAATCCTCAGATACCTCAAAGGAGCACCTAAATTGGGTCTCTGGTATCCAAGGAAAAGCATTTTCAATCTCTATGGCTATTTTGATAGTGACAATTTTGGCTGCAATGTCAACAAGAAATCAACATCAGGAGGATGTTAATTTCTTGGTGGAAGGATCATCTCATGGTAATGCAAGAAGCAATCATGTGTTTAAACATCTACAGCTGAAGCTGAATGCATCGCTGCTGCTAGTTGATGTGCTCAGCTGCTATGGATTCAAAACCAAATGATAGACCATGGATTCAACTTCATGACTACTCCTATCCATATTGACAACAACAATGCTATCTCCATTATAGAAAATCCTGAAGCCCTCCAAGACAAAGCACATTGACATCAGGTATCATTTCATTAGAGATATTCATTAGAAAATCTGTTTAAACTAATCATAGTTGACTCAAATGAACAATATGCTGACTTGTTCACCAAAGAATTTGATGAACAAAGATTAAAGTATCTATTACAGCTATTGGGATGATAAACATTGATTAGTCCATCTCGTTTAAAAACCTTTTCAAAATGTGTCTTGTCTTTGTAATACAATCTAAGCCCTATTACAAAAGGTTTTTCTTCAAGAATTTACTAACTATAAATTTCTTCCAAAGAGGAATAACCCTCAGAAGATATCATATATATCTTCCAAAGCAAAATTCCTCCACGGGAAATCTTTTTTTTGAAAAGTTTTTAGTCTCAGAAGAAGCTTTTGATATCTTATCAAATTTACTTCTGAAACTTAATATATTCCTTCTCTCGGAAGATATTTTTACTCTCAATAGAAATCAGATAAAATTTACCTTCGGAAGTAAGATTACCTTAGAAATGTTTTATACTCAGAAGAAAACTTTACTGTATAACGTAAATCTTTTGGGCCCCACTCTATAAAAGGTAAAGATTTTCTTAATGATATCAGAATTTTTTAAATGGATTTTATCTTACTGCCTTTGGCACATCATACCCCAAACCATCACTTCACCTTATCCATCCACCATTTTCACCTATTTTAATACTTCCGACTCACTCACTTAATCTTTTTCCCAATTTTACTTCCCAAAGCTTCCTTCACCCTTAATTTACCTAAACTCAAGCTTATTCTCTATAACCTTTCTCAAAATGGCACTAAACCCTTAACACAACCAAGTCGCACTCCTTGACTCTTCCAAGGATGTCGACTTCTCTGAAAAATCTCCTTCCTTACCCAATACACCTACTTTATTGCCCTAAGCGTTAACCCCACTGTTTATTCAAACCACATGGCTGAATTTTGGGTAATGGACATATTGTAACTCTAAATGAAGTTAGGGTTCTTAGGTCGAGCATTTGTGGTCAGAATTAATCATATCTGAACAAACCATCAGGGAGAATTTAGAGCTTTATGATGAAGCTCTCCTACAAGTTCCTTAAAGCAGACTTTGATGATACATATAACCAAATGGGTTATGGTGGTAATGTGAGCAGGTCAACTATCGACAAATTTAACTTCTCCTACAACTAGAAGTTCCTGCTTCATATAGTCCTTCACTGCTTGTCAAGCAAGTCTGGGGGATAGGATCAAATCCCATATGAACTAGGACGCCTAGTTGTGCTGACTAATCTGATGGGGAACCTTCAAAGGGAAACATTTTACATGTATCCCCAGATCATTCAGCATATCATTAACTATGAGTTGGACTAGATCAAGCTTGTTTGTGTAGCTGCTCTCCTTATCCCTCACATGAGGTCGAGCATCTTAAAAGTGCTAAAGATGATGTCCAACAACTTCACTAGAAGACCCATTGCACTTCTTCCAGGTATGATCGAGCGCATAGCTCCTGGTGACATCCCAGTTGACCCCACAGGTGATGAACCCACACCAGCAATGACCCCTACACATTCAACTCTACCTTCCCACCCCATCAATATTTCATATCTGAGATGGTCCAAACGAACCCGTGTTCAATCTCCTCTAATTCAACAAGTCCCCCCCTTTTCAATCCAAAAAGGCTAGAGTGGAAACAGGGGCTTCCACTTAGTCTGAGGTCCCACCTTCCTTCATTATTGACCTCAATATGGGTATTGAGTCTCCTTAGTCTCAATCCCATAAGCCCAAAACCCAAGCTAAACCCCCTTAGGATGAGTCCTTATACTCACCCGAGCAGCCAAAAAGGGACAACATTCTCATAGGCTCAATGCCAATAGACATTGACCAAAGTCCCAGGTCATTAGGCTTAACCTCTATATCCTTTACTGACCTGCTTATAGGAACTAATGAAGAGATTATGTCTCTTTAAGGCCATGAGTTTTATCCATAACACTCATCTAAAGATCAACTAAGCCTAGAGAAACCTCTGATCTCTAGCCCCCATTAGCAAGCCCCAACTGAGTTGAGTCCCACTGATGTGAAGGGAACTCATGTAGATTCAGCTACCACTACTGAAGGAGCCTCATTGGATCCTCTGAACAGGGGTAACATCTCTAAGACTAAATCTACAACAACTGTGCCCTTTGATGACTCTGAAATAGACATCATTAGGCAGGGAAACCGGGGTGCCAAACTCTTTGGCCTCAACTCTAACTCACTAAATCATGAAGAAAAGAAGCTAAGAAAAAGACTGGTGACTCTACTAGATTCAAAGAAAGGGGACAAGGTACCAAGTTAGCTCCTTGTGTCAAGAAGAAGATAATCCATTGGAGGTTCGAAGACTCTTCTCACAACTTTGTTGTGGAAAGAGAGAATAGCGAGATGAACAGTCTGAATGCCTCCTCTCTGCTACACTCTAGTAGATTTGACATTGCTGAGTTAGCAAAGAAGCCATTCTGCAATCCCTCCAACTTTGAGATAGTTGCTCACATCATAAATCACCTGAGAAGTCTTCATCTGATTGAGGTGACAACAAGAGCTAAGATTGAAGAAGAGTTGAAGTTGAAGGAGAAAGATGAAAAGGAAGGATCAGCAACCAAAGGCAAAACCTTTCTTCAAATGGTTGAAGGTCCTGAACTTTAGTCTATAGTTGTACGGGAGTATGAATACAGACTCTTTATATCATTCAAAGTGACAAACTGGATCTTCTATCCACAAATGATTTGTAAAAACTTATCGACACCACATCTGGAAAGAACAAAGAGATAGATAAATATCTTCTCTCCCCGGTGCTGAAAGTTTTGAGAAGCAGAAACAAGTGAGGTTTTGATAGCATCAGCCTAGGGGGAGTTTGTTAGATCAAGTAAGGCTGATGCAACCAAAACTAACACTTAGACAATTTTGGTGCAACCAATGAAGAACTTTTGAAGGCAAATTATGAGTTTCCAAAGGTCAAGTCTGAAGGAGCTTCTGAAGAAAAACTCCAACTTTAGAAGACAAAGTCTTCCTTCTTCAGAAGTTCAACACTTAGAAGAATTCAAAACAATGCCTTCCGAAGTATGAAGGCCTGAAAAATGTCTCAAGCCTCAGAAGAAGTAGCATCTTCTGAACTATAAGTGGCTTCGGAAGAACTTGTTCTTCTGAAGCCAGTTAACCTTCGGAAGAACCTACTATGAACTAGTGGACCTAAGTATGGTCCTTCTGACACCCCGCTGCAAATCGCTAATAAACTACATGGTGCTTTCCCTACTCCCATGTAGTTGACCATACTTTATTCCATTGTTTATTCTTTATCAGTTAGTATAGTTAATAACTTTAGTTGATGACAAAAGTTAAGTCATGGACATGTCATGACTACCAAATCTTATATATTATTTTATCTAAGTTACCTTAACTTTAGCAATGTAGTATTTGCTTTAGTTATAGGTTTCCAGCTGGTATCAAAGTATATCCGGTTGTAGGTAGTAGTATATATAGTTTCTCATTGTAACTCTTGTAATATGCTTGTAAGAGTCTTGTAATACTTTGAGTTGAGAAGTAATATATACAAGAACTTGAAAATTATCTTCTTGTGTTTGATTACATAATATATTATTATCAACTCTTAGATGGATTATGCATCATCTAATCAAGTGTGATCTAGTGAGTTTGAGAGATAACATTAGTGTTGAGTGACCAAAATCGATCCTGCATTGATCAACATCGGCTAACCCTTTTTTATCTCTTTTTTGTTAAAATAAATCAAATATCAAGGAGTCGCGGTTAGTATATCAAATTTTCTTTGATTTATTGCTTTTTTCAAAGAAATTTGATTAGATTGTTTTTGTTTAGATTGCGTTTTACAAAAAGGCCTTATTTTTTAGTTCGATTGGGCCCCCTATAAACATTGAACCGGGCCTAATTACTTTGAAAACCATATTTTACTTTGATGGAAAGAGCAAACACTTTATTTTAAATTCATATAGTTTAATTGATATGACCAATGATTGAGATCCTGATTTGTCACGCGCCTTGTGGTAGAGTCTTGCAGTTGGAATTTGTGGGTGTAACACATCCTATAAAAACCATCTTTTTTAACCAAAATAATAGGAGCAAAAAAAGAGCTAGCGTTGTTTTTAATGACCCCTAAATCCAATAATTGTTGGGCATCTGATCAAGCACATTCTTTTGGACACAAGGGTACTATAGGATTTCGAATTGAGATTTATGGATTCATCCTTTAATCTAGTTCTATGGCCACAAGCTCTTTCTAAGGGTAACCTAGTAGAATTTGAAAAAGTCTTGAAAGTCATATAAGAGTTAAGAGATTTTCTCATCATGCAAGGGTGAATTTTTAGTTTATGCTAGGAATCCTTTTCAGTATACCACATGTATGGACATTTAGCTTATTTAATTGGAATCTCACAAAACACTAATATATCATCATTATAATCATTAAATTAATCAAAAACAACAAGGTGAATAAATCTTATTTATATTAATCATGATTTTGTTCATACTAGTTATAATTAATTTAAAGTCAAAGTTATTGTTGGATCTAGAAAGGCTGGTGTAGCCAAAACCAAATACTTAGATTATTTTGGTACAACTTTTAAAGGACTTCCAAAGCTAACTATGGAAATTCCGAAGAAAATGGAGTTCTTCCGAAGATAAAGTGCAAGATCAACTTCTGAAGGAAAACTCAAACATCCAAAGATAAAGTTTTCTCTTCCGAAGTTCAAGACTTAGAAGAACTCAAAGACAATGACTTCCTGGTAGAAGTCCTCAAGCTATGAAAGAAGCAGCCTCTCCCAAAGTCTTGGACCAAAAGAACCAATGAGCCAATATCAGAAAACCTCTAAGTCCCACATGATATCACAACAACTGCTGAAGGCTTCATCAGCAGTTCGACAAGTGCTGAAGACTTCAACAGCTGAAGATCAAGTACTGAAGACTTCAACAGCTGAAGACTAAAGTGCTAAAGCTCAACAGCTGAAGAACACAAGTGCTGAAGCTGAAGACTAAAGTGCTGAAGCTCAACAGCTGAAGAACACAAGTGCTGAAGCTGAAGACTAAAGTGCTGAAGTTTAACAGCTGAAGAACACAAGTGCTGAAGCTGAAGACTAAAGTGCTGAAGTTCAACAGCTGAAGAGCCCACAAGTGCTGAAGATCAACAACTGATGTACAAAGTCTAAAGACAAAGACTGAAGACATCAGCTGATGACTTCTACTGAAGTCATCAGCTGATGAAACGTCTGAAGTTCAAGTCTGAAGACCAAGTGCTGAAGTTTCAGTAGTTTGTCACAACAGCTGAAGAGTACTTCTTTAGTAGTTGTGTTTATCAGTAGTTTTATATTTTACTTTCAGTAGTTTTGTAAAACGACTGAAGAGCTTGTTCTTCAGTCGTTGTAGTTTCAGTAGTTTCTTATCAGTAGTTTTGTAATAAGTAAACACTTAGCTTCTTGTAAGAAGATGTCAGCTACTTGACATCTTCAGTAGTTTTAGTGTTTCAGTAGTTTGTTAAATAACGGTTAGATGTCACTATCAAGTGACATCAGCTTACGTCATCTTTCCTTATATAAGGAAGAATGACCTAAATTGTAATTTTGCGAAAGCCATGCCAAAGCATGTGATTGAATGAAATATTCCTTTTGCGGAAACTTTCTCTCTCTATAACTAATTCTGTTCATTGCTATATCTTTGGTATTCTTGTTCGAATTGTGCTAGTTGGTACTCTATTCCACTACTGAAATCATTCGAATCGATCAAACTAGTTGCTAAGATCCTATCACGAAGTATAAAAGGCTACGGAAGAATTAGTTCTTCTGAAGCCAATTAACATTCGGAAGATGCTGCTATGGACCAGTGGACATAAGTATGGTTCATCTGACACTCCACTGCAGACCTTTGATGCACTGCATGGCGTTTTCTCAAAAGGCCATGTAGTTGACCATACTTTATTCCACTATCCACATTTACTTCTTAGTATAGTTACCAACTTTAGTTGGTGATAAAAGGTAAGTCATGGACATTTATGACTACCATATCTTTGATATGACATTATCTAAGATACCATAACTATAGCTTTGTAGTATCTGCTTTAGTTATAGGATTCCAGCTGGTATCAAAGTATAACTAGCTGTAGGTGATAGTATATATATAGTTTCTCATTGTAACTCTTGTATCATGCTTGTAAGAGTCATGTAAACTTTGAGTTGAGAAGTAATATATACAAGTACCTTGAAAATTGTTTTTCTGTGTTGTTAATTACTCAGTATATTATAATCAACTTTTTGAGAGATTTTGCTTCATCATAACCATGTGAGTATAAGTGAGTTTGAGAGAAAACCAAGTGTTTAGTGACATATATCGATCTTGTAGTTATAACTATTACAAGCTAAATGCTTTATTTTTATCTAATCAATTGAAGTAAAATAACTAATAAGCCCATTATATGTGACATTCCCTATGTTTTGGTGATCTGGTTATCGAGACTGATCAAAAACAAGTTAATATCGGTCTTAGCTACCTTTATTGTGTAAGGGTAAGTAAGGTTGTCTCCACTGGGAATTGTGGAAAGTGTTTAACAAATATGGCTCAACTAAGTTAAAGACACAAACTTTATAATTAAAAAATGAAAGTTTGGGTGAAATTAAGAACATAATTGCATAAAGCACTAAACTTTAAACGAATTAACTTCTGTGAATCCAAGGATCGCAATCAGGAATTGTCAGTGTCGGTTGATGGCAAGTCAACGTTTGCGGAATCAACGTTAATTTGCTTTAATTGTTTGTAATAACTTAAATTATCAATAAATATTCAAGAACACACTACCAGAAACACAATTAATGAATAATATGTATTTCATTAAAATATGTTAATGATTACAAAATAATGAACGAATGATATCAAAGTTTGTTATGATGTGACGGCTGCTAGGGTTTGATTGAGAGACGATGATTGTCGTATTGCTATTGTTGTTGCTGTTCAATCAATCGTCTAAAACAATCGCCTTTGAATCGAAATATAGGATCCATATATGTAGACATGATGTTTCTATTATAGGAAACACCGGATCTCTTGGGATTTGATTTGTGTCAGTTAAGGAATCATCGGATTTCTTGGAATTCGCATAACGGCCTTGTTGACTTGTTGACTTGTAACACTTGCATTATACAAGTGTTTGGACTCCGCAAGAATAGTTTCTTGCATAGGAATTTGTTCTTCCGTAGAAGTCTTGTTCTTCCATAGACGTTTTGTTCTTCCGTAGGAATCTTGTTCTTCCATAGAAAACTTGTACTTCCGAAGCAAACTTCTTCTTCAGTTCTGGTTGTTCATTCGCAGAAGATCTTTAGATGTAATGTTACTTGTAAGAAACATATCTACGGAAGAACAAAATGTTCATCCGTAGATGTTTCTTACACTTGGTCAATTTCATAAATTGACCAAAAAAAGTGTTTGTACCTGCAATCATCCATAACACACATATATTGGTTAGCATATATAATTAATGCATGCATAATAAATGACAATTACAAATATTTATTACAAGAATTGATTAAAGTTCTAAGCCTATACAAATTGATCTAGACCTATAAGTCCTAGATCTAACAATACTCCCCCTTAGGCTTAGATCCTTGTAATTAATCCTTCAAAACAGAAAGCTCCTTGACTCTGGCAATGATCTTGTTGTAGAAGTAAGACACAGTAGTCTTCTGATCATCATACTTGTAGTTGATCTTCATCCTGCTAAACTTCTTTAGAGTCTCAAAGCTTATCCCCAGAACATCTTCTTCTGTAGTGAGTGTGTCTAACACATTGTTATTATTCACCACTTCTAGCTCATCTTGCTCTGAAATTCTGAGTTCTGTGAATTCATCAAAAGTTGTTCCCTTCAGCAGTCCAGCATTGAATCTTCTTCTTTTGTAGGATTTGGCATGTAATTTGTCAATCACTTGTATCACATGGACATGCTGGAACAAATCATTTTGTGTTTTTTTCATCAGCCAGCTTGGAAGAATTTGTCATTAAGGTACGAGGTGTAGCTGGGATGAAGTAATTTGATTTCCATAGGATCAAAGATCCTGATCCAGTTATAGGGTATGTCAATTAAGTCCCTTCAATGCATTTGATTGTTGTTGTAGTTCTACTTTTGTAGCCAACCCGCTTCAAGAATTCATCATCTATAGATTCTGAGACATTGGACTTGTATCTTTTAAGCCCTTTGATTCTCTTCTGATGCTCTGCATCTTCTCTTTTAGCTTCTCTAAGGACATCATCTTTAAATTTAGTCTTGAGCTTTCCCACTAGAGTTGAGAAGTCTCTTCCTCTAGAGTGAATTGGATAATTGCAGATGATCCGGCTTTGAAGATCTTTGATGTTCTCTGGCAGACTCACCAATGAAAATACATCATGGAAGTATTCAACTCTTCCAGATGTTCTTTTAATAATAGTACAATCCTAGTCTGGATCATATTTCTAGGCCATGATCATGTTCTCTTCCACAGAACTGGAGTTATGAGGTGGTCTATTAGTTGTATCAGAGTGGATTTCTGTTCAGTTATCTCCCTCACTGTAGTGCCAAGTGGCCATACTTTGCGTGGTATTACTTCTCTTGGCTCTCTGATTAATTTGTCCTTCCCTTTGTGCTGATCTTTAGGTTCAACTGTTATAGGTTCAGCAGGAAGTTTGCTTTGATGCTCATAGGATGGATGTGGAGCCTCAGTTCTGAATTTTACACCAGTATCTAGCTCAACTTTCATCACATGCTCCATCATTCTTCTAAGTTCTCCTACTAACCTTCCCCTAAGCTCATGAGGTTTGTAGTTATGGCCTGTAACAGCATGTCATTATTTACTCAACTTAGCTGTGTCACAGTGTCCCAATTCCTTCTTTATCTTCTGGATGGATTGAAAGGTGCTGAAGGCTTCATAGTCATAATTTGGAATCATAAAGCACGCAAGCTAAAATTCTTTCAATAGATTCTTCATCTCAGTCATGTTTAGCCTCTCAACCATGTCATAAGGAAACCATGGTTTATGAGTGTCATGAACATGGTTGATTCAGGCCTCTCTTCTAATATGTCTTTTTGAAGACAGAAGATCATCAGCCTTTGAGACTTTCTGATCCGTTGAGAGTCTTCCTTGATCAGCTCTTTCCACTCTTCATCACTGTCATCATCCTGGTGAGAATAGACTTCACAGTAGATAAATCTACTGAAGGTGTGCGTTCAGAAGATGTGAGCTTTTGTTTGTTGGAAGAACTTTCATCAGTTGTCATCTTCTTCATTGCAGCACCAAGATACTTTCTCTTCCTTGAGTACTGAATTAACTCTTTTGATGCCTCAGCAGATTGTTTTGTTTGAACAGTTGAAACATCAACATTTGACTCTAATGCACAGATCTTCATTTTGAGCTGCTCAATCTCTTCTTCTTTTCTTTTTATCACATTTTATTGAGCAGAAATAGAGTTATTTGCTTGTTCAAGCTTTATCATCACCCTTTCTTTTTCTTCCTTTTCAGCTTCTCCTGACTCTTTAAGCTCAAACTCCTTATCAAGTAGACCATCAATGACTTTATTATTGCATTGAGCATCTTCTCTCAGCCTTTTTATTCTCGCTTCTTGTTTCATCAGCTCTTCATCCTTTTCTCTGATCACTCCTTTCAGCTCCTGTATTCTTTGCTTTCTTTTGTTTGATTCAGCACTAGCTTGTTGTACTCAGCAACCAGATAACTCTTGCTGACAGGGATATCATTTGACTTAGATCATCTTCATTGTATGTATCAGATCGACATAGTTTGCACTTCTTCTTTTTCCTTGTGTTGAGAAGCAATCTCCTCATCTGTACTTTCTTTATGTGCTTCACCTATCGAGCTTGAACTGATTCAATAACGAACTTTTGGTTTCTTGATGTGGTTGTTGTTCTTCTGATGATCAGTGACGGAGAGAAGTTTCAGTTTTATTTTAGAGTACAGGCATTCAGTTTTGATAATAACAGTTAACTGTACTTGCTTGTGAGGCTACTCTATCTCCCCAGTGTAAATGCCTCAGTGGCTGATTTTCTGGATTTGAGTTGTTGATAAGGTGCATTTTAGTTTTATTTGGGAGGAGTGTTTGCAGGATCGTTCAAGGGCTTGAACACAATTACAACACAACAACACAATGAGAAGATTAACTAAACTTTAATCAAACAGTGAACTAGGTAACCAAAGGTGATACAAAGAACACAAGTAAAGCAAGAGACAGAACAAGAGAGTATAGTTTTTTCAAGGGAGCAGTATATTGCTTTCTCAAGTTCTTTTACAAGTGTTACAAAGCATAAAGAAAGATACAAGAACTTGGAATACTTATACTACAACCTACAGCCGGCTATACTATGAAAGCCAGCTGGATACAATTGACTAGACACTAACAAAATCAATTGTAGAATCAAAAGGCATATCTGCCTTTTGACCTTGTGACTATGACATGCCATAGCTCACATCCTTATACATTACAAAAAGGATAAAGTACATAAAGTGGAAAGTTTCAGACTCAAGACCTCAATGTACAGTTACCAAAAGCATGGACCTTTTCACCAACTCTTGTAAGTTGGTGACTTATCAGAGACGCAGCGGAAAAGGTGCTTTATGGAACAGTACATCAGATAAAGCATGTGTACTAAAAGTCTTCGGAAGAAATCTGTCTTCATAGGTGAAGCTTCGGAAGACTTTGTCTCTTGAAGCTTCGGAAGACTTCATGTTTGGCTTCGGAAGATATTGGTCTTGGCTTCGGAAGATATTACACTTAGAGTATTTTCTAATGCTTTGTGTAATTCTTCCGAAGCATTCTTCACTTCAGTACTTAGTGCATGTTGCTGAAACACTTAGGCAGTTTTGGGTTGCATCAGACTTCAGGAATCCTTACAAACTCCCCCTAGGCTGATGCTACCAAAACACTTAGAAGATCTTTAAATGTTTGTAGTCTTCAGAATAATCAAGACCATCCTTTCTTCATTTGATGGTCAGGATCATCAAGACTCTCATAGTATCTTCTCATTTCAAAGAGATCATGCAGAGGTAAGTTGATTATGTCTTGCCATGAGTAGACATTTTCAACACCTTGATCTCTGATAACATTCCATCTTTCTGGATTGGTAGAGTAAGTCCAGGATAAGATGGTGTCTCAGTTGCTAGAGGAGCCACTTGCATAGGAGTTGATTGGGCTGCCTCATCATGCACTTCCTCAGGTTGATCTGATTCAGCCTGGGGTGTAGAGGTAGATGACTTTGGCTTCTTCTTTTTAGTCTTTGGTTTAGAAGCCATTTTCTTCTTCCTCTTTAATGTCTTTAACTGAGAAGACTGGTCTGCAGCACCATGTTGATCATCAGTGTCTTTCTCAGTTGGGTGTTCCTCCCTCACAGGTTCAGAAGGAGAGGGATTTGACCCTGTCTTGGATCAGAAGATGAAGTTTGCTGAGGCTCAGCTGGAGGTTCTGGTTCAGGTGTCTCTGGTTGTTCAAACTTGACCTCCACTTCAGGTGGGACTTGACTTGGAAGAGAGTGCAAGTCAATGAGTTCACCACTTTTAATCTTCTGCTTGATCACCCTTATATGCTCATCCATTGTAGATAGAGACATGGGACCAAGTCTCCTTCCGGAGAATCCATATGACTTCAAGAAGCTCATCATTCTTTGTCTGTCAGCAGACTTCTTTGCATTCTTTTGAATGATGGCTCTTGACTTTGCAGCTTCTTCCCTTAGCTTCCTTTTGGTTGTTTTTCTTTCTTTGACTAGCTCAAGCTCAAGTTGCTTTAAGTACTCGAACTCAATGAAGTCATAGGACAGGGGAAGAAGTGTATTTGCCTGATAGAAGCCTGTGGCACTCAGGTAGTTTATCATTTTGATTCTATCCTCTTCTTTATCTACCTGAGGTTCTTGTGGAGCCACATCTTCCTGTGCAGGACTTTCTTGAACTGGAGAGAGAGTGGGAGTATGCTTGTGAAGTCTTTTCTGTCTCTCTCTCCTCTTGAATTGGAGAAGTAACCTTGCATCCTCTTTCTCCTTTATCTCTCTTGACACTTCCATGTCAGCCAGTTCATTCAACTCTTCTAAGGGGAGGGAGATGATTTCATCAACATCATAGTTCCTGGTCTGTAAATAATTAATCCTGACTGCCCTTTGTTCATCATTTTGAGTATTTGGTCTGGGGGCAGCCCTGATTGCAGCTTGCATGAATTTTGATGACCCAGAAGAACTTTCTCCCTTAGCCTCCTTTTCCTCTCTCTCTCTTCCTCCTCAATTTCCTCAGGAGTCATTATCCTTTTCCCTTGTCACCAACAGACCTTTGTGACTCAGGGTGGATTGAGGCTTGGCCTTCATTGCTTGTGTAGCTTCCATGCTCTGGCCAGAGAGAGGCTGAGAAACACCTTCACCAGCAGGTGTCTCAGATGGAGTTTGGACCTCTGCAGCAGTTGTTGATGGTGAGACAAGGGTCTCAGGTTCTGCCACTGGGCCTTCAGCCAAGGTTTCCCCTATGAAACTAATCTTAGGGTCCACCTCACATCCAGTTGACCGATGACATTGCCTGATTGCCTAAGTCTCCTTCTTAGAGAGAACTCTGCAAGGATCCTGTCTTGGATTCTTTGAGCCAGCCTGTCAGCTTGTCTAGATTTGCTTGGATTGACAAGTGGCATGTTGACTAAATCCAGTCCTTCATAGAAGCTCAGGCTTTGGAACTGAAAGACTTCTTGTTGGCCTTGAACTCTGTGAAGTATGAGGGCTCTTCTGTCATCATCATACCTCCATCTGATGATGTAGTTGCCAGTTCCATGTGGTGGAGATGAGACAGCCCTTGGTATACCTTCCTCAAAGAGACTCCTGATGAGAGAGTCTATAGAGTCCACATTAATGTGACTTGAGGAAGTTGCTGAGAATGCACAACAGCAAGTGAGGATGGTGAGTCCTCTATGTCCATTCTCTTTGAAGAACTCCCAGGTTCTGTGGTGTGATAACTTTCTCCCCCTTTTGGTAGCATCACCCACTTGCATAGGTGAGCTGGAGGATAAATCAGTCACTTCCACAGGTTCTTGTGTTCCTGGTTGAGCTCTCCTTAAAGGTCTCTCAGCTAGTTTTTCCTGCAGATATGAAATCTGGAGTTGCTGATCATTGACCCTGTTTTAAGGTAGTCACCTGAGATTCCAAGTGACTAACCTTAGAGACTAGATAGGTGCATGTTTGTGACAATTTTGTACCTTTAGTCTCAAATTCCCCTCATCTTCATCAGAAGAATCACTGGGGGATGAGAGGATTGGACCAAAGTCCTCTCTCTCACCACCAGCTTGAGTTTCTTGGCTGCTGGTTTTCCTCTGCTCACTGGCAACCTCAATTAAGATGCCAATGGGCTGAGTTGCCATGGTTGAGGTCTTAATGATGTAATCACTTTCAAAAGTGAGAGCCTCTTCCATATGGACATCCTGACAGGTTCAGATGTGTCCACCTCAGTAATAGGTGACTGATGAGGGATAGACTGAGGAGAGTCAGAGGTACTCATCTCTCTTTGAGTAGGGGAGGAGAAGAGAGACTCATGGTACTCACTGAATCCTAAGTCTTCATCAGTGTAAAAGGATAGGTTGGGAATTGGTTGGTTTAGATCCAAAGGCTGGGGATGGTAGCTGTCCCCTGAAGGTTGTTCACTTGAGTGTTGAGACTCAGAGTGAAAGCTTACGGTTGTTGGGCTAATGAGCTCATCAGGTTGAGCTTGAGGAACCTCAGCCCTGATAGGTAAAGTAATGGAGTGGTTTGCTCCTCAGGAGAAGTGGGAGCTCTGGAGTCCACTTCTTCCTGTAAGTTGAGTATTTGGGGGCCTGCACAGACTCAATAGCCTGAGCAGGGGTTCGTTGGGATTTTCTTTTGTAGGTGATGAATATTTGAGGTTGTGAAGAGGGTAGGAGAGCAGTAGGTGTGGGTTCAACACTAGCTTGGACTGCTATGTTGTCACCTTGAGCAATGAGCTCTAACATTTTTGGGACTAGGGCTGTTTCTACCCCTGAGAAGCCTACAGTTGGCTTCTTCATAATTTTAAAGATGCCGGGCTTCATCTGTCCCAGTTTAAGAATATTGCCTGTTTCCCTCAACTGTGAGCCCAGTTCACAGTTAAGAATGTGTTGAACATATCTAGGAAACATGTAATACTCTAAGGAGTCTAAGTTTGCAAGTAAATTAGTATAAACAAATTGTGAATACCTGAACTTGACCCCCTGAACCATCCATGAACTATAAAGGAGATCCTCAGGAATCTGGTCCCATCCACCATGCTTGTTTGATAAGCTGTGGATAACCACATGGAGCAGGTATTTCCACTGGGATGAGACCTTCCCTTTCCTGAAGGTCTTTACAGAGAAATCTCCTTCATAGCCCATCTGCTCGAAGGAATGATTAACCGCTTCTTTTGGAAGAACACTTCACCTGCTTCATCATCCAGCTGAAGATGTCGGTTGATGATGGCCGGAGTGATGAAAATTGTCTCCCCTGCACTGTGGCAGACAGTGCCTTCTCCCCATCCATAATGACCTCTTGGCAGGTCTTCCAGAATTCAAGCAAATGATCCTCATATAGAGGAGGATCAATGGTTAGGGAGGTGAAGTAGTGAGACAAAGACAAGAAACGGCAAACCTCTGAGAAATGAGGATCTTTGTCAGAGCATAACAGAGCAACCTGATTGTGTTGTCTGTGTAGCTGCATGGCAAAGTGAGGATCATTTCTGTGTGTAAGGTCAGCCATTGTGAGGTAGCTCAGAGATGAAGAGAAAAGAATGGAAGGAAATTTCAGAGAGAAAGCTTTGGGTTTTAGGTATGGAAGAAAAGCAGATGATAGAAGAGGGGGGAAACCGTTGGGTTTATATGAGAGAGAAGGATTTCAGATAAAGTTTAATGAAAGAGGATAAACTTTGAAATCCGTATGTCGGTCCCACCTCTGAAAAAGTAGTTTACCTTTTTGCTCAAAAAGTAGTTTTCTTGGAATTCGAAAAGCTTCCGAAAGTAATTTGTCTTCGGAAGTTTGTGATTGAAAAAGCTTCCGAAGCTAAAGTGACTTCGGAAGAATTTTCCTGAGAGTCTTAAAGATTTATGCTTCGGAAGAGAAATAAACTTTTGGATGCTTTGTATAAGAATGAACAAAGCTTCCGAAAGTAATTTTTGCTTCGGAAGGAAAAAGTCCTTAAAAATGAATAAGTGTCTAAGTTAAGAATTTTAAGCTTCGGAAGATAAATTTTGACTTCTTCCGAAGGTAAAATTTCTTAGACAGTCATTTATTTTGAAGACATATTTTTCTTCCGAAGGTAAAATGTTATCTTCCGAAGTATCAGAAAATTTTCAAGAATCTAAGGAAAGTCTTCAAAAAGAGTTTTTCATTCAAAGAAAACATGAGCTTATGAAAGTGATGAACTAGACAACTTAGGACACACATATTTTTAAGAAGAAATAATTAGAATTAGTTTTAAGAAAAAGTCTACTCAAAGTTAATCATCCCAATAGCTGATATCAGATACTTAAATCTCTGTTCATCAAAAGCTTTTGTGAACAGATCAGCATATTGTTCATCTGTGTGAACTTTGACTAGTTTAATTAACCCCTTTTCATAGTTATCTCTTATTAAATGATACCTGATGTTGATGTGTTTGGTCCTTGAGTGCTGCACAGGGTTCTCAGTGATAGAGATAGCACTGTTGTTGTCTATGTGGATAGGAGTCTCTTTGAAGTTAAATCCGTAGTCTAGCATCTGATTTTGAATCCAAAGCACTTGAGCACAGCAGCTTGCAGCAGCAATGTATTCAGCCTCAGCAGTTGATGCAGACACACAGTTTGTTTCTTCTTGCATTGCCATGAGACAACCCTTCCACCAAGGAATTGACATCCCCCAGATGTAGACTTTGCAGTCATGTTGCAGCCACCATAATCACTGTCTGTATAGGCATACAGATTGAAATTAGAATTCTTTGGATACCATAACCAAGTGTTGAAGCACCTTTGAGGTATCTTAAAATCCTTTTCACAGTGATTAAGTGAGACATCTTAGGATTGGCTTGATATCTTGCACAAATACATGTAGCAAACATGATATCAGGCCTGCTAGCTGTAAGATACATAAGAGACCCAATCATAGCCCTGTATAAGTGCTCATCTACACACTCCCCCTCAAGATCTGGACCAAGGGAGTGGTTTCTGGCTATGGGTGTCTTAGCAGTCTTACAATCAGTCATGTTGAACCTCTTGAGTATATCTTGAACATACTTTGACTGACTTATGAAAATGCCATCTTCAACCTGCTTCACTTGAATTCCCAGAAAGAAATTAAGTTCTCCCATTGAACTCATTTCAAATCTATCTTTCATCAGCTTTTCAAAGTCTTTGCAGAGCCTTGAATTGGTTGAGCCAAAGATGATGTCATCCACATATACTTGAACTAGCAGAATGTCGTTTCCTTGTCCTTTGATGAAGAGAGTTCCATCTATAGTACCTCTCCTGTAACCATGTTTACAGAGATACTCAGACAGTGTCTCATACCACTTCCTGGGTGCCTGATGCAGCCCATAGAGAGCTTTGTCAAGCTTGCAGACATAATCAGGATGATCAGGATCTACAAAACCAGGTGGTTGTTTGACATAAACCTCCTCATCAATCACTCCATATAAGAAAGCACACTTTACATCAAGTTGGTAGACCTTGAAGTTCTTGGATGCAGCAAATGCCAGGAATATCCTAACAGCTTCTAGTCTAGCTACAGGAGCAAAGACATCAGTGTAGTCAATCCCTTCTTCTTGTGTGTATCCTTGAACAACTAGTCTTGCCTTGTTCTTGATGATGATTCCTCTATCATCCTTTTTATTCCTAAAAACCCATTTGGTCCAATGGTAGTCTTCCCATGAGAAGAGGACAAAGGTTCCAAACTTTCTGTCTTTTGAATTGAAGCAGCTCTTGTTGCATAGCTTCAACCCAACTTCCATCCTTTAGAGCCTCCTCAACTTTCTTTGGCTCTAACTGGGATAGAAAACAAGAGTGAAGACAAACATTTGCTTCATGGGTTTGCCCTCTTGTCTTTACCCCGGAGATAACATCTCCAATGATGTTTGTGGTAGGATGAGACTTGTGGATCCTTAGCTGAGGGATCACAGCAAGTTGCTGAGATAGATCCAAATTTGAGAAATTTAGATCTGGTCTTGAAGATTGATCCTCCACATTATCACACTATCAAGATTAACTTGATCCAATGAGTGTGTGACATCATTGATGTTGTCATCTATGGTATGGTTATTAGCATCAAAATTCTTGATCACTTCACCATCACCATTGTTGTCTTCTGCAATTGAGATGTCTTTATCTGGTTGAGAGGCCTCTGAACTGGAATTTGAAGGCATGCCAGATGTATCAGCTGGATTTGTCATTGTTGTGCTGATAGAAACCTCATTTGCTGAAGTAGTTTCAACTGGAGCTGAAGGTCTTCCTAGCTCAAATCTTGGATCAGGATCACCTGTATTTAATTTTTCTGCAGATCCTGAAACATGCTCACAAGATTTATTAAAACAGTTGGTAACTAAATCAAGATCAAATAGCCAATCCGGACCAGAACCAGCCACACTGGGAGTGTGCTCATTGAAAGTCACATTGGCTGACTCCTCAATGATTCTAGTTCTGAGATTGTATACTCTATAAGCTTTAGCTTGAGAAGAGTATCCAATGAAGTGTCCATCGTCTGATTTCTCAGCAAACTTGGCAACTTGATCTTTGGTATTCAAGATGGTGCAGGGACATCCAAATGACCTGAGAAAACCAATGAAAGGTTTCCTCTTGTGCCAAAGTTCATAAGGAGTCTTACCATGTGTCTTAACTACTAAAACTCTGTTTTGCACATAGCAGCAGTATTAACTGCCTCTGCCCAGAAGGTGATAGGCAGTTTAGAGTCAGACAACATAGTTCTTGCAGCTTCAATAAGTGTCCTGTTTCTCCTCTCAGCAACTCCGTTTTGCTGAGGAGTCCTGGGAGCACTGTATTGTCTTGTAATACCCTTTTCATCACAAAATGTATCAAGGATTTGGTTCTTGAATTCAGTTCCTTGATCACATCTTATGGTTTTGACCTTGTGATCACATTGATTCTCAATCTTTAAGATGAAATTCTTTAGAATCTCAGGAGTCTCATCTTTAGTTCTAAGAAAGAAAACCAAGTGAATCTTGTAAAATCATCTGTGATCACTAGACAGTATAAGGTCCTTCCTAAACTCATTACACTGGTGGGGCCAAAGAGATCCATATGTAATAAGTGTAGGGGAGTAGTGATGGAGTTCTTTTCCTTAGGCTTGTGAGATACCTTGTGTTGCTTCCCTTTCAGGCATGCAACACAATGATCATCACTTGTAAACTCTTTCTTTGGCATTCCAGTTACCAGATCATGTTGATTAATTTATTCATATTCTTAAAGTTTACATGGCACATTCTTTTATGCCATAGGAAAGACTCATCACTATTTGCTTTAGATAGAAAGCATGAAACTTCTCCAGAGGGAGATGTTTCTTGCAAATCCATCTTGTACATGTTCCCTTTCCTGGGGGCTCTGAGCAGATATGCTCATGAGGAATGACCACTCCAGGCTTGAGAACAATGCACTCATGCTCAGTGAAGAGCATGTTATGACTCTGATCACAAAATTGGGATACACTCAGAAGATTGTACCCAAGCTCCTTAACAAAGTTTACCTTCTCAATGCTGAGCTTACCATTTGTGACCTTGCCCCTTCCATAAATGTAACCACCTTCATTTCCTCCAAAAGCAACTGGTCCTCCATCAATTCTCTCAAAATTATGAAGTAAAGACCTATCGCCTGTCATGTGCCTGGAACAGCCACTGTCAATTATCCAGACATTCTTGTTTGTCTTGAGCTGTTCCTGCACAAAGAAAATGATTAGTTACATTTGGAAACCCAAGCCTTACTTGTCTTGGGTTCAGTAAGTGTAATAGAAGGTAATGCAACAGTAATAGATCCTATGGTGTACAGAGGGGATCTTCAGCTGTTGTTGATGGAGAAACCTCAGTCATTTGGTCTTTCTTAGACTTCCACACCACCTTTGGAGTCTTGGACTTGACCTTCAAAACCTTAGAAGCTTTTGGAGCTTCACAAGTTTTAATGACTGATACTTCGGAAGAATCTACAGTCACTGCAGCAGACTTTAGTGCTTCGGAAGAACTCCTTTCTTCCGAGACCAACTTTGCTTCCGAAGGTAATTTTCCATTTACCTTCTTCTTTGATTTGGAGCTTCCGAAGGAACAGACTTTCCTTCCGAAGCTTGAGACTTCTTGAGATTCTTTGAAGTCTTTGTATTGGTCATGTGGATAGTACTTTTAGGATTGTATGGACAATCCTTGGCAATATGAGAAGTACTTTCACACATAACACACAACATTTTCTTCTTCAAAGAAATCTCCTTTTGAGAGCAAGACTGGCTTGGTCACATCCCTTTTTCACCTTCATCTTGGTAGATGCAGATACAGTTCCCTTGGGCTGTGAACTGTTCTTGGAATTTGATGGTCCAGGCTGTGCAGCAGTGGTACACAGCAGCAGCTCAGTCTTCTTCTTTGTACTGAGATGATTTGAACATGAACCAGAACTCTTGGCTAAGAAGCTTTGGTGGATGTCTTCAGTCCTTACTGCTTTGAAACCTGCAGAGATAAACACTTGTTTCTGCTTAGCATCAAAGGTAGCCTTGATTTCTTGAGCCTTCTTTGCTTTCCTTTTGCTCTTCCTGATCAAGTTCTTTCTCTTGGACTTGGTCATCACAGTAATTTCTTCTCCTCAGAAGGATAGTGGCCCTTGGAGAAATCCTCTTCTTCACTCTTCTCAGAGGGATTCCTCACTATCACTTCTTCATCATCCTCACTTATTGGATCTATGAGAGGAAGCTCATCTTCACAAGTTCCACACCTAGGAGATCTTACAGACAAGATTGTGTGTGGAGGAGCTATCTCATTTGATCCCAGTCCCTGTCTATTTTGATAACAAACCTTATTGTGTAGGGATGAGGATATCATGTTCTTGAAGGTCTCTTCTTCAAGAACACTTTTCTCTGCCAGGGCTTTGCTGATCACAAGCTCAGCCTGGCACTTAGTCAACTTAGTGATGAGATCTTGGATCTGAGTTCTAAAATCTGTATGTTCATGTTTTAGTACTGAAATGGTTTTCTCCAAGTCTTCTATCTTTAACTTGTAATCATTTTCAGACTTTCTAAAATCAGATTTTAATATGTTTAATGACTCAAGATCAGATCTCATCTCTAGGTTGTAGGACCTGTATCTATTTACTTTAGCAATGCATTCAGGGGAGCAAAGATGTTCTAATACCTTGGCTTCATCATGGTCAGCTCAATGCTTGGTTTGGAGAAGCATCCTCCACCTGAAAACTCCAGTCAAATCCTCCCTCTTCAACAGCAACCGCAGCATGTTGCTTTGTCTTCTCAGCCTGAGGGGTATTGTTAGTGTAGTTTGGTCTGAGTTGTGTTTGACCCCCATTTGCTCTAGGTGCCTTACACTCCCTAGCAAGTGACCCATAAGGTTACAATTGTAACACTTAACTTTGCTTTTATCCAGCCCAAACTTACCACTGGTAGCATTGCTTGGAAATCTTCTTCCTGTCCTCTTGTAGAACTTCTTGGCTCTGTGAGTGAGAAGAGCCATCTGCTGAACTATCTCCATGTATTCCAGGTCATCTGGATGGATACAGTCTAGGTCTTCAAGAGTGAAGAGATAATTTCCACAGCTTTCATCTGCAGACACAAAGGCTTGAGAAGAACTTGTCTCTTGGAATGGGCTTCCTTGAGTAAAGTTCTCCCTTGGTGTCTCCGGGAAGGTGATGAAAGGACCCTTTTGTGAGTTGTCAGGGTAGCATAGGAGATGATGTTGGGGTTCTATGCTGTCCCTTTCAACCACATGAAGGGCTGAACCCATTTGATTGTTAGAGTTGCCAGATGAACCTTGTAAGTTCATCTCCATCTGGTATCCACTGAGAATCCCATATAACTCTGTCAGAGTAAGAGTTTTAAGGTTCTCAGTCCTCTTGATTACCACACAATAGTGTGTCCATTGCCTAGGAAGTGAGGACATGAACTTCCTTACAATGTCTCTGTTCTCAAGAGGAACTCCTCCATCCACAAGGGTATCCACAATCTCAACATACCTGAAGTATTGTTGGGTCATGGTTTCACCTGCTTTAAAGGTGAAATTTTCAAACTGCTGCTTCAGAAGATCTTTCTTGTTCTCCTTGGCTTCAGAGGAGCCTTCATACATCAGCTTCAGTGCATCCCACAGCTGTTTAGCTGTCTTGCACTTCTTAAAACCTCTGTACACAGAGTTTGGGATAGCAGTCTGAAGAGCAGTCATGGCCTTCCTGTCAATCTCTACTCTTTTCCTATCTTCATCTGAGTAGTTGGCCACATCTTTAGGAATCATACCAGCACCGGTAGCAGAGGGGGTGCTGGTATGAAAGGTCCATATTCAACAGATTCCCACATTCTTGAGTCAAGAGACCTGATGAAGCCTTCCATCCTCATGCACCAGGTGTCAAGTCATCAAGAGTGATCAATGGGGATTTGTTCATGGTTCCAGTCTCCATATCAGTCTTTGAGATGGAAGCCATTTGAAAAGTTTAGTTTTTGTGTGTGTGAGGGATCTTAAGATGGTTAGATCTTATATCACGAGCCTGAGAGCTCTGATACCAATTGCAGGATCGTTCAAGGGCTTGAACACAATTACAACACAACAACACAATGAGAGATTAACTAAACTTTAATCAAACAGTGAACTAGGTAACCAAAGGTGATACAAGAACACAAGTAAAGCAAGAGACAGAACAAGAGAGTATAGTTTTCAAGGGAGCAGTATATTGCTTTCTCAAGTTCTTTTACAAGTGTTACAAAGCATAAAGAAGATACAAGAACTTGGAATACTTATACTACAACCTACAGCCGGCTATACTATGAAAGCCAGCTGGATACAATTGACTAGACACTAACAAAATCAATTGTAGAATCAAAAGGCATATCTGCCTTTTGACCTTGTGACTATGACATGCCATAGCTCACATCCTTACATTACAAAAAGGATAAAGTACATAAAGTGGAAAGTTTCAGACTCAAGACCTCAATGTACAGTTACCAAAAGCATGGACCTTTTCACCAACTCTTGTAAGTTGGTGACTTATCAGAGACGCAGCGGAAAAGGTGCTTTATGGAACAGTACATCAGATAAAGCATGTGTACTAAAAGTCTTCGGAAGAAATCTGTCTTCATAGAGTGAAGCTTCGGAAGACTTTGTCTCTTGAAGCTTCGGAAGACTTCATGTTTGGCTTCGGAAGATATTGGTCTTGGCTTCGGAAGATATTACACTTAGAGTATTTTCTAATGCTTTGTGTAATTCTTCCGAAGCATTCTTCACTTCAGTACTTAGTGCATGTTGCTGAAACACTTAGGCAGTTTTGGTTGCATCAGACTTCAGGAATCCTTACAAGTGTGGATTGGGAGATGGCTCTGTGTTTTGGTTGTTTTTGATAGAGGTGAAGGGAAGTTTGGTACCGTTTTATGGCTTCTGGTGAATATGGTAGGGATGAGAGGGAAATGATTGAATTGATGATGTAGGGTGATATACATGTGAAATCACAAAAAAGAGTGTCTTGAACTGAATTGGCTTGAGAGTCCTCTAGTTGAACATCCCACACAAGCTTTTTTGAGGAATATTTGCAGCAGCATCACCACATGTGCAAACATTTCCATGTCACCTCCTTCGTATTCCAGAAATTTTGTTCAGAACGATCTCCAAGGTGTGCTTGAACAAACACACCACCATCCACAGAAGTTCCAGGCAGATCAGCATTAATGATCATTTGAAGAAACTTGGAAACATATACATCTTATCAGCCTTCTGCACTTTAATGTGATCACATAGGCAGTTGAAGATGTACTTTGAGAATTGTAGGTCTTCCCTCAAAAATACCAATGATGCCAGAAGAGATATGTCTGAAAATCTATCAAGGCCAGATTTTCTGTTCGAAATACACTTCAGATATGTGGACAGAGAAATCTGTATGGCTTACAAAATCTTCTTTTCTTGATTTCTCCTTTTTCAAACACCATCATACCCTATCATGAGAAAAACTTTCTCTATGTATTCATTTTCGAACACATTAGGGTGTCCTGCTTCAACATCTCCCAACTCAAGAACCTTCTTATTGTTTGTTCATTGATTCTCAGCCTTTGATTTTTAACCTCAGCAACAATACTTCACCATCTTCTTCTACGTATGTAGAGTTACAGAAATTAGTATATGTGATCGATAAATCACAGGCTCTCCTGATAAGGCATAGGATAGTCTTGATCTTCTCAAATATCTGATTATTTCTTGACACCCTTCTGAAACAGATCGTCAGGTTTAAGAAGGCACACATTGTGTCTCTCGCAAATCGAATATCCATCTGATCATAAAAAAAGATTTCGCTAGAATCACATTATGATATGAGAATACGAACAGTTGAGAGATAAAACACGAATCAAGCAGATCATTCTTGAACATTACAACATGTTTTACCTTAATAACAGCATATTAGGGACACAGATATATGTTTGTTTAATGTTTTGATGTGGTAAAATTTTAAATGCTATGGAGGAGGGAAAAGTTTGTTGAGAGTGAGTTTTTCTAGGTTTGAAAAGTGAGTTGAAAAAGCGAATAATGAATTTGAGAAGTCAGCCGCATCATTTATACTCTCAGACACATTAATTTTATATCATTAATTAAATAGGACCCTCAACATATTCTTCCGTAGAACATCTACGGATCAACAACATCTGCTTATGAACATTTAAAATTAAATTACATTTGTTGGTCTTTGATCATCCGTAGTTTACCAATCTACGGATAAACATTTAAGTTTTCCACATTGTGCTTCTGCAGATGCTTAATATAGCACTATAGCTTCTGCTGATGCTTAAGATAGCACTATAGCTTCTGTTGATGCTTAAGATAGCACAATGCAGAGAAATATTGTTGTTTGTATGGTCCAAGTCCATTGGTTAGAACCATTTATTGCTTTAGGACCTTGTTGACTTTGTATACATGGCAATTTAGCACAAGAAAGCTTAAAATGATTTAATAAAATTTCATGTATCCAGAAGCTAAGATGATGCTCAGATTCCAATTCCTTCAAATTGATAATGAGATAGACAATGCTGCTGATTAAAAAACTTAACTTCATGTATTCTACTCCCCCCAATTTGTGATTAATGGTGAAATTAAGCATTTATCATAAATTTCTTTAAGAGGAAAACATGATTTTTAACTGTATGATGATGATCAGACATATATACACATATGATGGGATCATACTATAATACTAAGCTTCTTCCTGATGAGTTATTTTATTGAATTGATACCTAAACAAAGTTCTGATTGCAAGTATATTGTCCACTAAATCCATACAAGAGCTCATGTATCAACTAGGCATGCTGATTATTATGTTTTCATATTGATTTGGAAATAACTGTTATGGGCTTCACATTTAATTCACAAAGATTTTGTCCTCCCTGTAAGTCAAATCATCACTTTTTCACACTTAAGAACTATGTACTTTAAGTTATAAGTTCTATCTTGAGATGCAATTGGCATCTCATTAATGCAATGATGTAAAAGCTCAAGATAATATACAATTGATCACATAGGATTCTTTTGAGAGCTTAGATATGATCATCATCAGGTCACCAGTCTTTACTCACGTAAAATAGAGGTGCCTTTAACCCAGGTCTTTGTTTACACAAAATAGAGGGATGATGAGGATCATGATCTTTTCACCGTTTGTAACTGAACTTCAGTATGGTGATCATACACTCAGGTGTTTGTTTACACAAAACAAAGGGAGTATGATTTGCAAAGATAGCTATTATAAAGTGTGGGTACATAGTGTATTTAGATGAGTGATTTGATCACATCAGAAAAAGACTCACCTTGTATTATTAAAATGAAGTTTCCCACAAACAATCACTTTAGTATTATGTTTGGCATGCACTCAGTTTAGTTTCCACTCAAGATGAATCTACTCATATATCAAGAAACTTGCTAAGATTTATTGTTATTTATGAATTCAGGAATAAACAAAGCTATAGTGTACTATCATTTCCCATGCATATGTCCTGCTTAAGTATCATTACACACAATATTTTGTTTGTTTAATTTGATTAATCTAAATTAATCATGCCTAGAGATTCAACCAGAAAGTTAAATCTGACTAAGTCAAAGGCTTTAGTGAATAAATCAGCAAGCTGATTTGTTGTATCCACTTTGACTAACTTAATCAAACCCTTTTCTGAGCAATCTCTCAGAAAATGATATCTTATCTCAATATGTTTTGTTTTACTATGTTGCACAGGATTAACAGTTATAAACATAGTAGCAGAATTGTCTATATAAATTGAAGTTAGAAGGAAGTTGTAACCATAGTCAAGCAATTGGTTTTGCAACCAAAGAACTTGAGATCAACCAGCTAAAGCAGTTATGTACTCAGCCTCAGCTGTGGATACAGAAACATTGGTTTGTTTCTTGCACTGCCATGACACTAGCCTTGGTCCAATGAATTGACATCCATCAGTTGTTGATTTTCTGTTACTGTTACATCCACCATAGTCACTATCTGAGTATGAGTAGAGTGTAAAGTCTCCATCCTTTGGATACCAAAAACCAAGTACTGGTTTTCCTTTGAGGTATCTAAAAATTCTTTTTACAGCATTGAGATGAGACTCCTTGGGATTAGATTGGTACCTAGCACATACACACACAGCAAACATAATGCCAGGTCTACTGGCAGTTAAATACATAAGTGAACCTATCATTGATCTATATAATTTTTTATCAATAGATTTTCCAAAAGGATAAGGAATAATCTTATCAATTGTTGATGCTGGTGTTTTGCATGAGGATACTTCAGCAAGATTGTATTTCTTCAGAATTTGATATATGTATTTTTCTTGATTGATGAAGATCCCATTGGATTTTTGATGAACTTGAAGGCCAAGAAAGAAGGTTAATTCACCCATTGACTCATCATCTGAAATTCAGATTTCATCAGCTCTTCAAAATTTACACACAATCTCTTATTAGTTGATTTAAATATAATGTCATCAACATATATTTGAACTACTAAGAGATCTTGATGTTCTTGTTTGAGAAAGAGTGTCTGGTCAATAGTTCCTCTTTTGTAGCCATGCTTGAGCAAGAAAGATGATAGTTTTCATACCATTTTCTTGGTGCTTGATGAAGACCATACAAGGCTTTATCTAGTTTGTATACCCTATGGGGATAATGAGGATCTTCAAAACCAGGGGGTTTGACACATAAACCTCCTCATCAATCTTCCCATATAAGAATGCACACTTGACATCCATCTGACACAGTGAACTTCCTATATGATGCATAAGCCAGAAACACTCTTATTGCCTCAATTCTTGCAACTGGTGCAAAAACTTCATCATAGTCTATTCCTTCTTCTTGAGTGTATCCTTGTGCAATCAACCTTGCTTTGTTTCTTACAATAATCCCTCTATCATCTAGTTTGTTTTTGTATAGCCATCTAGTTCCAATAGGATGTTGACCTTCAGGCAGATCAACTAAAGACCATACCTTTTGCTTTTTGAACTGTTGAAGCTCTTCTTGCATAGCTTCAATCCAACTATTGTCTTTTAAAGCAGCAGTGATGTTTGGAGGGACCACTTGAGAAAGAAAACAACTGAAGAGACAAAGGTTGGCAGTACCACTTTGGCTCTTTGTAGTTCTCTTTGCTGGATTTCCAATGATGTTGTTGATTGGATGAGTCTTATGGATTCTCATTGAAGGTGTTGATTCAATTGGTATAGATGATCCTAGATTAGTCATTTCCATTGCCTCACACTGATCCAACTCAGGTTGAGAGTTTAAGAAATAGTCGAAATGTTGAACATGAGTTGAAGGATCATAAGAGTCTTCTGTATGGGCTGCAGGAGCATCTCCAGTCTTGGTTTGCTGTTCTGTAGGAACTGCTCCGGATACATTTTGCTCTTCCATAGGAACTTCTCCAGAAGCATTTTTCTCTTCCGTAGGAACTTCTCCAGAAGCATTTTCTCGTCCGTAGGAACTTCCCCTGAAGCATGTTGCTCTTCGTAGGAACTTCTCCGAAGCATTTTGCTCATCCGTAGGAACTTCTCCGGAAGCATGTTGCTCTTCCATAGGAACTTCTCCGATGATAAGTGAGGACATGAATCATTTCCAATGTTTGTTGTATTCACTTGAGAGCCTGGTTCTATTGAAGGGATAGCATTCACATCGTCGGATGTACCATGTTCATTTCCAATGTAGTATCTGCTGCTACTGATGTGTTTTCACCCGAGGATGGGGGTATCCTTGGAGGATCAGCAGATAAGGTTACTTCAGTCATATGAGGTGGAACAAATGGATAACATACTGCATCAGATCCTGCATTATTCAAATGATCATAGTTAAATGATTTTGATAAAGCATCTATGTCAAACAACCATGATGAACCTTTAACTGACTTTGTAAATACAGTTTCATCAAAAGATACATTAGGAGTCTCTTCCAAAATGTTATGTTGTGGAACATAAACCCTATATAATTTAGATGTTGAAGAGTATCCAACAAAACCACATCATATGCTTTTTCTGAAAATTTTCCTAATAACTCTTTATGTTCAAAATAGTTACATGACATCCAAAGACTTTAAGATATCCTATGTATGGTTTTCTTTTAAATAAGAGCTCATAAGGATTTTGTTATGTTCTTTGACAATTAATGTTTCGTTTTAAACATTGCATGTAGTATTCACAGCCTCAGCCCAAAAAGTGATGGGCAATTGTGAATCAGCTAGCATTGTTCAGGCTGCTTCAATGAGAGTTCTATTTCTTCTTTCAGCAACCCTATTTTGTTGTGAAGTTCTTGGTGCACTAAATTGCCTTGCAATACCTTTGTTCCTGCAAAAGGAATCCAGTTCAAAATTGAAAATTCAGTACCATTATCACTCCTAAAAATTTCAACTTTGGTATCAAGTTGATTCTCTTGATCACAAAGTCCACTAATGTTTCTAATGTTTCACTCTTTTGTTTTAAGAAAAAGACCCATGTGAATCTTGTGAAATCATCAACTATCACCAAACAACATTGCCTTTTCTAATGCTCATCACATTGGTAGGACCAAACAGATCCATGTGAAGCAATTTGAGTGGTGTAGTATTAGTATTGATAATTTTGGATTTATGTGACACTTTATGTTGTTTTCCTTTGTAACAAGAAGAACAGTGAGTTGAGTAATGAAACTCTTTGTTTGGCAATCCAATGACCAGTTATTTTTCACCAATTTATTCATGTTCTTCATGTTAAAATGGACAATCCTTCTATGTCATAATTAAGACAAATCTTTTGATAGTTTAGATATAAGGCATGTTTCATGTTTTGTGAGAGAAGTGTTGTTCATATCCAAAACATAAGTGTTTCCTTTTCTTGATGCTTTGAGGAGGATCCATTCTTCTGGAAAAATAAATCCTGGCTTAAGAATTTAACAGTTAGTATTATCAAACAATATGATATAATTTTGATCACAAATTTGAGACACACTAAGTAAATTATACTATAAATTTTCACAGTAATTTACTTTCTCAAACTTGAGTACACCATTTGTTATCATCCCTTCACCAACAATTTTACCTCCCATTTTATCCCCACCAAATGCCACATAAGAAGCATTTTTATATTTGAAATCATGGAGAAGTGAACAGTTTCCTGTCATATGCCTGGAACAACCACTGTCAACATACCACTTGTTGTCAGCTCTCCAATATTGTTCCTGCATTCAGAAATAAATCAGTTAGAAGTGACAACCCAAGTCTGAATGATCTTGGGTTTGTCAACAGTGTCTAAAATTTTTACTCCTTCATGACTTAATCCTGAAGTTTCAGTATTAATTTCATATCTAGTTGATTCATTTGATTTGATGATGGTGAGGATGATTCTGTTGAAGTTGATGCAGAAGCTTTGGAGTCTTCTTTCTTAATTGATTCTTCCTTCACCTTATCTTTCTTTGGTTGATATTTTGATTTATAATATGAACCTACACTTTTGAAGGTTTCATCATCTTTTGCTTTTGATTGAGACACATGTGATCCCTTTTCAAAATGATCAAAAAAATTATCACTGATGATTGACTTCTTCTTAGCCAAGTCCACCTTTTTGTGAGGTGTTTTGGATTGGCTTGATGTTGTTTTCTTCACAGATTTAGCATCTTCAGAAGATCTCTGCTTTGGTTTTGACTTTTTCTTTTGATTTACCTTCTTTTGCTTTGAATCATCTTGACTTTCAATAGATTGAGAGTCTGATTCTGTCAAATCAGTTTTTGACTTCTTTGTGCTTTTGCTTTTGTTCTTTTTGTTAAAATAGCAATCCTAAGTTGAATGATTATTTTGTTGCAAATAGCACAGAATTTGTTGAAGTAACACTCTGAAGTCATATGATTGTTCATTTGCATATGGAACAGTAACTGCTGAAGTAGCAGTCTTCTGTATTGTGATTTGTCATATCACATCACTTGCAATACATTTCTTCAGATTTCTTTTCATGATCATCTTTCTTCTTTTTCTTGTTTAGTTTGGGAGCTTTTGTTTCCTCTTTTGAAGAGCTTGATTTGTTCTTGTTGTTCCTTGAAATATCAGCAACTGAATCTTTCTTGTCCTTTGATGACTTTTGCTTCTTCAGATTCAACATCTTTTGTTTGTTAACAGCTACTCTTTTTGGTACCGCATCCGTAGATTCAGCTTTCTTCTTCCGCAGAAGTTCTACGGATTCAGCAGACTTTGCTTTTCGCAGATCTTCTACTGAAGAATTTTTCTTTTCTTTAGTTGATACTTGTTTCTTCTTACCTTTATCTGCATGGGATAAAAGTACTTTTTTAGTTGATCCGCAGCTATCAACTTCTTTTTGAAGATTCAGTTCTTGAAGTCTTTCATTGAGTTCAGCAATCCTCTTGCAGATAGTCTTCAGCATGTTTCTCTGCTTTAGAGGATATTGCAGCTTTGATTCTTCAAGCACTCTTAGAATACTAGTTTTAATGTGAACATTCTTACCGATGGTCATTTGATCAACATCAGTTTATCAGAATCATCCAAGTCATCACAATTATCATAATCAAATTCCAAATCATTTTGATATAAAGATTCTGATTCAGAGGATTCAGTTTCACTCACCTCGGCTTCATTGTTAATGTTGATTTGAGTTGATTATGTTTCAAACTTAGTGTTAGGCATAAAATGATTTGACAGGGTGTTGGTCATTGTTGTAGGTAAAGATGTGTAATTATCATTCACAGGTGGTGCAATAGCATTACTAAATTCAATATGAGAATTTAGTAATTTCTCATATTGCTGAGATGATAATTGAAACTTCTAAGTTTCACTTCAGTTGAAGCATGATCAGCCATGGATTTTGTTAAGGAAGTGGTCAGATGCTCAACTTGGGCTTTTAGGCTATAGTTTTCATAAACAAAATTTTCTAAATTCTTTTGCAAAGAGTTATTTTGATTTGATACAATTTCTGTTCTCTAACATGTGATTCATTCAAAATCATAGTTTCTTTTACTTTGTCAGCCAACCGTTAAGCATGAACTCTGTAACATTCAACTTCCTCAACACATATTGATGAACACAACCTTTCTTTTACCTCTCTAGGCATTGGAGGAACTTTGTGTTCCATATGAGCCATCAATGCTTGATTCCCTTCCAAGACTTCTTTTTCATACATACTCCAATCACACGTTCCATCTTGAAGTATGATCAGCCCTGACTCTTTTGAATTGCTTGGTCCAGCTGATTCATTGGTGGCTGGTGGGGATGTATTAATCAGTTGAGATTGTCTGTGTAGAGATCTTTGAGAGTTTGATTGTTGATGAGGTTCAGTCTGATGTTGCTGATGCTGCTGATGTTGTCTCATCTCTGTATATGACTGTTGATTGCATTCTCTGGAGAAATGTCCATAGAGATTGCACTTGAAGCATCTTACCTTTGATTTGTCAACACCAATCTTTGATGTTTTTATGGCTACTACCAAGTTCTTATTTCTCTTGAGATATTGCTTTGCTCTATAAGCAATCATTGCCATCTGCCATTGTAGGTCCATTTCTTCAACTACATCAGGATGTAGTTCTTCTAAGTCTTGTTGGCAGATATTTGCTGAAGTTAGAGAGCTTCCCAGATATGCTTGAAAGCTAGAACTAAAAGCTGCAAAGGCTATTTTTTGTTCTTCAGAATCTAATATCATAGTGATTAGTTCTGACTGATTGATTGAATGTGAAGACTTAGCTGTTGTTGCAGTTGTATCTTTTCTCTCAGCAGTTCTTCCTTTATCCTTTTGATTTTTATCTTGAGATGATTTCTTTGAGGGTTTAGAAGCATAAAAGCTAACTTCCTCCTCATTATCACTTCAAGCACAAGAGTTATCACTTTCATTATTTGAAATAAATGCACTTCCAACATTATTTGTTTCTTTGAAGTGATAGGGTGAGACATGAGTTCTCACACTCTTGTTTCTTGATTTTTCATCCATTTCAAAAGCTTCCACTTTTGCAACCAGAGTATATAGACCAGTTGACTTCAGATCTATTGTGTTCTTGAACATGGATACTGTTTGCTTCCAACTTTTTAGCAAAGTGTGGAGCATTTTCTTGTTTAATTCCTCATTGGTATATTTCAACTCCAAAATATTCATATCAGTTACCAACTGCATGAATCTATGAAGTTGTTGAAGAATTGATTCACCCTCAATATGATGAAATGTTTCATATTATGACCTGAGGGTGTCTCTCCTTATGCTTATGATCTCATCACTCCCTTCGCAGAGAGTATGAAGTATCTTCCATAAGGAGTTTGCTGTTTTGTAGTTCTCACACCTGATCAATATCTCTTCAGGTAAAGCCATACTAAGCATACTGTATGCTTTGATATCAACTTTGACCTTTTTGACATCATCGGGTGATAGATCTTTGGTACTGATTGGTTGATTTTTTTCGTTATAATCCGGCCCAAGGGTGGGTGGAATATAAGGACCTTCAGTGATGGAGACCCATAAGTCTGAATCAGTATAGTTTATATGATTCCTAAACTTGATTATCCATGACTTGAAGTCTGCTTTTGTTTCCAACTTTGGTGGTTGGTAAGATGATCCACTGAAGTTGCTCATGATGTAAATTGATGAGAATGATCAACTAGATCTGTTATTTAATTGATTTGAATATAGATACAAGTTAATCTAATTGAATGCAGTGGAACGACAAACAAGTTTCACACAAAATTCTTTTAAAAACAGTAGATCTAATACAGCAAAAACTGACAAATCTACAAGATTCAAAGCAATTAAACACAACTAACACTGATAGATCAATTTATCTAAATCAATGAGAACTTGGCTCTGATACCACCTGTGAATCCAAGGATCGCAATCAGGAATTATCAGTGTCGGTTGATGGCAAGTCAACGTTTGCGGAATCAACATTAATTTGTTTTAATTGTTTGTAATAACTTTAATTATCAATAAATATTCAAGAACACACTACCAGAAACACAATTAATGAATAATATGTATTTCATTAAAATATGTTAATGATTACAAAATAATGAATGAATGATATCAAAGTTTGTTATGATGTGACGGCTGCTAGGGTTTGATTGAGAGATGGTGATTGTCGTATTGCTATTGTTGTTGCTGTTCAATCAATCGTCTAAAACAATCGTCTTTGAATCGAAACCTAGGATCCATATATATAGACAATGATGTTTCTGTTATAGGAAACACCGGATCTCTTGGGATTTGATTTGTGTCAGTTAAGGAATCATCAGATTTCTTGGAATTCGTATAACTGCCTCGTTGACTTGTTGACTTGTAACACTTGCATTATACAAGTGTTTGGACTTTACAGGAATAGTGTCTTCCGTAGGAATTTGTTCTTCCTTAGAAGTCTTGTTCTTCCGTAGACGTTTTGTTCTTCCGTGGGAATCTTGTTCTTCCGTAGAAAACTTGTACTTCCGAAGCAAACTTGTTCTTCAGTTCTGGTTGTTCATCCGTAAAAGATCTTTGGATGTAATGTTACTTGTAAGAAACATATCTACGGAAGAACAAAATGTTCATCCGTAGATGTTTCTTACACTTGGTCAATTTCATAAATTGACCAAAAAATATATGTACCTGCAATTATCCATAACACACATATATGGGTTAGCATACATAATTAATGCATGCATAATAAATGACAGTTACAAATATTTATTACAAGAATTGATTAAATTTTTAAGCCTACACAAATTGATCTAGACCTATAAGTCCTAGATCTAACAACTTCAATAATGAAAAACAATCACTTTTGAGTTTTCAATTCGGCAAGATCAACAATTGGTGTATTTTAAACTATGGTTTGTAAGAACTTTACTTCAAGATTTTAATTTTTGATTTAAAGTGATAACCCAAGGACAATCTTTTAAGACTCTTTCGTGCATAAGATTACCAATTTACTCATATCAAGTTGTACCTTTCTTAGTAAGCTCACGATGCAAGAAAACCGCAAACAGATAATCAAACACATAACTTTATTTATGAGTAAACCATTTAAATTAGTCAAAAATAAAACTTAATTCAATAATCTAACGTTCATTAGAAAAACCTAAACAAAAAATACCAATTGTCTCACTTGATAAGAGTCGTACTCCCGAAAACAATCAAGAAAAGTCTAGCTATGCATCATCTTCTTAAATCTTCAATCTTGCTTTAGTTGATGATCAATGATGATATGGAATGAGTTGGGAAGCTTAAAAGTACCAAAAAACTCATTGAAATCACATGTTTTTGGCTAAGGAAAGTTGTTCTTCGAATTGAGTTTAGATAGGCTTAAATAAACTTGAAGTTCCACAAAATCAAAGGGTTTGTTGGTGACCGGCGTATGAATACGCCCCTACCGGCGTATCATACGGCCCCCTAGTTTCGTACGCCCAACTCTATATTTTCTTCTTCAAATACGCCACGTTGTACATTGCTGATACGCCGCCTCATACGTCACCCGGCATATGATACGCCCAAAACCGGAGTATCATATACCGGGTCTCTTTTTTGACTTCTTTTTATCATTAATATTTACATCTGTAGTCCTTGAATTGTCATATTTTGCTTCTTTTGCCTCAAATTATATTCCTTTAAGCTCCAAACACATAGAAATAAAAATATAAACAATGTCAACTTGTTTCACAATAACCACGATGTAAAATCAATTATTCAGATTAATTAAAAACTAAAATACTGATTCTTGATCACTTGGTTAACTCATTAAGGAGTTGGTCAACCCTTGCTTTCATCTGTAGTGTTGACCAAGACTTGGTTCATTATGACAAAGTCTTAGTTTGCAATTAACATCACTTTATTTGTAGTCCCATTCTTTCATTCGGAAACCTATGTTAGTATTGAACTTCTATTCATAGTGACCATAAGGTTCGCAACCACCTCACTTGTCTATTTATCATTTATAGTGAGTCTTTATTCATTGTAGTGATTACACATTCATACACTCCATACTTTCTAGCCAACACTATTGACTACAAACTAGCAAAATACTAGTTTATAATGTTCAACACTTAGCTAACTTCAACCTTGTCGGTAAGAGAGCTATTAAATACAAACTCCCAAACCGTTAGTTTGTAGTGAAGAACATTTAGTAATTTTAAACTTTAATGATCATTACCTTCATGGTCAACCTTTTAGTAAGCACGAGTCTTTTTAGAACACAATCTGAGCCCTTGTCTCTAATACGACTTGTTAGGATTAGTTTAACAAGGATCGAATTGTTCGTAGACGATTTGTAGTGTAGAATCTCACAATTCACTTGATGATCATTGATGAATCACAAGAACAATCCAGAACAAATGATGTAAGTATTGAACTTAGATTTTTATTATCAATAATGTAGTTGGTTACAAACTATTTACATATCTATGAAGTTCATAACAAATACAAGTGTATAACATCTATTTATAGAATCTAGCAAATATCTGAAACAAAACAATTAAGTACGTAAAAAGTCAACTCATTTATCTTCATACTCTACGGCAAAAGGCTTGATCCATAACACATCTTAATCAACATGAAATTGCTCATTCATAGGAAATAATTTTACTCTGTAGCAGTTCAAATTCCTTCATCCGTACATTAATTGTAATTTATAGCAACCATTTGTCTCTCATGCGTAGCAATCATATTTCATCCGTAGCATTCTTCTTAAAGTATGTCAAATAGAATTAGATAATCCTTAATCAAACTCTCCATGCTTACCAAACTTCATGTGTGTCAAACTTAACATTACTCATAGTGAAGTTTCCTCATGAATACCCAACATTGTTGGTGGTATGGGTCCATAAAAAACATCACAAACATTAGACTGTTGGAAATTCTCATCAGGTTTTTTCAATCAATGTAAATTATGTTCTCAATCAAAATCCTCTCTAAAGCATCTCAATATCCCATCATTAAATCTCTCCTAGGACCCTATATTTATAGTTCTACTATTTGGATAACAATCTTTAGACTTTAGATAAGCATAACCCAATAAAATAGGATTAAATGATTTATTTGAATATTTAGTCAAATCTTATTTAACTGAATATATCCTTTTATATAAACCTCAATTTATGTATTAAATATAGAGTAAATTACATGAATGATCCTTGTAGTTGAGAAAAATATGAATTCAGTTCCCAAAGCCTTTAAAATTTCTGGATTTAGCCCCCAATGACGTCGTTTATTTTCGTAAGTGGTTCATGAGTTTAACAATGTTAATTAAGTTCAAGAATAATTTCATCATTTTAATTTTAACTCGTTAAAAGGATATGTAAATAGAACCAAATAGCCTACCTCTCCATGTCTCCATCTTCTGTAAGTCTACCGAGTATTCTTAGAATAATTTTGTAAAAATATAATTAAGTTTCTGATTTGTTTTATTTAGGATAGAGGTAATGTTTGTTTACACTTAGCCAGTGAGTAGCATTGCTCTATATAGAGTTGTACGATATATAATATAGTATTGGCTCGTTATAAGGTTGTAAACTAACCGAACTAACATGAACAGGACCGTGTTCGTGATTGTTCATTAAGAAAATAACTTGTTCATGAATGCTTACCAAACTAGATTTCTTGTTTGTGTTTGTTCATTAAGGAAATATATCTATTCATGAATTATTCACGAACGTAAACAAAAGCAAGCAAACGCACACAAATATTCATTACATTATTGAACACAAACGAAATTTCGTAGAAATAAACAAATACAAACTATCAGATAGTGATTTTATAATTAAAATCACAAATATTATAATATCAACCAAATATAAATAAGTACTTAACATTATTATTTCAAACTTAACTTCTAAATGAATGAACACAAACGAACATTAACAACCACATTATCAAACGTTCCACGAGCATAACCTATGTTCTTGTTTGTTCGTTTAACTAAACATAATTTTTTTTGTATTTGTGTTGGTTCATTTATTAAACAAGCGAACATTAACGAAATTCCCGCTAAACGGTTCACGAACTATTCGCTAAACGTTCGGTTCGTTTACAACCCTATTCATTTGGTTTTGTGAGCAACACGTAACTATTTGTGTAACATCAGGGAAGGATATAACTATGCCTTGGTCTATGATACCATTCTCACATGAACATTTTCCGCTACACTCATTATGGTCTTTTTAAGTAATGAATTTGCGATAATTATTATGGCCTTTTGATTGTTTTTTAGGTAGATACGTATCTCGCGTTATAAAAGGATTATCCAATTAGTGCATCGCAAATACGCCCTTGAAATCCTTGAACATGCAAAAATGAGCGATTACAATCCAATTGCTACTGCCTTTTAGACCAAAAGCAAGTCATCAGCATCTAGACTACATTGGTGTAGTTCATATCCAACTTCCACAAGACTAGACACACTTATGCAACACAAAAAGTTGGCCAACATTAGGTTGTTTCGTTTTCATGGGAAACAACTTGCTGTCTTGGTCAACAACATGCCAAGCAACTTCATGATCAAGTGTAGATGCTAAGTACCCAAAACAAGTTGATTGCACAATCTTCTTCGAGTTAAATTGCCCATCTACAGTCGTATTCAATAAAATGCCATTGTCATCCCCTTTTTTACTAGACGCTCAATATTGAAATTGACACTGTTTACTTGGGAAAAAGATAAGGCGCTTCATATTGCTTCCACCAATCAATATGCACAAAAGACTACAAAAGTGCCGACGAGGTTCACCAAGCTTTTCGATCTTCACCTGAATAAAATGGCACAATGGACTGGTTTGTGACACTCACCCTAGTCCATTTATAGTCACCCAGGGGATCGATTACTCAAGCTCAAGTTGGTCAAGATTGGGTTCATCACATTTTTTAACGAGCAACTCACCTCCACTCATCACCGCAAGGTCCAATGGCTCACATATTGTCATTTTTATCCTAAAACGCAAAACTATTTAAACAGAGGTTTTAGAAGATCTTATATCATAAAGAAAAGGGCTATATACTGTCAGTTTCGTTTATATCCATTCATATATGGATACCAATAACTAGACAAAATTGAAGTATGTAAACCAGAAAGCATACTTCTGATGTTGGTTAAAACTGTCGCATGGCCCGCTTGCATTTGTTGCTGTCCCACATATTTAAAAGAGACACAACTCCATCCTTTAAAGTAGATCTCCGGCCCTCAGTGAAGTTCCATAACTCAGTTGTGACATATGCTCCACTCGGATTGTAATCGTTTATTTCTGTTATAGCTGTAGCCACGGCTTTATAAACTTCTTTCCCATAGTCTCTCTTTAAGCACTTCAGTTTTTCATCATTTTCATCTATCACACGCTGCACCGATAATATACAGTTCAATATAATTTCTGAGACAGCATTATTGTAATTTTTGGAATAGTTGATGGTAATGCTGTGACTATTTGTGTTAAACGATGTTAATAGCATCTATCTATAAATCTTTTTTTTTTCATTTCTTTAAAGATTTACAATTAATGCTCAAAATATTATCAAAAAAGGCTACACAAGAACAATATAATCTACCTTTACCTTTAGTTAATTTATTTTAGCATGAGCAGCGTGGGCCATTAGAGAGAGAGAAATCCCAAGTGTACTTGAACATAGGTCAAAATTGTGACTTCTCAAATGTATACCTGAGATTTTCCATCAACGATGATGACTTTGAAAGGATGCCAATTTGGATCTCGAAGGAATTCTTCCCACAATGAGCATAATTCTGAGGCTCTATCTTCTGCTTCTGACTCGTTATATTTCCTTTTCATGGCATCAAGAAACGGTTTATTCTCGAGTTCTCCCATCCTCTTGACACCAATATGAGCTGTTTTTGGCAGGTCTTTAAACCCCTGCAACCATGATAGAGAAATTTTAACATCCATTTACAAGCCAATTACTAAGGAATGGGTGGAATTGGGACTGGGTTAAGTTTTTATCTCTAATAAAAGAAATAACTAAAAAGGAATTACTTAAAAGTCTCACCCAAACTGTATTGATAATGCATAAAACATTATAAATCATTTAAGTCAAAACTTAGATTGTTACTAGTAAATCATTCATGTAACCATAGTTTATATCCTAAATTCATAGATATTTTGGAGAAAAGGAGCTCAGGTCAACCCGACTGACCAGTTTTGCTCAATCTGTATTGACCCATTAAAAACTAGGAGGAACATGAATCAATAATATTAAAACACGCTCACTGCAATTAATTCTTTTCGAGCATCTTGAAGCTCATCATTGCTTTTGCGTTCCTGAACAACAAGAGTTTGATTTAAGCTTTCTAAATCCTCAAGCTCTTCCTCTTTTTCTCTCAGATTCTTCTGTATATCCTCCACCTTCTTTAGAGTCTCCAAATCATCTTCCCCAATGTGCTTGATAACATTTAGTTGTCCCTTCAACTTTTTTATTTCCAGCTCTACTGCATGTTTTGAATCCAACTGTTCTCGAGCATAATTATTTTCTTGTGAAGTTCTTCTTTTTCCCTCTGAAGTTATACTCAAACAAATGATACCAAAAACAAAACAAAATCACCTCAAATCCCTCAATATTTGATAATAATATCAAAAAAGAAAATCTACAACCTTCTGATCTTCTGCGAGTTTCAATACACTTTCATCAGCTTTCCTTTGCTCATCAGATGCCCTCTGAAGCAGACTATTCTTTGCAGCATTCTGGAAGAACAAAAATAATAACCTTAGTTTCACTTTTATGAATTTAACAAGAAATATACAGTGACACACCTCTGCAATTTCTGCAGCTAGCTTCGTTTGTTCAATTTCATTAACCACTTCACGTTTCTGTAGTTCTTGGCCTTGAAGCTCGAGTTCTCTCTTTTGATTTTGCAGTTGCAGTTTAATCTTTTCATGGTCATTAAAGATCTTCTGTAAATGTCTCGTGCACCAGACTCAATTTTCTTGATCTCTGATATATACAAAACAGTGAAAATTTGGTTGTTATGTTATATCATAATAGATGTAGATGTTAAGCCAAACTAGAATACCAAATTCTTTAGCACTTGTAATTACAGGAAGGTGCATAAAGAAGGCAACCAACTTCGTTCTAATTTCTGTTTTGGGTAACCACTTCATTCTCAAGAAAAGGTCAAACTGACAGCAAAAAAAGTATCTTTGAAAGTCATCTTCAAAGTTAACTGGGTTTCGGACATATAATTAGATAAGAAGAGATGTCGGCATGGTCAAATTTACCACTAAGTCATCTACCATGTCATCATCTTGACCAGGTGACTGGTCAGGTTATTATAAATAAGAAGTGTTTGAGTTTTCACGTTAATCTGACCAAATTCGGTTGCCTTTTCATACAAACAACCAAGAAAACAGCACAAACCATCATTGTAATGCTGAAGAAGTTTTTCTCTTTCAGCAATTATCTCGGTGAGGGACTTTTCAGTCTCCACATATTTGTTCTTCATTTCTTCCAATTGCTTCTTTTTCACTTCATTTATATTTTTCAAATTCGATTCTAATTTATCTGTTTTCCGATCTTCTTCTGCCATTATATCAGAAACAGTCCTAAGATCTCCAATCTTGCGAAGATTTTCTCCGATAATAGTATTTGCATTATAGTCATCAGATCGAGCAACCCAACCATATATCTCATCATTGGGATCTTTATTATTAACCTTCCAATCCCTTTTACCATGATGATCAGCCTCATACGCTTTCTCAAAAGACATGGCATTATTAAATCCTGCCCAATCTTTTTTAAATTCAACTACTGCAGACCCTGAATGACCACGAAAATTCCACAATGGAATCACCCTTGTGGGATTAAACCCTCTCATAGTCAAAGTATCCCTCAGATTTGAACCACTTTTTCCTACATAGCGCCCATCTTTTAACTCAATAGGGAGATTGACAACGACACCCTTCCATGGCCATACAAACATCTCATCACCATCATGCTCTGCAAGATGATCAACACCAACATTATCTTTAGCTTGTGATGGACCAGAATTTTCAGTTATATCTTTTTCAAGATATTTAACGAGTGCTAAATGATTTGCTTTGTCTTTTACACTTCGTTTTCGTGAATCACTTTTTCCCACCATAGTTGCATGTTGTAATAAATCTATGTACTGGAAATCACGCTTTTTCTTGTTAGTACAAAATGGACAGGTTAAAGTTACATCAGATAACTTGATGTTGTATTTTCCACCCTTGAGTTCTTCATAAGATGTATCTGCATATTTCTCTACTTCAGAATCACTTCCATCAGTGTTTTCCCCAGAGCTATGATCCATGTAATCCTCCATTATACAAGCCTAATAGCCACACAAGGTAAACAATATTGCTTTGGAACTTGAAAATTGGTGTTTTTCATGCCATACAAGTCATGCATTATGAACATAAGATACCAAATAAGAACCATCATCTTCAACTCCCATTCCTAAACTTAAGTCGTTTTGTCTTCAAAACTAGCCCCATATGTAACATAACGTCTTAAATTTCATCAAACTTCAAGATTACACAATTATCAGTGATTAATTGTCATATGTACCACATTTCTGCATTTGTTTCTCACAATTATCGCTTGCACAAAGAAAACCACATATGAGCCAATAAAAGAAGAAAAAATTACTCTAAATCAACAGATAAAAAGTTTCTTTAACAAAACAAAGAAACACTAAAAGACACATTCAGCTGATATCAGCTTCAGACAATTCAATCGCAAGGATTCCCATAACAAAATAACATCATGTAATATCAAACAACCATTACCCAAAATAAAATGAAATTCAACTCGATTAAATATTTCAAAATTACTAACAAGTAGAGGAAATCCTCGACGACTGGCACTCACTTAGTATCAAGGGTGAATCAATGTTTTTGAGGGCCTAATCTGAAAATGAAGCCTTTTCTCGAGTGCGATAATAAAATAAATAATAAGAAAATTTATCTAACTGTCAAATACCTATTAATAGTTTAATACCAGTGAAACAATAAAAACATGTTAATTAATAGAAGCAGGAGTACTATAAGTGCGAGTAAATGAGTAATGACCTGATAGAGCAATTAAATAACGAGCTTTTCTTTCCTTATCCTTTGGTGCTTATCTCTACTACTTTCACTTCTACATTTTCTACAAACCAAAATAAGGTTATATGTTAGTAAGTAGCATTCAAAGTAAACTAAACATAATCGCACACCTTTTGAAGAAGAAAAAACCCACAAGCTTTAGGATATTTAACATTTCTCTGATGAGGTCAATTATTTATGCTATTCAAGTTAAAGTATCAACCATGCCTAAAATCCGCAAACTGTTCATCAATTAACAATCCCCAATAACTTTAAATTATTCCATCATTATGTCTACAGAAATCATAATTATCAGGAGAATGAATATCCTAAACCAAAAGCTAAACAGACGCAATCATCTAACACTAGGTCATAACTCATAAGAACAATCAATGGCCATTATAGACAATCAAGAAACGGTAATGCAGACAACTGAAGATATTTCATAAACGAAAAACACAATCAAAATCTCAAGAGAACCGATCGGAATCAACAAAATCGGCGTATGAATGATACTCTGATGAACTCAAATCATGACGAAAGCATCAGTATGAAGTCGGAAATGACATTACACATGATTATGAGATACTAATCTATAGTTATTAACTACATAGCACATCAAAATCGAATACATGCATCACCAATAACAGAGGAGTTCTGCATTGGCACAGTTTATATAGAATTAAAACGGGAAAACATAATTTAGTATACTTATGCAGCAAGAGCTGTAGAGAGAATGCTTCTTTCAAATTGATTGGATTTTAGGTTACAAACAGATGGAGATGATGTAGAAGGAAACAGGAAATACAGGTGTAGGGTTTAGGGTTTTGACAAGTGGAAGAGGACTGAAGTGGGGTGACTGTGATATTTGTGTATGCGCGCTGGTGCTGGTTACGCTGAGCTCGTGTTTGAAAAACCAATTTTTGATTAACCTATAATTTATTAACTTTTAAAAAATTAATATATTAATAACATGTTTGATAAAATTTTAAAAAGTTAACTTTAAAAAGTAAATAAGTTAGTTTTGAGAAATTAATAGGATTAAATTTTCAAAAGTTACTTTTTCACAAAATAAGCGATCACAAACATGGGCTGAACATGACATGTAAAAAACGAAACGAAGAGACATCTTTGGAGTTTTTTCTCAAACTAGGTAGTTAAAAATTTATTTATCAAAATGATGTAGTTTGGAAAATATTTACCAAAATAGTATACTTTTGAAACTCTATTATTTATCGCTCCTATTTTCATTGGTTACTTAAAAAACATGTTGAAAAGGTTTTTCTAATCCATTTAAGGATAATATCTTTAAATTTTTTAAAATGTTTTTGAACCTTTTTTATACTTTTCTAGAAGTATTTTTTTTTAAGTTTCTTTCAAAAATGCTTTACAAGAACGACTTTTCCAAATGTTTAGTCTTTGTGTTAAAATGATACGTTTTTTTACTGTCTGTAACATTTTAAATAAAGAACATATCTAAAACAATTTGTAACGCTCTAAAACACATCCTTATAATATTTTAAAAATATTGTAAGAATTTTTAAAATATATTTAATCATGATATTAAAATATAATTATTTTTTATTTCCTCTAACTTTTGAAATCAAATTAATTTTATATTTATTTACAAGTTTTTAGATAGATAGGTTATTTATTTAGTAAATATTTTTCAAAGTACATCATTTTGGTAAATAAAAATTTTAACTACACTAGTTTGGGAAAAACTGGACATATTTGGGGAATGCGAAGATTGAAAATCGCAATTAAATACAATGAACATTTGCTTGTTGGTCGGATCGGTTCCACCGATCGATATAAATATAAAAAACAGATAAATTTTAATTATTTTAATAATATGTAAAAAATATTGAAATAATTATATATATATATATATATATATATATATAAACCGGTTCAACCAATCTGACAGTTGGTTCGACCAATCCAACCACCAGTTTAACATCAAAACGGTTTTAAAATTGAACCAGACCCAAGGAAGATCAAGGTAGTATTGGAGGTACTCGTGGTCTAGAGTAATTAAGGCTGAGAGTCCAAGTGATGCTAAGCCTAATGAGGCATATCCACAAGATCGGTGGATCTAGCTCAAGAAGTTGTTTTTGAGCAAGAGATGTGTATATTTAAGAATCATGAGTCATTTCTGGATGTACTTGATAAAATCTTGATGATTTCAAAGACTTGGATGGCGTAGAGGATGATGTCATCTACACGGATGTATTTAGGAATGTTAATTTAAGAATATTATTTTGGATTATTGTAGGTGAGTCATCCATAGCTTCAAAGATTTCTAATGTTGTGATTAATCAAGTTCTTGAAGGTTCATCCGATTCTGTTCTAGGAGTTATTCCTAAGATTATTTTTTGAAACTGGTATGAAGAAAATACTGAGACTAAGAGTGTGCATCCTAATGTGAAATTAGGAAGGGAGTTAGTTCAGCCAGTTATATAAGGTGCACATGCCCTTGTATAAAAAATTCTTACAAGCATCTCCTCACTAAAAGAAACGCGTCATATTTGATATGGGAAAAAAAGGAACATATAGTGATACATCTTCGATCTTGAGGTAGGTATATAATGAAGAGAAGGATTTGTATGGGTTCAAGAGGAGAAATAAAAACATAGAATATTATAGAAGTGTCAATGACTTCAATAGTTTCTCCGCTCATGATTTGAACACTTTGAACAAAAGTCCATTCTTCAATCCAAGAAACAATATGAAAGCAAAGTGGTTCAAGAATTCGGTGTATAAAGAATGTAAATTTGAATTTAGCAAGCTTAAGCCAATTAAAGCCAAAAAGATTATGGATAACATAAGGGTTCATCCCTAGTACAAAGGAACATTAGGTTAATCATGTCTACATGAATGATTCTGAACTAGTGAATGGCCATACTAATTCGTGAAGTGCATATGTGAGTAGAACTACACATGCAGTTATGCTATGCAAAGATAAAAGTATAGGATCCTAGATCATGTAGACTTGTTATAGTTCGAGAAGAAAGATCTGATGGAGTTACAAGCCAACAAAATAGAAGCTCCAGTGACAATTCATTCCATATCAACTCGATTTGAGCGTATGATGATCAAGCCTCCAAAAAGTGGTTGTATGTTGGTGGGGTAATTACAAAATAGGCAACATTAATGAATGATTCAATTTGATACACTGAGCCTAGGTGAAGATTGAGAATTGAGACTTTGAAAATCAAAGAGTTAGATTATGTGAAAACTTGAAGAAACCTTTAGATGATGCGAGAACATAGGTTAGGATGCGAGAACTTGTTATGATGCCAGAACTAGCTAATGTGCGAGAACTTCATGAATACGAAAACTTTTAAGGATTCGATATTTTGCTGATTTCTCATGTATAAATAGGTTTAGGTGCATGTATTCGGTAATCTTTTTCAATTCTATATATGCAACCACACACTTTTAAGAGAAATTCAATAGAAACTTTACTTAACCATGAAGGCATGTTTTGATTCAGTTTCTTATTGATTAATCATTGTTAATCATATTTGGCTTCAAATCACTTTGATTTCACCTTAGTATTTGATTCCCGATTATTATTGAGAGAGTTTAAAAGAATTTCAGTCATTGCATGTAACAACCGACCTCCAAGTCACAACTCTAACCTTACCGACCTGCATCTTTTCCGATTCTACTAATATTAATGCTACTATCTTTATACTATTCTCTCCTCCATGCTATGTGATTTTGTACTCTTGTCTTAAATGACCCTTTTTGAAGTTAATGCCTAAGGTTGACCGTATTTCCTCCTGAGTCATCCGCATTTGGTTAATGCGGATGGGCATTTTCATCCGCATTGGGTTAATGCGGATGGGCCTTTTCATCCGCATATGGTTAATGCGGATGGGCAAACTTTCAGCCGCATTTCTTCTTGCCATGACCCCCCTTCCGACTTGTGTGTTTTGTGATGATTTTATCTATATCACGCGTAGGTTAGGGAAATCTTAGTGTCCCGGGAAAGTTAATTAGTCACCCTTGCGAAAAGTTTTAATCATAGTTGAAACAATTAATTGTGTGTGCCTACATACTTAATTTTCAGTTAATGCATGTATGATCATGCACGAGAGACACCAACTAACTAAACTAAACCACCTAAAATACTACTCAATACTACATAAATTAATTACTGTAAAATCTAAATCTGATGACCCACAAGAGGCTAAAATCGGCCGTCCCACTCTCCACCAATCCTTTCTCTTCTACACCACCCCCTTCCACCCACTCTCTATTCATGCAACACTTCACTTCACCCCATACACTCCTTCTCTCTTCTCTTAATTTCGAATTCTCTCTAGAAAACACACACACACACAACCGAAATTCTCTCCATTTCCAGCTTGTTTTCAAAGAAACACAGCAACACACAATCGGCCAAGCTCAAAACCGCAAGAAGGTGAAGTTTGTGTGCTTCTAGGTGCACGGTTCCTTCGAGTTCGACCTACTCCAGCCTTGTTCGAGATTCACAGCTTTGTCCAAGGATTTCCAGGCCATCCTCGACTAGCTACACACTCCAAACCGCAGGTTACACCAAGTGTAAGCTTCATGTCTCCCGGTTTGGTCTTTTCATGTGTTTGTCTTCGTTGTTCATTCAAAATCTTACCATTTTCTTATCTAACAGAAACTTGCTGCTATCACCTTGTTCCTAAAGAGCTTTTCGCATTCTTGAAGGTATCTCACTTGTAATACATGTAATTTTATAGGTGTAACACGGTTTACACCTAGAAAACCCTCTTTTAGGTGTATTTACACCATCCGACTTGCACATCTTGTAAGCTTCTTAAGCTAAGAATGTAACCTGCTCAAAACCAGTTTTCTAACATTCTAATAATCTGATTTCAAAATTTTGAAGGGTTTGGGTAATACATAAACTCAAAATATAATGTTTTACACAGGTGTAATGGATGAAAATGGTGTAATCTCAAAGCTTCCACCTTGTTCATTTTGTTTGATGAACCCATGGGTTAGACATGATTTTTAGTAGGTTTTGGATGATTTTGGGTGTATATGAGATGTTAATGGCTGATGTATTAATGTCATAGACTTATAAGTAATATGGTTATCTTCGGGGACCCGGAAAGTGGTAAATGACTAAAAAACAAGAAAACATGATTTTTAAACATCTTAAAAAGTATTCCAGGCTCTAAAAGGGATTAACAAAGTGATTGGTTCAATGTTGTTGAATAAATGATCAAAGAATGGATTAATGAGATTTTTAGTTAAAAACACGTTTTAACGGGTAAAACCTAAAATGTTGACCTTCACCTAAAAAGAGCTTGAAAAACATTTTCATCAGATCAAAAACTTATTAAAAGTTATTTAAAATAATACTAATAAATCTAAGACTAGTATTATGGAAATAAAACTTTGGGGTAGCAATTGTAAATTTTGAAAGCTTGGAGGACTAAACTGCAAATTTTGCTAAACTTCAATCAACCGACCTTTTTAAACTAAGAATCATTTAAAAGACTCAAACTAACTTATATAGGTGATTTAACATGGAAAATCATGTATTCTTTCCTAAGAAACCCTAACTTGCTATAAAAGAAAATTTTTTATATAAAGACTTAGCAATTCAAAGGCTATTAAGACATTAACCTGATAACACACCTAATGCTTCTTCATAACTCTAAAATTAGTAGATTAACACTTAAATCTAAATGGTAGGGTGCTAGACTTGAGACTTTTCCCGCACACGAAGAACCCCTTTTTGCTTAAGATTTTAAGGTGAGTTTAAGATTTTAAGATTTTAACCTGATAACACACCTAATGCTTCTTCATAACTCTATTTAAATTATACTAATTCTGTGCTATATTGTAATATTGTATGTTGTGGTTATGATGAGACCTGCTGATACTTGTATCACAATCATTAATTCTTTTATGAACCGCTTGTTTATATGGGTAGATCTACTTGGGAAATCCCCCACACACAGTGCCTTCCATGATAAACGGGAAGGGTACCACACTGAGATCCTGCGGGGTTGTTTGTGGTATGTAACAGGTTTTATAAGATACTATGGTGGACCATCCGGCAGGTACGGTCCACTGGTTTGAGGCTTAATTCTCCCCAAGGGGATTTAACCGGTAACATAATGTTTGAAGAGGCTAGTCGGGGCTGAGTGAAGGGTTGATTGTGATCCCCACAATAATGATACTATGGCTTTTTAAGAAAATGTGGATTCTAATAAATCCTTGTTTTTAAACTTGAAGTATTTGAATTCACCAACTTTTTAGTTGACACAAATTCTTTTTGAGCATGTTTCAGGTAATCCATGAAGGGACTCTAGCTAGTGTTGAAGACCTCGACTTAGCACCGTTACCATGGCATTGGCTTGTCTGATTTTTAAAACAATCTAAACATTTTTTAATTATTGTTAAGCTATACTTATGTTCCTATATTGGTTGCACAATCTAAATTTGAGGGCTAGATCTGTTTCTAGCCTGGGTTGGTTTTAAATTTTTAAATGCCATGTGATGTTCTCTCCTTTTGTGCTTTTATGATGGTTTGTTTCCGCTGCCATATGCTAGTTTGTGACGTCCCACCCTACCTAGGCCCGAGGTGTGACAGATTGGTATCAGAGCCAAAGGTTGTAGAGAAGTCGGGAATACCATAGTAGACCCTACGCTACAACCTTGATACGTTAGGACCACCCTTATGGAAAGTGTTGGGATGATCAGGTTGGGTAAATTGATGATTACACTTGATCAACGTAATCATGAATTTACCGGGCGTGTAAATTCCAGCATGGACCTTAGGTCGTTTTTGGACCCTTCTCTGTTTGAAATTCATGATTTCTAAAAATTCTCTTTGTGTGGTCTAAGAGTCTTATTTAAAAGAACCTTTCTATTTGATGTCGGTTGATGAGACTATTGATGCCTGATACTAATATTGACGCTATTGATATTGATACTATTGTCATCATTATTATAAGTACTGTTACTACTACCTGTACTATTACTACCATGAGCTATGAGAAACCAAATTACTCATGATGATTTTATAGGTTATCTAAGGCTATGGCAGAAAAGGTAAGGCACCAGCTCACCCAGTCCACGAGACTACTTCGATCAGGAGCAGTTTAAGGATCACTCCTCGACGGAATACGAGGCTTACCTCAGGAGGTGTGGACACCCTGGGTTTTTCTCTGCGACTTCGGACGACTCGGAGCCATAAGAAGGCTCCACTCCGACGTCCCCAGCCAGGAGCCGAACGCGCTCCAACTCACCGCATATCGTTGCAACCACTCACTCACCCGTCCCTCCTATTGGGGACAGGGGTGCACGGTCTATTAGCCGCCCACAAAAGCATGTTAGGCCGGGAACTTCAGTTTCTTTCAGGATGCCTCCTCCTCTGCCTCCACCAGTTAGGAGACCGATTCTAGCCCCACAGCCATTTGACCCACTCCGACACCACCAGTGTGACGAGCACTGGATGCCTCCTAGGCACAACATGTATGACAGCCCTAGAGTGCTAGCTGGTGACCGCTACTCCCGGTCTAGCCACCGGGCAAGTGATGCAGGTCCCTCCGACGCTACACTATACGAGATGTGGAGGACCGTCCGTCGTCAGGAGCTGACTCTTCAACACATCACACGGACCTCACAATCTGCCTAGTTTCAGGCAATGATGGCTTCACATGGGGTACAACGATTGGAGCAAGAGCAGAGAAAGAAGAATGTAGGGTGGCTAGGATGGTTGAAAAAGAAGTGGATGTGAAGACCTAGTGGGAAATGGGATTATCTGTCTCTTAGACAGTTGAAGGAAACAATCTTTATTATTAACTGATACTATTATTATTTATTATGGGGGTAACGGTACCTTCCAAGTTGTGAACCATGACATATACTTTATTTTAATCTCTATTATTGATGAACTTATGGTTGTTTAAGAAACTATTGCTATCCGATACTAACCTTGTAGGGTGAATTGATATGGAGTATGTAACTCTGCAAGCTTGAGGGAAACAATTTGGTTTCTCGGGAATAAACTCCCCAACCATACTTAATGAAACTATCTATTATGTCGTGTTGTTCCTATACTAGGATTGTTATGCAACTGTTGACGGGGCCTTTAGGGTAATCATTATGTTAGGACAATCCAAACCTATTATATGATGCTAAATGAGTTGCTTGTCTTGAAATTAGAATGCCGCCAAGAAGAGGATCCCATATGGGTAGGAGAGGAACAGGCAGAGGCCCCCACGAGGAGCCTGGACGAGAAGGAAATCGGCCACCCACCCCGCCAGTAATCAATAACCCCGGAAGTGATGAAATAATTGCAAACATTATGGCGTAACAAATCGCTAACGCCATACCCACCATCATTGCCCAAATCAATACGAATCGGGACAATGCCACTGGAAATGGGAAGATCACCAAGATGATACCGATGGAATCCGGACCGGGTGCTCATACAAGATGTTTATGGCTTGCAAACCCAAAGATTTCTATAGCACCGAGGGTGCTATCGAGACTTACCACTGGATGGACGAGATCGAGGCGGTACTTGACATAAGCGAGTATAAGATGGATCACATGGTGCGGTTTGCCTCCCAATCTCTGAAGGGATCAGTGCTTTAATGGTTGAAAACCATCATTCACCCCGAGGAAGAAATGTTGCAGGCCGTATGAGTTAGGCCGAGTTCAGAGAGTTGATGATCAACAAGTATTGTCCGATCAACCAACTGGAGAAACTAGAATCTGAGTTCTTAGGCCTAGAGATGAAAGGGCCAAACTACACCGAGTACATCAACCGGTTCCTAGCCCTGTCCAGACTGATGCCCCACTTGGTGACACCAGAAGCCAAAGTTGTAGCCCTATTTATCTAGGGGTTACATCCTAGGGTTCGAGGGATGGTCCGATCTTCCAGGCCCACGACCCTACAATCCGCGGTGGATCTCACTAGAAGCCTGACTGATGACCTGATTAGGGCTGGATGGATAGAACAGGGAAGAACTGAGGAAAGAAAGAGAAAATGGGTTGAGGCCAAGAAGGTGATGGGTAGCAGCAGCGGTTCGAGTAGGAAAGCAAAAGTGTGAGGCATGACAATTAAGGTGAAAGGGCACGAAGGCTGTAAGTAGGCACAAATCCTTATTGCAACAAGTGTAAATTGCACCATCAAGGAGAGTGCAACCCAATGCCTTGTTTTAGGTGCAAACGAACCGGCCACTTGATCAAGGATTGCACTTTCACACCGGGTAAGCAGTGTTATGAATGTGAAGACCCAAGGCACATGAGGAATAAGTACCCCAAGCTGAAAAGGGACAAGGATGTGAGGCCTAACAAGCCTAAGGGACAAGCTTTTGTGATGGGACCAGCTGATGCTCGCAAGGAACCCAATGTGGTCAACTATACGTTCCTTATAAACAACCATCCTGCTACCGTACTCTTTGATACTGGAGCAACTGCTAGTTTTGTCTCTAGTGCTTTTAGGCCTTTGATTAACTTGAATGCGTGTAGCCTGACTGATCCGTTTACCGTGGAATTAGCCGACGATAACATTATAGAGACTAATGAAGTCATCAAGGACTGTTCAATGAATCTAAAAGGTAGCACATTTAAGATTAACCTGATGCCTATTAAGCTAGGAGGATTTGATGTGTTGTTGATATAGATTGGCAGGCTAAGAATAGAGTCAAAATCGTTTGTGAGGAACGCCTGCTTAGGATACCTTTGAGCGACGGGAGAGTACTAGAGAATCGTGACGAGGGAAGTGACAAGCTATGCCCTATGATATCCCATCTGAAAGCTACCAAGAGCCTTGAGAAGGGACCTCCAGCTTTCATGGTTTACGTAATAAAAGCAAAAGAGGAAAAGAAGATTCAGGATATTCCAGTAGTTTCTGAATATCCAGAAGTGTTTCCCGAATATCTACCGAGACTCCCTCTGAACCGATAAGTTGAGTTTCAGATAGACCTACTACCTGGTGCTGCACCAGTAGCTAAGGCACCATATCGACTCGCCCCTCCCAAGATGAAGGAAGTAATGCTGCAGATCCAAGAACTACTCGACAAGGGATTTATTCGACCGAGTGTTTCTCCATGGGGTGCACTGGTCTTATTTGTAAAGAAGAAGGATGGAACCCTACGAATGTGCATTGATTATCGGGAGCTAAACAAGCTGACGATAAAGAATCGTTATCCTCTCCCGAGGATTGACAACCTATTCGATCAATTGCAAGGAGCTAGCTACTTTTCTAAAATAGATCTAAGATCAGGATACTATCAGCTGAAGATAAGGGAAGAAGACATACCTAAAACGGCTTTTAGGACGAGATACGGACATTGTGTGTATCTAGTCATGCCCTTTGGACTGACTAACGCACCAACGGCATTTATGGATCTCATGAACCGTGTATGTCGCCCGTATCTTGACAAGTTCGTGATCGTGTTTATCGACGACATCCTGATTTGCTCCCGTAGCAAAGAGGAGCACGAGAAACACCTCAGGCTAATTCTCGAGCTGCTAAAAAATGAACAATTATATGCCAAGTTCTCAAAATGTGAATTTTGGATGCGAGAAATCCAATTTTTAGGGCATGTGGTAAATAAAAATGGAATTCAAGTTGACCCTTCTAAGATCGAGGTGATTAAGGACTTGAAAATTCCTGAAACTCCTACCAAGATAAGGAAATTCCTTGGATTGGCCGGATAATACTGAAGGTTTATCAAAGACTTCTCACATGTTGTGCAACAATTGACTGCTCTGACGAAGAAGAACATAACCTTAGTGTGGGAATGAGAGCATAATGAAGCGTTCAAAACACTCAAGTAAAATTTGTGTAGTGAACCAATCCTCTCCCTCCCAGAAGGAATTGAGGATTTTGTGGTCTATTGTGACGCTTCACGCCAAGGACTAGGATGTGTGCTAATGCAACGTGACAAAGTAATCGCTTATGCATCTAGACTACTAAACGATCATGAGAAGAACTACACAACGCATGATTTAGAATTGGGTGCCGTGGTGTTTGCACTCAAAATATGGAGACATTATCTCTATGGCACAAAGTGCATTATTTACACTGACCATAGGAGTTTGCAGTACATTCTGGATCAAATGATGCTGAACATGCGCCAACGAAGATGGGTCGAGTTACTGAGTGACTACGAATGTGAGATATGCTACCATCCTGGTAAGGCCAATGTAGTGGCCAATGCCTTGAGCCGGAAAGAAAAGGAAAAACCTTTACGCGTCCGTGCCTTAAGGATGAGAGTGTACACTGACCATATCGCCAGACTAAAGAAAGCACAAAGCGAAGCGTTGAAGGAAGATAAGCTAGCAGGGGAAACGTTGACAGGAATGGAGAAACGTTTAGAGCTGAATAGCGACAGTACATATAAATATGAAGGGAGAACATGGATACCAAAGCACGGGGGGATTAGAGAGGTGATCCTCGACGAAGCCCAGAAGTCTAGGAACTCGGTTCACCCCGGAAGTGACAAGATGTACCATGATCTAAAGGCCCTTTTCTGGTGGTTTGGGATCAAGAAATCCGTCGGCATTTATGTGAGCAAGTGTTTTGTCACACCCCAACCTTGACGGCGGAAACGTCGAGGTGTGAGGGTTAAGATGTTCACAATCACATAACGCTATATTTAAATGTAAATAAAATTATAAGTTTCAATAGAAAGTACAATCATAAGTCTCAAACATGAAATAATTCCCAAACTAAGTAAACCATAACATAGTCATTTTATTCATTTAACTAGGTCCAAATCCTAGTTTATTACAAGCTTCATTTGATCACTTTAACATGGGCATTTCCTGAAACATGATAAAAATAAGGTCAACTAAAAAGTTGGTGAGTTTCCAAGGTTTTCATACATAATATAACAAGGTTACAAGTAGCAATTCATGTCATAGGTTACAAGTTAGCAAGATTATAGAACACATATCGTTAAAACCAAACCTCTATTTTATTACAAGTATATATGATTGGCTAAGTGTATTTGGTTCCCATGATGAACAAGCATACGTCATCAGGAGCCGGCAATACCTCGGCTTTAGCACCAAATAGGCTTGTCAGGCCCAAAGATCTAAGACGTCGCCAGGCTAGCAATAGTTAATGATTGCAAACAAATATGTATCTCATATAATCACTTACAACATACAAATAACCATGACAAAATATAAAGATGAATTGTAAGTGCTTTACAAGTTTAAACGTTTATAAGTGTATGATGTATGAGTATCATGTATCACCCCAAAATAGTGTGAAAAACATCAAAAGGGGCAAGCAAACTCACATGGAAAAATAAGTGCAAGGATGACGATTAATAAGAATATTAATGGACGTCGTTCCAACATGAATCGTCACAAGTAAATATATATATATTTACAAGATTTAAGTTAATAATAAGTTTTAATGAATTACCGAGGACTAGGGTCCTAAGTTGGATTTAGGATTGTCAAATAATTATGTTTTAACAACAGGGTCTAATTATATTTATTTAAATAATCAAATAAAAATTGTTATGTTACATAAATATAACATTTATAATAATTTTATATATATAAAGATTAAATAAGATCTAAATAATAATTAAAAACAACGTGTTAAATAATCATTTTTGTGGCACGAAATATTAGCTAATTTTTATAAGAATAAATTATTTATATTATTTTCAGAATATTTTTTAAAAGTATAGAATTATTTTTCTTTTAAGAAAACTAATTTACAGGAAATAATTAGAAATATTTTAAAATTATCAGCTTTTATAAAATGACTTTTTATAATTTTTAAAAATATTTAAAATTATTGTTGAAGGCCAAAAGCCTCAAAAAGAAAACATGAGGTTCCCCGGGTTCGAATCGGGGACCTCTTGTTTAGAAGTTTCGAGTGTTACCGGTGAACCAATGGCCTCAACCGCGATAAGGATTGGTTTTTAATTGTTAAAAGCATAGCTTCAGAACTTCCTCTAAATCCTTAAGAACCCTAGTTTGTTCTTGATCCAAATTAAACCTTGATTCGAGTTATTCAACCAAATTAATCATAGGGCTTTGATTCATTAAGAAAAACCGAGGATGTTGGTGTGATTTACTCACTTGATTGAGATCGAGTCGATGCCCTTTGATGTAGAGCAGGTCGCGACCAAAAACCGAATTCGATGGATATGCAAATGGTGATGAAAACCAAATTAATTTTATATGTAGCTTCAGTGACTTGTGATCCTTGAAAACCCTCTATCAATTGCTCTTCACAAAGCGCCGAGGATAGTGTTTGACCAAGCAGCAGCAGACTCGACGATGGTGAGGTTCGATTATGATGGTTGGGTGTTGTTTCAGATAGAATTCGTTTGATAGCAGCTAGGTTTGATTAAACCATCGATTAGGTACCATTTAATTGAGTTATTATTATGTTTTAATGGTCGAACGGCTATAAGATTAAAAGGCGTCGGTCGTTTGGTCGAATGAGGTTTGTAACCGGCGTCTAAACGTAATTAAAATGTATAATCACGTTAGAAACGTACACTCAAATTCATTTGGAACGGTTTGGGGTCCAGAAACGATCGAACTTGGTGGTTTTGGCGTCGTCGGAGCTCGCCAGAGATCCTACCGCGACTCGCCGGAAATGCGGGGTGAGGGGTGGGTGGTTTGGGTTTCTTTTAATAAATTACACAAATAATACCTGTAGTTTAGGGTTTATTATTTTATGTTAGAAACTTTAAATTCATGTTTCAAAATTCATAATACCCCCTGAACTTAATTAAGTTTAATTTTAACTATTATTAATTTCTATGCTTTGTAATAATAATTTTATTATTAATATTATAGTTATTATTATTACTCATTATTATTATTATTATGTTTTTATTATTATTATTATTGTTTTATTATCATTATTATAACTTTTTATTATTATTACTTTATTAATATTACATAATTAATATTATTTGATGTTTTATTTTTTAACTTTCATACATTAAAAGTTAATGTAATAAAAAAAGAATAAGCATAAATAACACATGAGTTCCATAATTGACAATAATGACCCTTATAAGAATAAACGTAGTTACAAAAATACGGAATGTTACAGTCTCCCTAACTAAAAGAATTTCGTCCCGAAATTAAGAATGAAACTATACGAATAAAAACGAGTACTTCTTCTTCATATGCTCTTCACGCTCCCAAGTGAATTCAGCGCCACGCTTATTCTCCAACAAACCTTGACGATTGAGGTTGTGGTGGTTCTAGTCTTCTTCATAATGCGGTCCATGTTTCAACAGGTTTCTCAACAAAATGCAATGACTCGTCGATCTGAATGTCTTCCAACGGAACATGCAGACTTTCGTCAGCCAAGCACTTTCTCAAATTTGAAACGTGGAACACAGGATGAACTTCACTAAGGTCAGAAGGTAACTCCAGTTGGTAAGCCACCTTTCCAACCCTTTTTAGAATTTTAAAAGGTCCTACAAATCTCGGAGCTAGTTTACCCTTCTTTCCAAAGCGAACAACACCCTTCCATGGTGCAACCTTAAGGAGAACCATCTCCCCAACTTGGAATTCCAATGGCTTACGTTGCTTAATAGCATAGCTCTTTTGTCGACTTCTTGCCACTTCAAGGTTCTTGCGGATTATAGAGACTTTATATCGGTCGTTTCTTGTATAAGTTTAGGACCAGTGATGAAGTGTTCACCAATGTCGGTCCAACAGATCGGTGAACAACATTTACGACCATAAAGTGCTTTGAATGGTGCCATGTTGATACTCGAGTGGTAACTATTGTTATCGAAAATTCCGCTAGTGGTAGATGCGTACCCAATCACCACCAAAGTCAAGGACTCATAGGCGTAGCAAATCCTCCAAGGTTGGATCGTTCGCTCGTTTTGACCATCAGTTTGAGGATGGTAAGCCGTGCTTAGATCTAGTTGTGTACCCAAGAGTTCTTGCATAGATGACCAAAAGTGCGAAGTGAAACGAGCGTCTTGATCAGATATGATATGCAAAGGTACCCCATAACGACTTACAATTTCATCAACATATTACAAGCCAACCTTGATGTCTTGTAGGTGTCACGTATGGGTATAAAATGTGCCAATTTGGTCAATCGGTCGACGATCACCCATATGCTATCATGTCCATGAGAGATTCGGGGTAGCTTGGTTATGAAGTCCATGGATATGTGTTCCCACTTCCATATAGGAATCTTGGGTTGCTCAAGTAATCCACTTGGATGTTGATGTTCGGCTTTAACCTTCGTACACGTGAGGCACTTGGCTACGTAAGTTGCTATATCCTTCTTCATTCCAGGCCACCAATATTGACTACGTAGATCCATGTACATCTTATCAGAACAAGGATGAATAGAATATCGAGTTTGATGAGCTTCGTTCATGATAAAAGAACGAAGATTATCGCGATTTGGAACCCATATTTGATTTGCGAAGTACATCAACCCGTTGGGTTTCGTCTCCAATCGAGTTAAAAGGTTATGCTCTGGCTCATCCTTCATTTTTCCTTCTTATTGCCCCACTTGTTGAGCATCCAAGATACTAGACTCGATGTCACTATCTATTCTCAAGTTTTGTAGCAGTATGGTAGTCTCGTTGACATCTAGTCGGATCTCAGTATCGAACTCTGTCAGGATCACTGATCACAAGTTTGATGTATTAGAGCGTAACGCAGCGGAATAAGAACAAGAATTAGACAAATTGTAGCAAGAATTTGATACTCGTATGCATTAAGAACAAATACGGTTATAACGAGAGAATATATTTCTGTAACAATGAATGTTTCTATAATATTGAATATTTCTGATCAAATCATCCTACATATTACAATAGGTTGACACTCCTTATATAGAGTGCAATCGCTATTGTTATCATGGGAAAATGACAACTGGCAGATCTATTACAAAAATAACTAACTCTTAACAAACTACTGAAATGTTCACAACTACTGAGAACATATCAGAGTGTTAAGTACAAAATATGAAACTACTGATAAGAAACTACTGAAACTACAACGACTGAAAAACAAGCTCTTCAGTCGTTTTACAAAACTACTGAAAGGTAACCCGTCACAACTACTGAAGAAGACCTCTTCAGCTGTTGTGACAACGTCTGATACTTTGGTCTTCAGCACTGTGTCTTCAGACTTTGTCTTCAGCATTGTCTTCAGACTTTGTCTTCAGCACTTGTCTTCAGACTTTGTCTTCAGCACTTGTCTTCAGACTTTGTCTTCAGCACTTGTCTTCAGACTTTGTCTTTAGCACTTGTCTTCAGACTTTGTCTTCAGCACTTGTCTTCAACTTTGTCTTCGGCACTTGTCTTCAGACTTTGTCTTCGCACTTGTGTTCAGACTTTGTAATCAGCTGTTGTCTTCAGCTATTGTGGTCTTTAGTAGTTGTGTGACGTCTTGGGACTTAAAGGTTTTTCTGATCCGGCTCATTGGTTCTTTTGGTCCAACAAACTCCCCCTGAAGCAATGCAACCAAAACCTTTAACTTTTTGAGGTCCCACTTATTGTTGGCAGAATGGTTGGTCTTTTTCCTTTTTGATCAGTTGAGAAGATGACCCATATAGCACTGGCCTGGGAATGAGTCTCTGATGATTTGGTTGGCAATGTATGGATGGAGCTCTGTATTGGGGAATTGGACACTGAGCTGTTCCCCATCCATGGACTCACTTCCCATGTATAAGCCTGTAGGATTCTCTGGTGTATTCTCTGAGAAACATAATTTGTTCTTCCATAGTTAGGTTCTCAGCTTCACCATCAAACATCCTTCACGCCCATACAGCTCTAAGATGTACTTGGCCTGTTTGCCATTTTTGAGCTCAACTGTTGTAATCTGTCTGTATGCAAACTCATCAGGATGAGTCCCTTCAAGTAACAGACTGAGCTCATTTTGTTTGAAGTTCTCAAGCCTCTTGTAGACTACCCCTTTTTAATAACTCTGTTCTCTAACATCTTTTGGGGTGGCTGTTTAGTCTCATAGGCCTTCTTGAAATCTTCTACAATCTCCCAGGGTGATACTACAAGGACCACTGTGATCTCTTCATCTACGATCCTTTTTACTTGGCCCTTGTATCTCAAAGGAATGTCTTTCTTTACAATCCTGTGACCCACCCTAGGATCAGGCCATACTCTCACCTTTTCCTTCTGATATTGAAATGTGTTGGCAAGGGTGTACAACCTCAGAGCTTCTTTCTTCATACTAATTATTGATGAAGAAGCAGCATAAGTTTTGTCGATGCTTTTCAACATCTCATCGTCATGAAGCCTTTGTTGCTGCTCTTCTTCAATCTTTACTCTCACAGTTTCCATCTGTGAGGTGGGAGTGATGGCATGGGTTTGGCTTTAGCATGTTAGGACTGCAGACAGAGGCAGCCTATCTTCTTCCACATCATCCTCTTCTTCTTCTTCTTCTAGCCTCAACACCCTTCTCTTCTCTTCTTGGGTGCATCATCGGCTGTTGGTTTAGAGGGTAAGGGAGTTGGTTTTGTGGGTTGTGGTAGTGGTTGTTTTGGAGAGGGAATGTTGACAGGCTGAGTTAGCATTTTAGAGGTGAGTGTGGCTTTTGAGTGTTTGGCTAGCTCAGTCCTGCTCCCTGCTCCTGCTTCATTCAAAGCTTCGACTACTAAACCCTTAGTGTATGCTTCAGACGAACAGATCTTGGAGGTTATGGCCAAGATACTGTCCCTGGTCCATGATTTAATCTCGATCAATGATCTCCCAAGATTTGCAATGAATCTGATCATGATCTCTAGTCTCTCTCTTTCTAATGCATCATAACTTGCCCATCTTGAGTTAATTCTTCTCTTCAACTTCAAGTCTCCTGATCTCTGAGTCAAGTTGTGCAGTATCGAACCCTTGTCTATACAGTTGATCAATAATGGCATCCATTGATTTACTATGTGTAGCATCTGCCATTTTGATCATCTCATCGAGTTGGAGTTCTTTCTCTTTTCCTTCACCCTTCCTCTTTGTGACATGAAGTCTTTGTGACTTTCACCCACTTGATCATTTTCGGTTCCCTTCACAGACTCCTCTTCCTTCTCAGTTTCCTTTTCTTTCAGTTTGCTCTTCCTCTTTGCTTTCACTGACTAACTCTCCCCCTTTTGGTTGCATTGGTTGCAAGGGTTTGAGTAGCAGAAAGCCTGGTGCTCACAATCTCCTCCACCAGGGGTTGTATGATTGAGGGAAGCCTCTCATCCATGATTTTGATCACAATGTCTGTGATCATTGGGGTGATGAGAGGTAGGGTTTGCTGAAAGATAGCAACTGTTTGCTCAGAGGGGTTCTGTCCCTGAGAAGCAGTGCCAGAGACAGAAGCTTGTGGCTTGGGAGTTTTGAGTGGCTGAGTGTGTGGGAGACCTTCAGGTGAAGGTGCCATCTGTGGGTTTATGTGGTGGCAGATGGACTTGCTTCTTGAGAGAATTGGTCAAGTAGTCTTTGTAGTCTACTGACTTCTTCCTCAAGAATTGTGTTCTGGGCCAGAACATCATAAAAGAAGCCCAGGTCATCATCAGCAGATGCTGAATCACCTGACCTCCTGCTTGTAGCAGGATGTACATGCACTGGGTGTAGACCAGTTTTAGCATGTGCCCCTTTTTCTTGGAACTGGGGACTTCCAGCCTCAGGACTATGTCCTTCATCAGCTGTTGCCTCTAGTGAGGTCTAGCTATGTTACCAGCCTCATTCTGATCATGTGTTGATTCAGAAGAGGTGACAGCCTCACTAGATGTTCTAATCTCCATATCCACACCAGGAGATAGAACGTGTAAACCCCGATGATGTGGGTTGTCAGAAGCATGGTGATCCTCGTCCTCAATAGCTGTGGTTTCCCCTTTGTTGGTGGTTGTTGGGGAGGAGGAGAGGCATGCAGCTGAGTCAGCACGTTTGCAATGATAATGGTTGGACTTTGGGGGGCGGTTGCATGGGGAGATGGGGTAAAAGCAGTGTGCACCTGGGGAGAATGGTGCTCTTTAATGGCAATCTCCTCAAATGAGGAAGCCTAGATTTGTGGGTACCCCTTCTTGTGTTGCTGCAGGCTTCTTTTGAGAGGAATCCTGAGCGGCTGTGGCTGGTGAAGTCCTTGTATCCACTAGGGGGTTATAACCAGTGGATATAGCATGCGTTTGTGTTGCAGGGGCATCCTTAGGGGACTCATTTCCCTGAGTAGCCTTTTGTCTTCTTTTTAGTGGGTTTGGTGGGGACTTTGGATTTGGAGGTGGTGGTTGTGGGTTCCAGCTGCGTGGGTTTGCGCAGCTTGGCAGCCATTTGAGTGATTGGTCAGAGTTGTGCCGGGAGTATACTTCAGGCATACAGCCGTAGTAGGGACTCCTAGGCCAACAAGTCCTCAGCTTGAAGCTGGTTTTCAATTATGGCCATTATGAACCGAGGATATAATATCCAACGGTTAGCAAGTTGTTTTTGGGCCACATCCTTGAGCTCTAAAAATAGTATTTTAGAAAAAATTAAAGGTTGTTGCTCAAGGATGGAGTACATTACCTGTTGCCACCTTTGGACATTTGATCCCATGATGAAGTCTTGGAGGCAAGGCATACATTTACCATATGAATATGAGACGTTCGGCATCCGGGAAATGTTTCTTCAGTATGGTAGGCACTTAGGTTACGCTGGTATCCATGGTGGGCAAATGATTGATCATTGTGCCCTTGGGAACCAGTTGGGAAAGTGGCATCATTCAGATAAGGGTTTGGCGAAGAGTGTCGGGAGTAATGACCACTTTTTGGCCATGGACAAACGATTGAAGAGACTCTGTGTCATTCTCCTCAGAGACCAGAGTGACGTTTGTCCAGAATTGGTTAAGGGATTCGGCATATATGGTGGGATTTACCAGAAAAGCCGTTTTGTAGGGTGACTGAACCATTAAATCAATGGCGTTGTGAAACTTGGTCCAGTATGGCGATTGGTGAGATGTGCGACACAGTTGTGTCGTGGTTTTAGTTGCATGGTCGTCATTGATGAAGAGAGGGTAGAGAGTTTTTGAACGTTAGGTTTGAGAAGAGAGATAAAAACTCTGAAGGTGGGATAAGGTATTTAAAGGGTGGGTTAGAAAACGACTGAAGGTTTTGGTGTGAGTCATCAGTTGTTGAAACTACTGATGATGTGGTATTAACTTTCAGAGGTTGAAAAGGCTGACCGTATTGGTGTGATCAGCAGTGTTATAAGACAACTGAAGACTTGGTTTAACCGTCAGACGTTGAAACAGCTGAAGTCTCGATTTAGTCATCAGTAGTTATAAACTACTGAAGACAGTTTGACTTCAGGTGATGAAAAACTGAAGACTTGGTATTAGTCATCAGTAGTTGTGAAACTACTGAAGACAGTGGTTTTGTCAGCAGTTGTTGTAAACAGTTGAAGACTTGGTGTTAGTCTTCAGTAGTTGTAAACTACTGAAGACATAGTTTTGGCTTCAGTTGTTTTAATGAAACAGCAGCAGTTGTAGAAACAACTGAAGAGTAATTACTCATCAGCTGTTTTCGTCAATTCATAGCTTTTCAGCTGTTTCACACTGTCCTCAACACTTACTCATCAAACTTTTCATCTGTTTTTTAGGTGTTTCATAGGACATCAGTAATCTGCATTTCTGACATCAGTAGTTGTAGCTGCATCAACTGTTGTGACTACATCAGCTGTTGTAGCTACATCAGCTATTTTAACAGATAAAGTACTTCAGTACTGGTGAGGTATGTAGCCTTCAGTAGTTATAAAAACTACTGAGGGTAAAAAAAAACTCATCAGTACTTATATGTGACAATAATGAACTAATGATCATCGGTACTGGAGCTGAGATCATCAGTAGTTGTCACTTATTCTAGCTACAGCATACCAAGCCTTAACACCAGGTTGTGGAAATTTGAACTATCCAAAGGCTTAGTAAAAATGTCTGCAAGCTCATCAGCACTAGGAACAAATTTTGGATCAATCAGACCTTTTTCAAAACAATCTTTAATAAAATGGTGTCTGATTTCAATATGTTTAGTCCTAGAGTGCTGGACAGGATTCTTGACAATACAAAGAGCTGAAGAGCTGTCCATTAACAATGGGGGTCTTAGTCTCTGTTATGCCATAATCCAATATGGTTTTGAAGCCAGAGTACCTGAGATGTACAGCTTGCAGCGGCAATGTGCTCTGCTCAGCAGTTGATGTAGCAACTGAGGTCTGTTTCTTGCTCTGCCAAGAAATCAAGCAGTTGCCTAGGAATTGACATCCACAAAAGTTGATTTCCTGTCAACTTACACCTGCATAGTCACTGTCAGAAAAAGCAACTAATTTACCAGAATGTCTAGTAGAATACCATAAACCTAGAAATGGAGTGCCTTGAAGATATCTAAAGATCCTCTTGACTGCAATCAAATGAGACTCCTTAGGTGCAGCCTGAAATCTAGCACAAACACATGTAGCAAACATAATATCTGGTCTAGAAGTTGTTAAATACATCAAGGACCCAATCATACATCTGTAAAGTGTTTCATCAACCACTTTACCTTTTAATCTGTATTCAGTTGTGTGGTGCTGCACATGGGGGTAGAACAGGGCTTATAGTTTTGTAAATCAACTTTTCCAAAAGATCTTTTGTGTATTTGGATTGATGAATGAAAATTCCATCAGCCTTTTGTTTGATTTGCAAACCCAGAAAGAACTGTAATTCTCCATGGCACTCATTTCAAACTTTGTTGCATCAACTTTGTAAAGGCATCACACAACTATGGATCAGAGGATGCAAAAATAATATCATCTACATAAATTTGAACAAGTAGATTATGCTGCCCAGCTTTCTTAATGAATAAAGTCTTATCTATGGAGCCTCTAGTGAAATTATTTCCAGAAGAAAGTTTGATAATGTCTCATACCAGGCTCTAGGAGCTTGTTTAACCCATAAAGAGCCTTATCAAGCTTATACACCCAATTAGGATGTTTATTGTCCTCAAAGCCTGGTGGTTGACATACATAACTCTTCTTTAATTTTCCCATACAAAAATGCACTTTTGACATCCATTTAAAAAACTTTAAGGTTTTGATAAGCAGCATAAGCTAAAAACAATCGAATTGCTTCCAGTCTGGCTACAGGGCAAAGGTTTCATCATAATCAATACCTTCTTCTTGTGCAAACCCCTGAACAACCAGTCTGGCCTTGTTCTTAACATAAGCCCATTTCATCAGTTTTGTTCCTAAACACCCATTTAGTGCCTATGCACACTTACCTGGAGGTAGAGGAACCAGTTCCCACCTTTCTGTTTCTTGAACTGAAGAAGCTCAAGCTGCATGGCATCAACCCATCCATTATCCTTTAAACTCAATGTGATAATTCTTTGGCTCTTGCTGACTGATGAAGAGAGCATAGAAGCAGAAATTTGACAATTGACTTCTTGTTGATACGCCAGCATGATATCACCATGATTTAGACATAGGGTGATTCTTCAGATCTTGATACACAATGAGGTCTGTGCAAGTGTTTGTAGCACTCAGCGCAACAGATGGCGATGGTGAATCATTTCCTTGAAACCATCAGTGGATGGTATTCAAAGGAAGTTGAATTGAAGAAATCTCATCAGTATTTGTTGTGGATGGTGCTACTGGAGCTACAGACCATCAGATCTAGCTGAATCAGGCAGTTGATCACTAAACCTGAAGAAGTGAGTACTGCTATCATCATCATCAATCACACCAGCAGAACCACCAGGTGTTGAACTGTTGACAGAAGCAACAGCAGGAGTTGATAAGGAACATATTGCAGTATGTCCAAATCAAATATCTCCACAGGCTTTGTGGAATCTTGTCCTTTGGAGATTCATTAAACTTAACATATAAAGTCTCTTCAACATCTTTTTTCTACATTGAACCTGTATGCTTTGCAAGTTGATGAATAACCAACAAAGTACCCTACATCCACCTTAGGATCAAATTTTTGGAGTTGATCATGTGTGTTGAGAATGAAACAAGGACACCCAAATGCTCTGAGAATGAAATTAGAGGGGCCAATGATGAAGAACTTCATATGGAGTCTTTATCAACCTCTGATTTACTAGAACTCTATTCTGTACATAGCAAGCTGTATTGACAGCTTCAGCCCAAAAAGTCATTGGCAGTCCAGAATCAGCCAACATGGACCTTGCAGCTTCAATAAGGTCCTTTGTCTTTCACTCCACTACTCATTTTGCTTAGGAGTTCTTGGGATGCTATACAGCCTCTTGATTCCCTTTGATAAGTAAAAACTCATCAAGTGTGTGGTTTCTGAATTCAGTACCATTATCACTCCTCACACACTTAACTGGTAGGAATACTGCTCTCAACGTGTAACACAAAGTTCATAATGGACTGCGCAGCCTCATCCTTTGAATGCAAGAAGAAAGTCCATACAAATCTGGAGTAATCATCCCAATTACCAGACAGTATTTCTTCTTAGCCATACTCATCACTCTCACAGGACCAAAGATCCATGTGAAGAAGCTGTAAGCAGGCAGTGGACTTAGGTTCTTCTATGGAGGGAAATGAAGCTTTGTGTTGTTTTCCTTTTAACAAGCAGTGCAGTTATCTTCACACTTGAACTCCTTCATAGGCAGTCCCCTTACTAAACCATGGTTTATCAGCTGATTTATGTTTTTGAGATTAACATGACCCAGCCTTCTATGCCATAGAAATATCTTGAGGGGAAGCCTTGAAAATAGGCAAGGATGGCCTTTGAGATCTATTTTCTTGGAAAGATCTAAGGCATACACTCTTCCTGTCCTGTTGGCCTTTAGGAGAGTGTGTTCATCCAACACCTTATCAATCAAACTTAGAACTTTAGATGACAGAATCCGACAGTTTGACTGGTGAAAAGAGCAACATGGCCTTTGTCACACATTTGACGAACACTCAAGAGGTTGTACTTGAGATTTTCCACATGGTTAACATCATCAAACTTTATTTCCCCATGGAAACAAGCTTTGCCGATGATGTAACCCTTTGCATCATTGCCAAATGACACAACCCTTCCTTCCTTGAGAGTAGTCATTAGAAGTGATCTGTTTCCTGTCATATGCATGGCATATCCATCTGTCTACATACCAGATGCCTCTGAGGTATGTTGAAGAACCTGCAAATACAACAAATTAGTTAGATTTTGAGACCCAAACCTTTTTGGTTTTGGTCCTGTTCTCATCACAAATGGTAAACTAACATGTTTGTTGGAAACAAACCTGAGAGGAAGAAACTGGTGAAGAAAAGGAATCCTTTGGCTTGGACCTCCTTTTCTGTGGTTTCAACATAGGAACAACCTAATTGGTTAACTCTTCCAATAGATGTTGAACCATCATAACCAGCTGTGTCTGATTTTGTGATAAGGCTTTCAGCTCTTCAGACACATTGGCATTGGAGTTTGATAAGTTCCTATGTTTCACCTTCTTCTTTTGAGCAATCTCAGCTGTTACCCGTTAACCCCTTCCTTTCGGATTTCTTTTGAGACTTAGGGTTACAGGATTTGATGTTGCTGGTACAAATGTGGCTTCAAACTCAGTTTTCATTTTAACCATTTTCTCTTTACTTTCCTCTTTATATTTGAGTTTGGATCCCCTTTTGTACCACAATCTCTGTAAGATGATTGAACAAACCACATACTTCACATGGTTTCTTCTTCATCTTATGTTGATCATCAACTAAAGAGAATGAAACTACTGAAGACTTGCTCTTCAGTACTTTGGAAGCATTATTTGCTTTCTTGACTTCCTCTTTAGTAGTCTTCAAACTCTTTCAACTGACAGTTTTCTTCTCTTCAGTGCTGACAGTAGTTGGAGTTTGAACTTCAGGTGTTAAATCTTGCTCTCCAGTCCTTTCAGGACTTCCAGAGATAGCTCCTGAGTTGATCATCTCTTTGATCATGTGAGTGTCAGCAGTGGAACCATCAACATCAGCTGATGGGTTCTGAGAGGGCTTAGTGCTGACTTCAACTTTTGATGATGCTCTATCAAAAAGTGAATCACATGATGAGGTGGATTGGTTATTGCTTCCTCCATCAGATTTCACTTTTGCTCTTGAAGCAAAATCTGTAGGAGGAGCAGTGTGATTATAACCAATACCAAACTTCACATTGGAAGCAGATTGCTTACTAAGAAGCATTTCAAAACCTTTCATGTACCCATCGATCACACTCTACCTGGGTGACTGCAAGGTTTCTTTGAGACTTCTCTGGTCGTCTTCCAGAATAACCTCTAGCTTGGCCTTTTCATCATTAATTGGCATTTAAGCTTATAAATCTCATCATTTTTACTATAAGAGCAGACTCAAACTCAGCTTTTCTTGGAAATGGTTTTCTCAAACTCAAGTTTTTGATTTATTAATGCTACATTTGCCTCTCTAATGGAGACAAAGGCAGCAATGCATGATTCAGAACATAACTTGGCTTTAGCCTCTGAAGATACCTGAGTTACCTGTGAAGATGATGCATTTGAGCAGGAACCCTCAGTAGACTCCAGGGCCATGAGAGCCAGATTCCCAAAAGGACTGTCACCACTATGTTGACCAGCACCTGTGAACAGTTGTTCATGACCAGACATGTCATCCGGTAAACTGCTCCAGTCAACAACTCCAGGGGTGAAGAAGTGTTGTTGAGGTTGAGGAGGTTGATGAGATTGAGATGGTTGAGGTTCTGGTAGTGCATGAGGTTGTGGTACTATAGGAACTTGAACTTGATTTGACTGTGGCATGTAATAACAGGGTAAGGATATGGCATTTGACCCCGAGGAACAAAATATGCAGGATTATGGTTGAGAATGATGACTAGAATTGACAGGATGTTGCCCTCTATGTTGTTGACTATTGCCAGGGAAAGTCACAAAAGGTGCAGAGGAATTAGATCCAGATGATCTGCATTCTCTAGCAAAGTGTCCAAGCCTGTGGCATTTGTGACACTTCAACTTACTCTTGTCAAAACCAACTTTGGTTTTGCCAGAGTCCTGGGAACTTTCTTCAAGTTCTTTTGTAGAACTTCTGAGATCTGATATTTATCAAGGCCATTTGGCTCAAAATATCCATCTCTTCTAAGTCATCATCAACAATCCCCTTGAGATCATCCATGATAAAGCATAGATTGTCATTATTACACCAGTAAACTAACTATCAACACTCAAACGCAGAATCAGAAGTGTTTGAGGAGAAATCAATATGCTCATCATACTGGCATTCAGATGAAGCATATTCTAACTCATGACCAACCAGGGCAGTGTTGCCTGGTACAAAGTCTTTAGTGAGCTTTCCAGATGAAGACAGTTTTCGTTTCTGTTCTATCTCTCTCTCAAATGTGAGCAATTTCCCATGGAGTTGGTGAGAGATAGTTTGTCCAGATTTGCACTAGAGTGTAGGACTAGTATATGTGTCCCATCTCTCAGGCAGTGATCTGAGAAATCTGTTATTCATCTGGATATTGGTGTACTCAAGTTTGACCATTTTTAATTCAGAGATCAAACAAGAGAACCACTCAAACTGTTGAGTTAGTGTCTCACCCTTTCTATGAGAGAATGTCTCGTATTGTTGGGCAAGGATTTCTCTATTATTTGCCAATACCTCATCTGTTCCTCCAAATTGTTCTTTCAAGGCATTCCAGAGGTCATGGGCAGTTTCATGATGCATTAGCCCAGAATAGATTTCATTGGGCAGTGCCATGGCCAGAATTCCATGGGCTTTTGCATCAATTTCAAACATGTCTTATCCTCATCTGAGTATTGCTCCTTCCTCTTCGGAACCATTTGATTGGTTTCCGGGTTATTCACCATAGGCTTGTGTGGACCATGTACCACTGATGTCCAACAACCTGCGCTGTTAACAGACAGGTGATAGAGCATTCGTCATTGCCATATGTTATACTCATTCCTAACCAGCATTGGAGGCTTGGTTGAGGAACCAGTATTGTGAGGATCATGGAAGGAGTAGTCATTTTCAAAAAATACATTAATTCAACCTTTTAAGCGTTTTTACATAGACCACAACAGACTCAATGAAAACCAAGAGAAAATCCAATGAGCAAAAACACATGAAACCTAAAACACAGAACATCAATCTCTATACGTTCTTGCAAAAAAAATGCTAATTCAATCAAACTTGGATCTTGAATAGCAGTTTCAATGATCAATTATTAGATCGATCAATGATTAACCTGCTTTGATACCATTTGTCAGGATCAGTGATCACAAGTTTGATGTATTAGAGCGTAACGCAGCGGAATAAGAACAAGAATTAGACAAATTGTAGCAAGAATTTGATACTCGTATGCATTAAGAACAAATACGGTTATAACGAGAGATATATTTTTGTAACAAGGAATGTTTCTATAATATTGAATATTTATGATCAATCATCCTACATATTACAATAGGTTGACACTCCTTATATAGAGTGCAATCGCTGTTGTTATCACGGGAAAGTGACAACTGGCAGATCTATTACAAAAATAACTAACTCTTAACAAACTACTGAAATGTTCACAACTACTGAGAACATATCAGAGTGTTAAGTACAAAATATGAAACTACTGATAAGAAACTACTGAAACTACAACGACTGAAGAACAAGCTCTTCAGTCGTTTTACAAAACTACTGAAAGGTAAACCGTCACAACTACTGAAGAAGACCTCTTCAGCTTGAAGCTGTTGTGACAACGTCTGATACTTTGGTCTTCAGCACTTGTGTCTTTAGACTTTGTCTTCAGCACTTGTCTTCAGACTTTGTCTTCAGCACTTGTCTTCAGACTTTGTCTTCAGCACTTGTCTTCAGACTTGTCTTCAGCACTTGTCTTCAGACTTTGTCTTCAGCACTTGTCTTCAGACTTTGTCTTCAGCACTTGTCTTCAGACTTTGTCTTCAGCACTTGTCTTCAGACTTTGTCTTCAGCACTTGTGTTCAGACTTTGTAATCAGCTGTTGTCTTCAGCTGTTGTGGTCTTCAGTAGTTGTTGTGACGTCTGTGGGACTTAAAGGTTTTTCTGATTCGCTCATTGGTTCTTTTGGTCCAACAAACTCACCCAATTGTCAAACCATTGACGTCGATTGCGAATTCTTGGAATGAGATCATCTTGTTATGAATTTTTGACTAATGCATCGGCCACAACGTTGGCTTTACCAGGATGGTATCGAATGCCACAATCGTAGTCACTAATCAACTCCACCCAACGACGTTGTCTCATATGAGATCTTTTTGGTTAAAGACGTGTTGAAGGCTTTTGTGATCGGTGTAGAAAATACATTGAGTACCATACAAGTAATGTCTCCAAATCTTCAAGGCAAAAACGACAGCTCCAAGCTCAAGATCATGTGTTGTGTAATTTACCTCATGGACCTTCAATTGTCTTGATGCATAAGCTATCACCTTTCCTCGTTGTATGAGAACATAACCAAGGCCTTGTTTAGATGCATCACATACACGATGAAATCGTCGTTTACATCAGGTAGGGTCAAGATAGGAGCATTGCACAACTTGTGCTTTAACGCTTCAAAAGCTTCTTCTTGCTCGGACCCCCACTCGAATGTTATTCTTTTGTGTCAAATAAGTGAGCAGCTTCGCGATCGAAAAGTTGGCAATGAATCACCGATAATAACCAGCAAGACCAAGGAAAGAACGAACTTCAATAGGAGTTGCAGGAACACACCAATTCTTCACAGCTTCCACCTTGGTAGGATCAATGTGAATTCCTTGGTTATTCACCACGTGTCCTAGAAATTGGACTTCCTCGAGCCAAAATTCACACTTCGAGAACTTCGCGTACAATTGCTCTTCTTCAACAACTCAAGAACTTGCCGCAAATGTAGCTCGTGATCAGTGTGGGACTTGGAATAGATAAGTATGTCATCAATGAAGACAATCAAACTTGTCTAGATAAGGCTTGCATACTCAGTTCATGAGATCCATGAAGACAGTAGGAGCATTGTTATACCAAAGGCATAACCATGAACTCATAGTGCACATAACAAGTACGAAACGCGGTCTTTGGGATATCATCATCATGGACTAGTAATTGATGATATCCAGAACGTAGATCAATCTTTGAGATATCGCAGCTCCTTGAAGTTGATCAAACAAGTCATCTATACGAGGAAGAGGATAACGATTCTTGATGGTAAGCTTGTTAAGCTCACGATAGTCGATGCACATCTGAAAGATCCATTTCTTCTTCACGAAAAGAACAGGTGCACCCAAGGCGAAGAGCTAGGATGAATGAAGCCCTTCTCGGATAGTTCTTGAAGTTGACTAGGAGTTCTTGCATTTCGATGGTGCAAGCCGATATGGTGACTTAGCCAAGGGGTTTGCTCTCGGTATCAAGTCAATTTGTAACTCGACTTCACGCACGGGAGGTAAACCACTAAGGTCATCGGGAAATACTTCAGGAAAGTCTTGTATGATAGGGACATCCTTAAGTTCTTTCCCTTTGACTTTGTGTTGACCACATAAGCCAAGAAGGCCATATACTTCTTGCTTAAGCACTTTTGGGCTTGAGTGCAAGACATGAGTTTAAGTCCTTAGGAGGATTTTTCACCAAACACCTTCAATGTGTCACCAGAGGGTAGCGATATACGAATACACTTTTCAAAACAAATGATCTTAGCATGGTCTTTGGCTAACCAATCCATACCAATGATAACGTCAAAGCTTCCAAGTTTCATAGGAATAAGATCGATAAGAAAATCATGCGTGTCGAGGCTTAAGATGCAATCATGAATAATGACATCAACGGTGATCGGTTCTCCATCGGTAATTTTTAATGGTGAGAGGTCTTTCTAGTTTCGTATGTGGCTTAGCAAGTATGGGTTCAAACTCTAACGAAACAAAACTCTTATCGGATCCAGAGTCAAATAGGACATATGCATAAGCTTTATTAATAAGAAACATACATGTTCAATTTTAAAGGAATTTAACGATACAGGTAATGCATGAAAAGAGTTAGGTCACAAAAGTTAAAGGTAAGTTAACATACCATTCACCACATCATTATTTGCTTGTGCTTGATTTGCATTAATGTTGAAAGCACATCCTCGGGCTTGTGAAACATTACCCACAAGACGAGGGCATTGTGGGTAGAAATGACTAGGTTCCCCACAGTTGTAGCAAACACGGTTTGTGACCATTGCGGCGTTGTTAGGTGCACGGTGGCAAGTCGCCACCAAATGACCATATTTACCGTATAAGGTGCAGATATGTCATGGTTGATTCCCCGGATAATGATACCTACAAGTGTTGTACATAGGTTGAGGACCAGCATAGGCCCTAGCCCTAGGCACTTATGCCACAGGTGCAGTCGCAGGTACGAGTTGCCTTTGAGGTTGTTTGGGTGCAGCCATAGCATAGTTACGCGCCAGTGTGAACTTGCGCTTCTTTTTGTTGTTGTTGTTGGATGGCTCAACTTTAGTCTCCTTAACATCCTCGGTAGCCGTCTTTTCCACCTTCTTTGCAACCTTCACAAACATGGTGCCCGCTCGTATATGATTCTCGGTGAGTTATGCGGTAATAGTAATGGCTTCTTCCAAGGTTGTGGATCGGCTACCCACCACAACATCTTGTATTTGGGGTGGTACACCCTTGATGAACTTCTCGATGTTGCGGGGGACCCTATCAACCATGTGAGGCAGTAGTATACTCAACTCTTGATGCCTAGTTGAGTAAGCCAAATGATCACCACCATCTTGCTTCAAGTTCTAGAATTCTTCTTCCAACTTTTGCAAATCACTTCTCGGTAGAACTTCGCGATGGCGATGTTCTTGAACTCATCCAGAGAGAGTGCCAAAATAGCATCAGCTCCTCGATTTCTCTTCTCGCTATTCCACCCGGTAAGTGCCCTTTGTTGGAGCATACTAGTGGCATAACGAACTTTGAGTGCCTCAGGACACTCACAGTTGACAAAGGTATTTTCCATGCTCCCGAACCACTCAAGAAGACCAGTGGCTCCTTCCTTGCCACTATAACTAGTGGGCTTGCAAGAGCTAAAATGCTTGAAAGTGCAAGTTTGGTTGTTGCGCCCTTGGTTAGCACTGTTCTCTCCTTGACCATTCCCATTGTTGCTAGACTTGGTCATCAAAGTGCTATTGAGTTTGGCAACCATGGTCGGAATGACGGCAGCCATTTGCCGAGCAATCATGGCGGCTAGCTTACGATCGAAACTTCCACACTTTCCATGATGACGAGACATGCTGGAATATCCAAAATGAGTTAGACACGAGAGAGGAAAGAATAAAAAAGGTTTATAATTTAAACAAGGATAAGTCAAGAGTTGTAAGGCATATGGAATGGTTCTATTTGGTAACGCATTACTGTAACATCTCGTATATTTTGTTAATTAAAAGTTAACTTCGTTGTTCTTGTAAGGACTATTTGTGCTACTTATGAAACCTTATGGTTTATTCATGCTTATTTTCTTGTTGTATGTAATTTGTTTATTAACTATTAATAATAATAATAATAATAATAATAATAATAATAATGATGATGATGATGATAATGATGATGATGATAATAATAATAATAATAATGATGATAATAATAAGTTATAAGAGTGAACAAGTAAAAATTAAGTTTAGGGGTTGTTTTGTTAACTTTAAAACTTTAAAAGAAAGTTTTATGCATAAAATAACAAAATTTAAAACCTAAGGGACTAAATTGTAAATTATTAACCCAACCCAATGTTTCCCCTTTCACCATGGTTTTCTGGCCAAAACGTCCGGCCAAGCTCCGACGACATTACAAACCGGGAACAACATTCAATTCATGACCTTCAATTACTTCAACCGGTTCACGAACACGAATCGAGTATAATTGTATGAAACCATTTGCTATTTTTAAAATATTTTCAAACACGTATCAAACATTTTGTCCAGTATCTAAAATTGGTGCAATAATCATTTTTCAATCTATCTTTCGCTTTTTGGCATCTTCTAAACTTCCTAACTTCTTGTAATGAATTCCGAGACATGATAAAAATTGGGCATTTCCCAAAACATGATAAAAATAGAAGGTCAACTAAAAAGTTGGTGAGTTTTCAAGGTTTTCATACATAATATAACAAGGTTACAAGTAGCAATTCATGTCATAGGTTACAAGTTAGCAAGGTTATAGAACACATATCGGTTACAACCAAACCTCGACTTGATTACAAGTATATATGATTGGCTAAGTGTATTTGGCAATTCCTCGGCTTTAGTACCAAATAGGCTTGTCAGGCCCAAAGATCTAAGATGTCGCTAGGCTAACAATAGTTAATGATTGCAAAAAAATATGTATCTCGTATAATCACTTACAACACACAAATAACCATGACAAAATATAAAGATGAATTGCAAGTGCTTTACAAGTTCAAATATTTATAAGTGTATGATGTATAAGTATCATGTGTCACCCCAAAATAATGTGAAAAACATAAAAGGGGCAAGGAAACTCATATGGTAAAATAAGTGTAAGGATGACGATTAATAAGAATATTAATGGACGTCGTTCTAACGTGAATCATCACAAGGCACATAAATATATATATTTTTACAAGATTTAAGTTTAATAATAAGTTTTAATGAATTACCGAGGACTAGGGTCCTAAGTGGGACTTAGGGATTGTCAAATAATTATGTTTTAACAACATGAGTCCAATTATATTTATTTAAAAATTAAAGAAAAATTGTTATGTTACATAAATATAACATTTATAATAATTTTATATATAAAGATTAAATAAGATCTAAATAATAATTTAAAAAATGTGTGAAATAATCATTTTGTGGCACGAAATATTAGCTAATTTTTATAAGAATAAATTATTTATATTATTTTTAGAATATTTGTTAAAAGTATAGACCTATATTTCTTTTGAAAATAATTAGAAATATTTTAAAATTATCAGCTTTTATAAAATGACTTTTTATAATTTTTAAAATATTTAAAATTATTGTTGAAGGCCAAAAGCCTCAAAAAGAAAACATGAGGTTCCCCGGGTTCGAATCGGGGACCTCTTGTTTAGAAGTTTCGAGTGTTACTAGTGAACCAATGGCCTCAACCGCGATAAGGATTGGTTTTTAATTGTTAAAAGCATAGCTTCAGAACTTCCTCTAAATCCTTAAGAACCCTAGTTTGTTCTTGATCCAAATTGAACATTGATTCGAGTTATTCAACCAAATTAATCATAGGGCTTTGATTCATTAAGAAAAACTGAGGATGTTGGTGTGATTTACTCACTTGATTGAGATCGAATCGATGCCCTTTGATGTAGAGCAGGTCGCGGCCAAGAACTGAATTCAATGGATATGCAAATGGTGATGAAAACCAAATTAATTTTTTATGTAGCTTCAGTGACTTGTGATCCTTGAAAACCCTCTATCAATTGCTCTTCACAAAGCGCCGAGGATAGTGTTTGACCAAGCAGCAGCAGACTCGACGATGGTGAGGTTCGATTATGATGGTTGGGTGTTGTTTCAGATAGAATTTCGTTTGATAGCAGCTTAGGTGTGATTAAACCATCGATTAGGTATCATTTAATTGAGTTATTATTATGTTTTAATGGTCGAACGGTTATAAGATTAAAAGTCGTCAGTCGTTTGGTCGAATGAGGTTTGTAACCGGCGTTTAAACGTAATTAAAATGTATAATCACATTAGAAACGTACACTCTAATTCATTTGGAACGGTTTGGGGTTGAGAAACGATCGAATTTAGTGGTTTTGGCGTCGCCGGAGCTCGCCGGAGATCCTACCGGCGACTCGCCGGAAATGCGGGGTGAGGGTGGGTGGTTTGGGTTTCTTTTAATAAATTACACAAATAATACCTGTAGTTTAGGGTTTATTATTTTATGTTAGAAACATTAAATTCAAGTTTCAAAAATTACATAAATACCCCCTAAACTTAATTTAAGTTTAAATTTTAACTAATTATTAATTTCTAAGCTTTTGTAATATTTATTATTATTATTAATATCATTAATATTATAGTTATTATTATTACTCATTATTATTATTATTATTATTATTTATTATTATTATTAGTGTTATTATCATTATTATAACTTTTTATTGTTGTTACTATTATTAATATTACATAATTAATATTATTTGATGTTTTTATTTTTTAACTTTCATACATTAAAAGTTAAAGATAATAAAAAAGAATAAGCATAAATAACACATGAGTTCCATAATTGACAATAATGGCCCTTACAAGAATAAACGTAGTTAACAAAAATACAGAATGTTACATGTTTGACGTGTGCCATGGTGAAGGCTGAAAATCAGAAACCATCAAGGACATTACAACAGCCCAAAGTTCCAGAATGGAAATGGGATAATGTCACAATGGATTTCATCATAAAACTACCCAGAACCTTTAAAGGTCATGACGCCATTTGGGTAATAATGGACAGGTTAACCAAATCAGCACACTTCTTGCCGATTAGGGAAGACTACGATCTAACAAAACTGGCTTAATTGTATATTGATGAAATAGTGACCAAGCATGGTGTGCCTTTGTCGATCATCTCCGACCGTGATTGTTGTTTCACCTTACGTTTCTAGATATCACTTCAACAAGCGTTAGGGACTCGTTTAGATTTAAGCACTGCATACCACCCACAAATTGATAGCCAGAGCGAGAGAACTATTCAGACCCCGGAGATATGCTAAGAGCTTACGTGATTGACTTTGGCGGGAACTGGACAACCATCTTCCTTTGGTAGAGTTCTCCTATAATAATGGTTACCACGCAAGTATAAGGCAGCTCCGTATGAGGCCCTATATGGTAGGAAATGCCGATCACCATTTAATTTGAATGAGATTGGTGACAGCCAAGTAATGGGTCCCGACATCATGTTGGAAACCACCGACAAAATATTTAAAATTAAGGAGCGCTTGAGAGCAACCAGGGATCGTCAAAAGAAATACGCGGACAGAAGACAAAAACCTTTAGAGTTTCAAGTGGGTGACAAGGTAGTGTTGAAAGTGGCACCATGGAAGGGTACCGTGAGGTTTGTGTTAGATCAAGAAGACGGCTGGTGCAACCAAAACCAAATCACTTAGATAATATTGGTGCTACATGCAAAGGCTTCCGAAGCTTAGCATGGAACTTTCGAAGGTTGTAGAGTTCTTCTGAAGATAAAGTGAAAGATCAACTTCCAAAGACAGAACTCTACTTCCGAAGTTTAGAGCACACTTCTGAAGGTTAAGTCTTAGAAGAGCAATCAGAAGACTACTTCCGAAGTGTGAAGAAAAGAAGAAGTTCTCAAGCCTTAGAAGAAGCAGCCTCTTTCGAAGTATAAGTGGCTTCGGAAGTACTTGTTCTTCCGAAGCCATTTAACCTTTGGAAGACACTGTGTCATTCAGCCATTAACCAAAACCTAATGACAATTAACCTATTTATAGTTGGGTTTGAATTTTGTTGACTTTGACCGTGACGTTGACTTTTGTTGACTTTCACCGTGTTGATAATATAGAGTATCTTTTACAGCTCCAACAATACTCCCCTTAGTCTATCTATCAACGTTTTCAAACGAATTAAGCACCGAGAAGTCAACATTAGAAAAATCTTCAAATTGAAGCTTTCCGAATCTGATTAGAAAGATTATTCATCTCATATGCTCCCCTATTTATATGATCCCCCTTTTCGAGTGCAAGCTTTGCAAGGATATTGGAACAGCTTTCCCAAATCTCTAATCTTTAGAGCTTTAGAATATATAGGAGGAGGATTCCTAGCTTGGTATCTTCTGCAAACTTGAGAAACATATTCTCTGATCAGGTACACTGCTCAACTGATGATCGGCCATCACTTAAAGCAAAAATCTGAAACACATTCTCAAACACAATCTTGACATTTCTAATTAGATCATTTTATTTTACCAAAATAAACCCGTGTTTATCTGTGTGTGAAAACAAAGCGAACCCGTGCTCGTTTGTGCGCAATTTCTATGAAATGCATGAAAATGATAAAATTGTAACAGCATAATATGGAAGATCTAAAAGAAATTTTGAAATGAAAATATATTATAATCTTTATTTTATTATATCATTTTTTATCTATCATTATTTTCTTTAAACCGAGAACTGAATCGATCATGAGATCATATCCTCAAGATATACTTTAGCACAAAGATGAATTTATACATTGACAAGCAATGAGATCACACTGATAACTAAATCTAATCACAGTCTTTGAATGATTTTGAAATTCTAAAGCAGATCAATAACGATTGCTGATATGTTTGTCCACTTAAACCCATGCCCTATCTTTTTCAACAAGTAGAAGATGATTCATTAAGGTTTCGATTAGATACTTTAGAATACTAGGACCCCACAATCATTTGGTAAAAACCCTCACCCAACCTCAGAATTCTTGAATTTTGTTATGATCTTTATAGAGCAAGGCTTGTGTATTAGTGTGCAAGTGATTATC